>BSBN01001338.1:0-1200000 GCA_027924645.1 Cunninghamia lanceolata
TATATCTTTGTCTATCTTAGCCCCTCTCTCTCTCTCCCTCTCCCTCTCCCTATCTCTATCTCCATCTATCCCTCTCTATCCTTCTATCTACCCCTCTTTCTATATTTGTCCCTCTCTAAATCTATTCCTCTCCCTCTCTCCTCTCCCTCTCCCCTCCCCCTCTCCCTCTCCCTCTCTATGTCTCCCTCTCTCTATCTCTATCTATTTCTCCCTCTCCCCCTCCCTCTTTCTATGTCCTCTATAACTCTATATCTTTATAAGCTCTTTCTCACCTCTCTATCTCTTTACCTCTCTATCATCCCTATCTTTATATATCTCTCTATCTTTCTATCTCTTTACCTCTCTATCATCCCTCTCTTTATATATCTCTCTATCTTTCTATCTCTGCCTACTCTCTATTTCTCTCCTTTATCTCTTTATTTCTCTATCCTCCCCCTCTCTTTATCTATCTACCTCTTTATCTCTATATCTCTCTCCCTCTCTCTTCTATCTCTCCCTCCCTCTCTATCTCTCTCCCCTCTCTCTATCTCTATCCTTCCCTATCTCTCCCTCCTCTATCCCTCTCTCTAACTCTATCTCCTCATCTAACAAGGTGCATATGATGCTACTTGTTTCATCATTGCCTCTTCTATTTGAAATTATGGATGCCTTGAATCTTCCTCCTCATCATCACCCAATAATATAATGGATGTCTCTTCCTAGACATGACCCTATTGTAGAGTGAAATAAGTTGGAGGATTTGCTACACTTATCATCCAAAAGATTTTAACTGATACAAAATGTGAGTACGGGGTTGTATTTGCCTTAGGTATCCAACCCAAAGGGTTAGACCTAGCTTTTGGATGCCAATGATGTGTTTTCAACAAAACTTAGAACATCAACCAAATCCTGAGTTTGCTCTCCATCAGGTTTACACATTTTTTAATGTCATATTGAAAAAATTCTAGGATGACATCAAGTTTTTTATTATCTTTCTAACCATGCATTTTTCAAAAATATGATAACATTAAGGTTTCCATCTTGAATTTCTTTTGCTAATGTGTTATTTTTTTGCAGAAAACCTATGTCTATTATTTTTGGTGTCATTTTATGTGTTTATCTAAATTTGAAACAAATTACATTTTTAGATTCTAGACTCAATTCTATACACATTGAAAAAAAAATTGATTTTTGTTTAGTTTTCAAAAAATTTAGGGGGGAGCATGCTCAAATTTTCACTTTTTAGGATGTCTCCACTTTGAAATTCATTAAAAATCATATATTCATTAAAAAAATAACAAAAAAATTAGGCATAAACTACATGACATTAGCTAATTTTCCACCAAAGTGACTTGTGAAATACTTAAAAAAAGTTGACATTTTAGGGGGAGCACACCAAGTGCTATGTTGTTTTTTTCTGACAAAAACAGGAGCACTTTATGTGCTCCCCCTATTTGAACCTCTTAATCTCCACCATTTTTAGAAAAAAAAAATAGTAGTTTAGAAACTAGATTCCGAGCACTACAAATCTTGTTCTTGTCACACCTAATTTTGAGCATGGCTATCTTCAAATTCTCATCCAAGACCAGTTTTTACTAATTTTAGAAAAAAAAGTGGCCACTTTTGACCCCTTTTGGTCCCCCATTTCCATGAACATACCCACCATGCAAACTAAACATTCAAATTGTTTCCTTTTTAGAAAAATCTAGAAATTGGATTGTTGAATCTTATGTTCTTATCCCCCTTTTGATTTTTTTGAAATTTGCCACCTTTTATTTTGTTGGTTTTGATATAATGATGGTGATATGCAGACCGTTGGATCTTTTTGGCTCATGATCGATGATTAGGAGTCCCTTTGATGCCTCATCATGGGTCATACTAACATGTGGAACAATGGCACATTACCTTTATTGACATCCCCTATGAGTCTCTTGAGGTGCACCAGCTATTGGATGAAATTCTTGATTGGACAGCTCTGAAGAATCCTTCATGTTGGTGGTTCCTTCTTTCCACATGGAGCAAAGGTGCATCGCCTTTGGTGGTGTCAATCTTGGTTCTTTGAAGTGTTGCATTGTGGCGCTAAATGTCTCACTTTATGCTCCCTTCAGCTTCTTCCTTTGTATCACATCATCCATTAGATCCTTCTTGATCTGATAGTTCAAGATGCTTCTATGTTATGGTGAGTCTCCTTCACCACGTGTCTCCATGGTGCAATGCCTAGGGTGTGTCAGAGTTGCATTGTTAAAAAATTGTACAACACTATGCATGTCTCCCTTCTTTCCCTTTGGCTTCTTCTTTTAAAAGAAACTAGGCCCACCTGTCTATCACTTGAGCCCCTCCAACCAATGGTGCATCTTTATAATGTGTCAGCATTGCAGTTTTAAAACTATGTGAAATGTTGAGATGTGGATCTAAAAAGAACCATTAAGAGGGTATGTTTCCTTTCATTCAATTCATCATGGGCCCACCACGATGTGACTCATTCATTCTAGCCAATAGTGCAACAGGGATCATGCATCATTAAATTCTCCCTTAAAAGTTTTCATTGAAACTAGAGGTTTGTGAACTATTGAAACTATCGAAACTATTATGTTATTCCTTATTTGTCTATTTCAGCATTTCGACATTTTGACACGTTGGCGAACCAACAAACCATCCCAACCTCATTCTCTTTTCTTTGCTCTTCATGTGTTTTTCAGTGATTCGGCAAAAACATGAAATCGTGAACCATTTCTTTTGATCTTCTTTTGTTTCAACATTTTGGCAAGTTCATAAACTAACGAACTTGTCGAAAGATTACTTTCTTTCTCTTTCAATATTTTCTTGAATCTTTGTTCTTGTCCTTCGCCCTATCACCCTTTTGGCGAAACAATGAATTATAGAACCACATTCAATAGGTTTGCGGGTTTGCAAACACACCAAATCACTGAAACTCTTGCTTCTTCTTTCTTTCTTTTCAGTGTTTTAGAAAAATGTGAAACCATAGAACCTCTTTCAACATTTTGATAGGTTTGCAAACTGACGAACCTGCCGAAATGCAACACTTTGGCATATAAATATTTCTCAAGGAAGAAACCTTTAGGGACTTTTAAGGAAATTTTAGAGAATCTTCCTAGGAACATGGCCCATATAAGATGTCTTAGATTGGATATTAACAATGGGAAAAATAGGCTAATGCAATGATGCATGTCAAGGTTCAGGGGCCTTATCAAGCGATGAAACCAAGCAACAAAATGATTAACTCACAACAACAAAACAAATTGATTCTTTATTCATATGAAATAGGAGTTATTACAATAGAAGTGTAATGGTATTCAAACATGCCCTGGACGAAGCCTTATAATCAATGCAATATATAGATCAAACTGATCTTCACAGAGAAATCTTCTAATCTATCCCAAAAACTCATTATGGAACCTTTGACCCAGGAGAATCTACATCTAAGAGATCAATCTAGAAGAATCTAACATTCTTAGTATGCAATCCACCTATTTATAGACCCGTGAGGTGGCCACCGACTTCATCATGTGAATATGACATGTGTCAAGCCCTTATTCACTCTTGGATCGGTCGTACGTGTGATCAAAATTGGTTTTAATGCATTCTAGGTGATTTGCGACAATATCATGCCTCACTGGACATTGCAGATTTGCAAAGAAAGAGGGTCTTTTAGTCATGATAGGATATAGCGAGAGAAATAAGCTTCACAGGACAAGCGGGGAATTTGAGGTTCATCAGACATGTCCTATGCAGAGACAAATCTGCACAAGAGGATCTCGCAGTGTAAAGCAGGGAAAATGAATATCACCAGACATGTAGGGTTTTGAGGGTTCACTGGATATATCCAGTGCAGTAATAATTTAGCGCAAAAGGGTCCTTGATTATTTTAAGGGAAAAGTGGGGAAAAGACACTTCACTAGATAAGCGAGGTTTTGGAGGGTCAACGAAATGTTCGACAGAGCTCAATTTTAGCGCAAATCCTGTGAAGAGTGATTTTAGCGCAAATCCGGTGAAGGGGGATTTTAGTGCAATATCCAATGACAAGGAAAAGTTTTGTTGATGCATAACTTCTCCAATTTTCATTAGATTTTCACCAAACTTGAGATGCAAATACCCATTTGGGCCTTCTTCAAGATTAGCTCATCATTTGGCCACAATCATTACGAAAATCTTCAAAAATTGATTAGTCAACACTTGCAATAACTCATGTAGCAAAACAAAAGGCAAAACAATAAGCAAGAAAGAAAAACAAATCTTTTTGGTTGATGAGGATTGCTCGTGAGCTTAGATGCTCCTACATCAGACACGTCAAGTAACTAAAATATTCCATGAGTTGAAAACTCATGAACATTTTAGCAAGTTTGGAACTGGAATCCCAAACTTGACTAGCTCTACAACACTCAACCAAGAAGCTTCATCTATAGCTATGTTCTTCCATTGGACCAGATATTCCATGTAGTCCTTCCCTTTCGTCTTCTTAGCCACTCGGGAGTCAATCACCTTATCTACTTCTTCCATCTTCTTTTCAAGCAACTAATCTATCCACCCTTGTGCATCAGGTGAATGTGAATGTGTACACCCTTGTAAAATTATCGCTCATTCATGGAACTTATATAGATCAACAACATTGAAAATAGGTGATATGTCTATCCCTTCTAGTAACTCAATCTCATATGCATTGGATGAGAATTTCCTCAACACCTTGCACGGACCTATCTTCTTGAATTTCAACTTATTGTATGTTCCATGTGGAAGCCTTTCTTTCCTCAAATGTGCCAAAACTAAGTCTCCTACCTAGAATTCTTGTTCCCTCCTATGCACATCAGCACACTCCTTGTACTTGCTGCCACTTTTCTCATTTTCCTTCACCTCCTTGTGAATTCATGAAGGTATTCTACAAAATCTACTGCTACAACACTCTTCTTGTTCAAATATACATTATCTCTTAGCTCATCAACACCTCTTGGGTTGTACCCACAAACTATTTGGAATGGACTCCTTCCTGCACTTCTATTCACTAAATTCTTGTAAGCAAATTCTGCTTGTTCCAAGATAAGATCCCATTGATGTGGTTTGTATCCCACCAAACACCTCAATAACTTTTCCAAACTTCTGTTCACAACCTCAGTTTGTCCATCAGTTTGTAGATGATAGGTTAAACTGAATCCTAATTCAATGCCCATCTTCTTCCATATTTACACCAAAAGTCACCAACAAACTTCATGTCCCTATCGAAGACTATGCTCTTAGGTAGTCCATGCAGCCTGACTACCTCTTTCAAAAACAATGTATCTATGTGGGATGCATCACTAGTCTTCTGACATGGTATGAAATGAACCATCTTTGAAAATCTATCCACAACAACAAAAATGGAATCATTATCTCTTTATGTTCGACGCAGTCCCAAAACAAAATCCATACTTATATGCTCCCACGGTCTATCTAGTATAGGCAATGGCTGATATAATCTTGTATTCTATCATGCTCCTTTAGCATACTAGAAAATCCTACAACCTTGTACCAGTCTCTTCACATCTTCACTCATCCCAAGCCAAAAATAACTTTCATTCAGTTGTGCCACTATCATATCTACTCCAAAATATCCACTCAAGCCTCCACTATGCTTTTCTCTGATTAGGTTCTCTCTCATTGAACCTTTAGGTATACACAATTTCTATCCTTTGAACAACAAGCCATCTTGGATGAAATATTCCAACCATGGCATCCTAGCTCCCTCCACTAGACTTCTACTAATTGTCCATGCTTCTGTAAAACTGGGATCATTAGGATACAAATCCTTCATTGCATCAAATCCAACAACATTGACCCTTAACTCATTCATTAATAAATACCTTCTGTTAAATGCACCTGTTATCCTGTTTGACATACCACTCCTATGTTTCAAGATAAAAGAATAACTTTGCAAGAACTCCACCCACTTCATATCTCTCTGGTTTAACTTACCTTAACTGTTGATGTACTACAAGGCATGATGATCGGTATACAACACAAACTCATTTGACAAGTAATGCCTCCACTTCTTTAAGGCCTGCACTATAGCATAGAATTCTTGGTCATAAATTGAGTATTTCCTCTTTGCTTCATTGAGTTTCTCACTAAAGTAGACAATGAGTCTACCTTCCTAACTTAACACTCCCCCAATTGCACTACCACTAGCATCACAATCTACTTGAAAAACTTTGCCAAAGTTTCACAATGCCAACACCAGCTATTTTGTCACCTTCTTCTTCAACAACTGAAAAGTCTTCTCTATTGCAACTGTCCACTGGAACTCTTTTCTAAAACCATTCATGGTCTCAGTGATTGGTACACACATTCCACTAAAATTTCTGATGAACTTCCTATAGAAGCTTGCCAATCTATGAAAACTTTTGGATCAAACATGTTTCTGGGTGAAGGCCAATCTAGTATTGCCTTGACCTTCTTTGGATCCATCGTCAGTCCTTCTTCAGACACTACGAAACCTAGATATACTAGTTCTTTTTGCATAAAATTGCATTTATCCATGTTCACTAGAAAATTCTCTTCTTGTAACCTTTGCAAAATTGCCCTAAGGTGCAGTAGATGTTCCTCCTTTGTCTTACTAAAAATCAGTATGTCATCCAAATAAACGATAACAAATTTTCCAAGGAAAGGATTCATTACCTCATTCATCAATCTCATAAAGGTGTTGGGTGCGTTTGTCACCCCAAATGGCATTACTAACCACTCATATAGTCCATCCTTGGTTTTGAATGTTGTCTTCCATTCATCCCCTTCTCTAATCTGATTTGGTGGTATCCACTCTTCAAATCAATCTTGCTAAAGTACTTTGCTCCAATCAAACAATCCATCAAGTCATCATATGAGGAAATGGAAACATGTACTTAGATATGGTTATCTTGTATATAGCCCTTGAATTAGTGCACATTTGCCATTTCCCATCTTTCTTAGGTGCCAATATTGCAGGTATAGCACACAGACCGAAGCTCTTTCTAATCAACCCCTTATCCAACAACTCTTGAACTTGTCTATTCATCTTTTCATTTTCCATAGGTGTCATTCTATATGGTGCCTTGTTTGGTAGGCTTGCACCCGATATCAAATCCATGCAGTGACTTATGCTTCTAGTTGGAGGTAATCCATCAAGAAAGTCTTTCATTAGTATCTCATCAAACTCACTCATAATTTCTTAGACCTCTGTGGGAACTTTTGCCTCTTTCTCTGTTGTCATAACTTCTGCAACTTGAGGTAAGAAGGCATAACATACTTTCTCCTTTTTGATTTCCCTTAGGAACTATTTTCCACTTACTAGACAAACCCTATTGCTTTTCTCAACTTCCTCATCCTTGTCTTTCAAAGGATTCAACACATACTCAACCCCATCCTTCTTGAGTTTAATACAATTACTCTTTCCATCATGAATGGTATGCCTATCATATTGCCAAGGTCTACCCAATAGAAGGTGGCATGCATCCATTGGCATAACATCACACATTATCTCATCTTTGTGATTTCCAATATGAAATTTGACAAGGCATTGTTCACTTACCAATAACCAATGTCCCTTTTGTAGCCAAGAGACCTTGTAAGGAGTGGGGTGTTTCAACCTTTTTAGATTTAGCTTCTCCACCATCTCTTCTAACATTAAATTGTCAATGTTGCCACTGTCCACAATGACCTTGTAGCATTTCCCTCCAGACTTACATATGGTTCTACACAAATTTCTTCGTTGTTCTGGTTCCTCTCGTACCTTCTCTGGTGCTAGAAGAACTTTCCTCATCATCAAGGATTCTCCATCCTCGACTTCTTCTCCAAACTTTAGTGAGGCTGGACTTGCCACACTCTCCTCCTCAGCCTATGCCATATGAACTATGGACTCTTTTCCTTTGCCATTGTTCTGTTGTACTTGAGGACATTCAAATGCCCTATGTCCAGTCTATCCACACTGGAAACATGTTCCACTAAATCCTCTTCCTCTTCCAAAATTTCCTCTAACTTGAGGGTAATTACCCCTTCCTCTACCACCTTGGGTATTTGCATGAGAATAACTTGTTTCTCCTTGCTTATCCTAAGAACCATGTCCAAGATTTGACTCCCCTCTTCCTTTGGAGGGTTTACCCCCTTCCCCTAGAGCTATTCTGCCTTCTAGAGATCTTTTTTGTTGCCTTCAATGCAAATTGATAGGCTTCCTCTATGCTGGTAATTCTAACCATGCTAATTTCATCTTGGATCGAATAATGCAACCCATTTACATACCTGGAGATCTTCTTAACATCATCTTCAATGTGACCAGCCCTGATGTTCAATCTGTAAAACCCTTCAGTATAGTCTTGCACACTTTTCTCCCTCTGTTTGAGGTTCTGCAACATCTTAAACATGGTGATCTGATGGTCTATAGGTAGAAATTTTGTGTTCAACTTTGTTAACATCATCTCCCATGTTTTAATCTTTTCCTTTCCTTTTCTTTATCTCTCAACTTGCACATGATCCCACCACAAAGATGCATGTCCTTTCAACTTTGAAGCTGCAAGTTTTACCCTCTTAGGGTCTTCAATTGATTCCAACTTGAAATACTTTTCCATCTCTAAAATCTAATCCATCAACTCATCTAGTTTCAGACTACCACTATAACTGGGTAACTCAACACGGGGTTTACTGGCAATCTTTGTCATTGCACTCAGAAACCTCTTTTCATAATCATCTTCTCCTTCTTCTGCTTCCTCTTCACTGACCTCTTTCTCATTATCACTCACATTGTCTACAGGTACTCCTCTGCGTTGTGTTCTCTCCATTGCATCCAACCTAGTTGTGATGCCTCTTAGCATCTCTACTAATGCTGCATCTCCAGCTCTTGGAGCAGCTCATCTTCTTCCTCTTGCTCGATGTGCCATGTCTACAGACCGTCTGTAGTTGCAGGTCTCTTCTTCACTCAGCCTACAACAATCTCCTTAGGATCTCTTATGCAATAATTCCACAGCATCAAAGAATGCCAAACCTAAGCTTTGATACCACTTGATGCAGGTCAAGGTTTAGGGGACTTATCAGGTGACTAAACCAAGAAGCAAAATAATTAACTCACAACAACAAAACAAATTGATTCTTTATTCATATGAAATAGGAGTAATTACAACAAGAGTGCAATGGGCTTCAAACATGCCTTGGTCGAAGCATTACAATCAATGCAATATGTAGATCAAACTGATCTTCACAGAGAAATCTTCTAATCGATCCCAAAAACTCGTTATGGAACCTTCGACCTAGGAGAATCTGCATCCGAGAGATCAATATAGAAGAATCTAATATTCGTAGTATGCAATCCGCCTATTTATAGACCCCTGAGGTGTCCATTGACTTCATCATGTGTGAATATGACACATGACAGGCCCTTATTCGCTCTTGGATCAGCTGTATGTGTGATCAAAATTAGTTTTAACACATTGTGGGTGCTTTGCGGCAATATCGTGCCTCACCGGACATTGCAGGTTTGCAAAGGAAGTGGGCCTTTCAGTCATGACACGATAAAGCGGGAGAAATAAGCTTCACAGGACAAATGAGGAATTTGAGGTTCACTAGACATGTCATGTGCAGAGACAAATTCCCGCAAGAAGATCTCACAATGTAAAGCGGGGAAAATGAATATCACAAGACCTGTAGGGTTTTAAGGGTTCATCAGATATATCCGGTGTAGTGAGAATTTAGTGCAAAAGGCTCTTTGACTATTTTAAGGGCAAAGCGGGGAAAAGACACTTCACTGGATAAACGAGGTTTTGGAGGGTCAACAGACATGTCCAGTAGAGCCCGATTTAGTGCAAATCTGGAGAAGGGCGATTTTAGCACAATTTCTGATAGAGCCTGATTTTAGCGCATGTGAAGAGCGATTTTAGCGTAAATCTGGTGGAAGATTTTAGTGCAATATCCAGTGACAAATAAAAGTTCCGTTGATGCATAACTTCTCCAATTTTCATCGAATTTTCACCAAACTTGAGATGTAAATACCCATTTGGGCCTTCATCAAGAATAACTCATCACTTGGCCAAAATTCTTAGGAAAATCTCTAAGAATTGATCAATCAACACCTGCAGCAAAACAAAAGGCAAAACAACAAGCAAGAAAAGTAAAACAAATCTTTTTGGTTGATGAGGATTGCTCATGAACCTATATGCTCCTGCATCAGGCAACAAACAAATACAACACATGGAACCTTTGATGGATTTTGGGCAGGAAAATGGGTGGAAAAATTGAGCTCCAATAAAGAGATTGTAGTAGGTGACAAGGTATTTCTTTATGTCAAGCCTCAAAAAAGTTTGACAAAATTTGGCAAGGGTGCCAAATTATCCCCATGATTTATTAGACTATTTGAAGTCATAGATAAAGCTAGTCATGTGTCTTATCAATTATCTCTTCCACCATCTCTCTTTCACATACATAATGTATTTCATAGTTCACTGCTTAAGAAGTATAAATTGTTGATCCCACCCATGTGATTTATTAGTAGGCTTTGTAAGTAGAAGATGCTAGAGAAATCCACCTCAACTTGCTTGTAGTCATAGACAAGCACAATAAACAACTACGCAATAGAGCTATATAGTAGGTTAAAGTCCTTTGGGACAAATATAGGGAGAGAGGAGCCACCTAGGACGATGAAGATGTAATTAAAATAGAATACCCAAACTTTTTTAATCAAGCCAAGCCAACTTTATCCTAAGGTGGGGAGGATGTCACATCCCCACAAACTCAATGTTCTTTTAGACACTCGAAGTCCTAATATAATTTAGACCCAAGTGGAAAGGTGATAATTTTGATATTTAAGTTGTATTTTAATGACTTTATTGCTCAGATGATTAAGATCATAAGTGTTGTGATTTTAATAGTTATGATATCTAAAAATTGTATTTTGATGATTTTGTTGTCCATGATAATTAGGATCGTAAATATGATTCAAATAGCTTTATTTTTTTATCATATGTTGTAGTTAAATGGCACATTTGCATTCATGACTAATAGGATACTAATTCTCATTTGATGAACTATGAGCAAGGAACACTGACTTGTCTTGGAAGTGTAGGAGTACAAGGTGATGTGGTCTTTATGGTTCTATCAATGAAAGATATACACAATGCCATACCAATATTTCCTCCATATTCATATATGTCGAGTCCCAATTCAAAGATTGGTTGACTATAAATACCTCACATGTACTTGTGTTTGTTAAAGCAAGGACCATGTTTAGTCATTATAGATAGGAATCCTTGACATCCTATACACCCATACCCCAAAAATTATATAAGGTAAATGAAATAAAGGTCATATTTAAATCATAATTATCCAAAAGGTACAATTTAGGAAATGCTCAAGATGGTCAATTAGTAGCTAATTGTGAGGTTAATTCCTTAAGCCTAAGTCCTACAATTCCCAGTAACCTTCAAGCATGTTAAATTATAATAATTATTTAACTCATGTGCAAGACCCATGAGAAGTCAATTAAATGCATATTTTATCCCAAGCACTAAAACCATAGTAAAAATGTTTAAGTAAAGGAAATACAATCAATAGTTTTTTAATAACACCAAACTCACGTTGATATTGTTAGATGTAAGCGAACTAAAGAATAAAAAACTATTAATACAACATGGGCATTATGGATTAAAGGAGAAGGTAGGTAGGTCATTGGGAGAAGAATAAGAAAATTACATTCTTGCAACTCCATTTACCCTGATATGGTTGGTCATTGCTACCACTAAAAATAAATGATTTGATAAGAGTTTTAGGGGTGAAGGATGGAGTGGAAAGAAGGACACAATGGGAGAATTTTGTGACTAGGATTTGGGGTGTTTTGGCTGAGTTGAAAAGGGGCATGGCTGAAGAGAGGAAGCAAGGAAGACACAAGTAATGGGTGTGGGAAGTTGCAAAAATTTAGAGGTCATTATGCGCTGGGAGCAACAAGGTAAGTGTCCCTCTTTTCTTTCCTATAACTTTAAACATATGTAATAGATACCTACATAAATATCCATTGTGTGGCTATTGTAAGTCTATTTAAAAATAGTCATTGGAATAAGAAATCAAATCTAGAGCTACAACCTAGGAAGGCTACCATTATCTACTATTTTGCTCAAAATCCAAAACCTCCATGAGCAATACTTGCCTCTATTCAACCCCATCTCCTAGCAATATCATTTGAGCTTTCAATACAACCTAATTCAATACTTTCAGTCTATAATTCCACTAAAAATCCTTAAGATAGGAATCCAATTTGACTCTTCAAGGATAGATATACATGTGCATAGTGCAATCATATTTCACATCAACTATTTGACAAAAGACTTCTATGAAATGTTCGCTTTCCTACTTCAATCATTGTTGAAATTAAACCATTTTGGAATTTTAAAAGCAATAACATATGGCTTATGTTTATGCTAGATCTCGACAGCCTTTCCTTATCACCCTCTGAACATAGAAAAAAAAGGGGTTCTAAAAAAAGTTTCTAAAATCAAAGACAAAATAGAGGTTCGGAAATCATCAAAATCAATGAAATGTAAATTTTATCTAAAGTTTGATTGTGAATTTTAGCAAATAAATATGCGTAGAAACAACTCACAAATTGTTTGGCAAAATGCCATAGCAAAATGCGATCTCATTTCCCAATAATAATGGTTTATAATTTACTAATATACCAAATGTAATGGAGTCTTACTCTTTAAGTGGTTGGCCTAGGAAGACTCTTGGAGTAAACAATCTGAAAATCAATTTGAACATATAAATTTTGGTTAAAATTTAACACCAAGAAAACTTAGCGCGTAGCATTAGGGAGCCTGGCAGCCTGACTTATGCTGAATGCATGATATTTATTTGACAAAATGCCTATGTACAAAATACTTGATATTTGTTGACGTAACACTTGCAAAAAAAATGATTGATGATTATTGATTGCATTTGTTGACATAGTGCCTGCATATCAAATGCATGACATTTGTTTAACGAAATGCCTGCATTACTAAAATACCAAATACTTGTTATAGGTTGATAAACACCCGTACGAAATGCAACATAATAGAAGGATCTAAAATAAAAGGGCTTGAGTAAACTTGGTATGGTCTTAGTATTGGTTATGTAACCACCTCTGAATTTTGTTTATAAATATTTATAAATCCTAGAGAATCTTACTTGAATTAACTGTAAGGTGTAATTATTGACTGATTAGCATTCACCTACAAGTGCCCATTCCATGATGGAGTGAGGACCACTAAAACCTTTTTTAACAAAAAGAATGAGTGATATTAGTTAGTTATTGAATACATCATGAATTAAGAATTAAATATAGTAGAAGGCAGAGCTGATGTTGTAACTCAATGTTGGCATGAAGATTAAACTTATACATCATGAATTTGTCAATTGAAGAAGTCCATGAACCGAGAACTTTCCATAATTATAGTTGGTTTATAACCATATATACAATTTCTTGGTAATAGGAGTAAAGACATGGTCTTTAGTAGGATTTAATTGAATGTTTAGGTATGGTTCTCCATGTTCTTGTTGATAACCCTATCTAGGTGGTTGATATCACAACCACTAGTCCTAGGTGAGGTAATACCATAAGACCACTTAAATATGTTCAACTGACTATAAGATGACTCCACGTGTTGGAATCGAGTCTGATACAAGTCTCGTCTAGCTAACTATTGCCAGTAGTGTGTAGTTACGCATGCCAGGAACTAATCGTCGTATCTTAGGGACTAAATGACTCATTTATGCAAGTACTTGAAGTGGGGAGGTATCCACTATATGATAGGGCCTAAGTGATATTCACTAGTAGCATACAAGTGATAGATGTCAAGAGCTACCCATACTAAGTTGTACTAACTTTTGCTAGTAGCATGCAAGAAATGGATGTTAGGATCCACCAACTCAAAGGTTCAACAAGCTATGTAAATCTTATTAATGGACACATGTTGTTTGCGTTACACTTATGCCCTAGCCAGTGATGATCGCAAGTAGTATAGGATGCTTGCTTTGTCATCACAACTGGTAGTGAATTAGGAATAGGAAGGAACAAGGTGTAGTATGGGATGCACTGTCATTTCTCCTTCAAGTTGGTATGTACTTACTTGGGTAAGTGTTAGTGAACAAAGTAATGGGAAGCGATATGCAATAGGGTCACATCTCCTTCTGATTGCCAGTTGGTCACTATGTATGAATGAGTCAATCACTATGTATATAAATATAATTTGTGGAGGGTGCTAACCAATGAGATTAAGTAATAAGTTGAGTTATCCTATGTACCCTAGGTCATTGGCATTCTGATCTTCCTCATTGATAGTGTAACAGAGTCCACTTGATTGGGGTGGATGGAGATTTTTGTTCACATGGTTAGGGTTGTATCACACTCTTGCACCTAGAACTAGGATCTTGGCAATCTTACCAAAGGATTGTGCAACTCAGGTCATCATCCAAGAATAAGGTACTATGCATGCCCATTGTCAATTATTAAACATATAGTACATGATCACTGTTTTATGCACTTTAATGATGGAATACAATGCTAATCTCATTAAATCTTGATATAATTGTAGCTAGTTTATTCACAACTTCTAAAACGATCCATGTTAAGAACTTCCTATCATGATATCATAGTGTTGTACTAGATGACCTGCATTGATAGAATGTGTACCAAGAGGCTCTTGACCTCAAAAGTATGTCTTTCATTTAACTATGATATTATTAAGGAATGGTCCTATTTATAGACGCTGGGCTTAAACAGCACACACTAAGCTTTGACTTGCTTAGGTCGCTGGTGGGCCGATAGAATGTGTACCAAGAGGCTCTTGTCCTCAAAAGTATGTCTTTCATTTAACTATGATATTATTAAGGAATGGTCCTATTTATAGATGCTGGGCTTAAACAGCACACACTAAGCTTTGACTTGCTTAGGTGGCTGGTGGGCCGATAGAATGTGTACCAAGAGGCTCTTGTCCTCAAAAGTATGTCTTTCATTTAACTATGATATTATTAAGGAATGGTCCTATTTATAGACGCTGGGCTTAAATAGCACACACTAAGCTTTGACTTGCTTAGGTGGCTGGTGGGCCCTTTCTCTTATTCTGTTTTGTTAATGTGTCAATAAGAGAGGGGCCCGCCAGCCACCTAAGCAAGTCAAAGCTTAGTGTGTGCTGTTTAAGCCCAGCCATTTATAGAGGTCATTGATGTTTATATACGATTAGAATGCAATAATGGTAAATAGTATTGTGAAGAATTGTGAAGATTACATTGGTTCAACATTATTGATTGTATTAAAAAAAATGGTAATAACCAGGGCTGGTTATTACAGGCTCCCTACTGTATTCTCCTCTTAGGAGAGAGCTTCTTGTATCGAAGGAGATATGAGGTCTTTTTTCTATCTACTGGACCCTTGAGTCCTTATGGCATACCCTTCTTTGAGAAAATGTCTCCCACCTCACTTCGATCCTTAGGTATACTCTCTTTCCATGGATCTTTTGATTTTTTTGAAAAATTAAAAGAGATTTAGAAATCATGTTAGCAGGGAAATAGGATGTGAGGGATCAATGCTGAATTCATTCGCTTTCCCTTTGGATAAATTATTTAAAGGGATCATTCCCTTTCTTTTATGTTCTGTTCTCCAATATATGTTCCAAAAAACTTTACAAACAATATTAGTCTTGCAATGTCCCCAAGAACAATGGCAGACATGGTGCATTTGCTTAAAGCTTTGTGTTTTTCAATAACTGCAGAGGCTTGGATTACCTGCAAAACCATTAGATTTCTAACTAGAGAAACCCTGATTGGTGGATTGGGCTCAATCATATTGTTCGTTTCAGGACACAGAACTTGAATATTTCGAAGTTGTAATAAAAGAACCACTAAAGTTGGTGGAGATTGAAGAAAAGTGTGAATTACTACTTAAATCAAAATTCCCTGTACGTACGAAGGTTCTGAATATGACAGCGTCAGCCGGCTCTTAAAAACCATCCGAGTCTGCAGGTAAACTTTTGGCCATGTTCAATTGGGTTTGTATAAAAAACAGGCACCAAGTCTTTGCTGCCAAGAAACTAGCCTCGACTAGTAATTTTAACAGAAATTTCACATCAGAGGTCTAAAACAAGCTTTGTACCACGAAAGACGGACCAAAAAATCCATTGCAATCAAGCGAAACAGACATTTACAATCAATGCCACCAACATCAGAAAAAATAAAAACTGCATTAATTATCATTTCAGTGCAGGACCTGACATTTTTGTAGAAGCCAGTCTGATAAAGGGACACTTGCATTGGAAGAACAGACACATGGCAAAAAGAATTGACAAATTCGAATGCAATCAATACTGACCGATGACAACAACCAAATCTCTCTGCCAAACAAGTAAAGGTTTTGATTTTGTTTTTTTCTTTTAATATGGAGATCATCCATACAATCGTTTTTGCTATTTCATATGGGAGCATAATTCCTGCCTCATCCCTTATGGTATTGGGGCCTTACACTCAACAAGAAGTCCGAAACATGATTTTGTTTTTTCCAAGGCACAATTCCTACCTCATCCCTTATGGTGTCGGGGCCTTGCACTCAAAAAAAAAAAGTTTCATAACACATCCATGCAAACTTTTACTCCTATAAATGCACATAACCTATTGAAGCTTCCCAACACAACAAAAATCAGAGGGTAGGATGTGAATTATAAAAAAAGATTATTCTCATAATTAATAACCGTCCAACTTGACTGACAATATGATGAGGTCCATGGACTAGTGTAGTGAGATCAGCTAATGCTCTTACAAAATGATACATTAACGTGACAATTGAGGGATTAGTTTTATAGGAATAGCACGCATGATGTCTATGATAACTAATTGTTACATAGGTAGTAGTTATAAATTGTTGGGTATGTGGGATTTATAAGGGAAATCAACATCCAAAGTAAGCATCCAATGCTATCTGCATTGAAAAAAAAGAACTCATTAATTAATGGATACATCACAGGGGTCTATTCTCTGCTACTGGAGTTGGGTTTTCAGTTCAATGCACATGGTAGTGGTAATGGTGAACTTGTCAGTCTGTACCCTGTGAATCTTTAATGCCACCTAATTTCTAGTTTCACTTCAATGAGAACCTTTGGGACATTTTTTTCCCGTAGGACTATAGAGGGGCATTGATGCTTTGAGATCTATGATCAAAATCTCTCTTAACATCAAGAGTTTACTTACAGCAGTGAGTTTAAGAAGATAGGAGAACGAGAAAGATTAAAAGAATGAAGTGGTTGCAATTCCTATCAAGAGGATTAGGAAATTCAAAACTCCTCCATCAGTCAAATAGGAATAATCAGCTTGTAAGGCTCAAGTACATGGTGACGAAATCAATACAAATGTAAGAATTGGAAACAGAACAATAATCAATACAAATGTAAGAATTGGAAACAGAACAATTAGTATTTCCAGACTCTTACAGGGACCGATTTAAAACTGTTCAGAATAAACTGTTGGCACCACTATACTTAAATATCATCCATTTCAATAGTCAAATAATCAATAGTAATTTTACACCTCATGCACCAGCTATTTATGTAGAAAGCCATTTATGTGGATAACCATTTTTCACATAAACTCTTATGATTAAAACCACCTGGGCAAATATATAACTGCCAGTCTGTTTAAAAGATTGGCTTCGCCCAGAGAATCTGTACAAGCAAAGTAACGACAGAATGGTTGTCTTGATTTCTCAGTCAATGGGGAGCCCTGTGGTGAACAAGAAAGGCACTTTCTACACATTATAAAAGGAGAAAAAGTTGGTAATTGAGAGGAGGGTGTGTGTAGATGTAAGTGTCGTGTGACTGGAGTGTGGTATGGATTGGAGAAGTAAAAGAATTATAATATGGAGAGTTTATAGCAACAAACAGTATTTGATAATGTTGTAATTGTTTTACTCACTTTGTATATCTAATCCTCTGTCATAATGAAATGCATTTTGTCACTTTATGTTAGGTTTTTTAATCTTAGCTCTTAAACAAAAGAAATTTTAGTAATTATGTTTGTATAATTAATTATTTTATGTATGTGGTGTTTTTAAGTGGAGTATGAATGATCTGCTTAAATTTCATTACATTTAGGCGATGCTTATTAGTGTGAAGTATTAGAACTTTTTGTTAGGTCACTCATCCCAATACTATTTCAACTCAAACAGACTTAACCAAAGAATTTTCTCTAAGATCAAACCCACTTAACTTGTTATCCACTTTGCAAAACCTTCACAAATTAAATTTTGATACAACATAACTTTTAAATTATTATTAAATATGTCTTCTAAATAATTGAAATCAATAATTGTTTATTCACATTTTCTTCATAATGTTGAAAGAGTTAAAAATGCTTGTTTTTCAATAAAATATGGAAAAATATTATTTATCTTAATTGTTATTAGATATCAAGTTTGGAATCTAAATGCTTCTTTTGTAAGAAAATAGTATTGTTTTGTTACAGAACATAATATTGACCATATATTACTAAAAAAACAAAACATAATATTGACCATAGATTACTAAAAAAAAAGGCAAGGTACAATATAAGGTGTGACAAACAGACCACACCAACTACCTCAACAAAAAGGTAATATAGTCTAGAGATCCCAGTCAATATAGAAACATATACAAGTCCATTGTTTATAACCAAAAGCCCTATTAGTACAACATGACTACCAAAATATGATTAGAACAATATTTCAATGGTCAAAAGTGACAAAACATTCCAATATCAATGTTTAGTCCCAACGACATCTAATGTTGCTCATCTCCATGTACATATCAAATTCCAAGGCACTAATAGGCAAAGGAGGACTCTCACTATTGCCATCCATATTATAACTGCTCTAGTTTGTAATTTCAAGATTAATAGGTTGATAATTCTGCACAACATATTCAAGAGCATCATATTTATGAATCTTCATGTATTCTTTCTAGAACTCCATATAATCTTTGACAAATTTCTCATTAGGCTTTTTCACATCATGGGGCTAAAAGTGAGCATTTTTTATTTCTTTTTTGTAAATAATTGCTAACCCTTCATCTAACAATATTGTAAATCTACCTTTAGGGATCTCGAAAATTATAGTGACCTACAAGACATTATCAAAATAGATGAGTCTACTACAAGACTCCATAAGTTGTCTCCGTATGGCCTAGAATACTTCACCATTTCTTCTCTTCCATAAATGCCAACAAACTTCAGTAGTTAAAACCAACTAAAAATTGTTGAGTCACATCAAAATAGTTTACAAAACCAAACAAAATCTACTAGAAGAAAAACCATTTCTATTGTCCCAGCCTAATTTATCCTCAAAGAAAAGAGACGAAATACTCTTTAACATAATTGCAATAAACAAAAAATCACAAATTTCTATAATATTACACAAACTGGAAGAATAAAGGAACATATTTATTACAAAACATGAAAAAAATGAAAAACATCTTATATATTTCATTTTTTAATTAAGATAAAATTTGAAACATTATTTTAACATTATTTCAAAGGAAAGTAATTCAATATTATGACCATCTTAAAGTGTCTTATACTTATTTAATTAAAATAAAGCTTAATGTCATTTTCAATAGCATTTCAAAATAGTTTCTTTAAAATTACTAACCATGCTTTCCAAATAGCCTTGAATATAGGAAACCTCTCAATTATTTATAACCCAAACATTACACTCACCCCATCAAGGTTTGCTTTCCTTTTCAAAATCTTCTTTGTATAGTGTTCTTTAAATAAGAATATTCCATAGTTGACTACCATATCTTGTTATTAAAATCCACTTATTCACCAATTGAATTCCTTGAGGCTTAAAGATTTAGGTATGTTAGCCTTACTCCTTCTATTATAAATGTTCTATCCAACTATATATGATTTATTTTTAAATGAAATATTATTCCTATTCTATTACATTATTATAAAACAAATATAGCATGGTTTACAATAAATATTTTCTAGGCTAATGAATTAATTAATGTGATAAGTTTTGTGTTTGGTTCTACAAAAAGTTTTAAAACCCTAGCTTTTTTAATTTTGGTTCGGGGTCATCCCACAATAATGGGTTACACTTTTTGGCCAAACTTGACATTGAAATCAACATTTTGAACTAAATTTTCACTTTCTGACACCTATAGCCACTAAATCATTAGGAATTTGAAGATGATGTGAACTAGTGATTTGTGAGATTTTGTTTGTAGATTCTAAATATATTTTTTTAAAAAAAATTGGAGTTAAATTGTATTTTTTTTTGTGTCTCCTTTGATAACTAGTTTTTAATAGTAAACAACATTTTTTAAAGTGATGTGTATTCTGTAGCACATAACTTTTTTCTACAAAGGATAAAATTCTAATTCTTTTGAATTTAGATTGGTAACACCGATATATAGGGCATGCATTTGGTTTCATAATGTTTTGTTGAATTTTTTTTTTAATTAAGTTTTGAAGTCAAACCAATTATAATTTAGACATAGGCGTATTCTGTAAAACATAACTTTTTCTGTATGTATTGAAATTCAATTTTTTTTGTTGAAACAAGGACATCAATACCTAGGGCATAGATATTTTTTAGAATTTTTTTTCACTAATTTACTAATTTTCCATGTGTGTAGAACAAAGAACTTGATATTCGGTGAAAAACCTACATTCACAAGAAATAAAAAATAAATATAATAATCAAATCAAATATATTTAAAATTATACTTTTTGGGAAGCTTATAATAAGGACTACATAATTACAAAACATAAATTTTAAATGAATTCATTTGATCCCCCAAAAGGTAAATCAAAAGTGGTTTTTTATCAACATTTTGATAGGTGTAGAGGAGACTCCATTATAGGTATGGTTTAAAACTAGCAGGGTTCTATCCAAGGGGGTTTGAATCTAAGGGGGTTTGATCAAACCCTCTTCAATTAAAATCCCTTAAATGGAACCTTTAAAGGCTTAAATCATTATATTTTCTAAAAATATGTGATTTCAGCAAAAATCAGGATGTCCCAAAAAGTGTAACCCATTATTGTGGTAGCACCCTTCGGGGAGGAATGGGGGTTGACAACATGGGGGGGCACTTGTGCCCCACCCCTCCTTTCCTTGGAAATGTTGGTACATCATCAAGCAATACCTCCTCAAGTGGTACTTTGGCAAGAGGGCCGAAGAAATTGTCTAAAGTAATCTTGGAAGAAGATTATGCGACTCGTGTGATGAAATCCTTGTATGTCACTCTAGAGCTGATTCAAACTACAAATGGCATAGCTATAAAGTTTTTGGATAATGTTTTGGACCAAATCATTTCAACAATGAAGAATACTCTCATAGGTAAGTTTTTATCCTTTCATCCTAACATTGATTTAGCTAGGAAATTGGATTCAAAAAATGGAAGCCTAAAGGAAGTGTTTCAGTAAGCACTCTCTCTAGTGGAAAGTTTATTTTCAATTTTTCCCTTCAAGAGATCTCCTTAAGGTACTTGTGGGGGGTCCTTGGATATATGGAAAAACTAACTTATCACTTTGTAGATGGAAGCCAAGGTTTGACCCTAAAGCAGATTTGACCACAATGACCATTGTTTGGGTGTGACTCCCTAGTCTCCCATTGGAGTTCTGGGATGAGGAGATTCTAACCAACTCATTTGGCCATTTCATAACCTTGGACAAAGTCACTCAGGAGATATCGAGGTCGATCTTTACTACATTCTATGTTAGCATGGAAGTCCATAAAGTGCTACCCACATCTATTATTCTAGACTCCAAATTTGGTAGATGGTCTAAACCCATCTTCTATGAGAACTCAAAGATCTTCTATGAAAAGTGCTTACAAGTAGGACACCTAATAAACGAATGCACTACTAATCCTTGAAAAAATGTTAAAATACCAAAGGAGAAGAATAAAAGGGTGATAGACCATCACTCCCTGGAAGGGGTAGAGAAATATCCTTTTGAAGAGGACCTTCTAAATCTCATGGGCTTCCCTTCTAAACTAAAAAAGGAAAATGTGTTAACAGACAAGATCAATAGGAAGAAGTCTTAAAATGAAGTTGAAGGAGGGGGTAGCTTAGGGTTTTAGTTGAATAATCTCAACATCTCTTGTGAGAAAGATCAACTTAGCTCTAATGACAAACAACAAATGAATAGTTAGGAAGAAGATAGGGAACAAGATTCTAGAGTTTCTAACAAATAGTACTTTGGGAATACTAGGATCCAACAATCTAGAGACACTAACAACCAACAATCTAGAGACACTAAAAAACAATAATTTGGAGATGTAGATAAGCAACAAAGGAGGGGTCCTCTCGGTCCTGCTAACACACAACAGGTGAATGTGCAATCTAGAATGGATGGGCAACCTGAAACGGGTCACACAATAGATGAAGGAAAAGGATCCTATACTAACACAGGAGGAGAAGCAATAGGATATTATGAAAGAAACCAATAATGAGGCTATACGGAATAGTAGTATCTTTCATCCTAATGAAGAATTTACAAGTCTAGGTAAAAGGGATTAAAATCAGGACTCTCCCAACAGGATAGATGAGAAACAAAAAATGGATTAGGAGGTGCAATAGCTTAACTTGCTTCCAAAATAGAAGAAACAAGGACTGGATGTAGCAGTCTTATGGGAAACAATCCAACAACCATTACTGTCAAAAGCCAGTTCTTTGTGACTCCCAACAACAAAGGGAAGGGGCTAGGTAAGAAAGACTTTAGAAAATCAGTTGATGTGGGGGTGGACCACAAAGGTAGAAAACCTATTCAAAGAGAAACCAAATCCAGAGAGATTGCTCGTGAAATAGCTAATGGTAAGAAAAAGGCCTTGGATATTTCTTCCTCCAGGAAGCCCCACAAATGAAGATTTTATTCTAGAATGTGAGAGGGCTCAATAGCCCTCATAAATAGTTTTTGGTCAAAAATTACATTCTTGGTAACAAGATGGATAGACTTTTGATTCAAGAATCCAAAATGTCTGAGATATGTTTTAAGGACATCGCTAATAGAATTTGGCCCAATACGAAGTATTGCATTAGTGCTAATTATGGGGTCTCAGGAAGTATTGTTACTATGTGGAATCCTTCTAGAGTGAGCGGCAAACTAGTTAATTCCTCAAGAAATAGTTTGGAAGTGTTTTTCTCTCCGCTTTCAAATAAGAAGTGGATTCTCTCCAATATCTATGCTCCCAACACAAAAATGGCCAGGAAAGATTTATGGACTAATATCACAACCCTTATTTAAGTTTATAAAGAAGGCTATTGGATGTTGGCTAGGGACTTCAACTCTCCTCTCTACCCTTCTAAAAAACTTAGAAGCCTCAAGGACTATTAGATAACATGGCTATTTTTGCTAAATCCCTCACTGTTGTGGGGCTTATGGATGTGGATCTCAATGGATAGCCCTTCACTTAGTCAAACAAACATGTTGGTGAACAACTCATCCAAGTGAGACTAGATAGATTCCTCATTTCTTACAATTGGGACATTATAGGGAATATCACTCTTTCTGCCCTAGCTAGAGTTGGTTCTAATCATAACCCTATACTCCTCAATTGGGTGGATAGGATCCCTAAAGGCCCTTACCCCTTGTGGTATGATATAATGTGGACTTCACATTTGAATTTTAGAGATTGTGTTGTTGATTGGTAGCAAATCCATATCCAAGGTTCATCTATGTTCTGGTTGTCCCAAAAAATGATCAACATTAAGAATAAAGTGAAAGCCTGGAATAAATTCTCTTTTGGTCACATTTTTTAACAAAAAATGATATTTCTACCAAATTAATGGATATTTAGGAGAGAATGGCTATTGGTAGAATAGATGATGAAACCTGTAATCTAGAAAATCCTTGATAAAAGAGTGGAACAAAATTATGAAAAGAGAAAAGATCTTTTGGAAGCATAAATCTAGAGTGCAGTGGTTAACATAAGGGGACATAAATACCTCATTTTTTATCAATTAGTGCTTTGTCACAAGAAGCGTAACACTATCAGTAGGCTGCTAGATGAGAATGGGACTGAGGTTAATACTAAAGAGGAACTTGGCTATCTAGGATCCTATTTCCTTCAACCCTCTTGGCCAAGCAACCTCCATGCTTGATAAATGTTGTTGAGTAGTTTATTAAGACCATCCCTATGATTCTTTATGAGGAGGACAACCTTCAAATCTCTAAGGCAGTTTCAGAGGATGAAGTTAAGGCCACTATTTTCTCCTTTGGGGCTTTTAAGACACCTAGTTTAGATGCCTTCTTTCATGACTTTTGGGATATAGTTGGATATGATGTCACTATTGCTATGCAAAAAAAATTAGATCATGGAAGATGTTGAAGCAGCATAATAATACCTTTATTTCCCTAATTACTAAGAAGAATGACGTGCGGTCACTATGGATAATTTTAATCCTATAAGTCTATGCAATACCATCTATAAGGTGTTCTCTAAAATTTTGGTCTTCAAAATCTAACCTTTCCTAAGATGATCTCCAATAATCAAAATGGATTTATCCTCGGTCAAAAAATTCTTAATACTTCCATCACCACTCGTGAGGTCTTACATTCCATGGAGAGGAGTAAAAAACAAGGTATGGTTCTCAAATTGGACATCTCAAAATCCTAGGACAAGGTTTCATGGGATTTCCTAATCAAGGTTCTTAAGAAATCTAGGTTTCAAGATTTTACGAATGATTCGAGAATGTATTACCACACCCAAATTTTATGTTTTTATTAATGGGACATCAAGGGAAATCTTTAACAATGGGAGAGTCCTACGGAAAGGAGAGCCCCTATCTCCTTATCTTGGTAGTGATATCTCTAAAATGACTAGGAATGGCTCCCTCCAAGGTATCAAAGCTTCCTCTTGTTCAGAACCTTCATCTATCCAACAATTTGTTGATGACACTATCCTCTTTGGTAAGTCTTTTATTATTAAGGCTAAAAATTGGAAGCACTTATTGGATGAGTATGTTGCTATTTCAGGACAACATATAAATTATGAAAATGTAATCTTTAGTTTTTTAACATTGAGATGGCTTTAAATCAAAAATATCTCCATTCTTGGATGTTTTTGTGCCCATTTACCGGCTACTTATTTACGGTTGTCACTAACTATTAAAAAATACATCCCATGTTTTAGACTAATGTTCTTGAATGTTTGCAGAGGAAGTTGGCTGGTTGGAAAGGGAAACTCTTCAGTCAAGTAGGGAAATTTTAGCTACTTAAAGCTTCTCTCCAGGGTATCCCAATTTATTTCCTTTTATTGTTCAAAATACCCAAATACCTATTCAAAAAAATTGAACAAATCTAAAGAATATTCTTTTAGACAGGGGTTGAAGAGAAAAGAATGATTGCCCTAGTCAGTTGGAATAAGGTTTGCAAACCTAAAGTTGAAGGGGCTTAGGCTTAAGGAAAATTCACTTGAACAATAAGGCCTTTCTAGATAAGATTAATTGGGGATTAATGAAAGATAGCATAGACTAGATTAGCATTATGAAAGAAAAATATTTGAGAGGAGAGGAGGTGAACACTTTATTATCCAATGTTATTATTCCTAAAGGGTCTATTATTTGGAACAATGTGCTTAAGGCTAGAAGTATTATCTAGAAAGGTACATCTAGTGGAGGATTGGTAATAGGTTGAGAACTAGGTTTTGGGAAGACTATTGGCTAGAACAAAAACCCTTAAATTCCCATCCAAGGTTTGGCCTGCTATAGGATTCTTCAACCAATTACTTTGGCTCTTTGGTGATTGGTTATATTTTCAAGTAGGTTTTAACTATCCAATGGAAAAATCTTCAAGATTATTGTTACACTCAGGGAAGGCTAGTTAATATTACTACTAAACTACAAAGTCAGTTGGCTTCTTATAGGCTTCCAATCTTTCTCAATGAAGATGATTCATTTTGGGCACAAGATTCTATGGGAAACTTCAATGTCATCTCAGCTTACTCCTTGCTTTTGGACCCCCCTAACATGGATTTATTCTAGAAGAAAACTTGGAACCGCAAACTATTGCCCAAAATCATTTTTTTCGGTGGACTACTACCCACAATAAAATCCTAACTCAAGATAACTTATAAAGGTGTGGGTTCCTTGGAACTTACTAACAAATGTGTCTTGTGTCTTAAGGGGGATGAGACTGTTGATCATCTCTTTTTCCATTAAGAGTTCTCCCAAAAGATTCGGGAAAATATCTTTCAAAAATTTAAGATTTGTTGGGTCATGCACAACTCAATGGTTGGCTTTGTGGATAGCTGGTATTTTCACTTTATCATCGAGTTGTTAAGGAATTATGGGGGCAGGTGCCCCCTCATTCATTTTTAGTATTTGGAAAGTGACGCAAGAGCATCCCTAGTTCAAGACTAATCTTGCATCAACCAAAAAACATTTGCATTTCATTTGTTGGCAGTTTAATTTGTTTCTCTTCATTTTTCAGTTCAGTTCAGGTAGTTCAGTCAGTAGTAGTTTCTGTATTTTGGTCTGCATTCTACCGCAGTTGCATTTCAGACCTTGCAAAGCTAGACTTAGCATTTAGATTTATTCATCTACATCATATCTAGAATTCAGAATATTTGGATCAACTACCAGAAAGATATCACTATCAGAAGATCGATTGTTTTCTCATAACAGAGCATCCTAACAGTCTCAGATAATCAGCTAAAGGAGAAGACCTACGGAGCATTTCCTGACTTGTGGAGCCTAATGATACATCATTCAATGATCTTTGGTTCATGGCTGACCTTCCCTGAAATCCGTATATCATTTCATTCATTTGCAGAGGAATTCTTCTTGTTTAGGTCTGACCTATCTGTGTACACACGTTACAACTCTTCATTGGAGTTTGTGATCTTCCTTGGCCGACGCGGAGGAATCTTTTGTACTGAAGATGATATATAAGGATGGAATAGATCCTAGCAAAGTAGATCTCAACAATTAGAATTTGATTCATAGTGGATAGTCTAGATTTTGTACGAAGGCGCTTCAAAGCTATATCTTGTGTATATTCTGTAATCAGGCCTGTGAGCCCTGTTGTAAGCCCGCATGATGCCGGCTGATCTGAATTTGAATTCTTTGATATATTGAATGACTGAATCTGTATTTGCTTCATATCTTTGAGTTGTTTTCATTGTGTTGACTCTTGCTGCATGGTTTGGACAGTTCATTCCGTGAACCCTCCTACTGTGACTACACCAAGTGGTATCAAAGTGAAAGTTTGAATCTTTGGGAGAGAAATCAAGTGAAGTTGGTGAAGGAATTCTGTGAGATCTTGTTGTGGACAGATCGCCAAATTGAGGCAGGTTACTTATGTCGCAACCGATCACCGATTGTGAGGCAGTTGTCACCTTGTACCCTAATCACTGAACTTGAGGTAGTTTACACTTGATCCTAGGAAGATGACACCGAGGAGAGTTGTTGCTGTTGGAACAATGGTTTGTCGGATGGATGAGATGATGGAAATGATGAAAACAATGCGAATTTGATTGGATGCTATCGAAGAGGATAGGCAAAGAGGATTGACACCTAGACCTAATGTTGATAGTGATGATGAAGAGGAATTTCAATTTGTTGAACAAATTGGTGAAACCCTAGGAGGTGATGAAGAAGAAGAATCGGATCAAGTAAAGATGTTGTGAGCTATTTCAAAGATTGGAAAGAGACCTAGAGTAGATGTACCAAATTACATTGGCAATTTGAACCCTGAAGATTTGATTGACTAGATAAATGACATGGAAGAATATTTTGAATATGAAGAAGTTGAAGATCCGGAGAAGGTAAAATTTGTAAAGACAAAGATGAAAGGACATGCTGCTATATGGTGGAAGGAAGTTCAGTTGGATAGAAATAGAAGAGGAAAAGAAAAGATTACAAAGTGGGATAGGATGGTGATAAAATTGAAGAATCAATTCATACCTATTGACTATGAGTTGGAACTATTGAAAAGATTGCAAAACCTGAGACAAAAGGAGAAATCTGTGAAGGAGTATACTGAAGAATTTCATAAGATGATCATAAGGACAGGACATAGTGAAGAAAGCAAAGACAAAGTGGCTAGATACATCAATGAATTGAGATCAAACATTCAAGAAGAACTAAGTTTGGTAAGAATGACATCTTTGGAAGAAGCATATCAATTTGCCTTGAAATTTGAAGAGAAGTTGAATAAGAAGCATGATCAGAGACAGAGAGGAAGAGGAGGTAAATTTCATAGAGTTATAACATTTTCTGGAGCAGATAGGTCACATTTGGAGCAGAAAAAGCTTGACATCCCATTCAAGAAGGAGGACAAAGATGACAATAGATACCAGAGCAATGACATAAATTTTCATCACAGAGGTAACTATAATTCACATCGGAATGAAGGATACGGAAGAGAAAGAAGAGGACCTGATAGGAGAACATTCAGAGGCACTTGTTTCAAGTGTGGAGGTGAAGGACATAGAGCATTTGAATGTAATCAAGGGAGTACAAGCAAGAGAATAGAGAACAGTGGAAGAGCAGCCTATGTGCAAGAACTTGTTGGATCGCCTAGTTCAGTTGGTAAACCAGAGAAAGGAAAATCACTTGTAATGAGGAGAGCACTATTCCAAGTAGAGACAAATGAGGAACCACCGCAGAGGAAGAGTTTGTTCAGAACCAGATGCAAATCAAGAGGTAAATGTTGTAAAGTTGTAATTGATAATGGTAGTTCTGATAATCTAGTTTTAGAGGAGATGGTGACTAAGATGAAGTTGGAAAGATCGAAACACCCTAAGCCCTATCAGATAGCATGGATTTAGGATGTTCATAAGGTACTGGTGAGTGAACAATGTTTGGTGAAATTTCATATTGGATCATATTAGGATGAAGTCTTGTGTGATATTATGCCTATGGATGTTTGTCATATCTTGTTGGGTAGACCTTGGCAGTATGATAGAAAAGCTATACATGATGGGAGAAAGAATACATATACTATAACATCAAATGGAAAGAGAATTACTTTGACTCCTTTGGAAGACGATCCTAAGAGTGAAGTATGTGGGAATGATAGAATCTGTTTGGTAGATGGAAGAAAATTTCTAGATGGTTTGAGACATGAGAATATGTCTTATGCTTTGATTCCTAAGAAGCCTGAAACATTGAAGAAGGAGACTGAAGAATCACAACCGGAGGAGATAAAGGAGTTTCTGATAGAGTATGAAGACATCATATCAGACAATGTACCTGAAGGATTGCCACCAATCAAGAGTATCAGTCATCACATGGATCTTATACCGGGAGCTAGTTTGCCTAACAAAGCAGCACACAAAATGACACCGGCAGATAATGAAGAACTGAATAGGCAGATACAGGAGTTGTTAAGAAAGGTTTGATCAGAGAAAGTTTGAGTCCTTGTGCAGTACCTGTAGTGTTAGCACCAAAAAAAGATGGAGAATGGAGAATGTGTACGGACTCTAGAGCAATCAACAAGATCACAATTAAGTATAGATTTCCTTTACCTAGGATGGATGATATCATGGATTGTCTAAGTGGAGCAAGATATTTCACAAAGATAGATTTGAAGAGTGGATACCATCATATCAGAATCAGAGAAGGAGATGAATGGAAGACTACTTTTAAGACAAATGATGGATTGTATGAGTGGTTAGTGATGCCTTTTGGATTGACAAATGCACTGAGTACTTTCATGAGGTTGATGAATGAAGTCTTGAAGAAATTCTTGGGTAAGTTTGTGATTGTATATTTGGATGACATTATGATTTTCAGCAAGACAAAAGAAGAACATTTGTGGCATATTAGACAAGTTTTGCAGAGACTGAGAGAAGAGAAATTGTTGATAAACATCAAGAAATGTAGTTTCATGAAGGAAGAATTGGTATACATGGGATTTGTGATTTCTGTGGAAGGATTGAAGATGGATCCTAAGAAAGTAAGAGCAATTGTTGAATGGCCTACACTGGAGAGCATTGGAGAAGTGAGATCATTTCATGGATTGGCTAGTTTCTACCAAAAGTTCATCAGAAATTTTAGTTAAGTTTGTAACCCTATGACAGAGACAATGAGAGGTGACAAAAGATTTCAAGTGGACAACTAGAGTAGATAAAAGTTTTGAATTGTTGAAGCAGAAAGTGACAGAACAACCTATTTTGGCATTACCGGATTTCAATAAGGTATTTCAAGTTGATTATGATGCAAGTGGAAATGCAATTGGAGCAGTGTTAAGTCAAGAAGGTAGACCTGTAGCATATTTTAGTGAGAAGTTGAGCAATGCAAGGAGAAGACATTTAGTTTATGATCAGGAGTTCTATGCCATAATTCAAGCCTTGAAGAAGTGGAGACATTACTTGTTGCCTAAGGAGTTTGTCTTGTATACAGATCATCAAGCTTTGTAATATTTAAACAGTCAAGGTAAGTTGAATCAGAGACATATGAGGTGGGTAGAGTTCATGCAGAGTTATACTTTTGTGTTGAAGCATAGGAGTGGCAAATCAAATAAAGTTGCAGATGCCTTGAGTAGAAGGAACTTGTTGGCAGAGATGAGAGTTGAAGTATTAGGATTTAATGAATTGAAGAACATGTATGAGGGAGACACTGATTTTGCAGAACCTTGGAAAGCATGTAAGGAACTTGATGTGATGGATAGGAGTAAGTGGTTGGATTATTTCATTCAAGAAGATATGTTGTTTAGAGGGAATCAATTGTGCATACCTAGAAGTTCAATGAGAAATAATTTGGTCAAGGAGAAACACAGTGGAGGATTACCAGGACATTTTGGCATTGATAAGACAGTGGCTTTGGTAAGTGAAAACTACTTTTGGCCTCAGATACATAAAGATGCTAGGAAATTTGTGCAAAGTTGTAGAGTTTGTCAAGTTGCAAAAGGGAGCATTCAGAACATTGGATTATACAAACCTTTGACAGTACCAGAGAGACCTTGGGAAGACATAAGTATGGATTTTGTAATGGGATTGCCAAAGACAGAGAGCACATGATTCAATATTTGTAGTGGTGGACAGATTTTCAAAGATGGCACATTTCATACCTTGTAAGAAGACAACTGATGCAGTGCATGTAGCTGACCTATTTTTCAGAGAGATTGTGAGATTGCATGGATTACCTAAGAGTATAACTTCAAACAGAGACACCAGATTTCTTGGATACTTTTGGAAGATGCTTTGGAAGAAGATGAAGATAGATTTGAAATTCAGTTCATCATTTCATCCATAGACTGATGGACAGACAGAGGTAGTGAATAGGAGTTTGGGAAACTTGTTGAGATGTTTGGTTGGAGAGAAGGCAAGAAGTTGGGATTTGATTCTTTCACAAGTAGAGTTTGCATACAATAATTCAATGAATAGGAGTACCGGAAGAGCACCTTTTGAGATTGTTATCAGAGTGAACCCTAGAGGAGTTGCAGAATTGAGAAACATTAGTTTGGAAGAAAAGAGAAGTGCAGAGGTAGAAGAATTTGCAGAACATATGAAGGCAGTGCATGATCAGGTTAAGAAGCATTTAGAGGACATGAACAGTAAGTATAAGGAAAAGGCAGATGAGAAGAGAAGACAAGGAATTTGCAGTTGGAGATTAAGTGATGGTATATTTGAGAAAAGAAAGATTTCAAGTTGGCACATATAACAAGTTGAAGATGAAGAAGTTTGGACCTTCTAAGATACTCAGGAAATTTGATTAAGGAAATGCCTATGAAGTGGAATTACCAGGGACATTGGGCATATCACCTATTTTCAACATTGCAAACCTATATCAGTATCATGAAGCAGAGTTCAATGATAGCATTGAAGAAGACTTGAAGAAATGGTTACCACAACAAGCACTGGAGCATATTGAAGACATCTTGGATAGCAGAGTTGGGTGCAGCACCAAAGGAAGACAATACAAAGAATATCTTGTGAGGTGGAAATGTAGATCGGAAGAAGATTCATCATGGATTTCTCAAGTTGAGGTGGACCGTCTTGGTTCTCCCTTAGCCCCGACAAAGAGAGGGACTCACTTTTTCAATAACCCCGGATGTTTGATGCAGGAGCATCCCTAGTTCAAGAGCAATCTTGCATCAACCAAAAAATATTTGCATTTCAGTTGTTTGCAGTTCAATTTGTTCTCTTCATTTTCTAGTTCAGTCAGTAGCAGTTTCTGTATTTTGGTCTACATTCTACCACAGTTGCATTTCAAACCTTGCAGAGCTGGACTTAGCATCTAGATTCATTCATCTACATCATATCCAAAATTCACAACATTTGGATCAAGTACTGGAAAGATATCGCTATTAGAAGATCGACTATTTTCTCAAAACAGAGCATCCTGACAGACTCAGACAATCAGCTAAATCAGAAGACCTGCGGAGCATTTCCCAACTTGTGGAGCCTAATGACACATCATTCAATGATCTTTGGTTCATGGCTAACCTTCCCTGAGATCCGCACATCATTCCATTCATTTGCGGAGGAATTCTTCTTGTTTAGGTCTGACTTATCCGTGTACACATGTTACAGCTCTTCATTGGAGTTTGTGATCTTCCTTGGCTGACACGGAGGAATCTTTTGTACCGGAGATGATATATAAGGATGTAATAGATCCTAGGAAAGTAGATCTCAACAATTAGAATTTGATTCATAGTGGATAGTCTAGATTTTGTGCGAAGGCGCTTCAAAGCTATATCTTGTGTATATTCTATAATCAGGCCTGTGAGCCCTATTGTAAGCCCGCGTGATGTCAGGCTATTTGAATTTGAATTCTTTGATATATTGAATGACTGAATCTGTATTTGCTTCATATCTTTGAGTTGTTTCCATTGTGTTGACTCTTGTTGTACGGTTTGGACAGTTCATTCCGTGAACCCTCCTACTGTGACTGCACTAGAAATAAAGGAACAATCATATCTTCTGTGATTCCCCTAGAAGTGTTGAATGTCTTCCATTCCTTCTCCAAATCTCTTGTTGAGAATGTGATCAATGTTAAAATCAAGAAGCCTAAAACCTTCCCTTCACATCATGAAGTCAGAATTGTGAGGAGTTGGGGTATTAATAAGGACCTTAATGATGTTGATATGCACAAGAAGAACCTCAAATAATACACATTGGCAACCACCTTCCTTTGGTTGGGGAAAATTGATTTTTGATGGTGCTTCCAAGGGGAATCCAAGGTTAGCTAGTGTGGGGTTGTCATAAGATCTCACACTAGCAAATGCATTTCTTCTTGGACTAGAGGCCTTGGTATAAAGACCAATAATGAGGTAGAAGCTACTGCTACCTTTTGGAGAGTCAAATTAGCCCATGCCTTGGGAATTCAAAAAATCTTGATAGGAGACTCAAAACTCATCATCGATGCCATCAAAGTTCACTCAAACCCTAGCTAGAACATTAGAGACTTCATTAATGATATACAAGGGTTTGCGATAAATTTTTCCAAGTTTAAAGATGTCCATACTTATCGTGAAGGGAACAAAGTAGCAGATACTATGGCTAATATGGGCATCACTCTTAAAGACTAGTGCTATTGGCACAAGGAGCCAGATTTACCATAGATTATACCCCCTTTTAAATTATGACTTCAAAAAAATCCCCAACCTTAAAGCTTCCACCTAAAGCTCTCATTGTCATGATTGTTGTTGAAAAATTGTGGGTTGGGGCACACCTTAACCCTTATGATGCTAGAATTTTGAAAGAACCTTGTAAGTTAAATTTTTCCTATCATAAGGAGAAGAAAGGTGTGAGACCTCGATCTCAAAATGGTTACTCTTATAATGTTAAGCATTGGTTGGATATTTGTTCTCACAAAGGGGAGATGACTTTTAGATGTAAAGATCACAATGCTATTTTACATAACAATTACCCTCTCATGTTCACCTCAAAGTATGATGTTAGGCTTCATAGATACCACACATCTAAATGGTCTTACAAAATAATGATGATAGTATATGAGAAGGGAAATCACATGTCAAAAATGTGTGAAATTAATGGCATTTTATATTATGATGAGGTCATTTCTTTATGCCAAAGGGTGGATATTTTGAATCATTCATTATGGATTTTTTTTGGAGTCCAGAAAACTTTGTAATCAAAGCTCTTGGCTTGTTCTGGTACACCATGGGTGGTGATAGGTGTAGAATTGAACCTACCTCCTGTGATGAGGCTCATAGAGATAATAGACTATGGCATATCTGCAAGGAGGGAGGCATTACACCATACCTCAAAATTTTAAGTGGTTTTGATCAAGCCCTCTCAATGCAGTTTGCTAAGTCTTGGAACAAAAGCAAAGTGTCGGTGGGAGGGGTCAATTTTGAATTCTTTGAAGAAACAATTAGCATGGCTATAGGCTTGAAATGCAAAGATAGAAAGGTTAGAAAGCAAGGAAAATCTAGGGATACTGAAAGTATTAAAACCTTTCTGAAAGAAGGAGAAGAGGTCATCAAATTCCAAAATGATTATATGCAAGAAGGTCTGCCTTATCCCTAGGATGTGGTAAATTGGATCCTCATCAAATATTTTACTCCAGAGGGTAGATTTAAATGCATTTTCTACTCCTCAATCATTTGCACCATAAAATTATCATTAGTTTTCCTTTTTTCCTCCTTATCTCTTTGGAAAGTTTAGTTGTGGAAGTGCAATCGAACCAAAATCCCAACCGACCTCTCATACCCTTACATCAAGGTCTCATTTATAGGATTCATAAATTCATCTAGTCATGTTTCTTGCTAAATCCATCAAAGCTTGCATTGTAGATTATGATACCATACCCTCTCCTTCCAGCCACTCTTAGGGAAAGCGTAAAATAATGTGGAATTCTTGCTTACATTTATCTAACTAATCAAATCATTTGTCCTTTCTCTCAAGTGATTGGGTTGGCTATTTTGAAAGTCTTATATAAATCTCTTGTAATAAGATGCAAGATGCATGAAAATATTCACATTACCTATTTTTAGGTGTGAAACATTCTATTAGTACTATTATCTTTGACCCAAGAATCACACCTTCCTTTCTTTTTTGTTTTTATTTTCTTTTCGGGGCGAAGAAGACATATTTCAACAACTTTCCAAAACAACATGTGTTCTCTAAGCGTTTGCATTACTAGGTTTAGATGATGATAATGTTCCTCTTCATTCTTTGAATATATCATCTAAGACTATTAAAACAAAGTTGTCTAGCTACTCATAATTACAAACCTTCTTTGATATATTATATAATGAACGTTTGACTCTATGAAATGATTTTAGTAGAATGTTTTAATTACCTACTTCTCAAAGAACTTATTATGTGATGAGTGTTGCAAGAAACTTCCACCATGCATCCAATTGGATTCAGATACTAGGTGTATGTTATTTGAGTGCTTATTGTTGGACTAATCACCACACTTTGGGAATTGATCTCGTGGACTAACCACCACTCTGGGTCTAGGTGAAGGTGCGGATTTAGAAAGTTCGCTAACACTTGCATGTTTTGGTGTAACGGCAAACCTATAAATGGTATCAGAGCCTGCCTCAACCCAGGTTCAATTCCCTTGAGTTGCGTTAGAGGGGGGTGTTGGACTAACCACCACACCTTGGGAATTGATCTCGTGAACTAACTGCCACTCTAAATCTAGGTGAAAGTGTGGGTTTGGAAAGTTCACTAACACTTGCAGATTTTGGTATAACGACAAAGTTATACTTATTTGTTTGAACCATATAATTTGTAGATTATCTTTTTCAACATTAAAAATAAAAAACCATACATTTGGTTTAAAAAGATGGTATTTAAGTGGTTGATAAAAAAGATTTCCCCTTGTAGTAAGGAAACAGAACTGGGATGCAAAAGAAGAAACACATTTGGCAGCAATGTCAATGTGGTGAAAATCATCTTGAAGTAGAAAAACGCAGCCAAAAAGAACCCACAACTTTATTCCCGTACAACAATAAGATGTATAATGCCTTCAATAGAAGAGCGTGATTGTTATTCACTCCACTCCTACGTCTCTCTTACACTTCTATTCTACATGGAAACTACAATCTCAACTTCAAACTTGTAATGAATTAAAGCCTGTGATTTCCTTGTCGTTCAAGAGAGATGGAGAGACTTCTAACCCTTTCTTTTTATGGGTTTTCTTACCACCTGACAATTTATATCTTGCGGCCTGGTAGTGGCCATTGGAATTTCTTTAAAAACTGGCCACATAAAGTCGTTAACCTATTGTGTCAAATCCACTCAATCAAGTTCAATTCCATCTACTAAGTAGCAACAAACCCATAATAATACTCAGACCGTGTGTGAGGGGCCAAATGCTGAATTCTTTTGTCACATCCCTCGTGGACCACAGTAAGCAAAATAAATAAATGGAAAGGGATTTTTAAGTAAATGAATGAATGAAAATTTTTAATGACATCCACGAGATCAAACAGTCTATGAGACCCGAAAAGCATAATGGACCACACAAAACAAAAGTAAAGAATAAGGGAGGAGACAATTTTATGGTGTAGGTATGCTAGAGAGACATCCACCAAAGTAGAAAGTGATTTGAAAGAAGTTTGGTGGGGAGGGAGGGAGGGGCTATTCTTAAACATCATCCAAAACAATTTTGACCAATAAAAATAGGACAAATATTTACCGCTTTTTTATATGAACAAGGTGTAAATTTACTATTGATTATTTAACCATTGAAATGGATGATGTCTAAGTAGAATGAGGGAGTTGTGTCCATTTGCCATCGACTCTACTGGAAGGACAAGTGCAGAGGCAGGGTATGGACATCCATGAAAGCTTTCATGAAGATAAAGGAATCCCATGCCTTACATAAAAAAGGACGGCAGCAGCCACTACTTGATCTGGAGCATTTGTTTCTATGCAGAGTTGAGCAGAGATCCATTTTTTGCATTGTTATGATGCCAGGGTCCTCCAACCAAAAGAACATGGGGGGAAAACATTTCCCCTTTCTGAAGAAGAGGAGGCTGGGCGTAGTAAAGGAGGGAGAGATCGAATCAGGCAAACAACAGTGACTACATCAGAAATATTTTCAACATCATCCTTAGAGCTGAGTACATGCCTCCTCCACATTACTTTTCTAATGTAGTTTTTATTTCTGAATTATTCATTCTTGCAGTTGGAAAATAACTAGTCTTTAAACTGCATACTGACATTTACGTTGATAGACTCCATAAGCTCTGTTATAAACTTATATATGAATACTTACCTTGACAGAATTCACAATACTCATTAAACTTCTGTCCAACATAGTAGTTGTCATCCTAAAGTTGGCTGTGGGACGTGTAAATGAAATCACAAGAGGGAATTTTTAGGTGACAATTCAATTAATAAAATAGCAGTCTCTTTCTCTCTCTACTCTCACACGTAGGGTAAACTTGAAGGCAAAAATGGAAAACATACACAAGGCGCATGAGCGGTTTGACAAAATGCCTCAAGGAAAGATGGCCTCAGGGAACGCCATGAGAGCAGTACATCTTCAAAATGGGTTTGTTGAAAAAAAAAGGGAGCTTTAGAAATTTTTAATTAAATGTTAAACAGCAGTAATATATTTGTTACCTATGTGCCTGGTATTGGAAGTATTGAATTTTGGTATGATATATGGAGTTCTAGGGGAGAGGACTCAGTAGTTGAGCACCTTAACTTCACGCCTCTCAAAATCATACGTGGCAATTTCGAATCACTCCAAAAATTTTACAGTAGTTTACTTGGCAAGGTCCCTGCTTATAACTAAGGTTTCAGGGCCACATCATCAAATATGATGCCACATCAGCATGCTTTTTGTTGAGGTGTCAAATAGTTCCCTAAAAAAAAGGGTGGACCAATAGGTGTGCATCAAGTCATGTTTTGTTGGTGGACTGATGTGGCATCACATGATTGGTTGCTTTTTAGATCTAAACGGCACATTTCATTCAATTATTAGTACTTATAGTCAACACTAACAACCTTAAAGTCACAATTACTAGCGCTAAACTTTTAAAATATTGGGCCTTAAATGCACAAATACTATCTCAGCCATTGGAACTATCTCAGGTATTGGGTCTTTTCCCCTATCATTTGTTCATATTTAAACACAAGATGAGGTAATTACTTCAACAAGTGGTGTATTCGTGAGGTAATTGCTTAGGGTGTATTCATCTTGAAGAGATAGTTTTGAGGATTGCAATAATAGTCCATTACCACTGGTAATAGTTATAGGACAATGATATATGAGACGAAATTCAGTTTTATAAGTCTTAAGTATAATATCATTGAATGAGTTTTTAAACACGAGTCCCCTGTATTTGGCAAGTATATATTAACTAACTTTGTGTGATATGGTTGGTATCCCAACATGTCATGTTCCATTAACGAACTTGGATGTCATATAAAATATGATAATGATGTTTGATATCGTTGAATCATATTGTGGTAGGACATCACGTGGAGCCATATCAAGGCCTTGCATATCTATTGCATTGTAAAAATATGATGATTACTATTTTCCTAGGTTCGGATACGATTGAACTTATTTTATGTTGATTATGATGCTATGCATATTTATGTGTTTGAATTTGATTCTGGCAATATTAGTAAGTGTTGGAATGGAATTGGGTGACAATCAAACTTGACCTTCATTTGATAACCTAGATATAAGTAGGAACTAGGGTCGGTTGGGTCAAATGTATAGACATAATCAACCCTAGATCCTATTAGTGTTAGCATGGGGAGATAGATAATTAACTTATATGTTGAGATTAATAAAGGTAGCATTTTGTACCTGGTGGAAATCTAAAAGGGGTTGTAAAGAACTAATCTAAGTCAACTATTCCAACAGCTTGGTGCAAATATTTTAACTTGCGAATACTTCAACTTTGTGAGTATTAAGAATTATATGATATTGGTCACAATATGAGTGTGCAAACAAAGAGAATTATAGGTTGGTAGGTAATCAACCTTGTCTCTATGTTAAGGAGATGAACCTATAAGGGTTCTAGTATGTTTATGTTAAATTACAATAATATTGGAGGAGAGGCCTAAACTTGAGATCTTGGTGTCCTTAGGTGGAAGATCTTTAGTGTAGAATTGCTATATTGGGAACCTAATTGGGTTCTTTTGCCTACTACTAAGCGTTACCAATTGATGGGAATCATTAAAAGGAACCTTGTTAGGCTTTGCAATAGTAGTCAATGAAACTCATTGAGCTATGGTCTTGTTTTAGAATGGGTATTGGTAAATGGTGGTTTGTTATATTGTTAGGTTTTAATTCTTTCTACGGTTTTCCTCCTATAATATTCAATCTATTTCACTTCTAAGTGGAAAGTTTTTTAAGTGGTTAGGAAACCCTAGGTATAAGAACCTATGTTTATGTTCCCTAAGAGATTAAGGTGAAGAGAACTACATGTGACTTCGATCTTGTCTGGAAGCAGGTATGTAGGCAATTCTTGGGCAAAGGATTCCCCTGGACCCCAAGTCCATAGGGGAGGGGTTTAAGGAATTACTCCAAGGTTTGGGGTATTCCTAAACTTGATCAACCTTCTCTCTTTAGTGCATTTTAGTTTGAGTCTCAAATTGCACCAGATGGTTATGAACTCACCCTCCAATTAATAAGTCCTAACCATATAGGCTCGAGTCGATAAAAGGCACTCCATTATCATCAATATTATGTACTTTGAGGTTTGTGGAGTTTGGATTCCACAATCTACTCCAATCTTGGATGAACTTCTAGAGTCATTATCATTATGGTTCATCTCCAAGGTGAATGTATAAGAGTGCATTTGGACTTGTCTAACCATAGTTATTAAAGTAGGGTGTGTTGAACACTATAGCATTATGTCTAGGCTTGGTAACAAGTATAAGAAGGTATATGTTATCCTCAAGACCCTAGAGAGGTCTATTCTTATAAAAAATAAGGGCACGATAAACTTGCCCATGATAGAGTTATGATTGAGTTGTGAAGGTGTGCTAACTTTGCATTTAATGTTGTTGAATTAAGACATTATGATTTGATGGCGTGAGCAACTCTTGATATGTGTAGATGATCTATCTGCTCTAAATATTTGCCTAGATTTATGTTGAGTTAGGATGGAATTCCTTATTATTTCTTATGTTGAAAGCAAGCAACTAACAATAAGTATTATCATTTATATAGAATGGTGGTTTACTTTTATATAGATTTGGTGGGTAATTGTATGTTAATCTTTATGATTGGTAATATGTAAGTGTTACATACTCAGAAGTAGAACGTTGTATAACAATACTATTGTGGGTTTGAATTTCTATCTAATAAATATTGTGTTTCGAGTATTAGTAAAATGATGTGAATAGTTTTTGAGATTTCTCTATGAGATGTTTTGTTATTTATATGTGACCTAGTTCATGTGAGATCAATGTGTTGATTGCATGTTAGTAATTTTGACCCCAAGACCCTACGACATTATGTTTGAGATCCATGTCCTTATACCTTTTAAATGTCAGAACGCTGAACCGAGACTGATACAGGAGCTGACTTCTTGGCATCACATGACGGTTGGAGAAAGGGTTCTACAAGGGAATAGGTAGGTAGTATGCAATAACTCCTAGAACGTAGCTTGTTCCACTCCTTTCATGGTGATCACCAACATTATAAATCCTATGACCCACTTATAGATAAGTTTATCGCTGCTCTAGCTTGACAAGAGTTAGGGAGTGTGTTTTGTCTAAAGAAGTATTCGGTTGTATCATAGGGTTAGCAGGATTTCACTAGTAGCATGCAGGTGATAGATGCCAAGAGCTAGCCAATTTCATAGGGTATAGATAGGCTTTGGCCAGTGGCATGCAAGTGATAGATGTTAGTACTAGTATGGCTTTCGCTAGTGGTATGCAAGCGATGGTTACCATTATCTACCCATCTCGAAGTTTAGTGTTCGCATTGGGCTATCAAAATGTTTGTGTGTGCTTTTAGTGTTGTGTTTTCCTTAAGTATATTTCTCATGTGTCCAATTGTTAAAATAGTCCAAGTGATTGATAGCACATGCACTAGTCTTAGTTGAGGTAAAACCATTAGATACTATGATCATGTTTATGTAGTTTTAAGATGACTCGGTTGCTTAGTGGGCTATAGAGATCCTATTAGTGTCCTCACGTGTTGTAAGTGTTATACTTACACCTTTGCCTTTGATGGCAACAAGTAGAATGGGATGTTTGCTTGTCATAATAGTTGGTAGTGAATCGGAAAAAAGGATGGGACCCATGGTGTAGCATGAGATGCTTTTATATTCCTTTTTTCTGGCTAGGATATACTTATGGGCTTATATGTTAGTGATCCAAGTGAAGGGGAACTTACTTGTAGTGATAGTTGTAACCTCTTTCTTTTGCTAGTTAGTTACTATGTTTACTTGTGATGTATGTATGAGTTAGTCACACTATGAAGGAGTGACACGTGCATGAGCTAATCACCTAGAGTATTTGTAATCACAATAAGTATGTATGTTGTCTACATGAGCTAGTCACATTGTGTTTATGCGATGCATGCAACAGTTAATCACAGTGTGTATTTGTGATGTATGCTTGAGCCACTCATTAGGTGTGAACATGTGATGTTTTTTAAGAGTAGGTCCCTAAGTGGTTTTGCATGTGTTTGTACATTATGTTTGCATTGGACTAACATTTGGTTGGAATGCATTACTATCCTACCATTGTCTATGGATGGATTTGGAAGCATAAGATCAACTAATGGTTGTAATTAGAAGTGAGATCAAAGATCTCTTATCAGAGGAGAGATTGAATTCTCTCTATTGTGGTGTATGAACTACAGAGCCGCTGATTCCCAAGAGGGGATACGTAAGTAGGTCCATTATGAATGAACCCTTGAGGTTTAGGTCTAGGTCTAGGGATGAGCCTGGCATTGGGATCTTACCATATGCAGTGCGAGAAAATGAGATGTGGCACCGAGTTGATGCCACAACTATGGTTGGTAAGATTATGAAGCTAAAACTCTACGTTGAATAGAGATTGCTTGGTCGATTAAGTACTACTTGATGTGTAAAAAAATAGTAGTGACTAAGGTGGTTATTACATCTTTGTTGAAATTGACAGGATTGCACAACCCATGCATATAAAAGTTTTTCAATCCAATGTCATATGATGAAGTTACAACCTGTAGACTAAGCCTACATGTGCATCCCATGGATGTTGGTTTTGTTTGTCATACTCCAAATAACCGATTCCAATATCCAAAAACTATCAAACTTCTCCCTAGCTTGTTAAGAGTTTTTCTTTGACATGAAACACACCATTAATTTTCAAGGACAATCTCACCACCATTCATTGTTCATTCTCACCACCATTCGTTGTTGTTGAGTGTCACCCTTCACTGCTTTCTAAGTGATATGCATCATGGCCTCGTGAATGACTATTGATCCTTATGAAACCAAATATATAGTTACATTAAACATTCATAGATTTATTTTATCATTTCATTACATAAATTTAACTCCAAATATAAGAATTAACTTATATAGAAAAATTGAAGTTATTTTAAATGTTGACAGTACGTGCATCTATTGAGCTAAAGGCAATCTGTAGTTTTAAAAATGTAGATCCAAGTAGAATGGATATTACCCTTCCTAACTATAAATAGGTGACTAAAAGGTCTAGCGAGTATAACTAAGCATGGTAAATGTTGAGTGTTGCCACAATAAAGAATAAAAAACTTCAAATCAGAATGGCAACATCTAGTCATAGGCTTGCATGTCTTCTAATAATACAAGTTTCAAACCATGTGGGCAAATTGTTAATAACCCACACTTCAAATTAGGCCTTAGTTTGTCTTCCAAAGATTGTGGGATATAGAGAAAATCCTCACTCATTATAGATATCTTAAATGCATCTATCTAAAAGATGTCGAGAGATATCAGTTTCAAGGTGCCTATATTGAAATTGTTATTTATGATAGATAGATGCCTCAAGATTGATATCTCTTAAAATCTTTTAGATAGATGTATTTAAGATATCTATGCTAGCAGCATCTACAGTTGTAGCATGTATAAGGTTAATTCAATGCCCAATATTATTTTAATGAAGCACTAATTTCCTTTGATAAATAACAGATTAATAACTTTAAATTTTAGTTCCAAATTTTTTTATATTAAACAAATATTTTTCTTTGTCAACAATCAAAATATACTTTATTTATCCAAATACATAATATACATGACATTAATTAAGCATATAAGAGCACCACTTGTGTGATGTTAATTACTTCAAGAGTGTAGAATAAGGGCTCATAGTTTAATGATGAGATGTTAGGATGAGACTATATTATCATGGCATTTGGTAGGTTCCCTTTGTTAGTTTGGCTCCTCTAGATTGTCGTCTGCTTATTTACATGATTAGTGGAAGAATGGTGACGAGATCAAAGGGAGATCAAGGAAAGGGCAAGAAAATGATTATTATATGTGATGTTGAAGGCCCGAAATATGACAATATGTTAGTGAATGTGGCTACACTTTCAAGAAATTTTACAAATTGTATATACAAGGATATTACAAACCCCACAATGAGAATACGTATGCTATGAATGTGGGTGCTTGCAAAGGAAATGGATGTGAAATCTTCAACGAGTATTAGGGCTACCATGGAGGACCTTTTGATCAACCCAAAGCAGTCTTTGGGATGATGCAATGTATTTGACATGGAATAGAGTTTGAGTTGAATTGGTACGCCCTCCATAGAGTTGTGCTAGCATGCCCTCCACGATGACATCAACATTCTTATTAAAGGGAGACATAGCGAAAGCTCAAGAGTAGGAAGGTTTCAACTACCAGACAATTCTACAACACTTGCATTAGGTTTTGGAGAAGCAAGGTAAATTGGTATCCAAGGGGATATACGAGATTGTTGCATGTCTCAATATGAAGCTCTCTCCTTCTACTATGGGTAAAAAAGGTGCATGTTGTGTTGATGATGAAGATTCTTTAGAAGAAATACCAAGTTAGAATTGTATGTGTGAAAGAATAATAGAGTTAAGGGGAGCCTATGTAATTTGCTCCTTTTTCCCATTTTGTGAAGAGAAAATACTTTGTATGGAAGACTTGAAAACAACTAAAACCTATTAATATGTTTAAAGGTTCTTTCAGTTAAGGATAACAATATTTTGATTGGTGATAAATTATTTCTTGGGGATTTGGTGAAAACTAAATTAAAAGTTATTTTAGAGCTTTCTTTTTTTATAGATAAGATGCAGACTTGAGGCTTATGCCCATTTGTTTAAAAATGAATGCAAAAATTACACATTATGGTTCAATCACCATGAACAATGACACCTACCAAAATTCCTAAGCCTGCTATTGGTTTTAAGCATTCTTGTCATGAGACCTCACAATTATTTTGCCCTAGGATTTTTTAATCTTAGAGGAAGCTTTCTTTTTATGAACCATCATCAATTTGACAATAAAATTATTATTAGGATTCTTTGAAGGCTATCCACACTCCGATGTAGGATAAAGAGGGTCCTCCATCTTAGAAATGGAGAAAGGTTGGTTGACTTCCCATGGAGAAGATTGAGAGACTTTATTGGGTATCAAGCTTGCTTCATGAGAGGAAGAGGTTTTTCCTTAAGCCTTGTCATTCTTCATATCAGATTGCATAGTGAACAGTTGAAGTTTTGCTTTTAATTCTTTAGATCTACTACTAGAAGGCAATGACTTCAACCATTTTGTTGGGAGGAGCAAGGAATGATGAGCCTTTGCCCCTTGCCACCATGTAGTATTAGAAGGAATATTTTTGTTGCTTGCACTTAAAACCATGAAATATTTTTTAGAGCAATTTGAGGCAAGATGATCCATGACCATAGTTGGCCTACTTTTCTTTAGTTCAAGGTAATTGTCTGTCATGAATATGAGGGTCGCCAATATGAGCCTAGCACAAAATGATTCATTGATCTCGTGGCAGTTGCATTGCTCTCAATTAGAGGGTTAACAAAACGTTGGAGAGTTGTGAGCAAAGTAGATTTAAGGTTTGTCAGAGTGACACCTAAGCCTGAGGAGGGTCGAGATGCAAGGTGCCACTTAAAAGATTTGAATGTATAATACAATCACCTATGGGAGGAGAAAGGGTGTTCTTCATGAGGGAGGTCATGACTGAATTAATCTCACCATAATCATACAAAGAAGGGCCTAAAGCTCTTTTATTTATAATATAATGTGCTATTTAGAGCTATTTTATGTACTACATGCACTTATGGACATAGATTTTAACTTTTATTTAAGATCTGTTTTATTTTATCTACACTTTTAACTTTATTTTTACTTTCAAATAGCTATTTAGGATAGCAATTGGATGGAATTAATCTAACATGAAATAGAGTAGTCCTCTATCTCCCTTCTCCCAAAAAGTTTTTTTCTCATCAATTTTCTTTCACTTTAGATCGTGATTTTGTTTGAAATTTTATCTTGATTAGTTCCAATTCACTAAGGCTCCCTTTTGGATTGGATTTCGCAACCTTCCTCTCATATATTGATCAAACAAAATGGTTAAATTGGTGGTTGAGAAAGTGAGTTTTTGTGCATTTAGATTCAATTTTGAACTTCAAAAGCTCTGTTAGGACTTGTGTGTATGTGAATATCTTTGATTCAACGCCATATGCTCTAAACTTGCAATTTTCTATGAAGTCTTGGTTACAATATGTGGATTTTGAAGGCCTACCTATGAAATGCTTTCACTACAATTAGATTGATCAGAAAAGAGTAATTTGCTCTACCCTTTAAGGATCTTAGCAACATGAAAAGATATTGATGCAAAAATGGGTTCTAAGACAAGGGTCGCCTTTTGAGGAGTTTAAATGAAGAAATCACAATTGCTTCCTATTAGATTGATTTGAAGCTTCAACTAAATAGCACTCAAAAGAGTTTGTAAAACATTTAGAGGAGTTAAGTAACATATCTCCAACAACATTGATTATTTTCTTTTATATCCTACACACACCCGATTTAGACTTATGCCCTTATTTACATATCATCATATACCATCTATTTATATATCTAATATCATATCTACATAATTATTTCAATAATATTACTTACCATTTTGTTTTTAAAATATATATAGTTATTTTCAATAGTTTTACTTACTATTTTATGTAATATTTAAAATTATTTTATTTACTAATATTTATTTTATTTTATTTTGCAAAACTATTTTATATTTATAAAAATTATTTAATGCATATTTAACTATATAGCTATTTCAAAAGTATTATTTATTATTTTATTTATAAAATATATTTTTTGTTTACTAAAATACATAACTATTAAATATTTTATTTGCTTCATGGCAATTTGAATTTAAAAATTACTTATTATTTTTACTATTGTATATTTTTCCTAATTCTTTTGTTTTAACTTTCTTTTGTTGAGTAAAACCTAGGTTAGTCTAGGAACCATGAGAAAAACCAAAGCAGAGTACTGTGTATATAAAGTCTACTTATATATTTCTAGTGTTGACGAGGTATCAATTGTATGATATCTGATATCAACTACAAAAAACTTCTAATACTATCTACCAGTCTATACTTCGAAACAGAGTATCATAAGTCAAAGTCTGAGCCTACTCGAGGACAAAGCAAATTACACAAGCCCCGAACCCCAATATCAACATTATAATTTTTTTCAACATCTTCGCATATCGTTTCGTCCTCCCTTGTTGTCGCAATTTCTGCCATGTCATCATCCTTCTCATCATAGCATTCAGAGAAGTCTAGAATCACCTCTATCGAGAGAACCACTTGCAATTTTTTCGCCATTTCTTCAACTGCCAACTACAAACAAACTTGCCTCTTTTTTTATCCCGTGCAAGTGAGCCAAGATACAGTCATGGAAGGCATCCGCATGATCCACATCGCCCATATCATCATGCATGAGGTAGGAACATGCCACTATCAACATCATCGCTACACGAGCCAAGGATTGGGCTCCATCAAAAGCATTCCATTGACCCCTGGTGTAACCAAATCCGCAAGAAATCTCGTCATGGTTGCACGAAGCCTCGTTTCGAGTTTTCCATCTAAGTCTTTAGCCACCCCCCAGACCCGAGTCATCCAACAACGTAGGCTGGACTCTCAATTTCCTTATCTACAAAGTTCAAAAAATTCACCACCACCTCCTCCCCTAAGACTATGTTTCCTCTTCTTTGTCGAAGCTGCCTCTACCTTCCCCTTACCCCTTTCCCTAAATATCATGTGTCTACCCAGGTGTCATTTGCCTGCAAGCAGCAGGCAGACGCCATGCTCACCAAACACTTCAAGCCCCTTATCTCTCACCAATGGCCACGCTGTAGAATTCAAGAAGCAAGCCCCAAAATGAATAAACATCATCTTTCTTGAGATCATCACTATTCATAATTCTCCCTCGTGTGGGGATCCTATCATCCAACCCATCGATTTATCTGCTCATTATTGTAGCCACCTCATACCTTTGTCCTTCCATTACGAACTCGCCCCTTTATCGAGTTGTTTTTAACTTATTTTGAAAAATATAGTAGATATTATATATTTATATATAAGGTACTTTTTATTTAATAGTACATAAAATCTATTTATTTATACTATTTACTAGAAAACATTTTTCTAAAGTTGTACTTACTATTTTATTTCTACTTATCTAAAGTTCTCATTATCATTTCATTTAATAGCTATGTACTTAAATGAAAAATATATACTTTATTTTTTATTTCAAAATTTAAAAATAAATTATTTAATTTAATTATTTTAAAAGTATTATCTCCTATAATGATATTTTATTTTAGGGTTTATTTTATGTTATCTCCTATGTTATTTACCAAAGTCCATAATTATTTACTATTTTATTTATTTAAGTATATAATTGTTTCATTAAAATTATTTTATTCACTATAATTAAACTTTTGTATTTTATCTTACTATTATTTGTTTTGTATTTTTATTATTTTAGTATGTCACTTGTGTAATATTTTTTATTGACACTCATAACATTACACTCCACCTCTTACTGTTACTATAGATTATAGCTCAATGTAATTAAGAAAATAAAAGAATTAACATGTCTACATAACAATAAAAGAATTAATAAAACTCTACTAATGGTAAAAAAAAATAATCAAGCAAAAGAAGCTATAGGTATCCTCAAATGGATGAATTCATCTCAAATGGTTTTAAATTTTGCACAAGTTTATCTAGAACTCGATCAATGTAATTGTCACTCTTTGTTTGAGTGGACTGCCCATAATCAACATGAAGCTTATAAATACCAAATCAATATATGTTTCATTCTTGGTTCTAAAAATGCCTGAAGTCTTATACCTTGTGCATAAGGTATAGCACCCCAAAGAAAAAATCTTAGGTCGTAATTCATTCTGTGGAATGAAAGTTGCTGTAGCACATTTTTTTTATATTTAATACTCAAAAGATTAAAAGAATTGTATGTTATAGTGTTCAATTATTCATTGCAGAAACAAATCTCAATAAGTCTTAAATATTAAGAACATCTATGAAGCAACAAGTTCATTAAAATAAAACATTAGGTAAAATGATGTTGCATCCATCACAGTGTACAAAACAATCCACAGATTTAGTCCATCAAAATGCATCTAATAGGTGCTCCCTCTGCACCCACTAATCTTAGTGGCAAGCAATTTAATGAATAAATTCCTGGATCAACACCATCTAGCTTCAAGCCTTCCACCAAAATGATCTCCTGAAAAGATATTACAAAACACTTCTCAGTAATAAACAAGTAAATGAAAATAACTAGATTGGATTCCATTAATATTTGCACATATCTACAGCTATCCATATATCCTTAAATAAAGTGAGCATAACATCTTAAAATCACAACAAAAAAAGTTAAAAAAAAGAATCTTTTTATAGTCCACGAAGCATATGAGACTGTAATGTCCCCTTTGCAGACATAAAGGATTCCTGAGACCCTTAGCCTATTTTAATTCCCGTACGCTAATTGGAGGTATTGCAAGGGACTAATTAATTAATTAACTTACATTGTCTAGAGATGTTTATTTTTAAAATGCAACTTATGTTTAATTAATTATTTTTATGAAAGGGTGGTCACTATTATAAAGTGAAATTTAAAGGAAACCATAAAAGTGACTTATTTTGAGGTCCAAAAGTAATATTAAATTAAAAGATTTTAAGAAGTCACTTTTGAGGGGAAAATAAAGAGTTGCGAATAATAATATTTTATTATTCCAAAAAGTGTATAAAAGGAGGAATTGAGGAAAAGAAAATCATTTTGTGCATTTTATCAAACCCTAACTTATTGAGATTGAACATTGTTCATCTTTTTTTCCTAGGAAAAAAAACCTTCGGCAAATAATGGTTTTGAGGACGAAAACCCTTCAGCAAAGAATAGTTTCAAGGACGAAAACCCTCCTAACCATTTAAGGAGTGGATTCATTCAGAGTTCACCTTGAGTGTTGAATGCTTGCAGTTTCATTGAGGTTTGTGATGAATGTTGGCTATTCCATTTCCAACTTGTGATTGAGTTCCAGTTGTGAAGGTGGTGGAAGATTTTGATTGGAGATATTCATATAGCATATAATAATCAATTTATTTCTAAGGTTAAGTCTACATCAGCTGGGCGTACTCCTTTTGGCCTTCAATATTTCTGCCGCTTAGCATTTAGTGGTCAGGTTTTATCAAATAGTGGTCATACTGATTTGTGGTTGGCCATGCTAAGGGAAGAGCTATTGAGATTTTGATGTCAAAATGTATGTATTTTGAAGGATTTTATGCTTAAAACCCAGCCATACTACTTGAGGGTTTGTGGATTGTTTGGGAAATAAGGCACAGCCTATTTGGGACTGAGCTGGGCCGTACTACCTCTACAATAGGCCGTACAAATTTGGGTAAGGCAGATTTTATCATATTCAGACTTCAGATATATTTTAACAACATTTTTGAGCTTCCAACAACATCCCAATTTCATTATTATTGAGGTTAGAGTACTTCAGTTTAATTATGTATGTGTATGGGGATCATTTTCAACAATGGTAGTATTTATTACATGTTTGTAATATAAGCTTATTGTGTTAAACTTAAATTGTTGTATTCTCATTGGGTTGACAAATATAAATTCAGTTTCCAATTTGTTATTTAGATTATTATTTTGTCCAATATTTTTTAAAAAAAAATGGGTTCGAGATATCTCATTGGTATCAGAGCTAGTGGTCTTGAGAGCATGTTTGGGGAACTAACAATTTGATGCAGAAATACACATCTTATGCATCCCAGTGATGGAACAAACAGATATTATCAGAGAGAACTCAAAAGGGCACAGTTTCAGTTTCTGGAAAATCCAGAAACAAAGTTTCCATTTACAGATTGGTAGGTAGAAGAACTTGTGGCTAATAGAGACAAAAGAAACCCTCATGAGGGAAGAACTACATCTCAATGCTCTTGTACAAAAATAGCAATAGTTGACCAATTTGTTGACACAAATGTTGCAGAATATGAATATGCCTAGAGCTAGTCAAAATCACAATGGGGAAGCAAGCAACTCAACAAACAATAACAATAATAATAACAGAACAGTGATTGGATCAGTAACCAAACCTCTCATGCCAAAGTTTTTAAATAGAGAAGAGGTTCTTGAAGGTGATGGAGAACAACAAAATACAGAAGAGAGCTATCTAGACTACCTACATAAGTATCAATCTATAGGGGATGAATTTCATGCAGCAATGTCCTTAACAGATTTCTATCAACTAAAGTTAAGGAATAGGCCCAAGAAGGAGAGAGGCACCCATAGTCGGGATTTACAGCGAAGGTTGAGCAAGTTGTCCATACCTACTTTTGATGGCTCAAACAAATGTACAACACATGTATAGATCTAGAAGCTAGACACATACTTTTCACTGAATCCCATGTTCAAGAACGAAGCAATCAAATATGCCACACTTCATTTGAATGATGGTATCATGGAATGGTAACCCAGGGACAGTTCAATAGATTCTTATGTAGATTTCACCCAGAGGTCGATTGACAAATTTGACAAGAAAGATCCAGAAGTTCATTTTAGAGAACTAGCTCAGCGGAAACAATATGGATCTATGGACAGCTATGTATCAAAATTTCAAAAATTATCAATAATGGTTCCAAATGTGTCCGAAATAAGACTTACTGTACTTTTCATTGAGGGCTTAACTGAACCCCTCAACGGTTGGGTTAAAACATTTGATCCACCTTCTTTACAGTATGCAATTAAAAAAGCAAGGAACATGAAATTCTCCACTCCAAAGGACAAATTCCAGCCAAAGACATTTCCACCTAAGAAGGATAAGAAACCTTTTTAGAAGGAATGGTCTAATAAAACAAACCTGGATAAAGAAGCTAAGACTGAGTTGCAAAGAAAGAAATTATGCTTCTCCTGTAAAAAGCCATGGGAACTAGGTCACAAATGTCTTGGGTGTGGTAAAGTTCACTATATTGAGGTTGTTTCTGATGAGGAAGCAGGGAAAGAAGAAGTTGATTTAGAAAGTGATCAAGAAGAAGAAAGAGCTAATCTAGGAAATCAGATTGTTGAAGGTGCTACAAGAGGAACTTTTGCTACATTATCTGGCACACCAAGATACAATCCTTTCAGAGTTAAGGAGTCTTGTATAGACAGAGGATAACAATTCTAATTGATAGTGGAGCAACCCACAATTTCATAGAAGAAGGTTTGGTGGCAAAAAGAGGACTTGAGCTGGAGGATTTTGTGGGGCATCAATGTAATGGTTGCAAATGGCTTCACTATGTCTTGTACTAAGAAGATATCACAGTTGAGTATCACTTTGAGGAACCACAAGGTAACTGATGATTTCTATGTTCTTGGTATTGGAGAAAAGGATGTTGTTTTGGTTATTTAATGGTTGCACTCTCTTGGGAAGTATTCTCAAAACTTTCAAACTATGGAGCTAAAGTTTAAAGAAGATGGGAAAAAAGTAGTTCTCCAAGTTATGTCTAATGGAACTCCCAGGGTTGGTACTACAAATAGAATGGAGAGTATTTTCCATCACAGTGAGGTGGCATGGGCAGCCCAATGTTTCATTTCTACAAATGCTTCTTCTAAAGGGAAGAGAGCATATCATGTTGATATTTAGTCACCATTGGATAAGCACAGTTTAGTATTTGGCGATATACCTCCAAGAAGGCCACTAGACAAAGGATTTGAGCATGTCATTGAGTTAGAGGAGGGGGCCAAGCCTATCATCACTACTCCTTATTGCCACCCAAAAAGGCATTAGGAAGAAATTGAGAAGGCAGTCAGAGAGCTTCTTGATTTGGGGCAGATTAGACCCAGTTCCAATCCTTTTGCTTCTTCTGTAGTTTTGGTAAAGAAAAAAAAATGGAACCATGAGGATTTGTATAGATTATAGAGCTCTCAACAAAAGGACTATCAAAAATTGATACCCTTTTTCCAAAATAGATGAATTGCATGGGGCAATCTACTTTTCGAAGATTGATTTAAGATTGGAATGTCATCAAATCGGAGTGAGGGAGGATGACATCCGTAAGACTGCTTTCAGATGTCATTACGAGCTTTATGAATTTTTGGCTATGCCCTTTGGATTGACCAATGCACCTACTTCTTTTCAATCATGCATGAATCGGGTGTTTAATAAATAATTGAGAAAATTTGTATTGGTCTTCTTTAATGATACACTTATATACAGCAAAACATGGGAGGACCATCTGAGGCACATTGATGAAGTATTGGGTATCATGGAGGCACAATCACTCTATGCTAAAGAATCTAAATGTGAATTCGGAATGACAAAAATCTTGTATTTGGGACATGTGATCAGTGTAGGAGTTAAGGTTGATCACGACAAGGTTCGAGCAATCCTAGATTGGCCACCACCTGAAACATTATCTCACTTGAGGGGATTCTTTGGCTTATGTAGTTACTATAGGAGCTTCATTAAGGGTTTTTCACGGTTGGCAGCACCCCTAATAGACTTGACTAAGAAAGGAGCTTTCACTTGGACAAGTGCGGGCACAACAAACCTTCAACAAACTTAAGGAGGTAATGAGTTCCTGTCCAATATTAGCACTTCCTAATTTCTCTCAGCCTTTTGTTTTGGAATGTGATGCTTCTGGGGAGGGAATTGGAGTTGTTTTAATGCAAAATAAGCATCCCATAGCCTTTGAGAGCAAAAAACTCAAAGAAATAGAAAGAAGATTTTCTATTTATGATAAGGAGATGTTAGTCATTATGCATGCATTGGCTAAATTCAGATAGTATCTGGTAGGAGGAAGATTTGTGGTGAGAACAAATCATAATAGTTTGAAATATTTCCTTAACTAAAAAGACTTGAAGGAGAGACAACAAAAATGGGTAAATTGCAAGCTTATGATTTTGATATCGTATATGTTAAGGGAAAAAGAACATAGTTGTAGATGTTTTATCTAGGAAACCTACCTTGTGTTCAATGACAGATTTCAGCTAACTGGAAAGCTCATCTCTTATTAGAATATTCCAAAAATACATCATTCTATACAAGGGCAAAATATATCTTGTTCCAAAATCTAAAATGAAGGAAAGGATCCTAAGACCGAGCCATGATACACATTAGTAGGGCATCCAGGGTATTTTAAAACTTACAAGCAAATCAAGGAGATGTTCGCTTGGAAGGGACTTAAGGATGATGTCAATAGACATATCAGAGAGTGTTTAGCTCGCTAGAAAGTGTTCTTCAAAAAATCTTTAAAATGTATATCAAAAATAGCATAGCATGCATTATAAGTGCATTGCAGTGTCTTTGTATTATAGATTTGAGAAGAGATTAGAGAAATGTCAATCCTTTCAAGACAATCTCTCTTAGACTTGGTCTTGATTGCCACTATGTTGAGAAAGTCTTTAAAATCTACCTAAATAACTCTCATATGGAATGGTGAGTATTCTCTCCAACTCGTGCAAATAGACCAAAGCTCTTGAAATAAATCTAAACCTTATGTTGTATCGCTTATGTGAGATCTTTTGGTAAATGTCAAAAGCAAGATATTTGTGATATGAACATCCACTATGTACTAATGTCAAAATAATGAAACTTGATGAAAATTGTGAAGCAAAGGTTTCTTGCGTGCAACCAAATAAACACCAATCTCCTATGATATTTTTCACCAAGGCAGCCAAGCAAACCCTACTATCATGACAAACCATCATGAGAAAGAAAGAAGCAATAAAGCGAAAAAAACGTGGGTGTAAACCCCACCAACAACCAAGAATTTCATGGGTTTTCAAAAAAACATTGAAATACGTCAAACACGCAATTTAATCATGATTAAACTCCTAAAATCAGGAAAAAAAATCTGCAAATTTGGTAAAATGCAGAGGTCAACGATTTTTATGCAAACTCACATTTTTTTCGAGGAAAAAATCGAGAATTTCAAAGTTTCATGATTAATTCTATGGTATATAGAATGGCTAGTAGTTCTAGTTCAGTTGGCCCACATGTAGAGAGCTTTAAATTTGATGCAATATCACCTCTTTAGCAACATATAACCATGATTGAGCAACTTCCTGGTGGTGAGGGTTATTGTTGGCATTGTAGGCTATGTGAGAATGAATATAAGAGCTCATATAATCGAGTGAAAGCTCACCTATGTGCTATTACCAGCTTAGGAATAAGAGTTTGTCCAAGGCCGAATAAAAAAGGGTTGTCAAAGGAACAAATAATGGGATATATCAAAGAACAAGAGGACGCCAACATGGTAAGTAACATATCAAAGGAAATACTACATCCTTTTTCCATGAAAGGATCGCAAAAACCTCCTACTAACTTAACACAACCGACTAGACCACATCCTTTCATGCCACCATCATCTTCACGAGAAGAAAATTAGGCCCATTGGAAAAGGCCTTAAAGAATGAGGCAAGGGAGGTTGTAGATGAGAGCATTGCTCATTGCATTTATAGCAATGGGCTTCCTTTCAACCTTGTTAGATCATCATATTGGCAGGATATGGTGACAACAATTGCCAATGCACCTGCTGATTACATTAGTCCTAGGTATGAAAAATGTGCAAACCATCATTGAGAGCAATCAAGTATACACGGTCCGAAATAGGAGTGTCAATTTTTATGGATGGAAGGATTGCAAAAACAAGCCACTATTTAATGTCATTGCAGTGTCCCCTAAAGGGGTGGTTTTTTTAAGGCAATTGATTGTGAGGGGCAAATGAAAGATGCAACCTTCATTGCCAATCTCCTCATACAAGCCATTCAGAAGGTGGGCCCTGAAAACGTTGTCCAAGTCATGATGGAGATTGCTAAAAATTGTAGGGCAATTGGTTCAATCGTGGAGGGTACATATGGGCATATTTTTTGGATGTGTCATTCACTCTCAACTTGATATTGCAAAAGATTGGCACAGAAATCGAGTGGGTCAAAGAAATCTACATGGAGGGCGAGATCTAAATGTTTGTGATGAATCCTCATGTCACAAGCTATCTTCGGGACCTTCTCCAACTTGGAGTTGTTGAAGAGTAATTTTATTTTTTTAGTATTTTAAAAAAACTGTATATTTTTTATGTCATCTACTTTGTAATTTTTTAATTTATTTTATTTTTTGCACCATGTTAGGTTGTCGAGACTTGATTCACATCACACACAATCATCTTGAGAAGACTTATGAAGGTGCAAGAGGCATTGAGCGCCATGGTCATCAACACTCTTTGGAGTGTATGGAGGCAATCACATACAGAGAGCCCAAAAAGTAAAAGCATTGATACTAGATGATGAGTGGTGGGCTTGTGTAGAATATCTTTTGAGTTTCATTGAGCCCATTATAAGTATGATTAGGTATGTTGTTACAAATCGATCATGTTTGGGTGAAATTTATGATGGCATGGACTCCATTATTGAAAAAATAAGGACCAAAATAGATGCCAAGGAGCATGACCGCACAAATGCATTTTTCAAGAGTGGAAAAGATCATTGTTTATCATTGGAATAAGATGACCACACCCTTGCATCTCTTAGTATTTGCTTTGTCCCCAAAGTATTATAGCAAAGAGATGTTTTGAGTTTCATTGAGCCCATTATAAGTATGATTAGGTATGTTCATACAAATCGACCATGTTTGGGTGAAATTTATGATGGCATGGACTCCATTATTGAAAAAATAAGGACCAAAATAGATGCCAAGGAGCATGACCGCACAAATGCATTTTTCAAGAGTGGAAAAGATCATTGTTTATCATTGGAATAAGATGACCACACCCTTGCATCTCTTAGCATTTACTTTGTCCCCAAAGTATTATAGCAAAGAGATACTTTCCTTGCGGAGGAAAGTGGCACCGTATAAAAATGAAGAGGTTGCTACTAGGTACAAGATTGCATTCAAAAGAATATTCTCAGATGTAGATATACAAAGTGTTCCCTTGAGTAAGCTTGGCCACTTCATATCTTCAAAGAATCATGATGTTTGCACTCTTTGACACAAGTACAAGAAAGACGCTCATGAATTGTGATACCTACATGGCCAAGGTTCTATTTACATACAACCTCTTGCAATAAAAGTTCTATCTCAAGTATGCATCTTTTTATTTTTTAACTTCCTCATTTTTCTTTCGTTGCTTTATATTATAATTTATGTTTTATAACTGTAAATGTTTTATGCAAATTCAATAGGTTGCAAGTTCTTCAATTGAGTGGAATTGGAGTACATACTCCTTTATCCATTCAGTTAAGCACAACTAATTGGGTGCAAAAAAAGTTAAGAATTTGGTCTTTATGCACTCCAACTTGCGTCTCTTGTCACATAAGAAACCTGATTACAGCGAGGGAGTGACGAGGCATTGGGATCTAACTCTTGAGTGTGAACTTAGACGCTACTATTGCACAGCTTGTCAAAGTCTCTATAGATGAGGCAGCGTCTACTTATGACATGGCTAGTGGGAGTGGCATTATAGTTGATTTTGATTCAAATGAAATTGAACCAAATGTTGACTTTGATACTCTCAATGGAGATCAATATGAAGATTATTGAATATTGATTGTAATTTTCATTTTGTTTTGACATTTAACAAATCACTGAATTATAAATTTAAGAGTATTTTCTTTATTGCAAATTATGAGGTATTTAAATATTTTGTTTATTGGCAATTATGAGTATTACTATTTTTATAATTTTTTATATATATAAAATTATAAATTATATATATATATATATATATATATATACGAACTATTATCCATACCCAAGGGAAAAAATGTCGTACCAAAGTACCCAAACCCATACCAGGATTGGCAACTTAGATAATTTCCATGCACACTTAACCTAAAAATCTAGGGATTTGTTGGGCTACCACCAAGCGTCTACTCCAAGCCAAAAAGGGAATAGTCCAAGGTCTATCATATCAATGTTTTTTCTTCAAGGGTTCAATCATTCCATTATCACTTACTATAATAACCAAGTCATCAATGTACACAACCACCATGGTCACTAATTGTCTACTTTCAATTTTGGGGCTTGATATGAGGAACCGAATCTGTTAATATGTTTGAAAATCATACTGCAAGAAATTTTTATCAATCTTTTGCATACACAGATTTGAGAACCTGATTTAGGTGGCATGTGAGATGTTCTCCATGCATGATGGAATTTTTTTATTAAAAGAAAACATTTATTCACATTGGAATATCCCTTCCAACTCATTGAACTAAATGGTGCCTAGCTTCCCAACAACTATCAAAATTGTGATCAAACTCTTATACTATTTAGTATTTGGAAAAATCTTTAATGTGGCAAAATTATTTCTTTATTTGAAACAATTTCACCAAGAGCACCATGGACAATCTTCAAAATAAATAAAATAACTATATAAATAAAATAACCATATATATAATGGATTGGATAGGCGGCGGTACGAGTTAATTATCACGATGGTGTTTGCATGTGTAGAATCGAATGCATTTATGTTATGTTCCTTTCGTATTTATGAATAGGTTTGGTCATGATGTATTTTGTGTTGGCTACCGCAGGTGTTTCTCCATTGTTATCTTCGTTTGGTTCTTCACCAGATGGCTTCTCCAAAGGGGTCACGTGCAGTGGCTAGTAAGATGGGCAGGAGGAATAAGGGAAAGGCAAAGTTTGTTGAGAAAAGTTTGAGGCAAAGGAAATGTCAAGAATCTAGCAATGAGATGATAGCAGACTTCATGGCATTTGTTGAGAAGGAAATTATAGACCTGGGTCTTCGACATTGGGTTATTAGGATTTGGGAACTCGCTAAAGATATGGACGAGACTCCAAGCGTGGTGAATCGCTCTGCCATGGCCAATCTCCTGCTCGACCCTAGACACTCAGGGGAGGTGGAATGTTTTTGACGTGGCTCAAACGTTGTCTTGCACCTCCCTACTTTCGAATGCGGCAAGCTCGTCCCTGTTACATGATGACATTGAAGATGTGGTTCACCAGGGAGAGGTTTATTTCAACTATGTACTTGTTCATTTACACGCTTCCAAGAAATGGAAATTGTGTTTGCAACAAGCAGTGGAGGAACTAGCTAAGGGTTTGAAGGTGGCGCTTTCTGTGGATGTTATTATGGCATTTTCCGATTGTTGTGATAGTGAGGGCTCGAAGGATGTGGAGGTGGTGGCTCCACCAGGTATTTCTATGCCTTGAATAAAATGTAATGTTGCTTCTAGGGGTGGCTCGGGGCATACATAATTTGCCTCGACCCCCATTTCAAACTTGCTTTTATACTTCGGTTTCTCAATTTTGTAGGGTAATTATAGACTGTTTTAAACACTTCTATATATTGTTTTGGATGGGTGTGGTTCTATTGATCCTTCGGCTTCCTTTTGGGTGGGAGACATCAAGTTTTTTGTTTGTTTGATCAACAGATCATCAATCGAGCAGGTATGTAGATGGTATTAGTTGTTAATGAATATGGACTTGGCTGTTTTTTGCCAGCATCCAGGTGGTTTTGCCCTTTTCCCTAGGTTCCTGGACCTACCAGGTTTATCATCAAAAATATATAGATATATATATAAGCAAACGGCTAATCAAGTTTGACAATTTATTTGGAAATTTGGGAAAGGCCCTAGTTGCACTAGATCTACAAATCAACAATGGAGAGCAGAGTGAGTAGGGCCCTGGCTGCACTATATGAATACTTGATGTTAATTTATGGATTGATGATGTGAACAAAATTGATCCTTCTTACCTCAGCAAAAACAATTGTCATGAAGAACCAAGATGACTGCTCATTTAATGCTCAAATCCTCATTTAATGTTGTTTTAACCATCATTTATGATGCTGTTTTTGTACTCTTGTACTTGATGTTTTTGAAAAATTCTTTATTGTTTATGGATTGAAGATGTCAACAAAATACATCCTTCTTTCCTCGGCAAAAACAATTGTTATGAAGAATTGAGATGACTGCTCATTTAATGCTCAAATCCTCATTAAATATTGTTTTAACTATCATTTATGATGCTGTGTTTATACTCTTATACTTGATGTTTATGAAAATTCATTTTTGTTTTTTATCATCTTATTTTTAAAACATCATTGCCTACGGTCCGCTACATTTAGTCTATGAATAAACTTAAAGCCAAATGTAAAACATACAAGTCAAGCATATAGCCTATGAACCAAAATAATAAACCCGCGGGAAGCCTAATAGTAAATTTACTAAAAATTAGTATATGGCACAACCTACAAGCAAATTTACTAAATGTAAGCCTGTAGTTAATTTAAATCTACAGGCCAGCCTATGAACAAATTTACTCGATACAAACCTATAAATAATTATCATGAACTACTGAGCAAAGCAATTATTATCATAGGTCTAAAGGTCAAACTTATATAGTCTCTAGGCTAAAACCATAGTTTACCAGTCACTAATTATTCATATGAGGTTAACTATGAATGGCAAGTTGATATGCTCCTGATGGCTCCTGGAGACTGCAGCCGCTTTGTTTCACTTCCTTCATCAAACCCTAATAACATTTCTTCATGAGGAGGTGGTTTTGCATTCTGTTGATCTGACTTCAGTTCTTCCTGTTGTTGGGTCTAGATCTGTTGCCCCTGCTACACCTGGTTGCCCAGTTTCTGCTATTGCATCGTTTGTTGGTATTTTAACTCCCCCAAAGAGCTCCCACACACCTGTTGGGTTAGTGGTGGCATTAGATCCTCTGAATGCGAGTGTTTTTCTTTATACTGAAATTCCTGTCTCCTGCGGTCGCCTCCGTTTGAAACTTCCTGCAAGCCCTGCTTTGAAGGCAGATGAGGGTTTGGATTTAGAGATTCCATGCAGGTTGCCCTCTGTGCATTTGAGAGTATCTTCTTATGTGGCAGCTGTGGCAGTTGTTGCTCCTCTTAGGCCTACAACTGTACTGACAGATGATGATTATAGATCTGCTGAGCATGTTTGTGCAGTTTGATCTTCAAAGGAGATCCTCGTGCTCATTTTAAGATAAGATGTAATGGATGAAGCAGCACATTACACAGATAAGGGTTTGATCTGTAAGTTCAACCATTTTTGGCCTAGTTTATCAGACCTCCATGATTGGGTATCCCAAAATTAGAAACCTTTTCTCTTGATTGTTGTAGATATCCACCCATGTGCATACAGATTTTTTATTATTATGTGTGAATCCAAGAATGACAGTATGGCTATCATAGACAAGGCGATGTGGTTTTGGAGAAATGACGCTTTGTTAATGAAACTTTGGTATCCTTCCTTTAACCCTCTTACCGAATCTTTTTTTTGTGCTTCCAGTTTGGGTCAGATTGCCCTATCTCATTTTAAAGTTTTGGATCAATTATTGTTTGAAAGCAATCGGTGACTCTCTTGGCACCTTCTTGACCGTCTCTTCAAAGACTAATGCACTCTCCACCCCGCCCTTTCTTGCATCCAGATTAAGATGGATTTGTCTAAGGGTGTGTCAGCAGAAATCTGGATCAAAGTGGAAGATCATGTTTGGAAACAGAGATTGGGTTATGAGAAGTTGGATTTTAGATGTCAATCTTGTTATGGCCTTGGTCATATTGCAGAGAAATGCACAAAAGTCAAGCAAAAAGCTTCTGGTTAGGCTTCCTGGTGGAATGACGCAAAGCCTCACCATCTTTCAGTTTGTGATGCCTTGGGTGGAGTTTCTCAGGTGTCTTCTTTAAATCCCTTATTAAAACCTTCTTCAGTGGTGTCAACCCCTCCTTCCAGCACTCCTTTTTCGGGTACGATTCTTGAAGATTCTTAAATTCCCTCTTTAGCAGTGGATTTTCCTATGGTTGTTTCTAATTTGATGCTTCTTGCAGTTGCAAGTGCCTCTTCACCTTCTCTAGTGCCGGATCCTTTATCTGCTCTGAACTCAGCCTTTCTGCTTCTGTGGCAGCCTATGCCATCTTTGGATGTTATACTGACTTGTCCTTCTTGCATGCCCTCCTTGGCTCCTTTGCCTGTTCCTGGCTCTTATGTGGGTCCACAGCCTGCACTTACTTCAGTGGTGGGCTCCTCGTTAGGTTTTAGAAATTGCCAAAGTGTAATTTCTGCCATTGAAGCAGATGTTCCATTGGAGCATGTTTCGATTATGGTTTTGCATAAGAAATCTTTACCTAGGAAGCAAGCTTCCTCTTAGATGTTTCTGAGGTCTCACAAGAAAAGCAGGTCATCTTGAAAGTTGAGTGCTGGTTAATTTATAGTTGTGAGATATGTTCTACAATCCTTGAAGTTTTGCTGGCTTGTTTGTTCAGCCAGTTGGATTGTACCTGTTGCTTATGTACATGCTTGATCTTTGCCATCTTGTTTGGCCTTAAAGTTTGCATTTATTGGTTTTTGGGAGAGGGCCCCAATAGAACCTTCACATAACCTATCAAAAAACAACTATGGGTGGCAACTTGGTTGGATAATAGTAGCAGAAATTGCAAATGAAACATATTTGAAGCATCCCTGTTGCTGTTCCTGTTCTGTTCTGACCATCGTGTGAACAAAAACTAGGGAGAAAACTGTGATTAAATAATAAAAAAGCAAATAAAATAGAGGTGATTGAAAAACACAGGAAAAAGCAGGAAAAGGGTAGAAAAAACTCTTTTCTTTTTGCTTTTTTTGAATGCTTTCTCTACCTTTTTTAGTTTCTGTGCTTTTTACTGTTATAAATCCCAGCAATTAAAAAAATGCTTACACTCTGGCTATACCGTGTTGTTTCTATGTAGTGTCATGTTACCATGGGTCAGAGTCCCAAATTAGTATGTCATAGTATCCAAGTGGGAGAAATCAATGACCATCAAGGTGTGCTCATCTACGGACAAATTTATTGATGATCATTCCCCATACTAAGCCTCCAAATTTCTTTACTCCTGACCATAATTTATCATCCTTATTTCTATTTTCCCATCATATGCAGCTAACAAAGAAGAGGCACAAGCATGTATTCATGTGTATGACATAAGCTCAATCATTGTATACATTTTAGCTTTTGGCAATTACTAGTTACATTGTTTGTGTGATGGTAATGTCACTTCTAAAATCCTCATCAAACATTTTGATATAAGATTGCACAATGGGAGATGAAGAGTCAGGCAGGAGAGGAAGCAAAGAGTTGTTTTCAGATTTATTTATCTTTTACTTTTATTTAAAAATGATCTAAGGAGACGTCTATATCCAGAAAGTGAGGTATGAATAGGGAAAGCTTCAAGTGGAATCCTTTTAGCCAAATAACATAAGAATCAATTCCAATGGAGAGGCATATCCATAAAACAAACTTCAATTTCCAACTATGAAGCTGCACCTCTTACCTTGCTTTTAAGCAATACCAAATGTGACGGAATCAGATCATCGAATGCTGCAACTGACAGGTAGTCAATTCCTACAATTCAAATAAACAACACAGATGAGAAGCATAGAAACCAGTATAATCTACAACTTACCATATTGAGAAAATTAATGTTTAGGAAACAAATAGATCTATATATGTATGCTATTCAAGTCAATTTCTATAACGCATTAAGAATATGTTCCAGTAGAAATATTCAAGAAGCATTATCAAATATTTTGGTATTATTTCAACCTTCCATGGAATTTAAAAAAGGCCCTTCAATAGAACTTTACACACAAAGTAGCCCACAACTATGACCAGTAATTCCCATTATTATTGTAGCCATACCGACACACAAGTCAAAGGACAAATGCCAGAAACTCACTCCCTACACCTAACACGAAAAAAATTGATAAAAGAGTTAGATTAGATGCAAGCCTAGTTGAGCACTAAAGATTACAAATATATTAGGTCTTATATTTTTCACATGGAAAGACCCACCTTTCGGAAATGTTAGAAGAGTAATGAAGAATTAAGAATGTAGGTTTACTTGGTTAGATTTACAAAAACAAAGTCAATGGAGAAGTGCCAAAGACCCAGTCCCTGCATCTAACACATGGGAAAAAATAATAGATGCAAACCTACTCAAGTACTGATTAGGGCAAATTAGTGTGAGAGTGTTTCCTATATGTGCATTACTACTGAAGCACCCAAAACCCCTCAATATCATTTCAGGCAGAGTAGATATAATTCATTCCAGCATCAAAGGCCTTGCAGCCCAAGACATATGATAGACACATATTACTATTTTTTTATTTGCTGCCAGAAGTTATCAACTTTGGATATTACAAGAGGCTGTAGAGGAAGAACTCAGCTTCCATCCAGGATTGTCACACCTAGCCCACTCAGCCCTAGACATTCCCCCATGAGAATTCTCAAACCCCACTATGGACCTTTCCTGAAGATGGACGATGATGTTTTTGGTTCTTAGGAGAGTAATGAAGAATTAACAATGTAGGTTGACATAGTTAGATTTACAAAAATTATAAGTCAATGGACAAGTGCCAGAGACCCAGTCCCTACATCTAACACAAGGAAACAAATGATAGTTTTAGCATAGATCCATGCAAGCCTACTCCAGCACTAGAGGGGTGGAGAGTATTCCTCTGTGTATATTACTACTAAAGCACCCCAAACCCCTCAATGTCATTTCAAGTGGAGCAGATATGCTTCATTTCAGCATCAAGGACCTTCTCTTCATCCACAGCCTAAGTCACATAGAAAGATGCACATTACTAGTTTTTCCGCTGCTGCCAGCAATTCAACAACCTTAGATATTAGGAGAGGCTGTAGGGGGAATACTTGGCTTCCTCCCAATATTGTCAAGTCTACCCACCTTGACCCTAGATGTTCCCCTATGAGCATTCTCAAATCCTTCTTGGGACCTTTCCTTAAGATGAATGATGATGTTTTTTACTCTTCTAGTTGGAGCCTAGACATGTGCTAGTGTTCGTCTCCTTTCAGGGTCTCCTGCTAGATCTTCATCCAATTCATGTTTCTTTAGGGGGTCCTTCACTCAAATGGTTATTTATACTTACACTACATCTTAAGGCTAGGGGGTCTAGCCATGTTAATTTATCTCTTAGGGCCTTTTTATCCTAGTACTTCTCTTTTATAACTAGTACCTACTAAATTACCTTGATTTATTTCGATTATTTGTGGACATTGACATGATTTATCTCTTTTCTTTCTTCTCTTTATTTGCATAGAATCAACCACCTTTAGGAAAAGTCGGAAGAATAATGACGATTTAGGAATGTAAGCTAACTTAGCTAGATTTCCGTGAAAAAACTTGTGGCCATAATTATAACAAGATGTATAGAAATAGCTACCTAAGGCATTGCAAAATAGAAATAAGGGCTAGAATGTACAGGTAAAGCTGATTGTTATGCACAGCAATATGGAGTGTCAATTATATTTTTCATTTAATCCCTCTTTATTCATGTAATTTTTGTGTCACTAACTTTAACAGGGTATCTGAACCATTTTAGTACCAAGTTCATAATCAATCGTCCTGTTGATGATTATGCATTTATGGTCAAAAATAGATTGTGCATGTGAAGTGTAAAGGTGTTTTCTGTGATTGTGGTGAAGCATCTGGGTACATTCGTGCTTTTTGCGTTGATGGTTAAATGAAGGTTGCAAATGCAGATTAAAGGGTGTTCCCCTGATTAGGAGACAGAAGAAAGTGAACATGGAATTCAAAGGATTTAAAGGTTCTATGGTAGCTAAGAAAATGCCATAGAACGAAGGGGAATCATAAGTGTGCCCACAATGACCACACAGAGCCAAAAGTGTAGACAAGGAAAGAGTTCGCGAGAAGCTCAGAGTCACTCGGAAAACAGCATTGAAAATTTCAAAAACAATGCCAAGAATAATCAATGACCACCATATGAACAAAAAGCAAGCAAAGGAGTTGTCAGAGACACAGAAATAGGAAAAGTCATAGTAATGGTCAATGGACAGTAGAAAAGTCTTGTTTTTCATCTTGTTTGATTGGAGATAGTTCTACAGTGAAAACCAGGTCAGAAAGGACCACAACAAATACACGGGCAAACTCAAGTGAATGCACATACCTGAAGGACTAAGTGGCCTATATGCATGGTTGTTGTGTGGCTCAAAGGAGTTGTAACTATTAACGTATGCTGAAAGTCTCTAGAAAGGCACGCAAAGGCACAATGTGAAGACAGAGCAATAAAATGTGGACTGTAAATGCACCTTGTGGCAAACCACAGACAATATCAAAAGTGATCGTGGTTGTAGAAGAAAAGTTGATTGAGGAAGTAAGACACAAACAAATTAACTCCATAATTCACCTACCTTGAACTTCCAAACAGAATGATAAAATTATGTTATTTCAAATTTGTTGATAACTTGATATACATACAAAACTAGTTAAGATTTATGACTTGCTAAATGAATCATAATCAGACCACTATATTTAACCTTGAAACTTCTCTCAAAATGTCGAATACCCTGAGATTCCTTTAGAAAGATATTTACCACCAGCTGGGCACTGATAAGAAATTTAGCAGTGGAGATCACCTCCAAGCCTACCAACAAATAGAGAGAGTCAACCAAAATGAGAGAAGATATGCTAAGATCATGTATTGCAACCAAACAAACTCTTTGTTAAGGGAAATTACTCTTAGAGGTGTTTTCCTATAATAACCGTGTACACTCAGTTACAACGATGAACCCTTACAAGGTAATGAATGGGTTTGAAGTTTAAACCTCTCACACCAATTACTCTAGAGCTCCAGAACTAGAAGGTAGATTCAAAGTATCACATCAAATATTAGATGAGATGTACAAAATTCAAAGTATCACATCAAATCTTAGAAAAGATGCACAACCAAAAAAATAGAATGTACAAGGTGTTTTCATGGCGTTTCCACAACGATTCCAGGTTTCGCAGCTGGTCTTGTCACCATGGAAGAGGCTTCCATTGCTCCAATTTATGTCAATGACATCTGTCATGGGTGCTTGTGCCAACTGTAGTTATCCATGGAGGAAGGGTATGGCCCCCAGTTGCCTGCGGCACAGCTTACGAATATAGAAATGCATATTATTTCATGAATACACCCTTCCTACTGTTTCGAAAAAATATTTCATGAATTCAGCATATTATTTCACGTAAGAAAAAAAATAAGGAAATTATATTAGAACTTTCAAATGACCAGGTACATTTGACTGAAAAGTACAAGTTACTATAGTTTACGCCTTACCATTATAGGGGAAGAGAGTATTTTAGCCAATAATATTTAAATTGATTTGGCAATATTAGACATAGCCAATTGCAAGCTTATCAAACGAAATATTTAAGATGTTTGAACTTTAAACTTATTTCTGATATTTATTTTTAAATTTTTGTAAGTTGACTTGATATATTGTAAATATATTGTAAGTTTACGGAAGCTGACCACCCCCATATTTCAGGTCCATTGGATGTAATTTGATTTGACAGTAGTGCTCATTTTTTTAGCATACGCATGATATGTGGTATTCTTAACTTAATTCCTGTTTTCACGCTGCAAATATATATATATTTATGATTTTTATATGTTTTCTGTATGGAGGTACTTAGCCCCCAAAAACATTACCGTACCAGCATACCAAACCCATGTACCCATAACCGTACCCGATTCCAATTCGGAAATTTAGGAAATAATGAGAACGAGAACGAAACAAGAAAAATAACAAATAATGTTAAAAGAGGAATAAGCTATGGTTCAAGCACATGTAAACAAAGCACTATCGGAGAGCTGAAAGAAATTCTCAATAGAAGAAATTTGTCTTTTCTCTTTTTTGGAGTGCGTTTTTTTTGAAGTCACTGGCTTTTCAAACACTTCAAAATTTGCACAACTATTCACGGAGTCAAATAGACTCACTGGGACAAACTATAGGAATGAAAACGTGTTGTGAAAGGAACTTCAGTTTTTAACGATCTAGTGTAGAACTTGTTTGCAACTACCACACCTCATTGGCATTGTTTTGGTCCTTTTCAAGGTAGGACTTCCTCAAACCAATTAAGGCCCGATTTGCTTCATACTCCATCCTACTAGAGAGGATACTTGAGTTGCAAAAGCCCTTGCAACTTATGACCATGACATAGGATTGGACTAGGTGGAGGAAGTCCACGAAAAAGCAAAGGGAAGAGGGTGAAGGAGATTGTGATCAGTAATAGGTTTTTGGTCAGATGTGAGACACACATATTTCGTATCCCTTGTTTCCAGCATTATCAAATTTGGAGATTCTAATTGTCTCAATATTGGGGAGATCTACGAGTGCATTGATAGCATGCTTGGTCAAATGAAGGATGTCATTCATGAGAGAGAACCCACCCTATAGTTCTACCATGAGCATATTTAGCTCATTATTCAGTGTGGTTGGGAAAAGTTGAACACCCCTAGGTGAGAAAGGATTGGATTAGATGGAGGAAGTCCAAGATAGAGCAAGGGAAGAAGGTGAAGGAGATTATGGTCAGTAATGTATTTTGGTCAAATGTGAGACACACATCTTTTGTATCCCTTGTTTTCAATGTCATCAAATTCAGAGATTCTAACAATCTCAACCTTGGGGAGATCTACAAGTGCATTGATAGCATGCTTGTTCAAATGAAGGTTGTCATCCGTGAGACAGACCTCACCCTACAATTCTACAGTCTACCATGAGTATATTTAGTGTAGTTGGTAGAAGCTGAAAACCCCTACGTCAAAAAGGTTGTGATGTATGCAAGGGAGGTGCAAATGTTCATTTCCAACTACCACACTTCATTGGCATTGTTTCAGTCATTTTCAAGGAAGGAACTTCTCAAACCAATTGAGACCTAGTTTGTTTCATACTTCATTCTACTAGAGAGGATGCTTGAGTTGTAACAGCCCTTGTAACTTATGATCATGACACATGATTAGACTAGGTAGAGGGAGTCAAAGATAGAGCAGGGGTAGAGGGTGAAGGAGATTGTGGTTAGTAATATTTTTGGTCAAATGTAAGATACATCACATCTCTTGTGTCCATTGTTTTCAGCATCATTAAATGTAGGGATTTGCCAGTCCAAGCCTTGGGGAGATCTACAAGTGCATTTATAGCAATGCTTGGTCAGATGAAGGCCACTATTCATGAGGGAGACCCCTCCCTGAAGCATATTCAGCCCATTATTCACTAGAGGTAGGAGAAGCTGAACATCCCTCTACATATGGACACATATGCATTGGACCCAAAGTGATATGTGGAGAGCCTTAGAAAAATTGTTCCCCTTGACAACCACGAGGTGAGGAATGGCCTTATGTAGGCCCTATAGTAAATGCATGGTCCAGAGGAAGCTTCATTGATCAGAGCTAAATGGATTAGACTTACTGAACTCAATGGCTACAAGAACTCAAACAAAAATTAACAGGCACACTTTGGCACAAGACAGTTCAATTAGTTGGTGGCAACTATGGACGCTAGGATTGTTGTGCACACTTGCCATTCGCTCCTCTCACAGGTTTCTAGTTCCTCTGCTGTTGTGAGGAACGGGGCCACACATAGCTTCATCTACTTTTTTAAGAGGAATAGAGGTACCTCTAAGAGAGACTAAAAGCTTGTTGTTATACATAGAGCCTTGCATCTCATTGATCCAAGACACCTGAATACAAGCAAAGCCTAATGACATGGTGGTATGTAGAGCTTCACGAGCTGCAACAGGTTGATGAGGAGCAGGATGTAGAACCAAGATTGGTTGGGCTTACGTTGCAGGATACAGTTCAATCTGACAATTCCAGTGATGAACAGTTTCCAAGATATCCATTGGATAATGACTCCAGTTTTTTAGCTTGTTGCTCAAACCAACTATGCATATCTTCTTTTAGTATTGCCATTTTTTCAATTTGATGTTTGTCACTTGTAGTTGTTATTCTCAGCTAGTTTTTACTTTGTAACTTTCATTTTTATTGATATAAATAAAATTTAAAAATCATATTGTGTCATTATGAATATCAAATGGATTATTGGATCACTTATTTTCACATATTTCAAGCTATTTTAAAAAAAAAATTTAAATCATCTTTTTTTTTTCAATATTACTTTATCATCCATCCCATTGCCATCCCCAAAATCCCAACAAATTTTTTCTGTTCCCTGAAGACACATCCCCCTGTCCTCGAAACTGAGAGAAATACTAGTCTAAACATTTTTCTTCTTGATCAATAAAACTTATATCGCTTACCAGAGATCAAACAAACTTCTGCAATTCTTTCAACAACTAGGCAAAGTTGTTTGGGTTGTTGGTTGAGATATATACATTTGAATAACAATAGAACCAACAGAAGAGAAGGCAGCATTTATGAGGTGTAATTTTGGAAAACTCGGCTTCAAAAAAAAGCTCAACATTAAATGAGAAGGAAGATCTTAGCTGCCATATGGATGTAATAGTAGCATACATTTCTAAAAAACTTGTGCAATGAAAGAACAAAATATAGCTGCATGCTTAATCTTACCAACAAGTTTGATGTCTGTATTATCTACAAGCCACTGTGCCCCATCTTTCATAAAGCCAACATAACTTGTATCGAATGGTCTTTTCCACATGAGACGCCTATCAAAAAGTCAAAATATTAAATTCAGTACATCTTACAATATGTATTTGGGCATTCATCCACTTCTTAGCCTACTACACACATATACTAAAAAATTAAGAGTTCAGATGGTGTGGAATATCAGCAGAAATTAGAAAGGCAGATAAATTATAACACCACCCTGCAAATGCCTTTGCATGCTAAAGAAAGAGAGGCCCATACCAAGATGCAACAAAAAGAAAATTACATTGAACTAAATTTGAAAAACAACGGAGAAATTAAAAATGAATTTTCATCAAAGAGTTTCATATGAGACCAGAGTTGATCATAATTAAGACACCTAACTACACTATAACAACTGAACCATAAAAAAGATGCACCAAAAATCAAAAAAAAAAAAAGATAAATGGAAAAATCATTTAAATGTCATTTTCCATTGGAAAGAACATATATTACAAAATTAGTAGTTTTCCAGATAGTGTACATTAGTAAATTTGCAATTTGTAGCAAGAAAACAAGACAGTTATCTTTTCTGATATTCAAAAAAATTTGTGGTTACAAACTCCCTAGTAGTCAGAAAGTTATTACTGCTAGTCCATTCACTGATTATCAGTCAGCTAAAGATGGAGCAGGTATTCATTTGGCATTTTGGGTTATATAGAATATACGGATTAACAAATGGTGTTTTAAGATTGAGTCCAAGTGTTCATGGCTAGAGACTCGTCTGCTAAGGACCTTCCTTTGCCTCAATTGTAAGATAGAGGATAATGGCCCAAACTAGGTTATACTGTTAATGTGCATGCCTACCAATTTAAGCGCTGTTTATAAAAGTGTCGTACTTATTGTGTCACAATAAAAGAGACTGCGCCTATAGGAAAATGCTATATAGTAAGCATAGACTCCCAAGGAGTTCTTTTGTAATGATTAGGCTATTAGAGTCTATGTTACCTGATTCTAATTCAACTTGGAAATTGCCAACCATTCAATAAGAAAATAATTCAGTGGTGACAAAATACTTTAATAAAATTAGGCTTGAAGCTTGGCAAATATAAATATTTATAAGATATAATATAAGTGAATAAAATTTATAAACAAAATTAGTTAAGGAATAACAAAAATACATAGCTACTGTGATAAGTGTGACAAGTGCCCTTCAGCTAATGATAGTGTAACATCACTTTCAATATCAATTTTCCTCGTGCATCAGTAACAAGCAAATGATGTATATATAGTGTAGTTGCATAGAGGTGCCTACTTTAATCATTACTCACAAGAAGATACAGATATTATCCCAGAAGATACTTCTGCATGCACATACTATTTATTTGCTGCGTGCTATTTGTTCTTTATTCATCTTATGCATGGCAAAAGTATGCGGTATAGATCACATTGAGGTTTTGTATGGGTGGCAGAAATCCAAGTAGAGGTGGAACAAGAACTTGTGTTATTAAGATGGAACCCTGTGATGCCTAGGGGATGAATTTTATTATTGAGGAGCTTGGAGACTCTGATGGCCACCTCATATGCCGATAGAGTTATGATAGGAGAGGAGCCACCTACAAGTCATGACTATAGAGTGATGACAAGCTTAAATTGGCACTGAACTTAGAAGATGGGGTTCCTACAAAGTTTAGTGGCAGTTGTAACCATTTCCTTACTAACATGGTGTAGTGGCCATACCGGCTGATGGATACAAACCTAATTTGGTGATCATTTGTTGTCATGTATTTCTAGCACTGAAATGCATGTCTGTTGCATATTTATTTACATGGTGCTCTTATGTCATTAGATTGCATTAATTAATGTATTTCATGAAGTTATGGAGAATATTTGCAATTGTATTATTATCATGACCCAGTGTTAAACATTGGGCCTTAAAAAACTACACACTTAGTGGACAATGAGGACACACTGAAGAGTGTAATAGATTCATCAATGTGTATTTAATCCCAGACTAGGTCTTCTTCAACACCCAAGTCTGTTTATTGAGAGGACATCCTATTGTTCAAAGAGCTATCAAAAGATGTGAAGATAGCTCAACGGAGAGGCAATTCACAAACATAGAGGAGTTAGAATGTGAAAAAACGAGGTTGAAAGATGATGATGCTAACAAAGACAATGTTGTGAAGGAGAGGAAGACAAGGTGGACTTTGACAAACCATGGTTGTATGATAGGGTGGATGATATATCACCTCATAAACAATAAACAATGTAGAGAAGATAGATCATGATGTTGCTCATAAGAAATTCATGGATTATTTATCTGCAACTAAAAGAAAAAGAGTTGCAAAATCCTGGTTTCAGAAATTATTGTTCAGAATATATAGGATACCTTAATAAAAATAGGGAATATGTGATTAAAAAAAATCTAAATTTGTAGAAAGACCAAAATTACCAACACGACAAAGATACTTGAAAGCAAAAGATACCCAAGAATTCTGTTTTTAAATGTAAAAAAATTAGGTAGTTGGAACATAACTACACATCAACAAATAAAGCAAAGCATGATGACCATCAGATGGAGTATGAAGACCAGAAAATAAAGCATGACAAATACGGACTGATTCTAGGTTAGTTTTATGGCCCTATCCCTTCACGTCATAACAACACAAGATTAATATCAAACCTAACAAGGGTCTGATTAAAAGCATAGTAAAACTGAGATCCAAGGAGAAAGTTAAGGAATGAAAGTTCTTTAATGTAAAAGCATATAATAAAGCTTTCCAGCCATATATACAGCATCTATACTTCGCAAAAGAATGAAGACATGGCAAAAAATTACCATTCTAACTGAATATATTATATTAAACATGCTGATGTCATCAAAGATAGCATAATAAATGCATCCATAATATTTATTCATATGAGGTTATAATATCATATCCTCCATTCTGCACTATGGGAAGCTCCCATGTGCACTGAATCTATAACTGTTTTACAATTGGAAGAGGAGAAGATTTCTTTATCCCTGCTATAGCATACAGACTGATGACATCAGTAACACGAAGTGGCTCCTTGCATATTTCTCTTACCTCATTAATTTGTGGCTAAGAACCTGAATATAGATGTCTTAGCCCTGCTATAAAATTTGCAGCAAGGAGATGAGGCTTTCAAAACCTAGTCTAGTTATATCCTGCGCAGTTTGATATCAACTATACAGACCGATGATGTCAGCAGCCTGAATTTGGTGGTGTTTCAGTGTATTTTCTCTCCTTTATATCAGCATAAATTTTTAACATAAGAAACTCATGCGCAACTTACATGAGATACAAAAAACACTCATTTAAGATTAATGCTAGTTTTGTGATAAACTAGTGCCACTGTACTTGCTGCTATTACTTTTTGAACTTCTTGCTGTCAAAGAATCTGCATTGTTGTTCATTTGCCTTCTGGCCATTTTTCATTTGGGCCTTGGGCTGCCTTTGACCTATTGATTGGCATTGGACCATTTCCTTTGACCCATTATTTGCCTCTGGGCTCATGCTTCTCTTTGGGCCATTGTTTGTCTCTGGGCTAGAGCTTCTCTAGACCATTGTTTCTTTCAGGTCATTGGCTGCATTCAAGCCATTGCTTCTGAGTTATCATTGCCTCATGTAGTCCTATAGCTGTAATGTAAGGGCAGAGCCATAGGTGACCCACCATAATTGGTGTTGACCTTATGAGTGGGGATCCACAGAGGCTTATAATGGTCATAGCTCTTTCCCTCCCAGAATGGTTTAGTAGGCATGCTAATTGATGATTTGAGTATCACTTGGTTTGCATTAGGAATGTGCTGCATGCTAACTTAATAACATCTGCTTTCTTGGTGCTATCATTTCAAGTTAGAATGACTAGTTTTTAACAGATGCTGGAAGCGAGGGAATGTGGACTTTAAACCTCAGTTGGGTACCACTTTCCTTCAGTGATGAACCATGACGTGCCATATCCAATTATTGAAATTTTATTACGAAAGTGGGCACTTTTAGGAGATAATATATTAAAGAACTTTGTTCCAAGCTAGCCATTGTAAAAAGTAATTTTTTCTTATTTTCCCAAGATAACTTGTTTGCTTTTCTAAAATTGTTAGTGACTTCATTATTTAGAATTTTAGTCTATGAAAGTTCTAGAAAAGAAATATTTTATAGTGACTGCACTCAAGTTTCTGATATCAACATTTATGCCAATTTGTAGATTGCTTCTTTTTAAATGATGACAATTGGTTAGACCCAGCCGCTTGTACCCACCTTAAAAATTGTGCGTGCATCCAAAATTTTCTCTATCTCTTTTTGCAATCTTTCTGCATACTTCAGATGCACCTTGTATGATCTTTGTCTATCCAGCATAGCTCCTCAAATTAATTTGAGGAGCTGTGCTGGATATATTTTCCTTGATTCATAGTTAGATTTAATGATGTTGTCAACCTTCAACAAATCGCTATCCTTGTTTTTGTCATCAACCACTGTCATGTCCCGATATTAAGGCATTGTTTAAATTAAAGATTTAAACATCATGATGAGATGGAGAAGTCGCTTTTATTGATAATCATGTATATAATAATATTTAATAAACATCTATAATATTATTAATATAAAATAATCTTAAATAATATAATATATTTATAAATAAAAATATTATATTATCAATTTTAATTATTATATTTTAATATAATATATTATTAAATATAATATATAATATATAAATATAAAATATAAATATAAATGTTATCATATATTATAAATATATACATAAATAAATATAATTATATTTATAAAGTGATTTTGATACTTACAAATATATTATAAAACAAGGGCAAAAGATTAATATTAAAGCAACCATAGTGAAAGGTCAAAGGCAGCGATGAATGGGCTGACATGTAATAAAACAAAAGGTCTTATTAAAAATAGGATATTAATACTTACAAAAGAAGCGATCCCTATATCAACTTCATTATCCTATATGATACGAATGCAGTCTTGTAAAGGTGCAACGATTAAGTATTACAAAAAGGTGCGACTCATATTTATAGGCAGCGTTCAATATTAAATCACACAGCAATTAAAGTATAAGAAAATAGAGATTAAGTAATAAGGCAGCGATTAGTCTTAACAATATCCTTTTAAAGAGTTGTCTCTTTGAAAAAGGTCTGTCTATTGGATCTTGGAAGATATATATTGGCAAATGGGGATATGGCTGAAGGCAAGCAATATGGAATAATTTTTTGAGTCTGAAATGCATTTATATAATTCTGAGAACAGAAATAAGAGATATAATTTGGAGTGTGAAGAGTAAATATAGGATCTTACACCAGCAGATATATGGAGGATAAATATGCAGATTTGAAAAGAGAGTACAGTGTAAGATATGGAAGAAGGATAATTTATAAAAGCAACAGAAATATATTTAGGGATTAAAGTGATATAAATATATATCTCTGATATATACATATTCTAAGCAGTAGATCTACCAAGAAGAGGCATGGATCAAGCTGAAGAAGGAATCAATAAAATCTGAAATACATATGTAACAGTATATTGAGCTGCAAGAAAGAAATTCTTAGGAGTTCTAAAAGGCAAGTTCACAACACATTAAGTAATGGTATATTCAAACTCATTGCTTATTTACTTCTATTGCCTGCAACCGTAGGGTAGGTTGATTTTGTTAGGGAAAGGCAGAGTAATTCCATCCCGAAGGATTGGAGATGGTTTAGCGTGCCCTAGACAAGTTTGTTAGGGAGAGGCGAAGTAATCCCATCCCAATTACATTGGAGAAGGTTTAGTGCGCCCTAGACAAGTAATTCCCCATTCATGGTTGAGGATTAGAAGAGAAATAAGATTGAGATGTGAACATAGTGATCATTTGGTATGTTGAAATATATTTCTATTGCCTGCAACCCTAGGGTAGGTGGTTTTGTTAGGGAAAGGCGAAGTAATCCCATCCCAATTACATTGGAGAAGGTTTAACGCACCCTGGACAAGTAATTCCCCATCCAAGGTTGAGAATTAGAAATGAAGTAAGGATTAAGACTTGAACATAGTCGATACTAAATTGTGTTATGAATTGAACTGAATATTATCTTAATTTATTGATCTTTAATATCTCTAATGTCCCTTTCTAGTGATATTATTGTATGCAAGTAAAGAAATCAGGAGTATCCTAAAAGGGGACATTACAACCACCTTACCTCTACAACTGTAGACACGTGTCAGGGAGAGCAAACAAACAAAAACATGATCAACCCATGCGTATCTTATTAGCATGTAACCTACTAAAATCTTTAGGAAAATAAGAATGTATAAGGAATCCCACTAAATCATTGAAGTTAGGATTAGATTGTGGCCCTAACCAAGCCTATTAGTTTGATTGCTAATTTATGGCTCCAACCAAATTGGCATAACCATCCTACCCTTAAAATCAATAAGAATGAGGATTTCAAATCAACAATAAGAATGGTTTTGGACCCAGAATATGGACATCCTAGGACACTAGAATCCATACCATAACCATCCTACCCATAAGATTGTTAACATGTTAATTCGCACCTTTCAATGTGACACAAAACAAAATATATGTCTGGTAGAACTACTCTTCAAATTGGAAGGAGAAGCTCCCTATAAAAATAAAAACTCACCTAAAACTAGACAATACGTACTTGCAATTTACAATCTTTACAATGATTTTTGGGGCGGTTCACATTCATGCTGAATAAAATGTAAATGTGTATCTTTTTGGTTTTGTCTAGAATAAAAAGCTAAGACGCTCTTTCAACACTAGGCAAAGGTTTTTATAATTTTTGACTTAAAAAAAGTCCTATGACTACACACTTGTGTTGTTCAGCTAAATGCAAAGACTAAACACAACAAGTAGACATACAGAGTTGAGCAGGCTAACACATAAACACAAACACTATGGTTAAATTAAATGTAGGACTCGATACAAAGCCATGATCTATAGCTTTGAGCTAACCTGCAATACAAAACTTGCAAATTTGCCAAAGCAATTTAACCCTCAACACATAACAAACATCTCAATAAACACTTATAAGAAAGATAGGCATAATAAATGTCATTGAGTGAATAACAAATTTTGGATAACAATAACATTGAATACTTGATAAATAGCAACTCCATCAATATGCAGGCGTAAGAATTACCATTAGCCATCTAAGTGCAAAATGGCACTTATTTATATTGTTTACAAACAATTGCATGAAAATAAATGAAATAATTGACTAGACTTCAACTCTAGCTACGACTACTTGCATGATGTGTAAGCTTTATTACAAATTATCTCGTTCACCAATTCTAATGCGACTGCTAGTTCAACTGATGATCAAAATTATTACAATTTATCTCCTAATGCTCACATCTCTCACATGATGAGACAGACCATCTAACAATAGCTAACTCTGGGCTAAAAATAGGATGGACTCTAGTCAAAAATTTGCAAACTCTGAACATGCTCTCCTTTTTGAAAATGGTGATAAGCTATTTTGAGTGTGGGTTAAAAATAGAGTTCTAGAAGGTGGTCCTAGATGATTTTGGTGAAGCTTTCATTGCGAATCCTCTATTTCGACGAAGTTTGGCAAATCCTTTGATGAAACTCTAAAACTCTTAACAATTTAGTAATCTTGGTGACTCAAAGTTGAAACCCTTTGTTCTGTAAACTTCTCCATGAACAACTCCATCGATCTCAATTTGCAATCTTCCTGACATTCTAATGCCTTGAATTTCTTGCAGGAAATAAAAATCAGTGCTTGAGGTATAGAAGTTGGATCTAACAATAACAATTGGTGAAGAATAATGAAGAAAGAGTATAAGATATTAATATTGATGCTTTTCCTCCTATAGCTGCAACTTCGAAAAATTTCTTTACTATAACACCAATGTTGCAGGATACATACCAATCTACCTGATACAGACACAGGTACAGTACATCCAAGATATGGCTCGTACACAAATTTAAGGCATATTTAGAGCTGCATCAGGCACGTCTAGATTCAGCATTCTAAAAAATGATGCCATATCCAAGTAAAATGTTTTCAAAAAATGGAAAAAAACCTCTGCCATGTTTCCCCCCATGTCTCCTTATGCAGCCCTCGAAAATTGCCAACCTTGGAAGCTTGTTTAACTCCATCAATAAACAATCTCCATTATCAATAACCAGATACCTTAGATTTTCAAATTTTTTGTTGCATGTTCCGCTTGTAAGACACAAAACACTTAAATACTCGTACATCTTATCTAGATCTTCCACCTAAAGTTGGAAGGCTGGTAAGTTTAAGATTACAATAATAATGGCTCTAGGAAAATTCACCGCCAGCAATTCACTGCCGAAAAATTCACCACCAACAATTCACCGCCGGAAAATTCACCGCCATGACAAATTCACCTCAAGCAAAATTCACCACCAGCAATTCACCGCCACGGAAAATTCATCGCATATACAATTATTCTTTTGCAAAAAAAATTTCGACGAAGTTTTGGAAATATATATTAAAAAATGTTAATGCGATTAATTTTCCGTGGCGGTGAATTGTTGGTGGTGAATTTTCCTTGAAGTGAATTTGTCATGGCAGTGAATTTTCCTACGGTGAATTGTTGGCGATGAATTTTCCGGCAGTGAATTGATGGCGGTGAATTTGCCTGAAGCCATAATAATATCCTTGACAGAGACAACTTACACTCCGTATAAAAGCTTGTATGCAAAATAGAATGGACTTACCTTGTATACTGCACAAAATTTATCTCATCGGCAAATTTAACCAATGGATTCATTAAGAGTCACTTCTAAGGAATATATAGACGGGAAATGCTTTCTCGATATCGGGGAGACCAAGGAATGTCATGAAGCCCTCTTTCCAAACGTGAAAGGTACAGTGTCATGTCCCAAATGGGAATCACACAATACTTTCTGGTTTTCTGCTTAAAACCCTAATTCTGCCCTGAATTTTTGCACTTTGAAAATCTGCCCTAACCCTAACTCTGCTATAAAGTCAGACTTGAAGCAAATACATAATTTCACCACAATTTATGATAAAATATCAATGAAAAGCATATCAATAGGTTCACCCAAGCATGTACATAATCCTCCACCATAAATCACACATAAAGCATATAATTTCACACCATGAACACAAATACGAAGTCTGCTGTTATAGACTGCTGTAAAGATAAATTCTGAGCATACAAATGATGACAATAAGGTTATCAAATTGCCCAGCTATGAAGTATTCTTCACTACCAATAGTTACATACCAATATTATGCAAATAGAAGCCTCAATGAAGGCTGAATGCTGATGACAAGTTTGCTGATACAGATCTGCTCTAACCCTAATGCTTTGCAGCCCTAGATCTGCCACAAAACCTTCTCCTAAGCTGGTCACTCCTCCAAAGGATTTGCTCCAAGCCTAGATACAATGCGCCACAAGTGTGCTCTCAAAGCTGATTGGAATCTGCCCTTATGATGACAATGAAGCTCAATTGAATCCCCGTGATGGAATCCACAAGAAGAGAAATCAGGTTTCCGTCCAATTCCTCCAAAGAGTCTTGAGGTTTTCATCCCAAGCTCCCAATGAGATTGCTCTCCACAAGTGAATGAATAAAATGATGCGATGATGATCCAAATGCCAACTCGAATGGGCCATTTATACACAATTTGTCTTCCCTTCCTTCCTGGCCAACCCATGCAAGATTATCTTTATTTTTGAATATGCTTTTCCCTCCAAGAGGGTCGACCATGCTCAATGTGTTTAGGCGCCAAGACATAATCAAATTAAAAATTTGATTAATATTATTTTGTCTACCCTTAAGCATTAGCATGGATATTATGTGAAGTGCTAAGGGAATATTAAATCGCCCAATATTAACCTCCTTTATGATGAATGATAAATGCGAACAAGACGTCCTTGGCATGAATGAGAGCTTCTCCCGGCGTAGGATGAACCTCGGAGTCCAACCAAAAGTACCAATGGCAACCATCCCAAAGAATGGGGACATGACAATCCTCCCTTCTTGGAATTTCTTGTCCTCAAGCAATGGCAAGTGTGTATGCTGTGAGATAGTGTCAAATGACATGTATTTCCATCCGTCAGCATGCCCGGTGGCCGTACTACACATCCACGGGTGGTTGCATCCTCCAAGAAACATACTCGCAACCACAAGTGCCATGACCTCCAATGCTCCCAAGATGCCACCTCCTGAGAAACAATAGCAGGTCCAATCCAGAGTCTCGAAGAACATGTGATGAAAGATGAAGCATAACCACAAGTCTCCAAACCTCCGCTGCGCTATTCTAATATATTCATTGGGAATGTGAGACAACTCATGAACATTCCAATGAAATGGTATGTCAAACATACCTCCACCTAGATCCCAAATCATCCTGTCACCACGTCCGGCAATCATAAGGAGGGGAAGACATCTCAAAGTGCTAACATCAATCCATCCTCCAACACCTGTCAACCTCCCATGGACATGCAAAAACCTCAACACAGGTGCAAGAAAATGCATATTAGCTCCTCCAATATGGCTGATGTAAATCAGGGCAGCAACTTCCCAACTGAAAATCAACTCCATGTGGCTGTTAATGACTCCTCTAATGACATGGAATGATAGAATATCACCCATAGGCCAACCTCCCATGATGAAGAGGAAGTCCAAGCCTCTCCAAAACACCTCAACAACTGCTGTCCTCCGCCTACTCAATATGAGATCCAAGCACCATAAAATGGCATAATCATCTCTCGCCCAAATATGCAAAAGAATCTCATGTACTAGGGCTGGAATATTAGTGACACCAATTGCATCTCTAACTCCGATGTCACATGCCAACTGTGAAGCAAACCCTAATGTCTCCAAAGTAGAGATGAGAGCAATTGCATACCTCAGTATATGAATCATCCATACCTCTGAAGTGTACTCCTCCAATGCAAGGACAGCCTCAAGTATCACCAAAGAATGATGGAGCCACATCATAGTATCACTCAACTCTGTACCTCCTCCATGAATGATCAAGGAACCATCCCTTATGACTCCCTCTTCGAGTGAAGTCCAGATATTAGTGGCTGATTCACTAAGTGCAATCTCAACAACTCCACCAAACTCCCAAGCAACTGTTCTTCGCCAAAAATCTATGCACCGTGAAGTAGAACAGCCATCTCCTAGCAAAGTATGGAAGGGATCCCCATGAACTAAGGCTGGCATATCAAGATCTACATGCTTTCTTCCAACTCCTATGCCATCACCCAGCTGAAACACATGCATTAGCAATTCCAAACTAAACATCATGGCAATATCTCCATACCTCGTGTCATGGTTCAGCTGCATCTCCATAGTATGCCCAACAAAAACAGAAGCCTCCATGGCATGTATCCAAAATAAAGCAGCTACATACTCTACCAAAGAGTCATCAACATGATGGAACTCATCACAAGCAAACTCCTCAAGAGCTCCATGAAGAACCAAAGATCCATCCAAGTCTGCATCACACAAGCCTTCCTCAATGGTCACAACACTAGTAGCTGATAATGTGTGCTCCATGCTTAAATCTGATTGCTCCACTGGCTTGGCCTCCATACAAGACTCATACCATATGTCATGCCGAACTAACTTGGGTTCAAAATGAAAGCCAATGATAGGAGGGTTCTTCCCAAACTCATTTTTGTGTGCAAGGGCCATCAACATATAAGTATGCAAGAGTGAAAGACTGCTGTCCCAAATAAAATCAGAACTCTTGCCATACCTTTTTGTAGCGCTTTCACCCTTCTCAAGCCTCTCCCTTATCGCTGTTGCATGTTCCCCATCCAAGGCAGATCCAACATGACCTTCTCCATACAAATCACAAGCCTCAAGGCTGATCCCTTTGGCTGTCATAACATAGTAATGTGAGGACAAAGGACTGCTGCCATACAACAGTAAATCAGACCTGTTAGCATACCTTGTCCAGCTGTCCTCGAGCTCCGTAATCACCTCTTCTTCCTTGGCCATGTGTCCTCTCACAAATGCAGATCCAAGAAGGGGTTCTATGTGAAACTTACTTGCCTTAATTCTGAACTGTACCTCTGCCATGTCTTGATATTCTGAAAGTAAAGGACTGCTGTTATATATCCAAAAATCAGACCTTACATTATGTCGTTGAGTGTCCTTGTAGACCTTAGCCTTCTCTTTCCTCATGAGTGAGTGATCATCAACTAGGGTAGGTCCATATAATGTCTTCAATGGAAAATTAGGTGTACCATGTGTCACAGGTTCAGTCCCATGGCTGCAAGCTGAAGGTGTGTCCATCCCTTTGATGATCTCTTCATAGGATGCGTCAAGCTCTTCCTCCATGTCTTCTTTCTTCGCCTTCTTCATGTTGCATTGTCCTTCCTTGAGTGTGGCAGCCATAGAAGTCTGAATTACTGATGTGTATCTATCTTCCTCGCTTCTCAAGGCACTCACATATATCTCGCACATCTTGAAGAGATGATCACTATCCGTAGGTGGATGCAAGTAGCTGTCTTTTATCATAACCACGGCCTTTTGAAATTCTTGAAACCGGGTGAGGTAGAGGTCTTCATCAAATTGTTTATCCTTCTCTTCCTTGATCTTCACTTGCTCCTCCATGTGATGTGGCCCAAACGTAGTCTAATCATGCCTCCAAGAATCATCTTCTTCATTATGCCCAAGTGTGAAAGCGAAGTCTTCATTATGCTCTATCAAAGGATCTCCATCAAAGTAGTAGGTAGAGTCTTCTACCTCATGATCTTCCTCAAGGGCTGATCTAGGAGATTGGTGCACCGTTCTGACCTCTCTATCTTGCCATGTTGAATCAATCTTGTCCAATCCACTTTGATTACTTCCCACTGAATTTTCTGAAATGTCCCTATGACCACTATTTGATTCCATATGATGCAAAGGTAATGAAACAATGCTAGGCTCAACCAAAGGAACATCAAATGAATTCATACCTTCTTGTAGCTGATCCCATATGGTTGGTTTGACAATCTCCATGGTGGCAACTTCTTCAATTGTGTAGTCATCATGATGTCTTAGGTGTTTGCCACTTGCCATGTATGATGCTTCCTCGCCCATATCCTCATGATGCAAGTCATCAATAGGTAATCTTTCTTCTTCCATGGTGGCCTCTTCTTCAACCTTGTAGTCTTCATGGACACTTATGTATTCTTCATTAGGTGATTCTCCTTTATCCTCATAGGGCTGAAGTACATTGTTGGCTTTGTCCTCTTTAGGGCTTGGGGCCCGATCTTCAACATGCATGGACTGGTTTATGTTCTCCTCATGATCATTTGTAAGCTGCAAATCTTAATTCTTTTCTACCTTGGCTTTCATGGAAACTTCTGGTTTTTCTTTCTCTTTTCTCAAATTTCTGATGCAATCATATAGACCCTTCTTTCCCCGATTTCCATCTTCAAGAACCTTCAAATGAAATTCAAAAGGAGTAGCTAACTTGCAACCGAGTGGTAAGGCATTGTATTCTTCAATGATTTGTGTAGCCTCTTGTCCATACAACCATTGTTCAAGCTTCTTCTTCAATTCAACTTGACCTTGTCTAATAGATTCAAGCAAAGCTTTTTCTTCTTCCATGATGTATGATCAAAGCCTCCAAGCTGGCAGGATCATGGCTCTGATTCCACTTGTCATGTCCCAAATGGGAATTACACAATACTTTCTGGTTTTCTGATTAAAACCCTAATTCTGCCCTGAATTTCTGCACTTTGCAAATCTGCCCTAACCCTAACTCTGCTATAAAATCAGACTTGAAGCAAATACATAATTTCACCACAATTTATGATAAAATATCAATGAAAAGCATATCAATAGGTTCACCCAAGCATGTAGATAATCCTCCACCATAAATCACACATAAAGCATATAATTTCACACCATGAACACAAATATGAAGTCTGCTGTTATAGACTGCTGTAAAGATAAATTCTTAACATACAAATGATGACAATAAGGTTATCAAATCGCCCAGCTATGAAGTACTCTTCACTACCAATATTATGCAAATAGAAGCCTCAATGAAGGCTGAATGCTGATGACAAGTTTGCTGATACAGATCTGCTCTAACCCTAATGCTTTGCAGCCCTAGATCTGCCACAAAACCTTCTCCTAAGCTGGTCACTCCTCCTCCAAAGGATTTGCTCCAAGCCTAGATAAAATGCACCACAAGTGTGCTCTCAAAGCTGATTGGAATCTGCCCTTATGATGACAACGAAGCTCAATTGAATCCCCATGATGGAATCCACAAGAAGAGAAATCAGTTTTTCATCCAATTCCTCCAAAGAGTCCTAAGGTTTTTGTCCCAAGCTCCCAATGAGATTGCTCTCCACAAGTGAATGAATGAAATGATGCCATGATGATCCAAATGCCAAGTCTAATGGGCTATTTATACACAATTTGTCTTCACTTCCTTCTTGGCTGACCCATGCAAGATTATTTTTATTTTTTAATATGCTTTTCCCTCCAAGAGGGCCGACCATGCTCAACGTGTTTAGGCGCCAAGACATAATCAAATTAAAGATTTGATTAATATTATTTTGTCTTCCCTTAAGCGTTAGCATGGATATTATGTGAAGTGCTAAGGGAATATTAAATCGCCCAATATTAACCTCCTTTATGATGCATGATAAATGCAAACAAGACATCCTTGCCATGAATGAGAGCTTCTCCCGACGTAGGATGAACCTCGGCGTCCAACCAAAAGTACCAATGGCGACCATCCCAAAGAATGGGGACATGACATACAGATTCAATGTAGAGAGCTTGGCATGCATTCCATAGAACTCGGAGCGCCTGTACACCATCGCATTGAGTCCCTTCAAATATATTATGTTTTTATTTTAATTTTGTAATTTGTTTGTATTGTTATTAACATTTTTCATTTTATTTAATTATTAATAATTTTACTATTATTTATTATTTAAGTTACTGGGTTCTACAATTTTGCCCCTCGTACCCGTATGGGTTTAGTACGGGGTCGGTACGGCCTTGGGTTCACCCAAGGAACCCAAGGTGCCCGAGGCGGACCCTGGGCGAACCCAAGCTGGATCTGGGAAGACCCGGACATTTCTAGGTGGAAGTCAACCAAGAAAACATCAAATGGGTGTTCTTATCCAAGTGTTGAAAGCTCATTTTGCCATTAGTCATCACTCCTCCTGTGTGAGAATTATTATTACGGTTGAAGGTTGACGTATAATAAAACCTTATTCTGCCCTGGTTGAGGGACAGGCCATGTTCCTTTCAAATGGTGGTGTCCATTTTGTGTGTTTTTTTTAATACACTTGTTGACTGGGGATTTCTTTCAACCTGTTTCCAATTAAATGGCTCCATTATTACAAAATATGGCTCCTCACAGCCCGTTTCTGATAATATGGCTCCATTATTACAAAATATGGCTCCTCACAGCCCGTTTCTGATAATATGGCTCCATTATTACAAAATAAGCATTGTCCTTTTCCTTTTGAGCCTTTCAGCAAATGTTTTGCTCCCTCACAAGTCAATTGTGTTTTGCTTCATCATAAATCTATTTATGAGTTTAGACAAAGTTACGTCTTATTGTCTAATTATTCATTTGGCTATGTTCATTAAAAATTTAAATGTTTTAATTTATTTTTTTAATTGTGAAAATTGTGTGGGTCGTTAAAGTTTGTGTGGTTTCAAAGGGCCTTAATTTGGGCTTGGTGGTAGGGGCTCTGCCCCTTGACCCCGCCATCTAGGCCCTTAGTTCCCTCGTTCTTGCATCCCCCCATCTCGAGACTCTATGGAACATATCTTAGTTTGCCTAAAGTTATACATTTCAATAGGTTGTGAGTTCTTTAGTTGATTATAATTTTCATTTTGCAATGACATTTGACAAATCATTGAATTATGAATATTTTCTTTTTTTACAAATTATAAAGTACTTAAATATTTTGTTTATTGACAATTATGAGTATTGTTGTTTTTATAATTTTTAATATATATAAAATTATAAATTATAATTATATTGAGTATTATTGTATTGTGTATATACACAGTAATACTCAATATAACTATAACTATATATATATAGTTAGCTAAACCCGTACCTGTACCAAGGAAAAAAAAATTGTCGTACTGTCGTACCTATACTAGGACCGGCAACTTAGTTTATTATTAATTTCCTTTTTATAATTATTATTTTTTATTAATATTTAAATTTAAATATATTTTTTAATTATATTTAGACTATTTATTTTAATTTTTTATTTAGATTTAAATATGAAAGTATTTAACTATTTGTTTTTTAAATTAAAACAATAAATATAAATTGTTAAGAGTTAATCTCTCTCTCTCTCTCTCTCTCTCTCTCTCTCTCATTATCATATCCAGCCGGTATTCGCACCCGTATCTGTGCCCATGCAACCTTGTATGGCACAAGGATCAACTTTGAGATCTTTCACTTCTCCTATTTGGTCGATACAGCTGATAACAATTTCCCTTTCATCATTTTTAATATTTTCAAATGCTAAAATTAAACTTCCCTCTTCACTTACATTGACTGTAGGTTATATGCTTTAATGGAAATGACTATCCTATTCACTAAAAATTCTTTAAGCTGGTCACAATTTTCAAAGAGAGACAAACCTTTTCACTTTGCCAGATTTTATGAGGCTCCTTTTCCATTTATGATTGCCATTTTACCTTATGCTGACTGGACGATGAGATTTTTTCTATGTGCCTTTGTGCTGACCTTCTCTTTGCTCAGTGCAACTTCACAGAGTTAGGCACAGATTTAATAAAAGGCTGAAGGATGATAAAAAGTGCACCTATTGATTTTCTTTTCCCTTGGGCACTGCTTTTCTTTTTGTCTTTGGTGGTGCACTTTATTCACTATAACTGCAGATTTTTTAAATTGTCAAATGTTTATGAAAGGTACACTGACCTAGTATAAGGCACACCTTTTTGTCTTTGGCTGCACCTTTTTAAAACTGCCAAACTTTGCAAAAAACCTACACTCCATTTTGTTTGTTGCTTTTCTAAACTTTAATTGTTGCTAACTTGCTACTGATGTCACCTTGTCTTTTACCTTTTTGCTAACTTCAAACTCTTTGGCAACGATCTCCCTTTTTTGTCCTTATTTGATTTTAGAGTTGGCTGCTTTTTGTGTTTTTCTCTCTTCAAGTTTGGCTGCTACTTTATAAGAAGCAGCTGTTTTTTCATATTTTTTTTATTTTTAATTTTTTTAATTTTTTTATAATATCAATTTTAATTTTTAATACTAATAATTATTAATTAATAATTAATATTATTAACAATTAAAATTTTCTATTATACTTTATATTATTCTTTTTTATTTCCAAAATTTAATAATATCAAATTTTTAATTAATATTTAACAATAATTTTAATTTTAAAATATTAATTAATTATCAATAATAAATTATTAATTATTAATAATCAATATTTGGAGATATGTCAAAAGGATTGCCTCCTAAAAGAGATCATGATCATGTTATTCAACTAGTACCAGGGAGCCAACCACCCAACATTAGGGCCTACAAATACCTATATGTACAAAAAAGTGAGATTGAGAATAGGGTACAAGAGATGTTAGAGGCAGGTATTATTAGGCATAGTCAAAGTGCTTACCAGTGGTCATGGTGTGCAAAAAAGATGGCACCTAGTGGATGTGTGCTAATCACAGAGAGCTCAAGAATACACCATAAAAGATAAGTTTCCAATTCCATTAATTGATGACTTGTTAGATGAGCTTAATGGTGCTATTTATTTTACCAAACTGGATCTTCATTCTAGTTATCATCAAATCCAAATTAGAGATGAGGATGTGCATAAGACAACTTTCTGAATCCATGAGGGCCACTATGAATTTTTGCTGATGCTTTTGGGCATCACAAATGCACCATCTACATTTCAAAGTTTGATGAACTCTATCTTTAGGCCATTGCTGTGGAAATTTGTTTTGGTAAATTTTTTATGACATCTTAATATATAGCAAAACATGGGAGGAACACTTGCAACATGTGAATCAAGTTTTGGACATTCTTGAACATCGGTTTTATGCTAAGCCATCCAAGATGCATTCGGAGTCAAAGAAGTGGAGTACTTAGATCATTGTTTCACATGAGGGACCCTCACAAGATCAAGGCCATAATAGAATGGAAAATGCCTAGGACCCTCACAAACCTACGGGGTTTCATAGGGCTTACTGATTACGATCATCGATTTGTAAAGAATTATGGTAGCATAACATCGCCTCTCACAATTTTGTTGAAGAAGGATTCGTTCAAGTGGAATAAGGCAGCTACCAAGGCATTTGAGAAGCTAAAGGAAGCCATGTGCACAACTCCAAATCTAGCTACCCTAGATTTTTCTAAAACATTCATTGTGGAATGTGATGCTTCCAAACATGTCATAGGAGTAATACTCATGCAAGAAGGAAGACCCATAGCATTTGAGAGTTGCCAACTCAAAGGTAAGAATTTGTTGGAGTCGGTTTATGAGAAGGAAATGTTGGTTATCTTACATACAATCAAACAATGAAGACCTTATCTAATCATGATAGTCTCAAATACTTCTTGAAACAAAGGTTGTCATCTAAAGAACAACAAAAAAGGGTCACAAAGATGATGTTATATGACTTTGAAATCATATATAATAAAGGAAAGAAGAATGTTGTGGTTGATGCTTTATTTGGGAGGAATGAACCCACAGAATCACTACTGTATGCCATTTTCATATCACAGGGAAATTGGATAAATGAGGCATGAGAAGAGAGTGAGAAGGACATGGATACTCAAACTCTCATTGAGAAACTTCAATAAGATTCAAGTGTGTCAAACAAATTTGCATGGAAAGGAAATGCTTTGTGGTACAAGGACAAGTTGTACCTATGTAAGAACTCAAACCTTAAGTTGAATATTTTGGCAGAATAACATGCTTCTCTAGTAGGTGGGCACTCAAGTTTCTTGAAGACTTATCATAGAATCGGCAAGATTTCTTTTGGGATGGGCTCAAAGGGGATGTTCAAAAATTTGTGGCAAAATGCACGGTATACCAGCAAAATGAAGGGGAGACAATTAAGAATGCGGGTCTTCTACAACCCCTATCTATTCCAAGCCAAAGGAGGGAGGAGGTATCCATGTATTTCATCACAGGTTTCCTAGGTTTGAAGAAAAAAATGTCATCATGGTTGTTGTGGATCGACTCACCAAATGTGCACATTTTTATGCTTTGTCACACCCATTTGTAGCAAGCACTGTAGTCTGTAGCAACAACCTTTATGGATACTATTCAAAAATTGCATGGGACTCTAAAAGTCGTAGTAAGTGATCATGATCCTATATTTACAAGTAAATTTTAGAGTGACTTATTTTAATGTTTGGGCACTCAACTTGCTCATAGCTCGTCATATCATCCCTAGTCAAATGAACAGACTGAAGTGGTCAACAAGTGCTTGGAGGGTTGTCTCCGATGTTTTGCTTTGAATAAACAAGAGAGATGGGTGCAATGGCTGGCACTGGCAAGATAGTGGTACAACACTTCTTTTCATACTTCATCCAAAATGTCTCCATTTTTGGCACTATATGGGTACCATCCACCATCAATCACCTCTTCATTGTGGGCACACCCAAATATCCAAACAGTTGAAGAACACGTCCAACATTAACAAGAGGTACTTGCTATTCTCAAGGAGAACTTGGCAATGGCACAAAATAGAATGAAGCAACAAGTGGATCAGCACCACAATGAAAGGAATTTTGTAGGAGATTGGGTCTTTGTGCAATTATAGCCGTGTAAGCACATGTCATTGATACAAAAAAAGAAGGATAACAAGCTTGCACCCAAGTATTATGGACCTTATAAGGTCTTGCAGAGGATTGGCAATGTAGCATACAAATTGGAGTTACCTATGTCAACAAAAATACATCCAGTCTTCCATGTTTCGTGCTTGAAGAAGGTGATTGGACAAGAGTTGCAGCCTAGACTGAGTTACCTGAGTTTGATGAGGACAGAATGATTTTGGAACTAGAGGGAATTCTTCAAACACCCACTAAGAGGCTGCGGACAAAGACGATCACAAAGTATTTGAGCAAATGGAAATATTCTCTAGTCGAAGATGCTACATGGGAAAATGAAAATTTTGTGCAAAAGCATCCACAATTGATCAACATTGAGGACAACACTTCTCTGAAGAGAGGGGGCATGCTACACCCTTAACCCATTGATTATATTGGGTAACGTGTACCCAACTTGTGGCTACCATAACCCTTAATTAAGCTATATAATCAATTATATAGTCTTATATAGGTAGTTAAGTCGGCCTATGTAATGTCCCCATTTTTGGAATGGTCGCCATTGGAGAACAGAGGAGTTGGTTTTCACTCTCCGAGATGTTTGGACTATACATTGTGGGTTGGAAATGTCTTGGTATATTTTTCTAATAGTGTGGATATGTTCCTTTCATTGAATATGTTTCTCTCACTATGGGAAAGAATCATATTGAGGTATTCTCCTAATGTTGATTTCATTTACTATCATAATTCTACCTTGGAGCCAACCACTTGGAGGGGTCACAAATATGGAGAATTGCTATTGAGTGTGGAGAGAGGTAATATTATTGTGTGGATGTCATTTTCACATAAGGGATGCTTTCATTCATGCCAAGGAAAGTATAAGGGAGCCTTGTATATGCATTCAGGGATATGTTCGACGTCTTATTGCACACATCATCTTATGGAGAGTCATCCGATGATTGGGCGCCTAATGAAGGAAACCTTTGGCAATATTCTATTCATCCTAGGCTGTAATGTTCCCTTTTTACTCAGTGATCAAAAAAATTGAAAATATGTTAGCCCTTAATGATTAGGGAAATGGGACTTTTAAAAGACTAATATTAGTGGGAATGCATCTGTTTGCTAAGAATGTTTATTATAAAACTATATTCTTTAAAAAGTCTATTATTTGCCTCCTTTAGTGGCGTTGGGGTTGGTGGGCCCCTTTTTCCTGTTGTCGCCTATTCTAGGCAATATTCCCTGTGGAGTGGGGGGCACATGTTGGCAGGATATTAATTTTATTCCCATGCTTGAGTGTTGGGAGTGAGTGGGAGGTATTATATTGTTGGAATCGCTCATTTTGGGATTCACTCATGCAGATTATGATATGGTTTTGTCTAAGGAGCCTGTGCTGTGAGCAAGGTTTGAATATTTCATTTCATCTTCCTCTAGTTTCAACTGTGAGAGACCAGTCCTAGCTGAGGCAAATATTGGTGATTTCACACTTAGAAATCGCATTGAACAGAATGGAGTTTGATGTGTTTTAAGGAGTTTTGGTTAGCTATTTGGGATTCAGTACTGTGTGGTGATTTAGGTAGTTTGTGGAGTTTCGATGATTTCAGATAATATCTATTTTGGCATTGATAGTAGGTGTTGTTTGCAAAGATTTCTGTTATGACTGTAGCAAGTAGCAATCTGAGTGAAGCATCCTTTGTGTGCTGTACTTTCTGGATCAGCCATACCCTTTGAAATTTCCAGTCTATGTGCAAAGTCAGAAAAGGGTGGATTTAAAAAGTAGTTTATGGAGTTTTTGTTTGGTAGTGGGCAGAAAAGACAAAAAAGAGATGACTGTGCAGCTTGACCCTTTGGAATAGCATCCCAGCTTGGACCGTACTTACCTTTTGGCTGCCGTACCTCAGAAAGTACGGGGGGCTCTAGGAAATAAAAACCTTGTATTAGAGCTGTCTAAGACACTTAAAAGTGTCGCTTGGGACAGAGGAAGAGTTTGCAACAGGTGTGAGGAGAAGTTGTGGAGTATTAGTGTGGATATGAGCAAAATAGTGAGAATTTTGGGTGCAGCCATGACCGTACCAGCAAGGTACAGGTCTGCCATTTGATGCTGGGCAGTGTTTATTATATTTTCTGAGTGTTGTATTGGACCAGCCATTAGCCCATGGACAGTTAATGCTTGCTATTTTGTGTGAAAATCTGGTAGATCATATATCTCTAATCATCAGCTGGAAAGATCAATGGTAAATCATCTACACTGATGAATCTGATATTTTCTGAGTTCAATATTTCTGATTTGTTGGATAACAGTTGAAAATTTGTATCTATTTGTTATCTTGTCTTATTGTTAAAAAAAATTTAAAAAAATTAGGGTGATCATTATAGTGGTATCAGAGCTGGTATCCTACCAGCCTGTGACGTTTCTCTAACTCTGCATGCAGCAACCCAATGCCAGGGAGAGAAGGTACCAGCAGAGAGAGGAAAGGAAGTTGAAAACTGCAGTGGTCTCAGAGAATATTGTTGAAGAGGAGTCAGTCATGGCGGATACAGACAAAGAGAATTGGCCACCAGAAAGTCCAGGTAAAAAAATGGAGAGGAAGTTTGACCATATGTATGAGATGATAGCCAAACTAGTGAGCAAAATGGATCAGAACTTAGCTCAAGGCACAAAAAACAACACTGAATCCAGCAGCTCACAAAACAATGGACCACGAAATGAATATGTAAGAACACCTACTAGGACCTCAATGGGATCAGCTGCGAGACCCCTTCAGCCATTTGCAAACAGAAGGGAAGAAATGCCACCTAAGCATGAGGAAAGAATCACATTCACTGATGTTATCATGGTAAATCATGATGAATATATGACACTTCCTGATCTTGTCCGTAGAAGCTTAACATTTGATCAATTTCTGAATCAGAAAAAGAGAAATGGTGTAAGACCGGACAACAGGGAGAACAAAGACTACAAGCATGCTCTGAGTAAAGTGTCTATGGACCGATTTGATGGTAGTGGAAGATGTACCGCAAGAGCTTGGGTTCAAAAGCTCGACACTTACATTACTTTGAAGCCTATGCTTGAGGAGACAGCCTTAAATTTTGCTACTTTGCACCTGGATGGGGCTGCCTATGAGTGGTGGTACCATGGTCTTGTGACACAGGGTCACAATCTAATTACAACCTACGATGAGTTCACCAATAGACTCATCAAGAGGTTTGACAAGCAAGATCCGGAGCAAAGCTTCAAGGACCTAGCACAGCTGAAACAAACCAGCACTATTGATGCATACATCACTGAGTTTCAGAGACTTAGCGTAATGGTTCCGGACATTTCGGAAAGAAGACTCATCTTTCTGTTTGTTGAAGGACTAGCAAAACCAATTAGAGGGTGGGTCAAATCCTTGGACTCACAAACTTTGCAAGAGGCCATAAAAAAGGCAAGAAGCATGGAGTTTTCAACTCCAAAGGCCAAGATGGAAGTCAAATCTCCTCCACTCAATAAAAATAAGGAACCAATCTCAAAAATTTCCAATCAGCAGAAGCCACCTATGGAGAGAATGAGTGATGAAGTCAAAAATGAGCTCAAAAGGAAAAACATAGTGTTTCACATGCAAAGAGCCATGGGCTCCGGGTCACAAGTGCTATGAGAAGAGTCAAGCACGCAATCTGGAGGTGCATGTAGACGTTGATTATGAATCAGAAAAAACAGAACAGCAAGCTCAATTTAAAGATTGTGAAGAAGTTGGGGATTTTGAGGCTAGAAGGACCAAAAAATAAGAAAGTTGATGGTGTCTTTGCCCAACTTTCATGCCAATTGAAGAATGATCCCTTTAGGATTCGAGGTGTACTGTGTGGACAGCGCATCGCTGCCCTCATTGATACTGGTGCTACTCACAACTTCATTGATGAACGAGTTGTAGCACGAAGAGGCCTTCAAACAGAGGAGTTTGAGGGATTCAATGTTATGGTTGCAGATGGGTTTACAATCCAATGCATAAGGAGGATTCCAAATTTGAGTCTCCATTTGAGAAACTATGAGGTTAAGGATATTTTTCATGTGGTTAGTATTGGTGATTCAGATATTGTCCTTGGCATCCAGTGGCTTAAGTCATTAGGAGAAATTTATTTGAACCTTCAAACCAGGGAACTTAAGTTTCAAAATGGTGGAAAAACAGTGGTTTTGAGGGGAATGTCAAATGATACATCTCGTGATCACACTGCAAGAAGAATGAAAGAGAAAAAGGAATACCTTTCAATTATGCAAGCCTTGCCGAATAAGCAAAGACAAGATTTCAGCTATAAATGCCCCGAGAAGCTTTCTCAAGAAGATGAGGAGCTGGCTGGAAAAATCAGGACAGCCGCAAAAAATGAAAGGTCAGAATCTATTTTGCATGGAGAACAAGTAAGCCAAGGGTCTAATCATGTTTTTCAAGCATTTGATAATCCACTCTATGAAGTAGATGCTGATTTGATATGTGAAAATTCATTTTTTGAGTGGGATTGGGAGACATTAGTTGTTCCTAGAACCTTAAATGTTAATGCTAACATGTCTGAGTTGGAAGAAGAAGCTGATGTAGTTATCTCAAATCTACTTTGGAAGCAAGAGGATGAATTCAGAAAGCATGCAATGTATGATGTTAGTTACAAAAATTCTAGTGCTTTGGGGGTTCCATTTGTTGAAAGCACTTGGATTGGAAGAGTCAAAGGCATTCTTATTGAGAGACTCCTTCGAGGCAACTGTTGTTCCTTAGGTATGGAGCTAAAATCAGATTATTCAGCGCTGATTTCAATCATGAACAACAGCAAGGATGTGTTTTTTCAGACCTCCTAGACCTTGAAAGTTCATCTTACAAAGGTTTATGACGTAAATTATGATAGTTTACCCTGGAAGTTCAATCAAGACAGCAAACTTCCGCATGCTTGGGTTCATCATTCAAAGTTTCTTGGAGGAAGAACAATGGCGATTGCAATTGTGAGACAGCATGGCACATGGTATTTGGGAGTTCACAAACCCCCTAGACTGATTTGGGATCCTGGAGTGAAATTATTCAGGATGGATCTGTGGTTATGGATTGTCAGTTGCTTGAGGGCAAGCAACTTCAAGGCGAGAGGATTGTAATGTTCCCTTTTTACTCGGTGATCAAAAAAATTGAAAATATGTTAGCCCTTTCGTTATTTTCCATAGGCTAACTTAATGATTAGGGAAATGGGACTTTTAAAAGACTAATATTAGTGGGAATGCATCCGTTTGCTAAGAATGTTTATTATAAAACTATATTCTTTAAAAAGTCTATTATTTGCCTCCTTTGGTGGTGCTGGGCTTGGTAGGCCCCTTTTTCCTATTGTCACCTATTCTAGGCAATATTCCCTGTGGAGTGGGGGGGCGCATGTTGGCAGGATATTAATTTTATTCCCATGCTTGAGCGTTGGGAGTGAGTGGGAGGTATTATATTGTTGGAATCGCTCATTTTGGGATTCATTCATGCAGATTATTATGATATGGTTTTGTCTAAGGAGCCTGTGCTGTGAGCAAGGTTTGAATATTTCGTTTCATCTTCCTCTAGTTTCGACTGTGAGAGACCAGTCCTAGCTGAGGCAAATATTGGTGATTTCACACGTAGAAATCACATTGAACAGAATGGAGTTTGACGTGTTTTAAGGAGTTTTGGTTGGCTATTTGGGATTCAGTACTGTGTGGTGACGTAAGTAGTTTGTGGAGTTTTGATGATTTCAGATAAGATCTATTTTGGCATTGATAGTAGGTGTTGTTTGCAAAGATTTCTGTTATGACTGTAGCAAGTAGCAATCTGAGTGAAGCATCCTTTGTGTGCCATACTTTCTGGATCAGCCGCACCCTTTGAAATTTCCAGTCTATGTGCAAAGTCAGAAAAGGGTGGATTTAAAAAGTAGTTTATGGAGTTTTTGTTTGGTAGTGGGCAGAAAAGACAAAAAAGAGATGACTGTGCAGCTTGACCCTTTGGAATAGCATCCCAGCTTGGACCGTACTTACCTTTTGGCTGCCGTACCTCCGAAAGTATGGGGGGCTCTAGGAAATAAAAAACCTAGTATTAGAGCTGTCTAAGACACTTAAAAGTGTCGCCTGGGACAGAGGAAGAGTTTGCAACAGGTGTGAGGAGAAGTTGTGGAGTATTAGTGTGGTTATGAGCAAAATAGTGAGAATTCTGGGTGCAACCATGACCATACAAGCAAGGTACAGGTCTGCCATTTGATGCTGGGCAGTGTTTATTATATTTTCTGAGTGTTGTATTGGACCAGCCATTAGCCCATGGACAGTTAATGCTTGCTATTTTGTGTGAAAATCTGGTAGATCATATATCTCTAATCATCAGCTGGAAAGATCAATGGTAAATCATCTACCCTGATGAATCTGATATTTTCTGAGTTCAATATTTCTGATTTGTTGGATGACAGTTGAAAATTTGTATCTATTTGTTATCTTGTCTTATTGTTAAAAAAAAAAATTTAAAAATTAGGGTGATCATTACATAGGCGGCGATTGAAGGAGGAATAAAAGTTAATAAAATCATATCTTTAATTTGATTTGTTTTGGGCGCCAAGACTTCCTTGTGCTGGGTCGGCCCTCTAGGAGGGAATGATGAATTTAAAAATAAATAAAAATACCTCTCTAGGTCGGCCAAGAGAGAGAAGACAAGTTCTGTATTTATAGGAGGTCAATTGTGGCATTTCAAGGCATCATTCAAGCATTCATTCATTTACATTTGGGAGTTCTCTTAAGAAGATCTTGGGACGAAAACCTCAAGCATCCTAGAGGAGGATTCCATAACAGGGATTCATTTGCACTTCATGGATTTTGGAGCAGAATTATATATCTGATTTGAAGATCATTTTCAGGCTCTTCTTTGGCATAATATTAGCTATCTTTTGTGGAGAAGTCAGCCCAAGCTTTGGAGCACCTTCATTGGAGGAGAGCGCCATGTTTTGAGAGGGTTTTGTGAAGGGTTTAATGCTGATCTAGGGTTTGAGCAGAGCAGATTAATTGCAGCAGCAGAGCAGACCATTTCCCTTCATGTTAGGAGGTTGAATTGCATTGTTTTTAATATTCAGTTTAGGGCAGAACTTGCTGGGTTTGTTTCTCATGCATGCCCATGTCCATCATTATATTTGATTATTTGTTTCGGTCATGTATGTTGTTCAAATGAAGATGATTTGTTGATCATATGATGATGAAATGCAAGCACAATATTGTTGATCATGTTTATGGTGAAATAATGATATTTTAAAATGTTTTATGGGCTGCCCTAGTTGTTATTTCAAGTCTAATTTTTACTTCAGAAGTTAAGGTTTGAGCAGAAACTAAAGTGCAGAAATTAGGACAGAATTCTAATTAGGGCAAATCAGAAAATTCTAAGTTTCATTTGGAAAGCCCGTAAATCCAAAATAGCCAAAAATATCCCCACTTGGGACATTACAGCCTGGGTGGCATCCAAAGCATACGTATGGTATATATAGGAGCTAGTGGTTAGTTTATGATGGTCACATTGCGAATTGTGTTCTTACTAGAGACTTTTGGAGGTTTGCCCCCTTGAAGTGACTTATTATTCTCAAGTATTATCAAGTATTTGCAGCATATTCCCTATTATATTCTTCTCTTGTGCAAGTTATTTCATTATGAGGGCTCCATATAATAAGGATGATAAACTCCTTATGGCAGTACCATATGGTCTCCTAAGACCAAGGACAAAGAAGAACTCTGATGGGGCCACCATATGGTCACCTTGGACCAGCAGTGATAAGCTATTTGCAGGGCCACTGTAAGGAATCCCAGGATAAAGGAGGGTGATTCAATAGTCAAAATCATGAAATGGCATTAGTGGCAATGAATTTATACTTAAAAGCGTTACATAATTTGTTCAGCAAAGCCTGTTAGATAATTTATTACCATCTTTTTCAGAAAAAGGCACAACAGTTTTCTCCCTGCCTTTTTTGTTACAATATTAATATGCTGCATGTTTTAAATGATTCCTCCATCACTGCTGCTCTAAGTCTTCCTTGACTTCCTTGAGTGTTTTCTTCTCTATGGCTAGTCCACTAATTTCTTGCTCACATTCTTGTCAATGTCAGAGCTTCTTCTGGCTGCATGTGTATCAGTTTATTGATACAAACTTTTGTTTTGGATAACTGTCAAGTGCATATTTTGGGCATTTCTTCTTTTCATTTTCTAACTGCTCGGCATTTATATTATAGACTCTCTTCAGCCAACCATCACTGCTGCTCTAAGTCTTTTTTGACTTCCTTGAGTGTTTGTTTTCTATGACTAGGTCTAGTTACTCCCACCAATTTCATGGTCACATTCTTGTCAATGCCATGGCTTCTTTTGGCTCCATCTATATCGGTTCATAGATACAAAATTTTGACGACATTATGGCTTCTTATCTCTCATTAGGAGCTATGAATTACATCTCATCTCTTGGCTTCCATTCTAAAAACACATGCAATATTATCCAGTAATTTGGACCAATAACTGTGTTTGGATTTTCAAGGACTTCTGGTAAACAAACAGAACCTCATTTTCTAGTGGCATTTCACCAAACCAGTTCTTGTCCACACCATCCCATTACTTCGAGGTCATGGAATCAAATTGTATTTGCCATCTCTTCTTTCATTTCATCAATGCCTCAGGCAGATGACATAACTTTCACAGCACCAAGGATGAACTCATTTATATCTTATGTTCAAAATCATTTTGTCTTTTATCCACTCTTTGAGGAAAATATCAGAAGAACTTTATTGTTCTCCAGTGAATGGAAGCAAGTTATCCAGCTTCCATCTTTGTTTCTGTGGATGTCATTTCCAAACAATAACGTGCCTCCATCAGTTTACAAAACTCAGGTCTAAATTTAATTTTAGCATAAGACTCAATTTATCGGACAAAATGCACTCTGCTAATTTGTATCCCAAGTGCATGCAGGATAATGAAAATAAAATGCAGGACCCTAATGATTAAGTGTGCACCTCTAGCAATAGATTTTGGCCCCTAAAAAACAAATTTCAAAGCCTCTAAAGGTTAAATTTGAAATCAGATATTGACAACAGGTTCCAGAAAATAAATATCTGATTTTAGAAAATTCCAATCTGAACAATGAATAACAACATTTTATATATAGGAGAAAATTACCAGTGAAAAGTTAGGATATCTTCAAGCTTGATTGTTTTACATCTCAAACCTACTTACCATGCAACTTGTGATCAAGAATGCAATGAATTCTCTCTTGATTTGTAAAAATGATGGTTTAGGTTTATGTTCAACTCAGCAATATGTCCTTCCGATTGCTTTTGTATCTCACGAATGCCCTATTACTGCAAACCCTAACCTGGCTGCTACAGCTGGTGCATCTGGAATACAAGCTTTGGGGGGGATTGCAGTGGCCCATCACGATGGGTTGGTCCCATTTCCTTAATGACGCCTCTGGATCCCTTGGCCGTGTGCAGTTTTCTGAAGGTGGGCCTGCGGATTCTCCCTCTTGTAATCTCTTTCAGAGTTCCAATAGCAAATGTTGGCAGTAGTTCATTGGGGATGGCTCAAAAACAGGTTGTTTTGCCATCTGTTGAGATGGATGACGGCAATAATCCCGCAAAGATAGTTTTGAGTCCTGCTGGTGTCTCTGCTCCCCTTAGGTGTTTTTTTGTTTCTGCAGTTGGGTTGTCTGCAGCGGCACCGGATGGTGTTCCTACTCAGCCTGTGGAGGTGATTATGGTTGATGGCAGTAGGGCTACCAAGCGGGTTTGTGTGGTTGCAAGTTCTGTGGAGATCTCATTGCTCATTTTAGTGTCTGAAGTTCTAGATGAAGAGGCTCATTACGCATGGAAAGGTTTGAACTGCAAGTTTAATCATTTCTGGCCAAGTTTGTCTGAACTCCATTCTTAATTTTCCCAGAACTGGAAGCCTTTCCTCTTGCAGTCTGTTGACATTTATCCTTGTGCACAGGGATTTTTTGTTATTGTTTGTGAATCCTCTATTGGCAGAGTGTCTATTCTCGAGAAGAGGCTTCTCAACAATCCCTGACTGGTTCAGCCTGCCTTACCTTCCCCTACGGTTCTGGATCGATTCTTGTTTAGAGGCCATTGGGAATACTCTTGGCACCTTCGTGGCTCCTTCTCCGAAGATTGATGTTCTTTCCCATCCTATCTATGCTCATATCCGGGAAGAGATTGACATTTTCAAGGGCTTACCTGCAGAAATCTAGCTTTAGTAGAAGATCGTATTTGGAAACAGAAGCTGGACTATGAGAAGATGGAGTTCAAATGTCATAATTGTTACGGTCTTGGTCATTTGGTGGAAATGTGTACTAAATTAAAATAACCATAAAGCTTCCTATCAGGTTTCTTGGTGGAAGGACACTAAACCCCACCATTTATTGATTCGTGGTGCTTTAGTTGAGATTTGGAACCTTCTTTGGATGTGGAGCTTGCCTCTTATGCATGCACTCCCTCGTCAGTTGCTGCCCTTGACACTCCTTTGCACCTCCCTCTTTCGCAAAATTTCCTGTGACTAGCTCTAAAAAGCTTACTTCAGTGGCTGTGCAATATTTGCCTCCTTTATCATGCATGGTGGAGGGATCGTCATCCTCTTTGAATGAGGCTTCATTGCCTGTGTCATGGCCTTCATTACCACTGGAAGTTAAGCTTGTGGCCTTGTCCTGTTTGCCTTCTTTGTCTTCAAAGCCTATACCTTCAACGCTTATTTCTCAGGCAAGTCTGAGGCCTTTGGTTTCTCCGTATATGAGTTCCCCCTCTAGTGGTGGTAATGGCTAGAGTGTGATTGACGCCCTTGAAGCAGAAGTTTAGGAGGAGGATAGTTGGACTAACATCTCAGACGATAAACTTTTATCTAGAAAGAAAGCATCCTCTCAGATGATTCTGAGATCCAGTAACAAAAATCAGATGGCAACCAAGATGTATGCTGGCTAGTTCTCCCTGTTAGAGAAGTTTATGTAGGTTTTTCATCTCTTTGTAGTATCTCTTTTCTAAGGGAGTGGACCCCAATAGAACCCACATCTTATGAGTCAAAAGAAAAAAAACTTGGCAATATCAACTTCTTGAGTCTAATATTTCAACGCTTTTACAATAGTAATATGTTTTATAAAGTGTTTGTTGATAACATAATAGCCATTAAAGTCTTCTAAAGTTGTAAACACATAATTATGTAATATTAAAAAAACGACTCACCTATTGTAATGGGGGTCAGAACAACTAAAAATAGAGAAAACAATTGCATTATGTGATATTTATAAAGGAATTTTGTTACCATGGTCAGCAAATCAAATATCTAAACCATCCAAACATTGTTGTGAGGTACACTTGGTAGACTAAAATCCCTTGCAATAATAATAACTGCACAAATAGAAATGGTCAATAGTACTCAAGAACAAGCATCTTATCTCTTGGCCTTCATGACAATTGTCTGTTTATAATTCAACAAAGGTACAGGAAAAAAAATTATGAAAAATCAGTTACGGTCTCTCCCTTTAGTATATTTAAGCTTATGTAGGATTGTATCATTAAAACTTGATAGTTTTAAAGAGAAAACAGTAGAAGCCTAAAAGACAAACTTCCAGGCCTTCTATATACAAATCAAAAGTCAATTAACAAAATCTACTATTTTAAAGTTTATATATGTCAATTCTTTCGTTCTTGAAGCATCTGTCACTTCTAGTGCAACTTCATGTAAAATGACTTAGTGACCATATTACATGGGCCTAAGGACAGCTTATCTTTGACCAAAGGCAAGGCCCCTACCGCCAAAAGTCAATATGATTGAACTGAAGTGGAAAAAGAGAACCAAAGAAAAAGACTTCGGAAATTTGTTAAGTAAATATATCAAGTTGTAATAAAATTGTATTAAAACTAGAACAATGCAAATAAATATTGTCAGAATTTAACAGTACCTATCAGTATTGAGTGTTCGAAAAAGCACGCGCTGGACACCTCTTGGAATGTTTAGGGCCTCCATTACCTTTGCTACAATTAGAAAGAAATCCGAACAATATTAATCTTTGCTGAAAATCCAATCCACAAGGGTAGACAGTTATGTTCTAATATTCAAAATACTAAGAGTCAAGCACCAAAAACTTATCTGGATGGTTCACTAGTTTTTCTTCATTCATTCATAAAACAAGCTGGATAATAAAATGTATTAAGTGTTTTCACTTTAAATTATATCGTCCCAGTCTCAGATTTATCTGAAGCAGATAGAAATTAGAGAATTGGCAATTACAGAAGCTACTCATTGTTCAATAGTGTATATAGATGGATCCATCTATGAGAGGATACTTTTAGTCTTTGCCTTTCTGATGGCTTACATGGGTCTAACCTCTAGCCACTTGGTCAATTATTCTATCATGACCACAATATATCTACACCAGTGGAACTAACTTACAATCTAAAAAGGTCCAACAAAATTGATTTCCCAAAATGCAGAGCAAATGTAGTTGTGACAGCTAGAGGGCCAGAATGTCGCTGTTCAATGTTTTGTCTATTCATTGATATGCATCATACGTGTACCCACTCTTTGGCATTACAGAAGTAGGTAGGCCAACCAACAACTCCATGGGGGAAATGGTGTTATGTCCCAATTGATGCAATGGGCCTCCCAATGGATGTTGTGGATTTCTTTGTGCGTTGCACATCTCTACACACATAATCTAAACCCATGTGATACAGTAAGCCATTAATCATCTAGAAAATACTAATTTTCAATATGATCTTCTTCCTCTCAATTGGTTGCATGGCTCATGAAAGATGCAATCAACAAGAATTTTCCAATATTCTTGTATCAAGATGGCAAAATTTCTATCTAGAATAAATGTGCATATGGAGAGCCATCCTAGATCCCTAGATGTAGTTCTACAAATCAGATCCTTGAAATCTGCTCTACAGTGACGAGGATCCTTTCTTGTCAAATTATGAGTTCGATTGTAATCTCTAATAAGAAGAACATCCATCTATTAAAAAGTCCATGAAACACAAGACTATTGACCATATATAGGAGAGCTTGGTGGTTGATTTTCTAGTTATTAATCTCAATTCTCCGGATTTTGAATAGACCATACATAGAGATTCCCACTGTCATGCTATAGTTGGTCTATGATCTAGGACAACAATAGGCTAACATGGTAAATTGAGTGGCTCAACCCATGACTCTTTTCTTGTGCCAGCATGCAGCTAATTATGAAACTTGAGGCATCAACATGGAATTGGAATTCCTTATTCAATCCAATAGGCCAAGATACATGTGTTGATCATCTGCACTTAAATTTGTCCAAGGCCTTTTGTTGTTACCATGCCCAATTCAATCACCACTCCTTTCCTAGTCAACATACCTAAATAAACCTTTTTAATGGATGTTCGCTAACACCATGCAAGACCCAAGAGGGACTTGATGGCACTCATGTCCATAGGCACGCCGCATTCCTATCAACACCAACACTCTATCTTGCATGCATTTCTCGTCAATTTAGCTCAACAAACAACCTAAACAAGCAAATTGTTATGTGGGCCCATAATTTAGGACACTTCTTGGTGTTAGGCACCAACTTGGCTTCTCTCCATAGTTGTATGCACTCAGCCAAAGCTTTTAGGTGATTCCTTGGGACTATAGACAGACCAATTTCCAAGATAGGATATAGATTCTTCATTGTTGATTTCTCAAATGCAAGCAAGATGATTCATTGGAATGTTGTAGGTACGTTACAAAATTTGGAAGGCATTTTATTGTATGCATATATCCCATTCTCAATCACGAAGGAAGTCTTTAACTGGTCCTTTGTGATGCTTATTTGGTTGTAATCAACGAAGTGATAAAGAGGAGATTAAATTTCATCCCTTATCACCTCTTCAAAAATAAAAACAATAAAGGGAATCAAGAAAAAAGTCTTTTTAGCCACAACATTCAAGTTACTAAAGTTGGCACAAATGTCATGTCCCTATACTAATTGAATCAATTATGCTTGATTCATAAATCAATATAGAAATTAAGTATTACATACTAAAGCGGTGTTATAAATAATATATTATTAAATATAAATAACTATTATTGTTATTAATATAAATATAAATATTAATAATTAAATATCATTATAATTATAAATATAAATATATTATAAACATAAATATAAAGTAAATACTAAATGAAAAACTATATAAATATCTTATATAATATATTTAAGATATTATTATATAAATAAAGGCATAAGGGAGATTCGCTGACCATTCAAAGTCAGCAACTAAAGCTATTATAAGTGCAGCGATCATCTAATTCATAGAAGGTGCAAAGAGTATAGAGGTGAGAATCAAATAAAAGGTGCGATTTTTCCTATGAAGGGCTACGTCACTTTTCAACAAGACAGCCTTAGGATATTTAAAAGAGAACTCATTCCGCTTTCAAAAGGGGGCATCGGGGAGAGGAACAAGTCTTCTAGTAAAAGGAAGAGACAATAAAATATATATTATCAGAAGATGCAATGTTATAATTAAAGGCATGTGATTCATAGTTTTGGGATGGGATGTGGATTATTAACAAAAGCAAAAATGATTATTTGTTAAAGGCAGCATGTGGAAATTAAGAGGTACATGGAAAATGGTGTATCTCTTCAATAAGGTATGAAGGATATAAAGAATAAGATGTGAAGGATTCATAGAATATATGGGGATAGAGGAACAATAGAAGAATAATAAGAAGAAAAGAAGAAAACATATGAATGAATATAGAAAAAGAAGAAAGAGTAATATATTCCTGAATATAAAACTATATATGTAAGAGGATATATGGATAGAGACGGGAATATGATGGAATACATTTTCTAAATATATATATTTGATTTGAATACATAGAGGCAAGAGAAATATATTTGATCTAGAAAGGAATAAGAGACAACGCTGAATTGGAAGAAGATATTTCTGAATTGAATTATACATATCTCTGATATATGCATAACAGCAGCAAGAGAAGAAATACATGCAGATCAGCAGTGACAACAGCAATATATAAATAGAACAGCCCAACGAAACATCCATTTAAAGTTAAAATCGTGTGCAAAGTTAAAAAGTTTTGAACTACCCAAAAGGGGACATTGCAACAAATGCAAATATGACTAAATTCCTTTAGATTGATCACAATAGGTGAAACCCATTCGCTAGTGCTTACATTGAAAAATATTCTTACATCCATCTCTTTTCTATCTCTTATTGCACTCATTAAGCATACTTGGAATTTGTAAAATAAGGTCTCTATTGCTCTTGTTGTGCCTAGGACCTGCAAATGAATCCTATGAACACACAAATCGAGCAACACCTCCTTCAATTCAGCGTATAAACCAATGATTTTCTAAGTTACAGCCTTTACAACTAGGTCTTAGTCATTACCCACCTTTATCATCTATTATTCTTTAACAATTCTATGTCCCTTATTACTCTATATCTTCGTAGTATAAATTATACAGTCTAGTCCATACTTTGGAATCACCAACCCTATAATCTATAAACTATGAAGGAAATGTTGAGTGTGTGTAAGTGATAACCTTCAATGAGGCCATTGTCCAACTTAAGCTCATCTTCATAACATTTTTGGAGTTCAAGGAACCAATTTTATGTTAGGGTGATGGCTCCTTGGTCAAGTTCCTCCTCATCATAATCTAAGGAATCTGGCAAGGCTAGCTCTTTAGTGACACCTTGTCTTCAGATCAAAACTTAAGCTTTTGTCATTTTGTGTACCTTAAGCAGACATGAAAGTATGTGGTTGTCAAATCTTTCAAGGAGGAATTTGAAGGGACACGTGACTTGATGTCTGAGATGGCAAAGATGGATTTTGTAAATAAGGCTAGTTTGAGCCACTTATTAGTTATTACTGAAATTGCTTATGAACAAGTGACTTTTGTGATATGATAAGTGGTGCAAATCACTTAATTCATTAAAACCCCCTTATTGTTAATATCATAAAAGTTGTACCAAGCTTGTCTCACTTGATAATTGCCTTCAAATACCCCCTAGCTTTTCATGGAATTTGTCTTTTCATCCATCACGACTGCAAGTAGCTATAACGGATTTAGGTGTAAACATTTCTCTAATTGTTTCAAATTTAATATCATCGTTGTTTTTTTTGCCTTTGTTGGTTAAATAATGGATATTAATAAAGTAGTTCTCGTTCTAGTTTATGACATGTATTTTAATACTAGGACTTTGTATTTATATGGTAATTGGGACACTCATAAATGGGAATTTTTATCAAGTATCAGATATTTGAAGTGTTAATAATGGACCCTAATAGTTGTATAAATTTAAAATTGGGCATGTATAGAAACAAAGAAAAATAAAAAGGCTTGAGAACTCGACATTAGAAAAGAATGTGCAAGATGCTTCGACCATATAAATATTATGCAACACAAATGAAATCAACTGAACATGCTTAATGAAGAAAAAAAAATCCCTTGGCAAAAGAACACAAGAATTTGCCATCCAGAGAACATGTCCATTTTCTAATAAGTGAACACAGAGATCGTGCAAGAAAAAAACTTGTATGGATAAAGAAGTATAAGAAAGCGAAAGACAAAAGATGATTTTTTGTATTCATCGCAATGAAAAAGCTTAGGGTATACTAAGCCAAATTAGTAGGCTAAAATGACAAGAATCATACAGAGTTTTAATTGTACTTGGCGGATGCGATCCACAATTTTGGAAAGTCAATTTCTTAATCTGTAAAGCCTATGAATATTGTAAATGGATGGAAAGTTTTCCCCCAAAATCTTTAAAATGCTTTTCCCTTGAGGAATGCAAAACATAAAAGATGTGGCTTGGTAGTATCAAAATATACACCAATCAACGAGTAAAATGCAGAAAATTTAAATGCCAATTATTCTGCATTTCTAAATTTTGTTGTGTCTAACATCATAACGGCATTCCAAAAATTCAAGGACAACTTATTGCTCAAGATTTTTTTTTAAAGAAAAAAATACTCTTAACATCGAAATTAATACGATGGCCATATGAGAAAGACAAACCAAAGCTGTATCTCAGAAAGCATGATCTGATGATAGTTTCCCAACAAACACAATTACTTTGTATCAGCTACCAAATATTGTCTTCCCCACCACTGCCCATTGAACACTTTCTCGATCCATTTCCCAACAAAACTCCATTACTTTCTGCTGATTGGTGACATTTGGGGGTTAGTCTTTTTGGGTTAACCCCCATGTGTATATTTTTCTGGCTTTTCTCACTTTTGCTTTGTGTCTAGGGCCCCATTTGCCCTAGTCCTTTGCTATTGTAACTGCTGTACATTTCATTCTCTTTGATCTATGTTGAACCTTGGTCATTGTGGACATTAATATAATTTTTTTCTTTCTCCCTTTCAAGTCAACTAGCACACACTTTCTCACTGTGCAAGATAGGGAAGAATATTTGGACTGACTACACGTAACATCTATCGAACTCAACTTAGTCCTTGTATATCTGATGTAGTTGAATCTCTTAGCAGCTAAAAGCAACATGACAATGGAAAAAATTGAGCCAATACTGCATCCCCATCACCTCAGTCATGATGTCTACCAAGATTCAATCGACAATTTCCTGTCCTACGTAGAGCATGTCAAAGTAACAGATTTTGATATGGGAGCTTAGAAAATCCTCCAATGAGATGAATGCATAAAATGATGACAGGGAGGAAAGGTTGGAGAATTATAAATCGTAGATGCCAAAATCATGGTACTTCTATAACAAGGATAATGTAATGAACCTGCAAGACAAATTATGATGAACACAAAGAAATATTGCAGAAATAAGAGAAACAGAAATGCTTTTATTATCTTCACAGCGCCACTTCGAGGGGGTGACCTCCAAATAGAGCATACATTCCAAATATAAATATTCCAAGATGCCTTTCCAATTGAGAAGTCATTGCAATATATAGAGTTTTGCCAAAGGCAACTACTATCGTCTCATGCATGTGGGATAAATACTTTATTCTAACAACTAGTGGTATGACTTACAAAGCATATGCATCCCTTTATTAATGCTACCTAAGGACAACTTACAAAACATATGCACCCAACTAATACTAACTATCCTAAAATAGAATGGGTTACATAACAGATAATGCCAATGGTGCGTCCCAAAGCTTACCTATCACAATCATGTGAAGGCTTGATATCATTTCAACTAAGATGAATGTAATAAGTGAGAACATATTAGTTGCTTGTGAGAAAGGTCATTCCCAACAATTGCAATATTCAGTTTGTAGCCTTTCAGACTTATAATCTTGGATATCAAGTTGTCGACAAGAGGTTCTGTTATGAGTTACATCCACAACAGTGAAACGCTATGCATGCTATTCTATTTGTTATTAGATCTATCTTAGATTGAATCTAGATATGTATTCTTACTATAAAGAACACGTATACAAACTCCATTTAGCTTAACACTAATAATTACACCCTACAAAAATTATTAACTTTGTTCATCTATTACATCTTTCATACATTTTCAAATTACTTATGATTTGTCGGCATTTTCTTTGGCTAAACACTATGCATCAAATCAAAGTGCAAGTGATGGATTTGCACTTTGATTTGATGCAGAGTGAAATTATAAGCATCTAAACAATGAGACTACCACTACATCCCATCTAAGCAAGCAACTCCTAGAGTGACTAACAAGGAGATCCTAAATCCAAAAGACAAAAATTAGAAAAGGACAAAGGAAGAAGATCTGAAGAAACAATGACAAATTTTTAACTTTCTAGACTTAGAATCAAAGTAATTCACATAACCCAATGTAATGTCTCCTTCTAGCAAGCCAAAATTTCTGCAATCTTACAAACAATTTCAACTTGTAAAGAGCACATTAGTATTCTATCTTTTTCTTTTAATATTTAACTATATATTATTTCTTTCACAACTATATGCTTTTCTATACTTCATGAATTACCTTGGGTGAAATAACCTTAAGCCTATTAATCATTCTTTCAACCTTATGGGAGAAGATACTTAAGGATGTAATGTCACCCCAATTCTCATGGGTCCATCATTATTCCTTTGACTATTACATCAAAGGCCTAATCCTTCAATTCTCCAATCGAAGGCCTATTATTCCTCGGTTCGTCAACCAAGGCCTATTAGTCCTTGGTTCTCCAGCCAAAGCCTATTATTTCCTTGGTTCTCCAACAAGGTCTCTTATTCCTTGGTTCTCCTACCAAGGCCTATCCCTTCAATACTAGATTGAGGGCTTATTATCTTCCTTGATTCGTCAATCAAGGCCTATGATTTATCCCATGAATTGGTCAACTACAATCCTTGTTTTCCCATCCCATCTTAATGGTGAAGATGACTAATGTTTAAGGACTATTATCTACCCCTTGGGGAATCGTGCCTTTACAAATCTATTTCATATTCATAACTATGTACTTATAACCTTCTTGTACTCATTATCTTATTTAAACAAGAATCATGCATTTATGTCGAGCGTCTATTAGTCTCATATTTACTTGAGTTCATAAGACCTCTGCCTTTATATCTCATTCATAATGGACCATCTTTTCTTACTTATATGCACTTCTAAGACTAATCTTATATTGTTATTTTCATACTTGTAGATTCCAATTAGACCATATATATATATTTCTATTATAATATTTATTATAATCTCTATATTATATTATAGATATATGTACTATGCAAAGTTTATATTATTTATATTACATAACAATTATTATTATTATAATAATTAATCACTATTATTATAATGATCAATGATCATTATTATTGTCATCACAATATTATTATATCATTATCCATATGATTTTGTAATTAATTCAAATTGTGTCTTGGTTCTTATCTGAATATCATATTCACTTTAGAATATCTATATACTCTTAGAAATTCAAAAATATATTATTTTCTTCTATACACCCAGCGGATATGTATATATATTTGCTAGCACTTGAATTCTATTGTTGTATTATTATTAACATTACTTTATAATATATTACTTATTTATTATCATTATAATATTATTATTATAAATATATATATAGACATCATTTAATTATTATATAATATATATTATTATAATATTATTTATTATTGTTATTATAATATCATTATTATAGTATTATCATAAATATAATTTTTAATATTGTTTAATCGTGCCGATCTCTATCGCATCCTTTGTCTACTATATATATATATATATATTTTCTTGAATCATTTCTCCCTTTTGTTGCTGATGTACATATCTCTATATATATTAATTTATGATATCTTGCCAATGATCTTTTCCTTCTATCTCACAACCTTTATTTATTTTCCTTTCAAGGGATATGTTCCAAGAGGCATGTCTCTTATTATGCTTGGTGGTAAAAGCCATACTTACCCTCTTATAATTTTTATTACTATATATTAATTCCCTTTTGTGGTAAAACTAGTTCTAACCATACGTAACTCCCTTATCATAAGAGGATAGTTTAAAAGATGTTTATTTATATTATATCATTATAATAAATGATATATTATTTATTTTGTATTCTTTATATTATATCATTTATATCATAATAAATGATATATGATTTATATTATATTATTTATATTTATATTACAATATAAGATAATAATAATAATATTTGTATTTATATTTATAATATATTATTTATTTATATTATATCATTATAATAAAATGATATATGATTTATATTATATTATTTATATGTGTTATTTATAAATATAATAATAATATATTTTGTTAATTGTGTTAAATAAATATTATTTAAATATATTAAATAGACTCCATTTATAATATTATTCATATCTTTAATTTGAATGAAACACATAAATGATATATTATTTATTTTGTATTCTTTATATTATATCATTTATATCATAATAAATGATATATGATTTATATTATATTATTTATATTTATATTACAATATAAGATAATAATAATAATATTTGTATTTATATTTATAATATATTATTTATTTATATTATATCATTATAATAAAATGATATATGATTTATATTATATTATTTATATGTGTTATTTATAAATATAATAATAATATATTTTGTTAATTGTGTTAAATAAATATTATTTAAATATATTAAATAGACTCCATTTATAATATTATTCGTATCTTTAATTTGAATGAAACACATAATGGATTCAATTATAAATTACTAATATAGGGACATGACAACCCTCCCCACTCAATTGCTTGTCCTCAAGCAATCACAACTAGGATTAAAGGATTACGTGAAAGTATAAGTAATTTAATATTAAAGTATACAATAAAAAAAATGGTAATAATAAATTTAATATTAAAGTATATAATACTTTTTATTATTCATTTATTTAAAAGTTATAGTTATGTTTAGTAGGATTGTGGGTCTAATCACATGGTTATTATGATCACAAATTTTATATTTATATTCATCCTTAATTAATTTATGTGTTTCTTGAAAATACATCTATATATGATGTATTTATACAACACATAATATTTATAATATTATATATTATGATATAATTTTATAGCTATAAAATAACATTAAGTTAAAATAATAAATATATTACTTTAAAAGAACTTAATAGAGTTACTTTATTTTACTATTTCATCTAGTGTAATTACTTAATGTAATTTTATTGTTATTAAAGAGTTATTTTATTTTTATTTATTTTTTACCTTATTTACTCATTATTTATTACATATTTGTAAGTAAATTTTTTTTTTTAATTTTGCATCATAGATATATTATATATTTTTAAAAATATTTTAGCAATATATTAAACACCATTATTCCAATAATTCATGAAATTCATACCTGGGATTTTATTAATTCTTTTTTTTTTTTTTTTAATTTATTTATTTATTTTTTTTTTAATTTTTATTTAACTATTATTCACAGGATGGCAGGATGACTGCTCTGATACCACTGTAATGTCCCCTTCTAGCAAGCCAAAATTTCTGCAATTTTGCAAACAATTTCAACTTGTAAAGAGCACATTAGTATTCTATCTTTTTCTTTTAATATTTAACTATATATTATTTCTTTCACAACTATATGCTTTTCTTGTTTATACTTCATGAATTACCTTGGGTGAAATAACCTTAAGCCTATTAATCATTCTTTCAACCTTATGGGAGAAGATACTTAAGGATGTAATGTCACCCCAATTCTCATGGGTCCATCATTATTCCTTTGACTATTACATCAAAGGCCTAATCCTTCAATTCTCCAATCGAAGGCCTATTATTCTTCGGTTCGTCAACCAAGGCCTATTAGTCCTTGGTTCTCCAACCAAGGCCTATTATTTCCTTGGTTCTCCAACCAAGGTCTCTTATTCCTTGGTTCTCCTACCAAGGCCTATCCCTTCAATACTAGATTGAGGGCTTATTATCTTCCTTGATTCGTCAATCAAGGCCTATGATTTATCCCATGAATTGGTCAACTACAATCCTTGTTTTCCCATCCCATCTTAATGGTGAAGATGACTAATGTTTAAGGACTATTATCTACCCCTTGGGTAATCATGCCTTTACATATCTATTTCATATTCATAACTATGTACTTATAACCTTCTTGTACTCATTATCTTATTTAAACAAGAATCATGCATTTATGTAGAGCGTCTATTAGTCTCATATTTAGTCTCATATTTACTTGAGTTCGTAAGACCTCTGCCTTTATATCTCATTCATAATGGATCATCTTTTCTGACTTATATGCAGTTCTAAGACTAATCTTATATTGTTATTTTCATACTTGTATTTATTGTAATCTCTATATTATATTATATATATATATATGTACTATGCAAAGTTTATATTATTTATATTACATAACAATTATTATTATTATAATAATTAATCACTATTATTATAATGATCAATGATCATTATTATTGTCATCACAATATTATTATATCATTATCCATATGATTTTGTAATTAATTCAAATTGTATCTTGGTTCTTATCTGAAGAGCATAATTCACTTTAGATTATTTATATACTCTTAGAAATCCAAAAATATATTATTTTCTTCTATACACCCAGCAGATATGTATATATATTTGCTAGCACTTGAATTCTATTGTTGTATTATTATTAACATTACTTTATAATATATTACTTATTTATTATCATTATAATATTATTATTATAAATATATATATAGACATCATTTAATTATTATATAATATATATATTATTATAATATTATTTATTATTGTTATTATAATATCATTATTATAGTATTATCATAAATATAATTTTTAATATTGTTTAATCGTGCCGATCTCTATCGCATCCTTTGTCTACTATATATATATATATATATTTTCTTGAATCATTTCTCCCTTTTACTGCTGATGTACATATCTCTATATATATTAATTTATGATATCTTGCCGATGATCTTTTCCTTCTATCTCACAACCTTTATCTATTTCCCTTTCAAGGGATATGTTCCAAGAGGCATGTCTCTTATTATGCTTGGTGGTAAAAGCCATACTTACCCTCTTATAATTTTTATTACTATATATTAATTCCCTTTTGTGGTAAAACTAGTTCTAACCATACGGAACTCCCTTATCATAAGAGGATAGTTTAAAAGATGTTTATTTATATTATATCATTATAATAAATGATATATTATTTATTTTGTATTCTTTATATTATATCATTTATATCATAATAAATGATATATGATTTATATTATATTATTTATATTTATATTACAATATAAGATAATAATAATAATATTTGTATTTATATTTATAATATATTATTTATTTATATTATATCATTATAAATAAAAATGATATATGATTTATATTATATTATTTATATGTATTATTTATAAATATAATAATAATATATTTTGTTAATTGTGTTAAATAAATATTATTTAAATATATTAAATAGACTCCATTTATAATATTATTCGTATCTTTAATTTGGATGAAACACATAATGGATTCAATTATAAATTACTAATATAGGGGCATGACACCCAACTCTTTCTATTGCTAGTGCACCAAATCCTTGATATGAAAACAAAATTCATGCACATCCACCAAAATGAAAATGAAATAATAGCTAAAATTGAAATTAAACTACCTGTCAAGTCAGTTACCTGTTATGTTTGTGTCTCTGGGCACATCCACAAGCAACGCATGACCTATTTTCATCAGAAACAAGGTCCATTGAGAAAGTAATTATAGGAGTTTCAAATGGATCTAGAAAAGAAATTATAAAATGCAAATCTCACTTCAATTTCTACATAATTTCTTATTTCCTTGCAGATTTCAGCAGGTAGCCCTTTAAGAAATACATAAATGTCCTGTGGAATGCATAAATAAGAATAGTATATACAATGTCACATTTTATTAAATGCTATTCAGATCATCTTTCAAAGAAATATTTAATAGCAGAAATTGTTGCTAGAAAAGTAGTTTAAAATTATCCTTGGAAAGAAACTATCTGGATTCATTAACTGAATGATGAGCAAGGGACTTATACACACAAGACACATAGTAGTAGTAGTGGCACTACTGCCTGTAAATCTAGATCTAATGATCATTAGGATAATGTAGAAGCTCTTGGAGGAGACATGCTCATCCAGAGGATCCTTGCAAATATTTGTATATGTGTGTGTATATATTCATGTAATCCTACTCATGTACATTGGCCTGATGACCATATTTCAGCCACAATTTGGTCATACAATATGGGCTTAGTCTGAAATTTTGTAAAGATGTGTCCCATGATGTTTGTGAGGTCTCCATAAATGTTGAACTCAAGATTCACCCATTTGACCCCTCAAATGCCCAAAAAGCAGTACATCAAATAAAGCCAAAATTGAAACGTAGATTATTGCCATCATACTCCACATTCCTACTGAAAATCAGCTCAACTTTATCCATTTGGTCCACCAAAACAATAAAAAAAAGTCCAGGCAGTAAACTGGAAATTTTGGGTTGAACTAACATGAAAAGGTGTCCAAACATTAGGACAGCTGGAAAAGGTATTTGAATGCTTCCACATTATCATAAACTCTCAATAAGCATATAATATCAGCAACATGTGGATTTTACAAAGAGTTACCAAGGAATCTAACTAACTGGAGCAAAACTAAGAACTAGGTCAGTCTTGCAAATAAAGATATAATGCAGAAAGAAGGAGAGTTCATCTACATGTATATATGGTTGTATGTCTTGTATGAATCAGAACATATAGGAAGGGGAAAGACTGCAGTTGCATATCAGGAGGAGTAAATTCCATAGCAGGGGAAGGAGTAGTAAATTTCATAGTAGCGTTATTCTTATACTGCACTTCATAAGAACCATTTCCATTTTGGCTTTCCCCACATTGGTGTTTCCAGAGTAAATATTTGTGTTGTGCTTGTTATGTGCTTGCCCTTTGGATTTTTCATTTACATGTAATTGTGAATTGTCGCGGATGGAATAAGCTCTTGGAATTAGAACAGCTCTCTAAATATTTAAAGCTTAAAATATATGCTGTAAAAGATAGTTAAGACCATGTAGATGATATGTGCACATTCACACATTCTTTCTGCATAAGGATATATGAGACAGCTTCTTGTTGTATTCCATGTCACAAATCAGCCCATGTATGTTGAATTTCAGTAACATAGGCACTGAATCGAAAACAGCGCATACCTTGTGAATTTGTGGCACACATAGCTTGGCAAGTTTGTGAATTATGTATGATCTTGATGATTCGTTCTAGTCTCTAACTCTCTAGATTGTGATTTGTATTTTAAGCCTATAAACTATGTTTTAATTTTGGAACTTCTAAACTTTATCTACTTTCATATTTTCATGAATCCCGTGTTTTATTGGTTTAAACTTTAACCTCTTTATGCACAAAAAATCAATATTTGTTTCTTTTCCCATATGTTTTAAGTTTTTACTTTTTGTAAAGATGATTCCATGTCATTTTGGAGCCAGGGATTCCTGGAGAATCAGAAATTAACATTTCCATTTCTGTTTCCGAGTAACTTAGTTATAAAGCATTAATAAACAAGGCAATGACTCAACGGTATAAATGCAAGAAATAGGAATGTTTTCCATCTAGCACTCCAATTGACCAAGTCTGCATTCAAAAATAATATTATGACTAGGAATTTCCTCTACCAGTGATGCCTGAAACTCCTCCATGCTGGGGACAGCATAGGGGTCATCCGCTTTCAAGAAAGTAGTACAAAAATGGTTAGGACCTTAGGCATAGGATGTGGGTGAGATAATTGACCATATTATGCATGTAACAAATAAGATGGCACTAAGAAGTCTCTTCTTGTCTAGAGTGATACTAATAGTTACTCAATGGCTTGTCAGTGATCCTCTAAGCTGTCAAGGGGACGTTTTAACTTTTACCCCATCAAGCCATGTGTCAAAGTGCTCTCCATGAGCAGAGCCAAGTGCATAGGAACTGTCAATTAAAGATCACTTATATCTGTTTTATATTTTGATTTCTAATAAGTTATGTGTGTTGGTCAATCACTTAACATATAAGCTCATCTTTCATTTCAACGATAGAGTTGCAGGGCTCATTCAATGAGGACAAGCAGATGGAAACATATACAATTATGCTATGGAGTTAGTGGAAAACTGATCTCAGTTATATTTCTCTCCAATAGATGTTTGTAAGAGGATAGTTTGTTCCCACCAATTCAATCTTTCAAGTAGTCCAGTTGAATATGTTTGGTTTGATAGATGAAAGATAGGTTATGCCTAGAATCAATGGAGATGTTTCATATTATGGCAAGAAGTATTCCAGAAATTATAGCCAAACAACCATGCTTCTTTACACCAAAAACCGCAATAGCTATAGCACAAATTTTCAGCAACTGTAGTGCATAAATTGATACCTGCACAGGAATAAAAAGCTTAAAAAATCATAGCACCTACAAGGTAGGGAAAAATCAAAAAATGTCACTATCTATTGTCATTAAAATTTCGTAAGGAGGCCAAACTTGCATGTGCATGTAATGAGTCCAAATGTAGCAGCTATTGGAAATAGATGTAAAATGCTATATAAGTCCCAAGTAGAACACGACATTTTAAAACTGAATACCTACCAGATTATTGTATGTAAATGGCTAACTAATTAGCCTCTAGTTAAGTGGGACCCATAACGAGAGTCATACATTTGAATCTTTGATAATTAGGGGGAGGTGATGGAATAGTGCCAACTCCCACTTTAGTCATTGGTCAGTCGTTGATGTTCATGGATATGTTTGCAGTTCCTGAGTCATAGTGAAAATCAGTTGATCTCATAAGATTATGATTAAGGAGGAGCATTGGGATACTACCCATAATTTGTCTAATGATAATTTGCCAAATCTTATGTGGGAGCATGTATGAGAAAGAAAAAGTTATGGGACCATTTTTTGTGGTAGATAGGTGAGTTGATGTGATGCATGTTCACCCATGTAAGAATATGGAGCATTGTCATAAAATGAAGTTTGGGAAAGATATTGGAGATTTTGAAAAGACTGGGCCAGGAAATTGCAGGTGTAGTAATTGAGTATGATTGGCTCTACATATACGTCCATGAGAACCTGGGCTAAATATAGAAAGGTATAGCAGTTGTGAAAAACATCAAGAATCAACAGTCTTTATATGAAGGGAAAGCAAAAATCTAAAATGAGTTTGGGAGTCTTATCTACAAACATGAATTTTGAATTTCAATATGACATCAGAGTTTCCACTTGAGTCTTGGAAATTTTATCTGTGGAAGAGGATCCTCCTGCGGCACAAGAATGGTTTTCGATTCCAATTTCTGAGAACACGCATATTAAATGAGTGGCCTCCTTGGTGGGGAAGAGTAACTCCATAACAATCCAAAAACTTGGGAAAGAATGAGTACACAATAAGGTTTGAAATAATTGTATGAAGAAGGACTGATTCCCTCGTCACTCTGATGTGAATAGAGTGTTTATTGCTTCTTATTCACAAGAATCATGGTGAAAACATAAACCTTAGTGGGAGGACCTAGAGAAGCAGTTCCTTCTCTTTTAGCTCTGTCAGATGGAAAGTAAAATGTTTGTCATTTGAAGACGAGGTTGTTGGAGCAATGACTATTGTTGTCAACCATCAGGTTGAAATTCTTACCACAATCCACAGTAGTACCCATGAAAATGTTGAATTTGAATGTTTATTTGAGATTGTTGTCATGTCTTGTCCATAGAACAATGATTGTATAGATGATATTTGAAAAGCTTGCCTTGATAAGATTTGAGTATCAAAGTGATAGTAAACTGTACAACAATAGCATGATGGGCATCTTTAATGGGTAAGCCACCTCCTTATGATTCAATCTCCTTAATTTCAGTCTACTTATATATATATATATATATATATATATATATATATATATATATATATATATATATATGCAGTTGATTCATGTAAACCATGAGAAATCTATAATGAAGCTATAAGGAAGCCGAGATTGCTGCCTTTCAGATTGGGGATGCATTCCTCTTCTTCCCCCCTATGCTTGTCCATGTAGCTACTTGGGGATGGCCCGGTAGAAAGCAAGTAGGCCTTATTGGATTTACCATAGGCAAGGAAGATCTTGGGACACTGGAGAAAGTTTCAGCCACACCTATCACCTCACAAGTTTAGTTTATCCCCTAAATTCTTTTACTCCATTTCATTACAGCTAGTTCATTGTAGGCAGTGAATGTTACAAGCATGTAGATGGATGGTAAATGATATATTCTCTTAGTTGTTTCTATGCTGATATTTAATGCCCTTTATATTTCAGTAGATATGATGTAGAGGCTATCATAGATGTTGGACATCTCTTCTTGGTTGCTATCTATTGCGCAACTAAATAAGGAAATATAGGGGAGGACTTCCAATGGTAGGTGTATTGAAGACCTTGGGCTGGTAATTTTTACATGTAGCCCTGTTCTACTATTATTGTTCACTGACTCTTTTTCTATGGTGGATTGAGTCATTGAGTTGCTTGAGTCTCCTTGTTTTACTGCACATTTGCCTTGTGAAAGCTTTAACAACAGTAGCCCTATGAAGGCTGTCTTCGATGTAATGTGTTGGTAGTTGACTTGTGCCTTTCACATTTTTATTTTCAATTCATTATGATTCCAGGAACGGAGTGTTTTGTGCATGGTAGATGGCTGTAAATGAGGGCTTCTATCCATCTGATATTCAAATGTTGCTCATCTCAGTTTAGGCCATGTATGGCTGTCCTTGATCTGTGATTCCTTGCTATGGATGTCATTATGCAACTCTTTACTTTAAAGGGGCTTGAGTGCATATCTTTGTCTTTGCATATGGAACCATTTCATGATGAGACAGATGTTATACTTGAGGCTTGCAAGTTTAGTTATCAGATTGTACTCTGTTTTAATTGTAAGCGAATACATGGCTGTTGTAGACTTGCAATACTTTGAGATAAGGGACCTAGCAATGGATGTTGTTAACTTCCTTCTTAGAACTCTCCACTTCAGCTTAAATGGATTTGAAGGATGCCTGCCCTCAAGACTATATTCTCCCTTTACGAGACATGTGAGAGGAATAAAACTGACTTACACTTGTTTGAGATGTGATCTATGTCCTGTAATGCAATGATTGGGAACTTTCTTCTTTTTTAAGAAGTGTGTGTGACCTTCGGGAGTAGGTGACACTCATTCTTAGATCATGTGATTAAATTGCTTGTTCAATTTTCTCTCCCCTTGAATAATTGATGTGTTCCATTCAAGAAAAATTAAACCTGGTCCTTTTTTCCTTGGTGGTGCAAGGGAAGTGCCATAAACTTCTAAAGAAAGGCTATATTCAACTTCTTAAACCCCCTTTCAAAGCACTAATAATCATAGTATGAAAGAACAAAACTGTGGATTGTGTATCAATTATAGCTGACTCAATAATGTAATATAAAAGATTGTAGAAACTAGTACCATTCATCAAAATGTGAGACACAATTATTAAATGAAACAGTACTCAGCATTCTGACTAGATTGTGTCATGTCCACTTAACAAGGACAGTTCCTAGTTTTATATTAATCTGGAAGGTACATACATGAGATAATTTTAAACTTTTTTTTCTTTCATCTTCCTTGATAAGTAATATTGTTTTCTCAAGCATTTTCTACCTTGTAAGCATAAATACATATCATGTAAACTCAGTTTCCTTAGCATGTCCATATGACCTTGTGGCAATCCTTTCTATAGGCTTCAATGGCTGGAAATGGGCATAGCAGATAGATTCGAAATGGATTTCTTATGGGTTCACACTACAAAACCACCAAGTCAAAATTTTCTGCAATTATTAAAATGCAATCTATGTGTTAGATGACATTTTAGATGGAGCAAGATGACATAAATGATGCTGCGATCCTATCCTTTAGAAGAAGACTTCATCCATGTCATTCAAGCAACAAGAAGCCAATTTTTGGGAGCAACATCTATGATGTACTACTTGATAGAACCTACACCTATGGCACCATGGCAGTTCACGTTGGTGGCAACTATGTAATGTCCCCTTTTTGGCGCATAGACCTTTTGTGCGCATTATGCTTATTCCTAATCTTCTGGAGACTATTCGTCATTTTTGGAAGAACTCCAACATTCTTGGAGTGGCCGTGGCTCAGTCTTACAGAGCAATTGTTCATGTTTTTAAGTTCATCTAGTCATTTGGAGTTCATAGATGCTTTTGTAATTCAATTCCAACCTCTCGGGTGCTCGCCAACTTTCTTGGAGAAACATGCTATTTTTAGATAGTCACATGACAGCCTCCGATTTTCATTCCAAGTCTTCAGTATCCTGTTGGTATGATCAAAATTTCCAAATTATATCATTTGGATGCTTTCCACAACTTGGGTATATTATTGAGTTATTTAATTATTTATTCACTTAAGTTGTCTAAGGGTGGGAAATATTAAAAGATAACTTAAGTGTAATAGCTCTTTGGAAAGGTGTTGAAAAGTATTATTTGATTCTCACATAAAAGGAATGTTAGGCAAAGGAGACATAAAGTGGGCAATTAAAAAGGTTATTTTTATGTGAGAAGGAAATTAAAAGAAAAGTGAAATTATTGTTTTTATTTCCTCTTGTTGCCATAAAAGTGTCTATATAAAGGGGTTTTGGGCTCATTTGGAGGTTTATGCATATTGGATATGAAATTATTTCTTCTGTTAACAAGAGCTACTGAGCTTGGTTCTTCTGGAGTTATTTAAACTCACTAATTTGTTGGTTTCGGTAGTGAGAGATCTATCCTAGCTAGCTGAGAGTGTTTTCACTTCAGGAAACACCTGTGAGCTTCAATGGAGTCCTTACGTTGTGGAACAGAAAAGATTATTTTTGATGTTTTTTTGATGTAGGGTTTTGGTGTGCAGATTTCAGCGATATTTTTGGAGTATTTTGTGCTAAGTTTTGGATGAGTTGTGGTGTGTGAAGAGTTTGGGGGTTGTGAATAGTATTTATGTGTATTTCTAGTTTGTTGGGTTTTGTATCAGACCTAAGTATTTTGCTATTAGAGTGCTTTCAGAGGTGTATTTCCAGTGTTTGAGTTTCATTACATCCATAATCAGCAACAGAGCTTCGTGGATATGCTTCAGGTTGATGTTTGGTGACTTCTCAACTCCTCATATTCTGATTTTTAATGCTATAGCAGTTTATTGTTCTGATCAGAATTAATAAAATATTGCAGCGTGCCTTAACTCTTGTGTTTCTTTTATATGTTGCAATAAATCTATGTTTGTAATATCGGATGGTAGTACCACCAGCTACTTCATAAAATTGTGCTTCATTTTGTAATATTGGACGGTTTACCGCCAATAAATTATAGCATGAACTCACAGCCCGTTTTGGCATGAACAAGCTGGCATACCGACCTAATTTGTTTGAGTCAAGCCTGGAAATTCTACCAGTGGCCTACACACATTCCCACGATTAAGTGGATGCCCGCTGCATAAGCAGATGCCCACTAAATAAGTGGAAGTTGTTATTATTGCATGTTGGTTTTGAATGCTAACTCGGAAGCACTTGTATGCTCTCACCTTGCTTGGATAGGGATCTAGGTGATCAGAAGAGTGTGGAAGAACTTAACCATTGCATCTTCCTCTTTGTGTGGAACTTTCTTTTTTTAAAACTGGGCAGCTCATTACAAACTACCTGGAATCGTCTTCCTAACTCAGCTTCCATGTAATGTCCAACCCTGATTTTTTTTATTTTTTTTTTCTGTATTTGTGCTTTGGTTTGGTTTGTGTTTTAGAAGAAGATGGATATGCAAAAGTTTGTTTTGACAATAGATATTAGAACAATTCAAACAGCATTTAAAATAGCTTCACAAAACACATTTTTCGAACACCCTTTTCAACTATAAATCTGAAAGTACAATATCTTGACTAAATAAGAGATACCCAAATTGGGAAATCACATTACAATGCAATAATCAACATAACCATTTGCTGGTTATTTTTCTATAAGTCTGAAAATGGTGAAAACAGCAACCTGTAGCTATCAAATGACCTCCAAAGTCAGCAAACACTCTTTTCTCCACCTTGCAAATGATAAGCAGCAGCACATGAGACCAAGGCACCTCAAATGAACCCCAAATAATGCCCAAATACTAGGCGTTTTGACCTAGGATCCTCATGCCTTGCCTTGAGGGTTGTAGGGCCTCTTGTGGGGAATGTAACAGCAGCAAACACTCTTAAATCTCTTCAAACTCTGCTCCAAAACTCCTCCAAAACACCTGCAATCTGATCCTTTCCTCCACGCCAAAGAACAAGAGAGATAACACTCCAAAATACACTCAAACCAGCAATAGTTATGGTACGGCCTCCTCAAGAATGGTACAACCAGCACAAGGGATACACAGCAGCTTTAGTCTAAATCAAAACTCCTTCATTTAAAATATGAATCTCCTCTATAGACCTCTTCTCACAAATCTGCAAACAAAATATTCAATGCAAACCCTCAAAATCTGCAATATTGAAGTCCCAGCATAACCTTTGTATGAAGTTATCAACAAATATCCAGGATAGATATTTCACTCCCACAGATATTGTTCTCCATGAGGGTTTTCGTCCTCAAGAAGCATGAAAAATGGTGAACTCTTGTTCAACCAGCAAATCCCTGTGTGTGTAGAAATCAAGCATATGAAAATGAGTGTTCAAAAACATCTTTTATTCTCCTTCCAAACCCTACGCTCAACTTCAGGATTAATAAAATATTTTATTTCTTTTGTTTTAACTCCTTATGCCTCCCATAAAGTGGCGCTCACTCCAAATAGACTTATATTTCATTTTTCCCACTTTATTTATCCCCTATAGTCACTTTATAAAATATATCAAATAACGATAAAGTTATATCTTTGATTTAACTTTATAACTTATCGTTATTTAATTTAAAATCACTTGACTATACCAAATATTAAAAAGTCGATATCCACCGCTCTCACGGACACATCTAAAAATAGTAACATTGCCAGCTGACTCAGTCGGTGCCCAAAGTTGACTTACTAAAAATAGTAAGTATTGGAGAACTCAGCCAAAATCACCCTAGAAAAAGGCGTTGTGCACCCCATAACCATCTGAGCTCAAAAACACAACTACTACCATCCTGCTGGATAAAGAGTCACCATAAAATTCACTAACCCTAACATATTAGCCTACAAGAACCCACTATATAGGCTAAATGTCCACCAAACTGTACTGATTAGGAAGGGGAAATTACAGTCTGCCCTCCCCAAAATTGCTTGTCCTCAAGCAATCTCAACTTTGGATGTTGCAAGATCTGCTCATTCTCCCAAGTAGCATCCTCTACCAGTAGGTTCTTCCACTTCACTAGATAGTCCCTGATAACCCTCTTCCGCAAGGTACATTCCTTGGTGTCAATGATTGCCTCTGGAATAAGAACCAACTTGCCCTCTTCATCAAGAGGTGGCAACTCAATAGAAGGAAACACATTGTGCCAAAATGCCTTCTTGAGGTGAGACACATGGAAAACATTATGAACTCTGCTCTCTGCCGGCAACTCTAACTCATAAGCCACTTCCCCAACCCGTCGGGCAAATCTGAATGGGCCATAACATCGTCGCTTCAACTTCTTTGCACCACTCCTCTTGAGAGTGGATTGTCTATAAGGTTGCAACATCAATAGACCATGTCACCAACCTCAAAAAATTGCTCAACTCGATGATGATCTACATATTGCTTCTGTTGATTCTGAGCTTTCCGGAAGTTCTCCTTCAAGGACTTCATGATATCTTGGCTTTCCTGTAACAAGTCCTTTGCGTTAGGCACTCTACTATCCCCAAATAGCAAATCTAAGAAGTTGGGTGCCTCATAGCTGTATAGTGCCATAAATGGTGACATATGTATGGACATATGGTAAGTGGTGTTGTAGCAATACTCACCAAGGTGGAGCCACTTAACCCATGCCTTTTGCTGCCCTGCAATGTAGTTTCTGAGGTATCCTTCCACCCACTTGTTAACAATTTTAGTTTGCCCATCCGTCTGTGGGTGCCCACTCAACTTGAATAGTTCCTACCAAAAATAACTTAGGAACTTGTTGTCCCTGTCACTCACTATGCTCCTAGGCAGCCCATGAAGTCTGAATACCTCCCTTATCATAAATACTATAACCTCTCTCTGCACCCCGTAGTTTCCTGCTCGCAAATGCTATGGGATGCTTATCCTGCATCAACACTACACCTACTCCCTCTCCAAAAGCATCACAATCCAACTCGAATAGTTTGGAGAAGTCAGGAATAGCCAGTACTAGGCAAGTACTCATAATTTGTTTGAATTGATCAAAACATTGTTGTGCATCATTAGACCAAACAAATGCCCCCTTCTTTGTCAAACCTGTAAGTGGGGCAGCTAGCTATGAGAACCCTTTGACGAACCTCCTGTAAAATCCGCAAAGACCAAAGAATCCTTTAAGTTGTGAGAGATTCGTAGGTGGAGGCCAATCAAGGATTGCTCTAATCTTCTTAGAATCCACTCTAACACCCTCAGAGCTGATAATGTGACCAAGATACAAAAGCTCGGTCATGCCAAACTCGCACTTAGACTCTTTGGCGTATAATGACTCCCTCTCCAAAATGCTCAACACCTCATCAATGTGTTGTAGGTGTTCCTCCCATGTCTTGTTGAAGATCAATATATCATCAAAGAAGATGAGGACAAATTTCCTCAACTAATCTCGAAACACCCTGTTCTACAGGACTGAAATGTAGTTGGGGCATTGGTTAAGCCAAAAGGCATAACCAAAAACTCAAAGTGACCATAGTGGCATCGGAATGTTGTCTTCTCCACATCCTCCTCCCTAACTCGGATTGGATGGTACCCTGATCTCAAATCTATTTTAGAGAAATAGCAAGCACCATGTAGCTCATCTATGAGCTCATCAATACGTGGGATGTGATAACGATTCTTAATCGTTTTCTTGTTCAATGCCCTGTAGTCAATGCACATCCTCAACGTCTCATCTTTCTTCTTCACCAACACCACTGTTGAAGCAAAGGGAATCTTACTTGGCCTGATGTGCCCCATCTCCAGAAGCTCTTTGATAGCCTTCTTGATCTCATCCTTCAACCTCTTCAGATGTCTGTAGGAGGTAATAATGACCGGCTTGGCCCCCTCCTCCAACTCTATCACATGCTCAATACCTCTCTCAAGAGGTCTCCCAGTTGGAATGCTACTAAATACTTTGTTGTGTTTGGACAACAAAGTATGTATATCTGGGTGGTAACTCTGCTTCTATTGCTTAGTCACTGTGGGCATAATCAAACACTCTGCTGCCCACTCTACCAGATCATGTCTAACAAGTCTCTCCATCCTCCTGAGAGACACCACACGTAAACCACCATCTGACATTCCCCTTAACACATGCTTCCTCCCATCAACCTAAAACTTCATCTCCATGGTACGCAAGTTGAGGTAAAATTCTCCAATGGCATGTAGCCATTTCATGCCAAAAACCACATCCATCTCGCCCATACTTACAACATAATAATCGGCTTGGAACTCATAGTCACTCAGCTGAATGATCAAGTTAGAGATTTTCCTCTTACATGTGATGACAAAACCATCCACTACTCTCACCTTGAACCCTTCAAATTCTTCTGTCTTAAGTCCCCTTTTTGCTAATAGCCCCTCATCGATGAAGTTATGAGTAGCTCCTGTATCAAGAAGAGTAATTACCCTCTGTCCTCCAAGAACTCCTCGAATCCTGAATGAACCCTCTTTCTAAATGCTAGAGAGTTGGGCTATGGGCCTATCATCTTACTGCTCCTTCTCGAACTCATCTAAAGAGTTCTCCCTCTCTGAATTCCCTGAATCGACCTGCTGATCTGCCTCATCATCTGCTGATTCCTCTACTAAAATATACTCTATCTACTTAGCCTTGGCTTGGGCAGCACACTTGTCCAATGGATCCCAAGGCTCCCTACAATGAAAACATAGTTTTTTCCGCCTGAACTTGTTGAGCTGATCGCTGTCCAATCTCAAAGGTCCTTTCTTTGGTGGATTAGAGTCTCGCTGAAACGGTTTCTTATCCTTGTCTTTCTTATGGAAGAAAGCTTTGGTCTGATATTTACTCCTCGAAGTGGATGACTCCATATCCCTTGCCTTCTTCAAGGCATCCTACAAAGAAAGTGGATTAAGGGCCTTAATCCAACCTCTCAATGGGTCTGAAAGTCCATCAATGAAGAGTACAGTCAACCTTCACTTAGAAATGTCGGTAACCATCACAGACAGCTTCTGGAATTCAGAGATGTAAGTGTCTACTAAACCCCACTGTTTCAACTGAGCCAACTCCTTAAACTGTAACTCAGGATCCTTCTTATCGAACATGTCCATCAACCTCTCAATGAACTCCGCGTAAGAGGTGATCTAATCATGGCCCAAAGTGACCATACCATGGTGCCACCACTCATGGGCACTCCCATCTAGATGCAAAGCAGCATAAGTAATAGCCTCATCCTCCGGCATAGGACTAAGCAAAAGAAAGCTATCCAATCTCTACACCCATGCCCTAGCTGTAGTCTTACCCGAGCCATCAAAGTAAGGAATGAATAACTTACTTTCTTCTACAACTCATGGTTATGATGTCTACCACCCCCACCTCTATGGGGCCTATGCCTCAATCTAAGATCCATGTAATCTCGAAAGGACATTTCAGCCTAGAATTCTGCTCCTAAATCCCTCCAATCTCTCATAATCTGATCCTGTAACTCGTGTTGTGTGGGTTCATTAACCTTTGGAGGGTTATCTCGTGGGGGAAAAATAGGCATGTGGGGTCTAGTATTCGCTGTCGCAGCCATAGAACGCTGATTTTCTACCCTGTTATTCACTAAACCATCTCCGTTATCGCCATTTCTCATGTTACCATTACCATCTTCATGTCCCCCCATTGCCATTTCCATTCCTGTTATTATTATTAATATTTCCTTCAATCTGCCTAGCCAATAAAGCACAAATCTGATTCATATTCTGCTGCAATTCTCGTTGTCCCCTAGCAAGATCATTCAGAATCTATCTAGTACTTGGTTCACCGTGTTCTCTATCATCCATGTCTACCTCAACCTTGTCAACACCTGTAAATGGATCTATGTATGGAGGAACTTCAAAGCTTGGTTGTGACCTGTTTCTCCTCAAGTAATACTGATGTGTGTCGGGTTGCATCACTCACTAAAAACATTGCATGTTTATCCACTCAACCGCACATGATGGCAAGAAGAGCTGAGCTTTGATACCACTGTAATGTCCCACCCTGACTTTGTTTTTTGTTTTTTCCGTATTTGTGCTTTAGTTTGGTTTGTGTTCTAGAAGAAGACGGATATGCAGAAAGTTTGTTTTGACAATAGATATTATAACAATTCAAACAGCATTTAAAATAGCTTCACAAAACACATTTTTCAAACACTCTTTTCAACTATAAATCTGAAAGTACAATATCTTAACTAAATAAGAGATACTCGGATTGGGAAATCACATTACAATGCAATAATCAACATACCCATTTGCTGGTTATTTTTCTGTAAGTCTGAAAATGGTGAAAACAGCAACCTGTAGTTATCAAATCACCTCCAAAGTCAGCGAGCACTCTTTTCTCCACCTTGCAAATGATAAGCAGCAGCATAGGAGACCAAGGCGCCTCAAATGAACCCCAAATAATGCCCAAATACTAGGCGTTTTGACCTAGGATCCTCATGCCTTGCCTTGAGGGTTGTACGGCCTGTTGTGGGGAATGTAACAGCAGCAAACACTCTTAAATCTCTTCGAACTCTGCTCCAAAACTCCTCCAAAACACCTGCAATCTGATCCTTTCCTTCATGCCAAAGGACAAGAGAGATAACACTCCAAAATACAATCAAACCAGCAATAGATATGGTACGGCCTCCTCAAGAATGGTACGGCCTCCTCAAGGGATACACAGCAGCTTCAATCTAAGTCAAAACTCCTTCATTTAAAATCTGAATCTCCTCTATAAACCCCTTCTCACAAATCTGCAAACAAAATATTCAATGCGAACCCTCAAAATCTGCAATATTGAAGTCCCAGCATAACCTCTGTATGAAGTTATCAGCAAATATCCTGAAGAGATCTTTCACTCCCACAAATATTGTTCTCCGTGAGGGTTTCCGTCCTCAAGAAGCATGAAAAATGGTGAACTCTAGTTCAGCCAGCAAATACTTGTGTGTGTAGAAATCAAGTATATGAAAATGAGCATTCAAAAACATCTTTCATTCTCCTTCCAAACCCTACGCTCAAGTTGGGGATTAATAAAATATTTTATTTCTTTTGTTTTAACTGCTTATGCCTCCCATAAAGTGGCGCTCACCCCAAATAGACTTATATTTCATTTTTTCCCACTTTATTTATCCCCTATAGTCACTTTATAAAATGTATCAAATAACGATAATGTTATATCTTCAATTTAACTTTATAACTTATCGTCATTTAATTTAAAATCGCTTGACTATACCAAATATCGAAAAGTTGATATCGACACATATAAAAATAGTAACCCCGCCAGCGAACTCAGTCGGTGCCCGAAACTGACTTACTAAAAATAGTAAGTATTGGAGAACTCAACCAAAACCACCCTAGAAAAGGGCGTTGTGCACCCCATAACCATCTGAGCTCAAAAACACAACAACTGCTGCCATCCTATTGGATTAAGAGTCACCACAAAGTTCCCTAAGCCTAACATATTAGCCTACGGGAACCCACTGTATAGGCTAACTGTCCACCAAACTATACTGATTAGGAAGGGGACATTACATTCCAATAATTAAGGCAGGGAAGAGATTACACTTTATGCACAGCTATCAACATACCGTTACTAGAGTCGAGCTTGATTTATCCTATGCAATACTCAATTATTCAATTTAGTTGTGGCTAAGTTTGCTTCAGCTTAGCTTGTATAATCCATCATTGCTAACTTAATTTAACCCTAGAACTTGCTTTTAAGATGAAAACAAGCACAGCTTGGAATCCTTGCACAAACACCCAAAAAGTTTTATATTTAGTTTCAAAGCATGTTCAAGCAGCTTATATAAATTTCAATGATTTTATCCCCTTATGCCCTTCCAAAGGGCAAAGGGAGAGGTTGTTGCATCTCGTATGCCAAATTGGCATGTCATAACCTTAAAAAAACTTTACCTGTCTATATTGTAGATTTATTGTTAAAAGGCAATTAGTTTAGATATTGATTCCTGACCTAATTTCTTACTCGATTACGTAAAATCCTTTACATAACTGGAAACATTTTTGGGCGAATTGGGTATGCCATTAACATATAATTTCTTAAATTATTGCAACTACTGCTAGATATTACACAGAAACATTCACAGAGCGCTCAAACACCATGACTCTACTACTCCACAAAAGCTTGTTTTTTAGGTCACTGAGAAGCTTGCTGCCAATTCAGCACACGGGACCCCCTTTTGGAAACCCACAAAGGAATTTCTTTATATTGTTCGAATTTTGTACCTCTACGCTTCGAGCTCATGACGGGCTCAACGTTAAACTGAATCATATCTACCTACACCCAGATTAACACCTAAGTGAAGTAAATTCAAAACACCATTGGATAATCACCTAATATGAAATTAACTATATACTCTGAAATAGGTCACCTTTTCCAAATCTAAAAACATAACATTAATCACAAGTTATCATAAGCAAGAAAAAGGAACAGTGGAAAAAAGAAAAATATACCATTTAGTACTTTGAGATCGAGCGTGTCCACATCAAAGCCACCATCATAATACTCCTGAAAAACATGACCGGGTGCATCCACATGAGTGCCTGTATGGGTACCCATCTTCATCTCGGAATTGTTTGCAAGGGAGCCATTTTTCATGCTATACGCCAGCCAAAGATAGTCACCCAAACCCTCTGGTGAATCCCAAACAGGCATATCTGGTGTATATGCATGGGAGATGTCCCAAATCCTTCTGTCATCTCTTGAAGGTGCAACGCCCACTTCACATATGTCATATCCAGGATGAGCATGAGCTTGAGCTTGAGCTTCGCATGATGACGCACCCACCCCAAAAACATATGACCCACATAGTCCAATTACGAGCAAGATACTCTGAACCCACATGATTGCTCTGAACTCTTCTCCCTCAAACACACAGGGTTTACACTTATGTCCTTAAAATACTTGTAACATAAACTAGCAATTGGACCCATAGGTTCAATGGGCAGGCTGAAAACTTTCTAAAAAAAATTATAGAATTTGTTAGCTATTTTTTATTATTTATTAATTTATAAGTTATTTAATCCACTAACTTATTTTATCAATTCTTATTGAAATTTCATTACATTATCTATTGTCTTTTTTCACTTATATTATTAAATTTTTTTTTGGATAAAATTATTATCATGTCAATTTCTTACCAGGAAAATATTAATATGTTTTTAAATTATCATTACTTTAAATTTTGTTTATTAATTTGTATCACATAAATGTTGAGTTTATTTTTGTATATATAAATTTTTTAAAATATGTTGAGATCTAAGATGGAAATAAATAAATTGCTCATATTAAATTAATATAAAATTATTATTATTATTCTTAATTTTTTTTTTTAAAAGAGAATAATTTCAATCCTAAAATCTAAGTTGAAAAATAAAATTAACATAGTTTTATTTTGAATTTTCTCAATTCATTTTATTAACCAAATGAAAAAATATTTAAAATTAAAATCTAAATTTCTATTACTAAAAGATTAAAATAAATTTCAATTTTTTCCTTTCAAAAATAAATAAAATATTTGCATACTTTTAAATTTCTAAAATAATTTCAATTTCTTCTTTTCCAAACTAAATAAAATAATTAGTACAAAAAATAAGTAATGGAAGAGTATGCTAATTTCCTCTTGAAGTTCTTCTACAGGGAAGAAGTTCTTAATAACTCCTAACTTCTTCTTCTTCCATTATTCTATTTATAGATTTATTTATTGTATTTTCTTTATTTATTTTTTTACTTTAGTATAGATAGGGTTAACTTTATTAAAATTTATTTATTTTTGAGTATAAGGTGCAGTCACTTTAGGATAGATACCGATTATTCCATATCTTCTATAGCTTAATATTCTTCAATAGAGTTTGACTATCATCTAAAATATTTTGGGATTTTAATATATCTAAATTAACAATAATAATATCATCTAATTTTAACCCTACTTTCAATAACTATAATAATAAAATATATTCAAATTTTAATATCATCTAAACTAATAATGTGGACCAGCTAACTTTCCATATTATTTGGAATCGTTGTATTGATTTTATTATATCTAAATACTTCTAAAAAATCACTATGAATTAGACGTATTGATAAATGTACATAGATTGCCGTTCAATCTCTAATGCAAACATCAATATAAAACTATAAATAACTGGGAAATTTTCTAAACTCATCGGTTTTTCATGCCTAGAAAAAATCGTGTCAGAAGAAGTGTCGTTTCATTTAAATGTGCCAATACAAATAAAAAATTGGTCCATTATGAAATAAACATTCTATTGCCTATAGATGCATGGATGACGTATTTTTGTACAGTAAAATATTAATTTTGAGACAAATCAAATCACGTAACAGGGAAAGGTGGAATTAGTTGTAAGTACCCAAAGCCAAAAACATTTTTTGAAGGGTCAAAATTAAAAGAGAAGTTTGATTAAATGCCTGTGTATACCTATTGGGTTTACATGTAGATAAGAAAATGCCACGCATCTACTCAGACTTCTAGGTAGAAATTCTTCAATAAATGATTGTACTCGTATTATTTTGTCCCCTTGCCTCTTGGTGCATCGATGAGAAAAAGATATGCATTTAGGGGAAAAGACCCAATAGGTGAGATAGTTCCAATGGTTGAGATGGTAGCTATGGCCTTAAGGCCCAATATTTTTTTAAGTTTAGTACTAGTAGTTGTGACTTTAACGTTGTTAGTGTTACTATAAGTACTAATAATTGAATGAAATGTGCCCTTTAGATTTAAAAAGCAACCAAACATGTGATGCCAAATCAGCGCACCATCAAAGGGGGTCTTAATTCACACCTATTGGTCCATCTTTTTTTTTTGGGAACTATTTGACACCTCAACAAAAAGCATGCTGATGTGGCATCATATTTGATGATGTGGCCCTGAAACCTTAGTTATAAGCAGGGGCATTGCCAAGTAAGCTACTGTAAAAAATTTGGAGTGATTTGAAATTGCCACGTATGATTTTGAGAGGTGTGAAGTTAGGGTGCACAACTACTGGGTCCCCTCCCCTAGCTGACGTAGAAATTTGCCACCACAATCACATTAATAACTATACGTGAAGTGACTAGATGGAAACGTTCTTTGTCCCGGACCTAAAATATCTGGAGGCCATGATCGATACAGTAAACAGAGAAGACTAAGAATAGTATACATGGAGTTTTTTCCAATACTTTTTTCGTAGACATTTTGGGCAAACGTAATGGGTCCCATAATTCATGACGAAGTAGGTGAATTTTATTTTTATTATTTATTGAAAAATAATCAATGGACAAGATGCTTTTCATGCTAGTCTTTTTAATCTTGATCATTGATCTATGTAATCCAGCATGTGTTGCTCACATTGGGAAGGCTTTCAACCTAAATATGACAAGGCGGTGGTCACAGAGGCTATTTTTAGCCTCGTGGACGTTAAAAGTTTTTTCATTCATTCATGTATTTGTATAGTTCATCAATGTTATATCAAAACAAATTTTTGGAATAGTCATTAGAAATTAGAATATGCCTCCTAAATGGTCATTACAATTTTGTAAAGAAATAAATTCACCTTACATAAATTATTTAGGCTAATTAAATAAGTGCAAATAATAAACACACTAAGAATTGGTAGATTATTGTAATAAATAATTAAAAATTAAATGTGATGGATAGGGATACTTAGTGATGATGTCATGTTGAATACATTAACTACTATCGTGAAATTAATGCCTTCAGTTTGATAATTTTTTAGAGCCTATACGGTCTCAAAATTTCTTGTGGTTCCCATGTGTTGCGGGGTCAATCCCAAGCAGCAGGGACTTGATTTGACACATGAAGTTGATCTATGACATGCGAGAACGATCTAATAGAGTGTGCTTTAGTTGACATGCTCGCCTTCTCTTCCCTAATAGTTGAGTTCATATCAAGGTGGTGTATAGAGACAGCATTGGGGAGATTGTCGACTAAATAAGTGAGTGAGATCTCATAGGTCAATCCCCTTGGTGGGTTGGATTAACAATGTTGAGAAAATAAAAGCATACTCTAGATGTTCTTTTTATTGCCAAATCAACCATATTCTTCCTTGTGAAAATAGTGCACATTAAATGTTTTTAAATATCATGACATAACATGTCTCTCAAACATGTGTTAAGTCAACTCATAACAACTAGTAGAAAGGGTTAAGAAAGTTAGAACTTGAATTTGAATATTTGAAATTTTAGGGTCATTCGTGTGTACCTCAAGATTGAGCTAGGTCAATCCCAAGTGGCACAAAAATAAACCTTTGAGCTTAAATGGTGATTTTGAGTCATGGAGTGAATGTATAGAAGTAAGTTTAAATGGGGATTAATAAATGGAGAGCAAATGACAAATGTATGGGGAATAAGTGTAAATGGGGATAGAATGGGTATGGAGAGGTATTGGGTCATCACCCAAACTTAGCACAAGAATGTGCCACTTGTTGATATGTAATTACATTAAAACACTCCACCAAAGTGGGTGTTGGCTCTCAAAACTAAACATAAAACCTTGGATAATGCACACAAGACCTAGACTCGAGGATGTATGTCAATCCAAGTATAAGGAGCAAAACTCGTGATTAGACTATAGGTAGTAATAGTCCAATCAAAGAGAGTGGGCTACTCCTCTACACTTCTAGTTGAACAAACCACGGAGGGTGATCCAAGAGGTCTAAGTAGGACAATTAAAGAGAAATATTGACACACTAAATCTCAATGTAAACCATACACTTTTCACACACATACCCCAAAGATTTGTCGCTAAGTAATTGGTGTGTAGGCTCACTGTGAAGCAGACCTAAAGACCCCTATTAGTAGATAACAACAAATTACATATGCAAGAAAAGATATGAAATAGGTTTATTTCCCTCAGATGAACCCCTGAATATTTCCTACTTCATATGCAAACTATAATCCAAAATACATAGTTATCTAAAAGTATATCGATCATAGGTTCTCAAAAGATTTAATGATGTTTGTTGAACTAATCATGTAAAATGGTAAAACTTAATACACGTGTAAATGTACATCAAATTTTAATTCACAAGGGGTTTAGCACAAAGACTTATACAAGTATAATAGGGATAAAAATACTCTAAACTAATGGAGGGGAGAGAAATAATAATTTAAATAAAAGTTTGATTATATTACCAATGAGGATTGATACCTTAGTTCATTGGGTCACACAATCCAAGCCTAAGAAGAATACAAACATTAATATAAATCTAAAAATGAAAAGTAGAAATACACCTTATCATTCAAATGTAATGCATGAAATCAAGAATCTATGCACAATTAGGTCTATTGCAATAATCCATAGATGTTCAAGAAGTGTTCCATGTATCCTTGTGAAAAGTTTTCTCTCAAATTCTTTGAGAAATTTTTATAATTGTTGCTTCAACCAACTAATCACAAAGAGCACTGAGTCAACAAATGTGACCTCGAAGATCTATATAATCCTCTGAAACATCTTAGTCAAATGAGGAGACACCTGACGATGCATAAGATCATATTGTCCTGCACCTCCATATTTACAATCAATGAATATGCAAACACAAAGATAGACATGCAACATTTGACACCTAAGAATATCCTAAACTAGAGGGCACCTGTACAAATTTGGCCTTAGGCCCAAATACAATAGAAAAATCCAAATTTTGGGAAAAGATTTGTTCTTCAAGGAAGAACACAAATTTATAACAAATAAATTCAAAGTTACTCTAGATTCATCTTGCAAACAATTGTCTTATGTCTAGTTGTCATACTTCACTTCAATTTTGTCCCCAACCAATTCATAGTGATAGCTCTTATGTTTATGTATTAAGTTCACTTTAATATCAGTGTAGTCAATCAAACAAATTTTGACCTTTTTCTTATAGGCATGCAAATTTTATTTGATTCAAACTTTGCGAGAACAAGGGAGAAAACTTCCATATCCATGCACTCAGGCACTTGCAATCATCTCTTTCATTAGTTTGTGGCCATTTGATTCAAACTATGCGAGAACAAGAGAGAAAACTTCCATATTAAATGTAGGAATATCACCCATACCAAAAGCATTAAACTCTATATTGAAGTTACAACACACAATATAGGCACTTGTCTTCTCATCATTCCCAAAAGTCCCTCCTTTGCATAGCACACAACCCCATTTAAATGATTTGTCTGCATGGGAGCATGCCATGTCATTGACTAAGCCACACATTGTATCATATTTTCTATTGAATCCTATAGGTGTCATCAAATCATCCAACCAATTGTGCACTTACCTATTTGGTTTACCTCATCACTATGCAAAAACCTATTTTTGACGGCGCTTCCCACTTCCAAACAACCTACAAGCACAAACATTAGTTTAAAACCTTTGAAGTTGGCACAAGATCCATGGTCATGTTGATTGTGCAATGAGATTAACAACTCATGCACTAACACAACCAATGAAGTCACGCATGAGTTATTATGTCATTTTATTGTTAAAACAATAGTTGAACACATAGCCTTCATATATTTTCTTGAGTGCATTTGACCATTTAATTGAACATACTACCAAGCATAACATAGTGGGTATGATAAATTTGTTTCCAAGGCTACCAACTAGAGCCATGTGGAGTAATCTCATTTGATACTACCACATTGACCCCATCATCATTCACTCATTGGTCCCTTAGACAAATAAGAGTCAAGCATGTGTACCACTTGTCTCCAATGCAAATCTTTGTGTATAATGGCACACTGCCACCAATTCCATTAATTGTAGCATAGATCAAACGACAAGGATTCATCACATCTTGGATTTGTGGCATCAACCCATCAATGGGGTTCAAAGGTGCATATCATTTTCTCTCTACTAGGCTACTACCAATGACATACCACCACATTGTTGTCCTCTTTGCTACCTTACCAAACTAAAGCAAGCCTACCACCTCACCTCCTAAGATCACATGGCTACCTTCAATTTGTTACTACACACTAGAACCCTTAATATAATTTCACCTATTGGTCTATCAACCAATGAAAGCAAACACAACTCCACGTGTTCATGAAAAGTCAACATAGGTGCACAATATAGAAAGATTAAAATACAAACAAAATCCACCATCAAAGACAAACCTTATTAAGATCAACAACATCAACCCATTAGTCAAGGACCCAACTACTTGCTAGTTTCCCCTTCATTGGGCCACAATGAATCATACACTGCCATGTCCGCCCCATCAACCATCCACTATTACCCCATCTATCCAATGACATGGGGCACATCAACCCATTGGCCATGAATATTGTATTACATAATAAAGTCCCCCATTAGAATATAACCAACCACAGAACACCACATGTCCACCCTATGCACAATCCTTTCACCAATGCACAAGCATACTCTTGCAAGCCCGTCTATATGCCTATGGAATGCAGTCAACAATAACTAACTATCCCATTAGTACACCATGGCAATCAAATTACCACCATACCTTGCTATTCGTGCCACCTCATCTACATAATGAATGAGCAATATTGCCTATGTGTGATGACTTGAACCATCAAGGAAGGAAATGATACTACTTGAGCTCATTACCATTGGGCCGCTAGTCGATTTTGGTCATCACTCAATTAAAAGAATTACACTTAAGTTCAAGTAACCAATTATAACAATTCAATAATGAATAAGATATACAGTGCACAAGGTAAAAAAGACTTGAGCAATATATCTTGAAAGACCGCCATGATTGCAACTTGGAGCTTGGCAAGGGTATAGAACATGGAAAACAATACAAGGGCCATGACAATGATATACAAATGCACCATTACCATGATTCCAAAGTGTAATCAAGGGAAGGAAAACTATAATATTTGCATATATGCCGAGAAGATTATGAAGAACATGCAAGGCTACTGAACAAGATCAAGAAGGGGCATCAAAACACAAGCCTGCAAATAGAAAATGAAATCCTAAACTTCACTTCTTTTAGATCAATTATCACCACAAGGGTATCAGAGGAACATGAATCCACCTAAAAGCCAAAAAAAAATTATTTTCAGGGAAAATGCCAACGTTGAGCTCACATAACTAAATGGGAAATGGCATGGGTATACAAATTTCACAATTACATTTTTCTCCAACTTTAATATGTGTGTGAATCTAACGTGAGCACATGTTTTAAAGTATGTGGACTTTCTCACACAACATTAAAAGTAAATATTCAAACACTTGTAAAGAATATTGTCTTTGAAAAAGGATACAATAATTCATCTTGCATTATCATTGGCATGAGTGCTCCATCAAAACCTACAAGATAGTGAAAAGATATGCAATGAATAGCTCCGACATCATAATCAAAATAAGCACAAATCTATAAGTAGTTTCAATTGTCTATGAAAATGAGAAGAAGAAAGAGAGAAGTGTTAGAAAATTTTGCATGTACAGAAAGTGAAACAATAATACTCTACATGATGTGGTAATGTGATATGGATTTGTTCGATATAGCCATGCAATAGAACTCCACACAATGTGGCAATGTGATAGTGCTCTATGTGATGCCAACAATGCATAGTTCTATGCATGATGCAAGTAGTGTGATCAACAATTTGTGTATTTCATAATTGTGATCAATCTTCATGTGATGTGACAATGTGATAGATCTTTGTGTGATCTAGGCATGTACTATGAAGAATCTTGATGCAATGTGTTAGTGTGATTGATCTTTGTGTGAGGCTTGCAATGCAATGAATCTCTGTGTGATGTGGCAATGTGATATATCTTCATGCAATATGGGTGTGTAATGCAAACAAGTTCCATCTAGATATAATGATGAGTCTTTGTCTAGCACAAGTTCTATCTAAAATCTCAACCAAAAGAAGCATTAATGATAATATATGCCCCCTTCAATTGGTTGCATATAAAGTATGCAAGGAACTGGAGGAGAGGGAAAACTGGTATAATGATAGTAGTAGGATAAGCAATTCAGATGTAAGCATGTAAGCCTGTCTATCATGTAAATATATATCATCATATAACAAACATGTAAAAGCATAAGTTGGTGATAGGCATCAAGGCATATTGTTGCCCCCAATATAGGCAAATCGTGAAGGTGGCCCTAATGGCTAGATAAGAATCTTGTAAGCATACCAAAATATAATCAAATGAAGAGATAAGCATATAAAATTAGGGGCTAAAATCTCCCAAATGTTGCCCCCAAATGGCAACAATCATGTTTTGTAATAAATATTGTAGGTAATAAATGACATATGGCATGTGGACGTAGCATAGGATAATCGACACATGTGTAATCAATGAATAGCCTAAAATTGATAAATAACCATCATAAATCATAATGATCAACTTAATCACAATAGGTGTCATGTGATAATAGGCATGTCATAAGTGTTGTGTTGACAAAATAATGACGGTAATAAATGTATCACAACAAAAATGCCTCAAAAAAATATGATTGAATGTTGTCCATCATAGTTAAAGATGCATGTCATTGTGAGTGTTATATTTGGGTTTTGGGAATAGGGAAGCTAGGTTTAATAATTTGAAGGGTAGAAGGGGGTGCTCTAGTTATATTTAGCAAGGTGAATAGTTGAACGTGACATTTAATTTTACCAACACCCTTGGGAGATAGACCTTTAGAGCCTTTTGTGATTTTATCATTGGACATATCCTGACTCACGTAGATAGAGTGTGTCCCACACTGATTGTGGTGAGATACCAAAGGCAATAAGCCATTTTTGACCCAATATTTTTTAATTTTATAAAAAAAATGAATTTGATTTTAAATTTTCCAAAATTAGACTGGGTTTAATTTTCTTTGCATTTTGTGACCCACAAGTTTGAACTGTTACATGTAGAATTGAACCGTGTCTGCATATTTGATCCATGAAAATGATCCAACTAGCGAGACTAAACCCAACATAGTGATGTCATTTTTAGCATTGATTTCAATTCTTTTAAATTATTTTGAGCATCATATGTTGACTAATAATGATTCTTGAGTGTCTTTCATGATTGAAAAATGAATTGGAAATCTATGTGGCCACAAAAATGGTAGTTAGAGAGTATGACATTGAATTAATGTGCACAAATGTAGATTGGGCATTATTGGAGGCCACTAGGTCAAGGCATTTATTTCATTTTCCTCCATTGTTCTATGAGTCTTGCATGCCTACCGCCCTAGCAAAGAGGTGGGAATTATATACTAATACCTTTCACCTTCCTACTAGTGAGATTATTGTTACCCTTGAGGATGTTTGGTGTATTACAAGACTTTTTGTGAGGGGCAGGCAGGTACAAAAATGCCACACCATATTAGCCCAAGGTCATAAATTAAATCAATAGTGTATTCATCATGTCGATCATGGGAGCAATGGAGTCCCATACTCAAATATTGTTGTTGGTTATGTATCCTAGGGTTGCAAGTGGTTACTCATGATCATTGGTATCATAATCGTGTTAGATGGCAAGGGCTTAGCAATTTTTTATGGGTCAGTTTAGATTACTCAAGAGATTGTTGAACACTAGAGATTGTTTCCATGGGGTCAATGTGTTTTATCCCATTTGTATGACAATCTACATAGATTGATGGACAGTGGTGGGATGAGGATTAGAGAAACATCTCTATTACATGCACGAGAGTATAAGCATAGACACATACCTCAATATCTAGGATTCTCAATTGTTCTTGAGATAGGTAGACCATTGGTTTATAAATGGGACATAAGTGACATTGGGAGATGGAGAGAGCGCACCACATTTTTAAGGTGTAGAAATTTTTGATCAATTAAATCCATGATACATCATGTGGAGACCCTATAGAGAGTTGGCTATGGATCTGGATAATAGATTTTAGCTAAATGGTAGGATAAAGAGGTCTCAGTGGTTTGTTGGGATAAATACCACTATCATGGAAAGATTTTCAATTCAATGGATTATTGCAACAAACTGGCATTAGACAAGTGGTGCCCCCATCTCGAGTTTGGTATCATAAATAATTGAGGTCACCATTTAGTCCAAGAGAGGTGGATAGGCCACTAATCAATAATCAATACAATACAAATGATGATGAGGTTGATAAGGCCATTAAGCTTATAGAGGGCGATGATGTATGAGCCACATATAAGTATCAAGCATGGTGGGACGTAGGAAGTATCACCCTCATTTTATACATGTTAGACATGACTAGGGATGCACCAATAGTAGTAGTAGATCAATTTGCAACCAAGGGAGAGGAGGTTTGGGAGGAGATGATGGCCAAGCACCATTAGTTACAACTCCACTACAATTTAATTATCAATCGATGAGGAGTGGCATAAGGGTGGACCAAGTATAATTAATGATTTTGTCTTGTAGTTTTAAGTATGTCAATATTTTCACATGCAAGTAATCATAGTCATGTGAAATGTAATATGTTGGTGGCATAGTGGAGTGGGTAGATCTCATTTCTTCTATGGTGGAATGGCTTACTAGGGAGAAATTTGAGATAAATTATGAACGCATTGGCCACTTTGCATATCTCTTCGATCTAGTAAGCCATGCATGTATGGTGCATACATGGCAAAAGAAGTAGAGTGTGACTTGCTTTAGAGGGAGAGTGATGTTGCTTTAGTAGGACATGTGAGGTTCAAGGTAGAGAAAGATAGTTTATGGGGAGAGAGAGTTGGCAAAGTGATCAAAGGAGACTTTGGATTGATCTGGATTCCATTTGTGTCAAGAGGGATGGACTTAAGGTAGATCTAGCACAAGTCAAAGCGAGGCATCTGTGTCATACTAGGAGGAGATGTTGTATGACTATGATGGTATTACAATAGTTGGCACAGTCACGGGCAGATTCACAAAGAGACTAGATGAATGTAGGGAGCAATCATGCCACTATAAAATAGATTGAGATAAAGGTCAAAGATAAGGACTTACATACATAATAGAACTAGGAGTGAGATGAGGAAGGGGTTGCTGAGACAACTTCCTATGAGTGAGGATGAGTTAAATCTTTTATGTTATGATTATCATTATGTTGAGAACATTTGTTATTGGATGCTTTGATATATGATGTTGAACTCTAATTATATGCTATTTATGCTATGGACTTTGATGATGTTGCGTGCAAGAGAGAATGAGCTTGAATAGAACAAACTAAATCCATATTAGCCTATTCTACTCATAATCTAATGCAACCTCAAGATTGAGAAAAAGGGATGCAAAAAAGAAAGGAAGCTAAACTAATTAACTACCATGCAAACATTGATATTTTGATGTGCTAAGGTTTGACGTTGGATGTATGTGATTGCTCTTCAATGTGACAACATAACTTTGCATTTCATGGATGAAGGGCTAGGATTGTGGATGAAAGGCTAGGATTGATTTGAGGGATCGATGGTTGAGGATGATTGAGAGGTTTGGATTAATGAGAGCTTGCCAGGTGGCAAGATTGGATTGGAGGATTAGGATGGTCCTTGAATTGAGAGGAAATCAAGGGTGGAGGATGGTCTTGGAAGAAGGGGATGGATGAGATCAAAGGAGTACAAAAGGACCTTTTGTACAAAGGACATGCCCATGCCTTTATAAGAGACCCATGTGGCCATGTAAAAACAGGCCATACCTTTGTACACTTGGGAGGATGTGAGGAATTTGAATAGTTTAAGCATGACTAGGAATGTGCAACCTTGTGATTAAGTTGACTAAGTGGATTAGGCAACTTAATCAAAAGTGCACAAAATAGGGAATTAAATAAATAGAAATATTTATTTAATTCATGGGATGGGGATGGGATATTGGATAAATAGAAATGTTTATCTAATGTTGGACTATAAGAGATGGATGATAAATGGTTAAATAATCATTTATGCTAGGAGAAGGTAAGGTTGAGGGTATGGATGAATAGTGAATAGTACATGAATAGTGATTTTAATAATAAAATATTATTTAATCACAATCTGAAGGGGGAATTGGATAATTAACTCTCTAAACAGGTTTTTATTCAATTAATTATGGAAGAAAGTGGTTTAGGGATATCCTGATTGTTGAAGAATAGTGATAGAACGATGGGTGGATGATTTTAGGTGTCTACAGATGTTATGAACATTTAGAGGATTTTTTTTAATTTTGAGTTTATCATACTTTCTAGTTCTTATATGTTTGTCTATATGTTCACATGATTTCTATATATGTACATGTCTGTACATGAGTGATGCAATCATGGATAATCAATACACACATAATTTATCATTTGCAATAAATGAACCACACATGATATCATGAAATCCTTGTAAAATTAATAAATCACATAATCATAATCACATTTAACAAATGAATAAGATGCACTTTCAAGGCCCAAATCTAGATGAATCATAGCTACTTCAAGTATTAAATCTAATTTTGTTTTCCTTATTAAATTTGGAGGGCATCGCCACTAGATTAGTTAAGTTTTCTTCTTGAACATTTGGTACTAAATATGTTTCTGAGTTGTGTGGATTACAAATATTTTTTATGTACAAGAATATTTACATACAATTTAGGCATCCTATGCTATAATCCAGCCCTTTGTGGGATCTTAATGACCAAAAAGTGCTAGATTATTGAAATTTGATTTAAGAAAATTTTTAACTTTGTTTAATTATATTTTATGGCTTTAACAAAATATCAATGGTAGTACAATTAATCTCACTAAATTTACTTCTCTGCATGTTATATAGAATTTTTGTTCATTTAGTTTAACTAGTTTTAAATCTGATTCAAATTATTTTAGAATTGTTTTATTAAAAAAAATTGCCTTCCCTCTTATTTCTATTTCTTAATGTGTAATGCCCACTCGAGGAGTCCTAGGTGGATAAAGCATCATCACCCTTATTGATACAAGTGCAATGAATAACTTCATTTACGAGTGGTTGACCTTGCAAAACGTGGGCTTGAGACTAAGGATTTTGAGGGTTTTAAGGTGATGGTAGGAGATGGCTTCAAACTCACATGCACCAGGAAGATTTATGGATTGAGTATATAGCTTGGGGAGTATGAACTCAAGGATGATTTTTATGTAATTGGTATTGGTGACACTAATGTGGTCTTAGGCATGCACTGGATGATGACTATTGGGGAGTTCACTGTGAATTTGCAAAATATGGAAATGAAATTTGAATCCAATGGCAAAAAGATTGTACTTAGATCTTTATAAGATGGAGGACCTTGAGTAGTCTCTCTCAAGATAATGGAGAGAATGTTGAGACATGACCAGGTAGAGTGGACAGCTAAGTGCCTAATCGTGCCAGAGGTTCCACAACAACAGAAAAATAACCACCATCCAGATATTCACAAATTGTTGACAAAGCACAGTAAGGTGTTTGGGAGTATACCACTAGGAGTACCACCTAATAGAGGGATCGAGTATGTTATAGAATTGGAGGACGGGTCCAAGCCAGTGATTACTACACCTTATCATCATCTTAAGAGGCTCAAGGATTAGATAGAGAAAACCATCAAGCAGTTGTTGGAGATGGGGCACATTAGACCCAAAAGAGCCCATTTGCTTTTGCAGTTTTACTTGTCAAGAATAAAGATGGGACAATACGTATGTGCATTGACTATCGTGGCCTGAACAAGAAGACCATTAAGAACAGGTATCCTATTCCTCATATTGATGAGTTGATTGATGAGCTTCATGGAGCTTGTTACTTCTCAAAAATTGACTTGAGGTCAGGATATCATCATATCAGGATGAGAGAGGAGGACATAGAGAAGACTGCTTTTAGGTGCCATTACGAACATTTTGAGTTTTTGGTGATGTCGTTTGGACTAACGAATGCACCGACCACTTTCCAGAGTTGTATGAATCAAATATTCAGAAAATAATTGAGGAAGTTTGTTTTGATCTTCTTCGATGATATTCTGATCTTTAGTAAAACATGGGAAGAGCACACGAGGCATCTAGAGGAGGTGTTGTGCATCTTGGAGATTGAGTCTTTGTATGCCAAGGAGTCCAAATGTGACTTTGGCTTGACTAAGTTTCTCTACCTTGGTCACATTATCAGTGTAGATGGTGTGAGGGTTGATCTAGAAAAGATAAGGGCTATCATAGAATGGCCTACACTGACGAATCTCTCTTAGCTCAAGGGATTCTTTGGGCTATGTGGCTTTTATAGGAGGTTCGTTAAGGGCTTCCCACAAACTGCAGCCCCACTCATAGATTTGACCAAGAAGGGAGCCTTTACATGGTCAGATTCAGCCTAAAAGTGTTTTGAACACTTCAAGCAATTGATGTCCACTTGCCCTGTGTTGGCAATCCTAGATTTCTCCAAGCCATTTGAGTTGGAGTGTGACACTTCAAGAGAGGGGATTGTGGCAGTATTGATGCGGGAGAAACACCCTATAGCATTTGAGAGTAGGAAGCTCAAGGGTGTGGAGAAGAGTTACTCGGTGTATGACTAAGAGATGTTGGCCATAATGCATGCGCAATAGCTAAATTCAGACCTTACCTGGTGGGAGGTAAGTTTATCATCAAAACAGATCATAACAACATCAAGTACTTCATGAACCAGAAGGACCTGCATGATCATCAACAAAAGTGGGCAAGTCAGCTACAAGAATATGACTTTAACATAGAATATGTCAAAGGTAAGAAGAACATAGTGGCAGATGCATTATCCAGGAGACCTCACTTGTGTTTATTAGGGGAGATCTCTGTTGATTGGAGGGACTCGATTTTAGCAAAGTATGCTAAGGATTCTTGGGTAGAAGGAATCATAGAGGGCACAGTGCGAGATGACAGGTACTCCATCGTTAATGACCTAGTTATTTATAAGGAGAGGATATTTCTATGCCTAACTCTCAGTTCAAGGGCAAAATTTTGAGGACTTTCCATGACACACCTATGGATGGTCATCCAGGATTCTTCAAGACATACAGGCAAGTTGGGGAGCATTTCGCATGGAAGGGACTTAAGAATGAAGTCCTTAAGTATGTTAGAGAGTGTCCCATTTGCCAACAGAATAAGAATGAACATACTTATCCAGTTGGACTATTTCATCCCTTGCCCATTCTGAATCAGAAATGAGAATACATCTCCATGGACTTCATCACTGGGCTACCCAAGGTACAAGGGAAGGATTGTATCTTCATGGTGGTCAACAGACTAACCAAATTTGCACACTTCTTCGCCATATCAGTGACTTATACAACAATGCAGGTAGCTGATTTATTTTTTAGGGAGATCTTCAAATTACATGGGATACCCAAAGGGATTGTGAGCAATAGGGACAGTAAGTTCCTAAGTCTCTTTTGGCAGGAGTTGTTCAGGTTGTGTGGCACCAAGCTTACTCCTAGTACCAATTACCACCCACAGACAGATGGGCAAATAGAGATAGTGAATAAATGGGTGAAAGGGTATCTCAGAAACTAAGTATTGGGGCAGCATAGAGCATGGATTAAGTGGCTACACCTCAAGGAGTACTATTACAACACGACATATCATGTCTACCAGGATGACTCCATTTAGAGCCCTGTATGGATATGATGCTACTAGTTTCATGGATTTGCTACTTGGTGACAGTAGGGTGCCGAAGGCTAAGGACTTGTTGCAAGAAAACCAAAATATCATGAAAGAGCTTAAGGAGAATCTGCAACAAGCACATAATCAACAGAAATTGTATGCAGACCAACACCAAGTAGACTAGAGTTTTGAGGTTGGGGACATGGTCTACCTAAGTCTCCAACCATACAGGTAGTCCACTCTCAAAAGGAGTGGAGTAGTCCACTCTCAAAAGGAGTGGAGTAGAGAAATTAAAACCTAGGTTCTATGGTTCGTTCAGAGTGTCTAGGAGTGTGGGAGAAGTTGCATATGAGTTTGAGCTACCAGCTAATAATAGAGTACATAATGTATTTCATATATCCAAGCTCAAAAAGGCACTTGGGCATAATGTAGTTCCCTCATTTGAGTTACCACCATTGGATGAGGAAGGGAAGCTAATCCTAATTTTAGATGCTATCATTGACACTTGGGAGAGAAATCTTAGGAAGAGGATCATCAAAGAGTACTTGGTAAAATGGAAGAACATGCTAATAGAGGATGCGACATGGGAGAATGAGCAGATATTGCAACATCCTGAGCTGATATTGCTTGAGGACAAACAATTTTGGGGAGGGCGGACTGTAAAGTCCCCTTCTTAGTCAATTGGAAAGGTCGATCAATTAGCCTATTTTAGGTTTCCTGTAGGCTAATGGAGGTTGATTAGGGAACCTCTTTGATCACATTTCCTAGGACTTACTATTTATAGTAAGTCAGGCAGGGGGTCACCGGTGGAGTTTGCTCGACATTTCCTTATTTAACATTGTCAGTTGGAGCATCTAGTACATATCACATGGTTTCAAGGTGATCAAGGAATAATACATTTAATTGTCGATATATAAGTTAAATTAAATATTTAACTTATAATAGTTTAAAAGAGTATAAGTTACTTTATGTTATAAAAGTGACTTACCAAATGGGAGACATAAGTTGTTTTTTAAAAGATAAAGTGCTAGGTGATATGGGGCACCCACTTCATGTAGGAATAAGGGGATTTTAAGTTATTAAATATAAAATGATAAAATATTCTTCATAGGCACTGGGAAATGAGAGTAGAAAAGAAAAGTCATAAGTCATTTTTGATTATTCATTCACTCACTCTTCTTTGTCATGCAAGCTTTGGAGCTTTGGCTTTGAGCAAGAACAATGGTTTTGCAGGGATGAGAACCTCTATAGAACACTCTCTTCATGGTTGGAAGACACCATCAGGAGGGTTTCCTAGTAGTTTCACCTAGAGACTATGCTGGTGCTTATTTGATGAATTTAATGAAGTTTGTCACAAGTTTATATGCTCAGATTTTGTGAACAATGGATAATAAATATTGTAGTTGCAATTTTCTGAGTGTTTGAGGAACTTCTTTGGCATTTTGGGCATCCCTCAAGGCTGGTCATACTTCTATAGGGCCATACCACATTGCTGGGCTGACAACAGGGTTTTGGATAGCAAATAAGTCCTTCATTTTAAGTTATTTCATCATGCTGTTATTGATGCAGGAGTATATAGGGTGTAAGAGAAATCTTGCATCAACCAAAAAAATGTTGTTTCTTTTCAATAAGGGCTAAATTTGGCAGGGTTACTATTTTTAGTAAGTTTGCATTTGTGCATTGTTGGATACAAAATCTTACACGGACCTCCGGAATGGTGAATTGAAGCTAATGGTGAATTGAAGCTAACGGTGAAGAAATCACTTCAATATCATTTGTCATTTGTGAGATATTAAAATTTCAAATTCTAAAATCCTATTGAACTATTCAAAGTCAAATTTGAGGCACTTAGAGGCTCTAGATGGGCCAAAAATTTGGCGGGAAACCCAAGCAGTCTACCTTTAAATAGTACTTGAGCACAACCATCTTTTCGAGAGCTTTTCGAAAAGTTATTATAATTGAAAATCCAACAGTCGGATCGAAAGTTATGGCCCCGCGAAGTTGACCTATTTTTGGAGGGAGATGCAAATTTCAAAATTAAACTGGTGGTCGCCAAAAAGGGCTATATATGACCATTTTTGGGAACCCTTGGGGTAGTGGAGTTAAGGGCGAAAGTGTAGAGTCAAGAATAGGTGAGAAAACAAAAACCCTAGTTGATTTGGGGTTATAGAAGGCAGATGATTCCAGAGTCTTGAGAGAGGGAGCTGTAATGTGTTGCAGCTTGTAGGGGATTCATCCTTTGATTGTTTTTGAGCTTCTGTAATGTATTTTTTTGCCCATATTAATAAAATATAATTCTATTATCTATGCGCAATTTTTTTTATTGTGTGTTTTATGATTTACTGCCTTCATCAGTTATGCAGCTAACAAATCAGATTAAAGGAAAAGCAAAAACCAAGAGTTATTAGGGAGTTATATCTGTTGTACCATTCACCAGAGGGGCCATACAGGTCTACTACAGGGGCATGAGCATTCTAGAGGCAAAATGCCTTTAGTTTGGGGGCTTATCTTCTTGTTTGGAGGGCGTCTAGGGTTTGAGTATGAACTGCCATCATATATACACGGAGATCCATGGAGCTTGATGCATTTGGATGCTCATTTTGCAATCAATCTTCGTTGGTTTTTGTACTGCAGACTTGCAATATTGAAGAAATCAAAATGGGTATGTCCCTATATTGATATTTGAGCTATTTGTTCATCTGCGTATTCATTTTTAAATGTGTATATGCTATATTTCTTTCTAGGTATTGTTGCATGCTTTGTATTTCATTTCCATATTTCAATATCATATGCAAAAACACAAAAACAATCAAAACACACAGCAGTGAAAACAAGAAAAAAAAAACTTGGCATAAAAAACCTACAGAAACAGGGTGTATATTACATTCCAAAAACTCTAGATGGACTATTTTAAATTTGTCTAGTGGTGCCATAGCTCAAGGGGAAGCTCAATGATATTGCTCTCTACGTTCCCACTCCCAACGTCATCAATGTAGAGAAGAAGGGATTAATAGTAGAATATGTGAATAGTAATAATTGCTTGACTACTTTCTTGGCTATCATCTCAAGCAGGGCTTAAATTTGATGGTTATATGGCCGTATTTAGTCATTTTAGCCGTAAAATACAATTAAAATTATAGGAAGACCATATCACTTGAAAGGGAAGATTTCAGGTAAATTATCAAAATTTCTATGTAATTATTCTTATATAAACTTTGTGTCTATATATATTTCCTAAAATAGGTAGGCTTTAATATTTGAAAGGCAACTTCAATAGATTACTGTCACAAAAAATTGCTTGACAGACATGGTCGTCTGACAAATTTAGGCCCTGATCTCAAGCTCTTCCATGGCTTCACTGTTCCCTCATGAATTCTTCACAATGGTGTTTCTTAACTCAAGAATGAGCTTGTATCTCCCTTCTATTTGGTTGCTTCATTGAAGGCCATTTCTCATTTTTTAAATTGATAAATAAAATAAATTACTTTGTTTACATCTCAAATATCAGGAAAAAATATCGACTACACTGCATACTCTATGGATTGCTTTAATGCCAGCCAATTCTGTTTTCTAACATTTCATCGTCTCCATTCGCATTTTTCTATCCTCGATTTTGTGACCTCTTGCAATGCATTTTGTAGCTTAACTTTCAAGTCTTCATTCACTTCTGAATCTGCTAGTAAACTAGTAGTTGCACCATGTTTATGTGCAACACTTTTGTCAATAGGTAGTTTTTACTGAAATTGAAGCTTACATTTGTGGAGTTTTTGTAGTTGAATTTTTGTAAAGGCAGAAAGTTACCAAAGTAGTTTCAAGATTTGTCACGTGAAGATGGAATTTAGAAAGATGAAGTGATGGATAGTAGAGGTAGAAAGATACTAGAGTAGTTTCAAACTTTGTCATGTGAAGATAAAATTTAGAAAGATGAAAAACAATGACAAATGAATTTTTATTAAGTGTTCAAAAAATGGAATAAACTTAAAAGAAATTCAAAGTTTTAAGTTAATCATTTGAAAATTGGCATGAATGAACCAAAACCTTCACGAAAGCAAATGGGTGCCTAAACTCAGTCAAGCACCAAAACAACATGTTTTTCTTGCCAAAACAAAGTGGGAAACAAAGCAAAAGCAACACCCAAGTTAGTATATGGGCCCAAGTGAAAGATGGACATCAAATAAACCACCCCAAAACAAATTATAAGTACTACTTTTAAAAATTACAAATATACTACAATTCATGTAGAAATTCAATAATTAAAGCTACACAAACTTCCTTGTCAATAAATATACTACAAATTTTCTTAATTGATTTTCAAATTTTATATCTCCTTAAAGTCTTTAATATTAAATTAAATAAATTAATAAATACATAAATAAATAGATGTTTTAAATAAATAAGCATTTGTTATTTAAAAATATTAAAACTCATTAAAAAAATCTAAATCATAAAAATTAAAAAAAGGAAAAAAGACAATCAATAAATGAAAGTAAATTGCGTGACATTTAATGCATTAGAAGACACACTAAAACATCTTCATGCCACATCCATTCATAATATGCGACATGTTCTTTTCTCATAATTAAATCACAAAAGCATGTGATGGGCTTGATAATAAGGATCATTAATATCGATCTAAAAAGTGTGACAATGAGTGCTTCCAAGTTTAATGATTTCATTCAGCAATTAGACTAATATCCCCAACTAGTTATGTTAATCACTAATTTTAGTTAAGGAACAAGTTTCAAATCAACCATATCAATTCTTCTATTAAAAAGAGTTTGATTGAAATGAAATTTAAGATGCAATTTGTGAATGAGCTATCAATATCAAATCAACGGAACACTTTATGTTGAAAAATGTACCAACAAATTTCCATAGTAAACTTAAAACATGGATTGAAACTCTATTTGTGCCTTTCTTCTCTCTCTCCCTCTCTATCTATCTCTCCTCATCTCATTTTAAAATAAATAAAATTACAGATGGGAAGCAGTGGTAATTGGTTCCCAGTTATTGTTGCTCCATTTGTTTCTGATCTTTAAAAAATAAAAACAATAAAAAATAACCTTGGAAACATTAGAAACCATGGATGGGCCATCTCAAATATGAAATTTAGTTATAAAAAAATTGACCATAAGATGTTAAATTCGACAAACCAAATAATTTTTTTGATTTAAATATTGGCATGCCCTATTTCAATCATCCTTCTCATTCCATGTGATTCACTTAGGCTATGTGCTCAAAGAAATAATCACGTTTTGTAGGGCATGACTAGCTCAAAGTTGACTAGTGTGTGTGAATCTCAATAGATTTCACATATCTAGACACACCCATGAAAATTCTAAAAAATTTAGCACACCATTGTATATGAGTTAAGAGATTAAAGATATTGTTTGGGGTTTTGGGTAGCAACAACAACCATGAGACGAATTGTTATGTGGACCTAGGTTTGTAAGTAGTTATTTAAAAGTGATGACCAAACCTGTGCATGGTGGGCCCCAACGACCGTGCGCTACACCTACCAATAAAATATTGACAAATTCTCTAATATAGACTTACTAATCCACATAAATGATTCATACACAAAAGTCCCTCATTTATCACATGACAAAGTATATTTTTATACCATTATTGGGTGTTTATAACGACACATTCTTTTAACTTTAGGTCATGTTTTATGATTTTTGTAAGTCCATTAAAAAACAACAATCACACCTTTAGGAGGTATACACAAAACCTAAACCTAATCTTGAACATCATTTTTATCCTTTATTCTTCTACAAGCACCTCCCCCTCTCCCATCAACCTACACATTGATGACTACACGAGGCTTTATTATCTCTTCATGGATCTTGACCTATTGAGTCTAGTGTTCTTTGTTGCCACTCAAAAATGCATTTTGTTTCATCTACCATTATTTAGGGACAATTTTAGTGGCGACCACTCACAAACAATCTTCTCCAGGTAATGATTGCATTTGTCTACTATTGTTGTTTTTTAATTTGGGATTGCAAATTTGTAGAGGGTTTCATTGTTTTTCTTAATAATGTAAATGTTTGTAGAGGGTTTCATTAATTTAAAAAAATGTCATCTCCAACAATTTCCCTACTTGCTAGAATGATAATATTATGACTTGAAATGAAAATTGCAGCATATCCTAAGAGTTCTATTTGGGTATTGGTGATTTGTGAGGGTTTCAAAATATTGTACATTTTTTTTATTTGGGTTTGGTTTTTGTTGGGGGTTTCCAATATTTAAGGATACAAATGTGTGTGGGTCTCTTTTCTTTGATATGTTGATTAGTAGAGGGTTGCATTTTTTAATACAACTATCTATATGTTTATATTTGTTTATCTATAGTTATATATGCATATATACACATAAAAATTGGTTTTGAATGTTGAGTTCTATTTTCATTATATATATGCATACTATTATGACTTCAAATGAAGAATTTTGTTAATGTTGTGAGTTTTATTTTTTTATTTGGGTATGCTAATTTACAAGGGTTTTGAATTATTGTCCACTTTTAAATTTGGGCCTTTTTTTAGGGTTTCCAATTTATATATAGAACTATTGAAAGAATTTTGTTGACTATTTTTTGGTGATTTTTCTTCATTGATATGTAATTGTAAATACTCGTATAAGGTTGTATATATAAATATACAAATGTATATATGTATAAGAAATTGCACTTCTTTATAGTTTTAGAATTTAGACTTAATTTATTTATTGTTGCTTAATATTTATAGTTATTTACAATTCTCTATACAAATGTAAAGTTGTACATGCATGTATACAACTATGTCTATGTGTACATATAACTATGTATGTGTGCATATAGCTGTGTATATATAATTATGTATATGTGTATATATAATTGTATATACATATGTACAAATATAGATATATATATATATAGAGATAGAGATAGAGATAGAGAGAGAGGGGGAGAGAAAGAGAGACAAAATGAGGGGGAGAGAAAGAGGGAGAAATACACGTGTGAGGTTTGAAGGTGGTGGTTTACATGCAAAACACTATTTACCTACTCTTTTATTTGAACCTGAAAGAGTGTGCTCTTTTCCTTGAACACACTAAAGAGTTTTTTTACAACATTAGTGTGCTCTATGGATTTATCAATCAAGGGTGGTTTCTATCTAAATATACTATATTAAAAAAAATAATTTCAAACCTAATAAAAAATAGTCCCAATCACTTCATATAATTGAATCTACATTCGTTTAAACACAATCCAAAGTTGGTTCCCATAGGCTTTAGAGATCATCAATTCATGTTGTTAACATGCCATACCTACCCTTATGTCTGGAACATGCCCATCAGTAACAACAATAAAATAAAATCTAGAATCATCATATAAATGATATAAATTGAAAACAATATCGATTGAGATCATGGAGATGCCTAAATCTCTAGCCCACATGGAAGTTGGTTTGGGCATAAACAAAGAACTTGGAGAAGAAACTCTATAGCTCGAGAAATGTTGAGGTTTCTAATGAGTTCAGAAGTTTATTCAATTTTAGTCTTTGTTCTAGCATGCAAACATGTACATGTAGTAGGCATATAACATGCAATGTTGCATCTTTTTCTTCATGATAAAAAAAATTGTTAACTCTATCATAGTTGAAAGTGGTCATGGTGGGAACCACATGCAAAGAGTCCATGTGGCAAATGTTGTTATTCTTAAGACAAATGCCCTAAATAATTGAAGACAACTAATGTTGTGTATATTTTGTGGCTTTGTTATATGAAGTTGTCCTTAATTTTTAAGATTTAAATTTTTTAAATATTTTTAATGTTTTATTTATTACCAATGTGCACCATCCTTCACAAAAATTATTTAAGGGAATTTTAACTATACTGAAATAGTAAATTTTAGAACTTATAATCACTAAAATGAGGTTAATAAAAGATTCAAGAAAAGAAAAGAGAATAAAAAGAAAGCCCATCGAGGCGTAAGATTGTATGGAACAGGTTCATGACTGAATGTGTGATGGGGAATCATGGGAGATTACAACTAATGTTGCTATGCACTGGTTTACTCTCCATAAGTATTGTGGATATCACATGGTCAATCAACTTATTGGCATCATCCAAATTGTTTACAAGCACCTAAAAACACACATAAAAAGAACATAGTTCACTTTTGGGAAAGAAAAAAAATAGAAATAGAAAAGAAGAAAAAAGTTGATTGAAGAATACAACTGGTGCCATAGTTGTTGGAGTTAGGGGGCTTGGCAATGCATATGGCCAATAGGTTCTCACTATAATCCCCCACAATGGCATTGAGCATGGAGAGGCTATCAACAGTGAAGGTGACAACAACACACACTCCCACGCCTGTGGATAGGTATAGAGATAGAGAGGTAGAACCCAACTATATTTCCAAAAACTTCTGCAAGAGGAATGAAGCTAGCTAGTTCTTGAGCATCATAAAATCTCTTCTAATGTGTAGGCAATAATTCCTCTTTGTTTCTGGTCTCAAATGAGATTGGTGATAGGAACTAATAATAACATTGTTGATGTTACTATCGATGGAGGAGTTGCTAGGCTTAATTCTAATAAATCTGGTACCCATATAGTGGTATATCTATTTTCAATGACATTTATGTTCTCATCGCATACTCACTGTACATGTGTTCACCATGTGTGGAAGAAGATAGGTTTTATGCCATGAGAAACTTGTTAGATCCTATTGCTAACCATCAACAAGAAATCATTAACTAAAAATCCTAGCATGACAAATTTATGGGAGTGTGGCAATTTTACGATGAGAGTAGGCTCCCAAGCTACTGGCACTATTTTGGCGATCATACACTATTCTGGAAGCCATGCTCCCACTAAAGAAGCCTATCGGCTAATAAGAATTTTAACAACTTTCTTTTAACTATGATCTTCCTATATCACTATCTACTTTTCTATTACTATTTTAGATGTACAATGTGTGACAAAATGCATTGCAAGAGGTGTCAAATGTATGCCAAATGCTATTTAAATGGACAACATGAATAAACTTCCAAATACTAAAAAACTAAAACTAAAATATATATTAGTTGAATATGGCATGCTAAGTGGTGCCACATATGAGTGTCGTGGCATACATGTGAAATATCACCAACACATTGCAAATTCTAATAATTCTAAGAATCGTATTGTAACTGTATGAACACATACAGGGTAAGTGCAAGAAGATGAGTTCACCTTTTGGCCAAAAAATGGAAGTGTTTTTCCTGTTTTTCAAATTTTGCCGTACTTGGAATGACAATTTGAAGCACTTGCACATAAAATATTAAGATGATGTAAAAATAAGAAATGTAGGATTTTGTTTTTAGTTTTCAAATATGTAATTTTTTCTAATACCCAGATGATACAAATTAGTTTTTTATTAGATGTACCAAAAGTGGCTTTTTAAAAGTCCCCTATTTTTTGTAAAAGCGTGCATGTGTACAACCAACATAATTTGACCTAAATTAATGTATTTTTATTTTTCCTTTTGTGGAAAGATTCTTAGGATTTTGAATTTTGGTCAGGATATTTTTTTTGTAATTTTTTGATAAATATTTTTTTTATTAATTTTTTAATGGCCCTAATTAGTGTTTTTTAAAACCCCTCGTGTACGACCAACATAATTTGAGCTAAACTACTCAATTCACTAAAAAAAAATTTAGCATGTAGAGAATGATGTCTAGTTTGGTCAGACATCATTTTTTTTCAAGAAAATTTCAAAATCAAAAGTTATTAAAAAAATAGTAACCTATGTTATTTCAAGTTTATGAGTTAGTTTATTTGGAAAAAAAAAATAAATAGAAAATTATGTTCAATAGTAAAACAAATTTACATATTTGAAAATTAGACTTTCAAATCTATAATGGGTTTTAATTTCGTTAAAATATTCTAAAAAAAAGTCGTCAGCCATAGTGGTGAAACTAGTTTTTTGTCTTGTTGTTTTCATGGTCTCCTAGTTGCAAATTGACGGGTTTAGCTCAAATTATGTTGATCGTATACGAGGGGTTTTAAAAAACACTAATTAGGGCCATTAAAAAATTAATAAAAAAATATTGGCTAGTTTAAAATTTCAAAATTTTAGAAATGGGTACACGTTATAAATGGGTCCCTGTTTCTAAAAAATTTAAAAAAATTAGCCATAGGCATGTAAAAAAAAACTTTTTGAAAACGGGTGCCCATTTTCAAAATGTATTTTTTTACATGCCTATGGCTAATTTTTTTTTAAATTTTTTTGAAAACGGGTACCCATTTTGCTTCGAGAGCCCAATCCTAAACGGGTACCCGTTCCAAGTGGTATTTTTCATCCGCGGGAGACTTCTGCGAAATGTATACTCAACTTTGTGCTTTAACCCACAATAGACCTCTAAGAGTTTTATATGAGTGATTCCACATAGCATTAGACTTGCCATTGAATGACTTCGACATAAATATTTTTCTACAAAATGAAAACAACACATAAAATATTGGTTTTAATGGGACTCTTGCATTATAGTCATGAGGCAAGTTTTATTTGAGAGACCAAAACACATACTAAAGTTAATTACTTTGTGGTTTACTTCAATCAAATAACACACATGTGATTATACAAGTCAACTTATTAAAATATATGCTTGACAAATGTTGCATTCAGTAGAAGACTCATTGGATGTGTGGAGATGAAATATGACCAAGATAAAGTTATTCGCTATTTTCTACCCAAAAAAACATCAACTTGCATACTAATCAATACATAAAAAAAACTTAATTACTATGGGTCCAAAACATAAGAGGAAAGAGCATGGATATATGATTCTCACCATTTAAAAAAAAAAATTCATGAAGGTGTTATGTCAAAAATTGTCATCCTGCATGGAATGGTACAATTTCTCTTAGTTTAGCTCCTCTCTTTTGGTGACCTTTCAACCTAGTTTGTTTTAGACCTTCCTAAACCCTGATTGACCTATGTCTAACTGGAAGAATGTTGTGTTTTAGGATAATTGAAGACTGAAAGTGAAAAAGTGAGTTTGGATTTGGGATTCTGGGACCCCCTTAAAGCAGACCTGATCGAAAAATTAGTGCTTGGACTTGGGTGCTCACGCCCTTGTCCTACCCTATTTCTTGGGGTTTTGAATTTTGGCAGGATGTCAGCACTCGCCGTACATTCTGGGATTTTGTTTTCAAAATTTAGTTTTTCACGTAATGTTGACATCTTATTTCAAAATTTGAAATTCCTAAGGTTAGATATTTATAGACATTTGAAAATCATTTTATAACACACAATCTTGATGAAGCTTTATGCCAAAACTCTGCCAAAATTGCCATTGAAGATTAGTGATTTGTTGAAGCTTTTGAATTTATTTGGATTTTCTATCATGGAGACAATGGATGGAGATTAGGAATCAAGATATTGAGACTATCTTGCTCTTCCTATGGTTTTTACACCTTTTTCATGATCGGGAGAAGGGTTGAAGCCTCCAACATCGAGCTTGGAATTCCTTCGCGGAAATGGCTGCCTCACCTTCTTGTTCATGCAAGTCTTCATTGCTTTGAGCTCCTTGAGGTGAAGTTGTGTTTATTCATTAAGTAAAGCGAATTGTTGATCTTTCTTTGATGCTTGAGTCATCTAGGGTTTTATATTTATGCATACACATTTATTAGATGAACACACACATCTGCAGATCTTTGTTATTGGCTATTGTTGAGGTAGGAATACTGAAGATGGGGATTGACTGAGGCAAGCTCCTATATAGCCACAACCATCTTTCTCCTCCTTTTCCATGTATAAGTTGAATTCATCGAGATCCGATGGAAAGGAGCGACATGGAGATGGATATTGCAGACACATGCATCATAGAGTTTCAGATTTCAAGATTGTGAGACTTTTGGGACATTGGCACTCACGCCTTAGTCCAACTGGGTGATTTCTTTGGGATCTGGAAGCCTCTGGAGATTGTAAAACAACTGTTGCAGAAAACCCTGACATTTAAAAACTTCTGGGACACTGGCACTAGTGCCCCAGTCCATTAGGTCCTCTGTTTCTGGGTACACTGTCTCTGTACCATTTCCTCTACATTTTTGTAATAGTTTCATTAGTATCCGTGTCAGAAATTAATTTAGTACAATCTGATTGGAAATCTAGGGTTTCATGCTTAGTGGATGATACTAGCTTGCAAAAACCTGATCAAAACAACTAGCAGAAAAAGGAAACATAGGAAATCAGTAATTTATCCCTAAACTTATTCCTTGCTTCCCTAATGTTTTAGTGTGGGAAAGTGTGGGACTTGAAATTTTCCATCTTGCTTCCCCATTTTCCCCACTAAATAGAAGGCACCTTTAAGTCAATTTAATAATATAACAATTTTTTGTTTTCAATTTTAAAATAGTGTATTAACAAAACACTATGTTAAAGTTGGCTTATTTTCTCATATTCTTTTTTTATTAAATTATAGTATGAACTAGTATAGCTATCTTAAATACATCTATCTAAAAAATGCCCATACATATCAAAGTTGTTTTATTTTATTTTAAAATAAATTTTATTTGAAGGAGCTATTTTTATTTTACTTAAGAGTTATTTTATTTTTTTAATAGGTAAGTAGCTACCAGTATGACATCAAATATATTATAGATAATAAAAAGACCAAGTACATAGCTTGCTAGGTAAGCAGTTACAATATTAACTTGTCAAAGGAAAAAAATTACTTGTTGTGCCAAAGGGTCCTGAGCCCTTCCGCCATCTCCACAACTCTTTCCACTTGGGTAGGAGATCTCCATAATGTAAGCAAAGGTATCCATGTTGTTTCTACGTATGCCTTCCCTATAACCACCAATGCCTGACCAACCACACTATTTTATTTGTTGATAGTTGCCGCGTCAAAGATCCCGGCCATCAACCCATATTTTGGTCTTTTGTTAAAATTAGAGATTGTTGTTGATGTTGCCTCATACATGTGGTTCTTGATGAAGCTATTCACCATGACCTTGCCACTATTCTTTTGACCCAAGATGAGAACTGAGTTCATAAAAAATTCCTCATAAAGGAAGCCATCATGAATATGCCCGCCAGTGAAGACTTTTGATCCAATCACTTTGAAAATAACATTCACTATCTCTTCCGAGTTGACCTTGAATAGTTGTTTGATTTGGTCTTTTGGGGCTTCCTTGTCATCGTCCTCCTGGTCATCGCTCTCCTCATCGGCCTCTTTGTCCTCCTCTTCTTCCTTCCTATCCTCTTCTTCCTTAGAGTCTTTCCCTCCACTCTCATGCTGCCTATCCTGGCAGACGCATACACCGTCAATGACCATTCGATTTGCCATTGCTTCAGCACGCACTGTGCAAGGTCGGAGGCACCTGCACTTTAAAGACATGCCTATGAGAGTTACGAAGCGATACGACCAAAACCATGTGAAGGATCTGTCACTCAATCTTTTAAGGATTGTAAATATTTCCTTGAACTCTAGTTTCTATAAGAAAGTCGATCATCTCACCAGAATTTCCTTTGGCAACATTCTAAAAAATGGTGGAGTCATTTCCTTCCATCTAATACAACACACCATGTCCTCTCTATGATTCTCGTGTCTAATCTTGGCAGATTTCTTAAGTCATCCCGAGCGATGGAGGCTGAGATGTTTTGGCGTGCTAAGATGCCAAAAAAGGGGTGACCGCTCCTTATTTGACTTGTTTTGGATATGACTTAGACACACCCCCTCTGGTGCCCCTTACGACATTTGATAACTTAATATTTTTTATGCAAGTTCCAGATTTGGGAGTTGTCTCCTTCGGAATCGCAGGGCCGGACCTGAGTGCTTCTGATTCCTACGGCATCATATCAACAATAGGTTTTGTCTTCCTCTCATGATGGAATAGAATGCCATAAGTCTGGGAAATTGCGGAGGCAGCCAAAATGCTATTTGCATCCTTGCCCGCTAGGATGGGGTAATCCTCTCTTCTATCACCTTGTTTGCTTTTTTGTGGTAAATTCCCTTTCTGTATTTTCTATCAGAATTGGACTTGGATTTGGCTCTGGCGGTAGTGGTGCGGAGACAGGTTTCCCCGAGTGGTCGCTATTGTCCTTCAAATTCCTTCCAGTCTCCTTAGTATCGGGAGTGTTCGCAATGGAGGACTCTAATTTCTTTGTGGGGCAATTCTCCTGAGTGGTAGTGGCTCCTACAATCAGAGCAAAAGAAATGCCTCTCTTCTACTTCTAGTTTTTGGATCTTTGTATAATTCCTTGAATAAAGGGTGATTACTTCCAGAAACTGTTTGATCGCTGCCACTTGAATCCTGGCATAGAGATAAGAATCATTGTCTAAGAGGGTGGAGTCTAAGTCCGTTATTGTTCCTAAAGAACGACCAACCTTGAGCAAGCAATCCTCTGATCAGAATTCAAGAGGGAGGTTGTAAAGCCTAATCCACTTAGGTTCATTGTAGGGTTCATAGTTGGTCAAATCAAAGTTTGGAGACCATTTTCACATGTAGAGGGGCACATCATTCCTGAACCAATTCTTGCCGCATAGGATCATGTCCCGATCGGATTCTGAGATGAAAATTACCACAAAGAAGCCTCTGGGGAGGAACTTTAGAACACACCTAATTTGCCAAATTTCATCAACCCACTCGTTGACTTGTTTTCTACTAAGCTAGGCCCTATAAACCGTCTGATAATTGTCGTGTGCTCCAGCATGTCTATATCGTTTGCACATTCCTCCTCGACATTGATAAGGGTGCCGCTTTTAGGAATGCTTGCTGTGCTACTCTCCTTCGCATGGCCAACCAAATGCTCACCATCCATTTTTCGCATGCAAAGAGTTATTTTATTTGTTTTTATTTACTTAAAGAGATATTTTATTTTATTTTTATTTACTTAAAAGTTATTTTATCTTATCATTTCAAAATGTTTCAAACATGTTTTCAAGGAAAATTTAGGGTTCATCATACCTTCTTCACTTTAGGATGGTTTGTGTATTATTTAAGAGTTTATTCAATTTATTTTATTTACATAAGAGTTATCTTATATATTTTTATTTACTTAACATTTTTTTTTAATTAGTAAACTACACCCAAAGGGGGTTGCTCCCATATAAGAAAAAACAAAAATAAAATGATGCATCAAACCCATAAACATGGGTGCATAACAACAAACAAGAGGATCAAGTATAATAGAGGGATTTTGTTGAGCAAAATATCCACTCAAGATATAGCCTAAATTATGTTAAGGCGTTAACACCCATTTTGGAGTGAGACTGCAAGTGCATTTTGTTGTTGGCCTCCTCTCTTTTGGAGATGCCCTTCTTCCTTTTCTGCACTATATACCATTCTTTGTCACCTCCATCTTCATTTAAATCCTTCGAGAGATGGAAAGGCATAGATGAAATCAAAGTTTAGGCGCAGTGGCTTGGGAACCATTAACGGTCACTGAGGGTTATGGAGTTTGCAAGCCCTTAGGGCCCATTGCTGCTTTCTAGAATGGCTCCTACTGTGAGTCATTTCTAATTGTTGGTGTGCTCTTGGTACCCATGACTACATTCTAAAATGGCTCCTTACCCAGGACTGAATCTGAGGACTGCTTGATTCATGCTGATCTTTCTTGTTCTCTATGGCAACTTTCGGAGATGAATATTGCCTTCTAGCAAGACTTTCAACCTTGTAATGTTGAGGGGAAGTATCTTTCCACCACGTGGCTTCACGCTTTGAATGAGTTTTAATTCTTGGACAATCAACTATAATATACCTAGTTTTATAACACTCCCGCATCGAAAAGATAAACCCTCATAATCCAAGGGTTGTGTCCATCTATGACCATTAGCTTTCAAAATTATTTATGTCAGAAGATCTTTGGGAGTATCTAATTCCACCAAAATCCAAGCAAAAGTCATCTGAATAAGATTTGTTGAGCTTTTGTCTATAGTCACAAAATTGCTGATTGAGTTACCAATTGTTGCAAAGCAAGATTCAAACCAGTAATGGAGGGGAAGATTTGGAAGGCGGGCCTAGACCGACATAATATAAAATGATTCAGCAAAAGGATTAAAATGTGGATGCCATGATTTTAGCATTAATATGCTTTATCCCCACATCCATAAATAGCTTAAGATGGTATTTCTAACCTTCCTCCTATCAAAAACCACAATAAAGAAGCCTCTTGCATAGGGATAAATTTCTAATTTCTTTTCCATTAGAGGCTTCCACGAGTCAGATATCCATTTGTGCAAATTTGAAAGGCTTGGCCATAAGCGATCGAACCTTCCAATTAATCCATTCTCAATAAAATATTCTTCGTTTTCAAACAACTCTTTCTTTAAATCGTTACTAGAGCATTAAACAATCCAGATCCATTTGGTAGCACAGCGTCAGACGCCTCCATCTGTGAGGACACAAAGTTTTTAATCCCAGAGATAGAAAGGCTTGAAGAGCCTCCACAATCACGCCAAAGTCCGCCGTGTCCATTTTCATCGAATGTAGATGTCGAATCCGCAACAACATAAATCAAGCACACAAAGGGGTTTGTAGAAACCCTAGTGCCATGAATGCTCGGGAATTTTGCGTCCATAGATGGGGAGTCTCTATTCAAGGGATGTTAATTAATTATATTCGTCTCTCCACAACTTTTGCATACATGTAACTATAACAGTTATTTTACTTTATTTTAGAATTATTTTCTTTTATTTACATTATTAACTTTATTTTAATTTGAAGAGCTATTTTTTAGTTGAGTAATTTTATTTATGGAGAGTTATTTTTTTTATTTTCTTTGCTATAATTTAATTTTTTTAAATATATGTCAGCTACATTTTAGTTTTTATGTACACGGTAAGACTCTCTACTCCTTGATGCCATGTATTAATGGGAAAAAAAACTTATTTTAAGGCCATTATCATTAATTTGGAGAACACAGCAGTAAACCTTTCCTTGGCCAAATCCAAAGGAAATTGGAAGGGGACGATGTTTGTGGGTGATTGGTTGTACCCCATTTTCCCTTGAAATTCCCTTTCTATCCTCTTTATTACATAGAATTCTCCAAAATCAATAAATAAAGTTAACTGTCAGTAACGGTCTGTTCACAATCGAGGGCCAGGGTTTAATCTTCCAAAAACACCTGAATACCCCAACGCTTTCTTAAAGCGACTCCAGTCCAATCCACAAGACAGCTCAGATTTCCTTTTCTCACTCCATTTCCAAATTCATCACTGCATTGTTTGTTTTCTGGGTCGGAATCAGAATTTACTGTGATCAAATACATTGTTTTTATTTCACACACAGAACTTGCCAAGAACCCTGTGTTTTATTCAACAGAAATGGCAGACATTTCAGAAATTCCTTCTGTTGGCGTAGATGATAATGCAGTGATGGACAATTCACCGGAAATGTCTTTGGAATTTGCTCCGAAAGCCTTGGAAGAAATGTCATCAGAAAATCCTGCTTCCAAACCCTCGGAAGATGTCTCTTCCAGAACCTTGGAGACATCTTCTCACAAGCCCCTGGAAAATGTCTCTCCCAGAACCTTGGAGACATCTTCTCCCAAGCCCTTGGAGACACCTGCTTCCAAATCACGGGAGGCTTCCTTTCCTAAACCCTCGGAACCTTCTAGTCCTGAACATTTTGGAGCTTCAGGGGAACAGGCTGCTTCCACTCCCTATCGCCTCTTCAATCGGCAGAGGACCATTCACGAAGTTCTTGGTGGAGGACAGGGTATGTAACTTTCTTTACTCATAATTTGGTTCTTTTTCAAATTTGGTAAATTTCTGTTCCATGATATTTCTGCCATCAATTTCACCTAGGCTTATGCTCAGACTTGACAACCAGTGGGTTTGGATGTAGCACTCTCTATTTTACTCAATTTTAATGCTTTATCATTCCCCACTTTAGAACCCCCAGTATTTTACCATTTGAGCTCAGCTGATTTATATTTATTGCTCTGTTTGCTTACAAGTTTATCTTATTTTGAAAAACTATATAGAATTTAGTGCGAAAATAATATCTATTATTGGGTTTCTGTTTCCACAGTTTTGAAATTCGTCGAGCTGATCTCAATTTAACTGTGAGGAATATTATTAGAATAGCTTCTGAATATTTTGATTCACATGGCCAAATGTTTCATTCCATCTCAGTTGAACTTTGAAACTTTTTACTCGAACGGTTCTTGAATTTCGCTTGCTCTCCTTTGATATCAACTGAGTTTCAAAAACAATTAGCAAATCGTTACTGACTCCTGTCTTTGGTGATTCTTTGTTTGAGTTCTGGGTTTTATGTGATTACTATCATAAATGTATGATTCTGGGAGGTCTGGGGGTTTAAAACACTACTGTATTTTCAATGTCATTTCTTTTTTGATTATTTATTAGGAGCTAATGAATTATAACTGTGAGTCCAAGAATCCTTATAGTCGGGGGATGGATTTAACAGGATGTTTCCAATGCCAATTTTCCTTTTACTTTGTTGAAGTTTGTAAAGTTGTTTTTGCTTCTTGTTGATGTTATTTTTATTTCTATTCGTTATTATTATTATTTATTTTATTTTTTTGCTTGGTAAAAGGCCTTAGCCATATAATTTTATTAATTTTTAAACCTAATTACAGACAGACTCAGAGCACCGGGAGTAAAGAGTCGGCCGGAGAAAACCTCCCGGTATTGCTCCAAAATTAAAAATAAATAGATATTATTTCTATTTGTTAATTGTTTTTCCTTATCTTATCCTATTTCCTATTGCTTTCTATGGAAGTATCTCACATATTATCATTATGTCTTGCAATGCTTTAGCACTTATTACTCAATCCCTTAACTGTAAATGGTGTCTCCTTTAAGTCCTCCAATGTAGCTTTAAATTAAAACCTGAAGATCGCCTCTTAAATCCTCACCCTATGGATTAAAGCTTGACTTCTAAAACCCTAAAACTTATTTTGGTAGAACATTTTTACTGCATGTTTGAGGTAAGTTTTTCAAAATTTATTTGATATATTTTCTCTGTTGTCATTGGCAGTTGCTGATGTGATGCTCTGGAGGAAAAGGAGCATTTGTATTGGTTTACTTCTTGGTGGTGGTGCTATTTGGTACTTTGTGGAACGATCAGGATATACATTTGTTTCAGTTGTTTCATCAGCACTTCTTTTTTTCGTTGTTCTTTTGTTTGCCTGGGCAAAAACTGCTAATATTCTCCACAGGCAAGCAGTTATTTTTAGCATTTTGATTTTCTCTTGACCCTTATTTTGCTTGTTTTTTAATTGGTTAACTTATTCATGCAAACAAAATTTAACAGTTACTCTGTATATGCAGGCCACTTCCTCCTCTTCCTGATTTAACACTATCAGAAGAAATGGTGACCATAGGAGCAGCTAAACTGAGTGCACGGATTAATTCCATCTTGGCAATTGCACATGATCTTGCTGTTGGGAAAAGTATAAAGCTTTTTGTAAAGGTAATTTAAATTTAGTAAACTCTTGTTAACTGATAATTTTCTTATATATTTTTACTTCTTCCATTTTTGATGCATATGACTGAAATTGTTGCAGCACAATGTAACCAGCCACTCTGATGAATTGCTAAGAAAACTGCATTATTTGACAAGCTAGTATTAAGCCTGTCGCAGTTTTTAGGGCTATTAAGCCAAAGGATAGACCTAGGATACCTTCTTTCTTGATTTGCCTAGCCCTATCTGTTTCTTAATGGTTATGTTGTTATTATTAAGGGTGTTTCTTGTGCCTTAGACTAGATTCTTAGAGGAATAGATCTAGGCCATTAGCTATATAAATCTCTTTGTCAAATAATTTTGTATTATAATGCTTTTTGTAATATTATGTCTTGCAGGTGGCTTTCATTCTCTTGTTTATATCTGTTTTTGGAGGGATGTGCAACTTTCTCACAGTTGCTTATATCTGTAAGTAGTTGGAATTTTTTAGTGCATTAAAACAAGTAATATCACTATCTAGTTCGAACTTCTATAATTCTTTTATTATTGGTTTTTTAATAAGATGTTATTATTTAGTTCTCATTAATTTTGATTACCTAGGAGAATTTTGGAGCTCATCATTTCTCATCTTTACCATCCATATTGTAAAGAAATATAATCAATTTTGTTTGTCTGGTGCATCTGATTTTAATTTTGCTTCTTTCTTTTTCCACCTTTTATATTGCAGGTCTTATTTTTGGTCTCATTGTTCCTGCATTGTACAACAAGTATGAGGATCATGTGGATAGACATGCAGAAAGAGCACACAAGAAAATAGCACAGCAAACAGAAGTAGCGCAGCAGCATATTTTAAAACATTACAAGAACCTTGACGAAAAAGTTATAAGCAAGATCCCGAGGGGGCTTTCTAATCTTTCCAATATTTCGAAGGACAAGACCCTGTGATTTGTCTCTAGGTGGATCCAAGAAAAGTCTATGTCGTGAGAAAAAGGTTTTCTGACAATGTGAATGTAAAATCATTTTTTGAGACAATGGTGCATTTGGTTGATCATCTTTTGTTTCTCTTTTACTTTTCATTCACAAGCAATAAATGTTAAAGAAATCATGCTTCTAGCCTATATATATAATATACAGTGTAGAACATAAAAAGTTCTTATTAACCAAAGAATTTTAGGATCTGCGGTCATTTTTGTGGAATTGTATCTTTTTCTTACCTTGCAGCTATAAATTGTTATAGTATTTTCGACTTTTTAATGTTTGAAAGTGTATGAGATGATTGATCTTTTAGGTTTGATCCATGTTGTTTTGAAGTCATCTTGTTTTCTGTCTTAGTATTTCAACACTTCAGTTTCCTGAATTTTTCCCAGGCAGGTAAACTGCCTAGATGTTATTTTTGTGGCTTAACTCATTTAGATTTTGGATATCAAAATATCTTTCCTTTTAGCAGACTAGAAGCAGATATATACTGCCAATTCTTTTATTAGTGTAGTGAATTGGATGAGTCGTGGGATGAACACTGAAATGATAGTTGAACATTGAAATGCATCGTAAGAAAACTCAAGCAGAATCTCCGAGATGTGCAAGTATGCTTGAGCCGGCTTTTTATGGTGCCATATGGAAAAGTGCAGGGAAAATTTCTAGCTCCACCAGACCCCAATTAAACAATGAGCCGTAGTGTTGAATAATATTTAATAATTACGCCTTGACTTTTAGTTTTTAATTTTTAACCCTAAACCTAGTCATTCTTTCCTCTTTCACTCTCATTTTCACTCTTTTGTGATTGTTTTCACTCTTATGTGACTATAAAATTTGCCACGAAACGTTATATTTTTACCCCATTCATACGAAAGAATTACATTTGGATAGAGTGTTTTAGTATTAAATGTTCATTCATTTCTCTGCCATATTGAATATGTATAAATCCACAGTATGCATATGTCTTCTTTTGATATGCCTTATCATATGAAAGAATTACATTTGGATGGAGTGTATTGGTATTAAATTGTTCATTTCTCTGCTATATTGAATGTGTATAAATCCACAGTATGTAATATGTCTTCTTTTGATATGCCTTCTTCTAGGTATATATGCAATAGATTTTTGTGCTTACAGTTATAGATGTGCAATATTTGGAAGTGTAATATTATTTCAAACATTTGTTATGTCTCTGCAATATTTTGTTTTGTTATATCAATTGATGTCTACATTGGACCTCTGAAATGGTAGTTAGATTTTTTTTTTCATTTATGATTTGGGCTTACATGCAACTGTGTATATACAAATTTTGCATGCATGCAGCTAAGAATGGTTTTTAAGTAAAATAACAAGAAATGAGATGGTACCAAAAGGGAAGCCTCCTTATGAAACGGTAGTATTTAAACAATGGGGTGATGAAAGCAAAACTTGTGGCAGTGAAGAACCTTGGAAATAACATTCATTCAAAGTAATTCAAAGTAACCTGCAGATTCGATTATGATAGGTCTTATGATAGGTCTCATGATAGATATATTCAAGGTCTCATTATGCCAAATCTTAATGTAAGAGCCTCACATGTTGTATCACACCATGTCTTCCCTTATGCCTCATAAGAACATGATATTGATTTCCATGATGCCAATGAACCAAATTAGTCAAAAAGTAACCATAGGGAAAGAGATGTTGATTAAGGGATTGATCTACTTGACTACCTTAGGGAAAGAACTCAAGCATTTCAAGTAGAGATCTAATCGAATGAATCTAGGCTTGCTCAACAAGCTTAACTATAGGCCCAATTAAATTAGTTTTCCCAACAACAAAATGTAAACCAAGGTCAATATATTCCCAATTAGTTAGTGCATCCAAATTAGTAACATAACCCATAAGTCAACAATCGTCCTAATGTGAGAGCTCCATTTAGGATACGATACCTAAGTTTTAAGGAAACAATGCAATCATGGGAAAGGAACACCATAGGCTTTTATTAATATTATTGATGACTATGAGATTAAACATGAGGATGTCATAATGAAACTATTTGTGTAGTCCTTGGAGGATAGTTCAAGGCAGTGGTATAAAAGTCTACTTGACAACAATATTGACTCATGGGAAGAATTGTGAGGATCTTTAGGTTGGAATATGGAGATAGGATAGACCTAAAATTTACCATAAATGAGTTGATATCCATAAGAAAGGTAGTCCAGAAGAGGTCTCAAGTGCAAAATTTAGTAGCTCAAAAGGTATATTTCGATGACTAAGAGTTGATATGCCCACAAAAAAATGCCATCCAAGGAGGTGGTACTGTTACCAATAGCAAGAATGCCAACACTTGCACACTTGTCAATCCGTGTATCCCTAAGACTTATGCTATAACCCTACCTCAATCCATTCCTCTGCCTAGGTATGTTCCCATTGATATGGCCCTTCCCTTGAGCCAATTCAAAGTCCAAGTGCCACTTGGGAACTATTTAGAATCCTTGAACACAAAGAGAGAGCCCTATCCTACATGACTACCCAAACTATGTTTGATCGGTCTACATTAGCACCTCACTATTGAGTAGCCATACACTTCACTACTGATAAGGGGGTGACTGGTATATAACTATATGTTGGATTCTAGGGCTTAAAGTAATGTCATGCCACTTGAAGTCATGAATGAATTGGGCTTGAAGGTTTCCATGTCTTATGGCAAATTATATGCAATGAATTCAAGAGAAGTTAATGTCACGAGGATTGTGAATAAAGTAGAGGTTCATCTTGTAACCTATTCTAGAAAGTCTTTCTTGATGGACATAATCGTTGTAGATTGCCTTGCAAAGTGGGGCACATTGCTATCAAGGAAGTGGGTTGCCTCCATTGGAGGTAGTATCTAGATGGACTTGTCTTATGCCACTATCCCATTGCATGTGAAGGAAGTTAAGCTACATAGGGAGGAGAAGATGACACATTGTAGAGTCTTCTAAGGAATTCAAGAATGAGGTTCTCTATATAGAAGGTGAACCTAAAAATATCAATGATTATTGAGATAATGATATTGACAACCGTGTGGATCCTGATTCTTACCCCCAATCCTCAATGTGATAGTGTATGGACTATGTCATTTTATGGTGCTTGATTTAAGGAAAGTAATGGTGTTGGTGTTTCTTTTGTGTCTCTTGATGACATAAATCTCATATTCTCTTTCAAGTTGGACTTTGTGTGCACTAATAATGTAGTAGATTATGAGGCCTTGCTTCTTGGTTACAACATAGCTTCCAAGCATGGTATCAAATGTTTAAGTGTGCATGGAGATTTAGAATTAGTTGTATCTAAGATCAAAGGATAATATGGAACCAAGGGAAAAAGGTTGAAGATGTATAGAAATGTTGGGACAATATATAGAAATGTTTAATGCTTTTGGTATCCAATCTATAGACAAGTCTAAAAATACTATATTAGACACCCTTGATATCATGGCCTTAAAGTTTGATGTCATGTGGACATCATCCTATTGCAATTATAGTATAGAGGTCCTCACAAGGCATACCATACTAAACAATATATACAACTGGCAGGTATTTGATGACAACCAATAGATATTTAGGTTTTTGAACTACCTAGATGAGTTTGACAAATAACCAATTGATTGGGAACTCATGGTTGAGAAAGAGGATGGAAAGGAGACATTGTTTGTGATTGATATATTTTATATTAAGACCAACACCCTTCCTAGAGGTCTCGTGGCCCTTGATGAAATGTTTGACAATCTTGATTGCTACAAGATAAGAAGCAAAATAGTCAGTGAGGATAATGTGGCGGCTGTCAACTTGAGGATTGAAGTATCTCCAAGGATGATCTACATAGGCAAAATATTAAAACTAGAAAAGTATGTGTTGATAGCATTGTTGAGGAAGGCTCTTATTAGCAAATCAGAGGAAAGACGAACTAGCTAAAATGTTTGCAGCTTGATGCAAAGCCAATTAATCCTACATTGTCCCCTCAAATGCAAAAGGAATTGATGAAACTAAAAGAGGGGGTATAATCAAATCAATCAAGCACTTGTCATGGGTGTCTAACCTTGTTCTAGTTAGGTATAAGAATGGAAATATAAGGTTATGTGATAATTTTAAGAATTTGAGTATCAAGTCCCTTAAGGACAAAATTATCCATTGCCAATTATGGACCATTTGCTACAAAATATGACATGTTTAGAATTAATGTCAATGGGTAATGTCACAATAGTGTGTCCCATTTTTTGGCCCAAGTGGGATGTTCAAAATTAGCATTTTTCAATTTGTGTCAATTATAGGGAGCAAACAGTCAAGATTTTAAGGATGATGTAAAGTAATGAGTTGTGACATTTTTTATGTAGATTCAAGCTATAATTTTTTAAAGAATTATTTCTATCATTTTTTAATTTTTATTTTTCAATCAATTTTTATTTTTTCTATTATTTTTTATTGAGTGACATTAATTCCATAACACATACTTTTCACTATTTTTTTTTTTAAATCATAATTTATTAGAATTAGATCATTATCTCCAATGTCTAGTGTATGGATATTTTATGGTAAATTTTAAAAAATATTTTATTTATTATTAATTTTTGAATTAGTACTAACAAAAATTTCAGACCTATATTATTCCATCACATTTCCCTTAGCATATGTATACATCAAAATTATTATTTTTTTAATTGAAACAAGGACATCTATGTGGAGCAAGGATTTTTTAGTGGTGAATATTCGCCAATTGATGAATAGTTCATATCCACGAATTGGGAATTGGCGAATATATTACCACCGGCGGGGGGCCAATTCCATCAGATTTTTTAGATTTTCAGTCAAATGCGTTTCAATTTGCCACCCTATTAATTTTTGAGTTTTTTATAGTTAGTATTTTCGGTATAGTATACTACGGAGTTCTAATGGTGATTCGCCTGGAATTTCAGAGGCATGTTTTAATTCACCCACATATTCGCCAATATCATTAAACGATTGACATGAATGAGGACCAATTTCGCCAATATCATTGAACGGTTGACATGCACAAGGACCAATTTTGCAGTAGTATTAAACGGTTCACGTGTATGAGGACCAATTTTGCTAATACCACTATAACTTCGTGCTAATCCCAGGGCCATATTTGCCTAGGAAATTATAACATATGTGTTTGATGGGGGTCCATTTCCCCTAACATTTATAAGTGTCTTATTAATAGTATGCGAGATTTGCAAAATTATTATACGACATGTTTTATTTTTGCCCAGGCCAAAATAACCCAAAAATCCCTTCTTCCATCAAAAATATCCGATCTGAGACACTTGAAATGGAAGAAGTTTCCCTTACCAAAAAACCCCAAAAAAATCCCCAAAAATTTCTAAGTTTTTTGCCCTTTCTTTTTCTTAGTCGACAAAAGTTTAGTTTAGCGAACCTTTGGTTCGTAGGTTCGAAAGTTTGTCGATTCGCTAGTTTGATGATTGAAGGAGCGAGTAGGCAATGATGCAGCTAAAGTAAAAGAAAAAGGCAAAGGTTTTGTTGGGAGGTCAACGAAATAGCTAACTCCCAAAGTAGTTCGGGATTTTGAGGATTCATCGATAAGGCGATAGGAGCTCAAGGCAAGTGACGAAGAAGGGAGATGGTTCTAAAGATGGCAAATTCACCAACTAAGGCCAAAAGTGGCTAAAGAGAGGTTCGACAAAGTAAGGGTTTGTCGATAATAAGAAAAATGACTAAGGAAAGGAGAATGAAGGAAGGCTCTTATCAGCAAATCAGAGGAAAGATGAACTAGCTAAAATGTTTGAATATTTCATGATTCACCAATAAGGCAAGAAGTTTGTGGAAAAGGCAAAATAGAGGATAGTTTTGAAAAGGGTGAAATTGCTGACAAAGCCAAGAGCAGTGAAGGTTAAGTTCAAGAAAATTCAAATTTGCCGATAAAGTAAAATGGAGCCAAGGAACAAGGTTCAGAGAAGTTAAAGTTTGCCGATAAGGCAAAACATGAGAGAAGCCAATGGCCAAGCTTGGTTTGTGTAGATGAAGATTCGCCGACAAGGTGATTAAAAGGCCCGGTTTGGGAAGATGAGATCTTGCTAATAAAGCAAAAGCAGGGCCAAATATGGTTCGCAAAAGCAAGATTTCACCGACAAGGCGAAAGGAAGGAGAAAGAAAGAGTTGGCCAAGGCAAGGTTCAAAAAAGTAGAACTTTGCTGATTAGAGGGAAAAGTGATAAGGAAAAGAGAAAGGCAAAGAAAGTTTTTAAAATCGACATTTCACTAACTAAAAGAAGAAAGAAGCCATGGGTCGGGAAAATAAGATTTTGTCAATAAGGCAAAATAGAAAGCCAAAAAAAGGGAAAATCAGTAATCTTTAGAATATTTAAAGAAATTTAAATATTTTAAAGTGTTGTAAAATCTTGTTTAGACCCTAAAATCACACCATTATTACAGGGTGAAAGTACTCAACATTCAATTTCGTAGGCCAAAGTCAATTACGGGCGGCTGGAACAGTAGAATTCTTCAATACGCCTATACAAATGAGAAACAAAATGAATTCACAGGTACATAGAAGGTATTTCGAGCCTTCTCTCATAAATGTGCCTAGCACCCATGCGTGCAAGCAACTTCCTCTGCAAGTTTGTAGAATTCATAGAACATGGCCGCCTTCCTATGTGTATAGGGATTCTAAGCCAAATTTTAATGCAGAACGAGTGCTTGGGCAGTGTCAGTTGACCAAATTTTAGCGCCCAATGTTGCAGATGAATGAAATGCTATATATACATGAATCAAAGATGAAAAAGGTTATTGTTAGCTATTGTTCTGGGTTGTTATGCTGGACAATTTGTTGTCATAGATCCTGTAACATGATTGCAAGAACCAATAGAATTTGATGCATTGTGCCTACAGCTAGGCCTTTGATGTCTTCTAGTCTAGTTCACCAATGAATGTAATTGGTTATTTTGTATCTATTTCTCATGCTATAAATTATTCTATTCTGTAATGGCTTTCTAGCCTTCATGACTAATATAGGTCGTTATTTCACCTCTCTCCAAAGTTTTATTCTATGTTTATTTGAGAATTAGATACTGATATTATGGGTAAAATGACCCCTTTCATGGCTTTAGTTCTCTATCAAACCTCTATATAGCTTGTGTGAGTCTGTGTGAGCCTCTTACAGTCTTGAAGTCATTGCTATGTTAATTCAAACACAATTAAAACACAATATAAATCTGGTGCATCACCTCCCCTTTTAATTCCAGTATTTTCTTCCCCTTTTCCTTGTGAGCAACATTATATTTAGTTCAATTCTCTAAGCCTTAAGCTTAGAAAGAGGAACCGACCTTCTCTGAAGGTTTGATCTAATTTGCAAGGTCCCACGCCTTGAGATCAGTCCCATTGTGTCATTGGAATGCTTGGACAACCTCCAAGCAGGGTGCAATTTCACGTGACCACACTAACATTTGAAAATCCCATGGTATTCACCAAATATGCATTGATATAAAATGCATTTGAAACTCTAATTAATCCTTTACACATTTTATTTAGCTCTGAGCTCTTGAATTATTGATTCATTTTGGATCATAAAGAAGTTACAGCTACAGGCATTGGTGAGTCACTGAAAGGTAAGTGATCATTTCTTTACTGTGTAGTAATATAAGATTCATGTTGATTATTTGTCTTTGTTTAGTTTCATTGTTATAGATGATATTGATTCAGTAGGAGTTAGGACTAGGGAGATATCTTAATCTAGGACCCAAGGATCTATATTCCATCATCTATGATTCCTTCTTTAACAAAATACCATTTTTTCTATAGCTTTTAATTCGTGAGAGATGTTGAGCAAGAAGTTGTCTAAGGGTGGTGAATGGTGGTCAAGGTCATCAAAATAGAGAAACATAAAGTCGTACTTTGGCAATGTTGGTGGTCCATCAAATGGAGCTACAACATCAGAACCTATACCGTCTATTGACTTGTATCACAATGCCATGAATGATATTCTAGGGAACACCCAAGGTAGCAGGAATGATGACAATGCCACAGATGATGTTCCATGGAATACCCAATGTACCGGGAATTATGAGAATGCCATAGATGATGTTCAAGGGAATACCCAAGGTAGCGGGAATGATGACAATGCCACAAATGATGTTCCAGGGAATACCCAAGGTAACATGAATAATAATATGAATAAATCAAACTCAACAAATGATAATGAAGTTATAGAAATCAATGAAGATGAAGATCCTACAAGTGCACACAAGGGGAAAAAAAAAGCCAAATAAAAAAAGGGGCATGAGTGGGAAATGTCAAGGAGTTTTTAGATTGATTGGGTGTCAAAATTCCCATTCATTGAACCAGTGGAGAATGCAAACAATGATGAACCTCCCACAAAATTCAAGTGTAAAATTTGCAGTTGGAAATATCATAGAGACAAGAGGTTGCAGCTAAAACTTGACACCATAGAAAAACATATTGGCAAAGTTTATGAAAAACAAATCATAGATGGACAGAAAAAATTGGTGATAAGATGAAAAACGAAGGAAAAATGTCTTTATGTGAAGAATGCTCTCGAATATGACGTGCATATGCAAAGAAAGACAAAGATTCATGCAGGGGGAGGTTCAATTCAAGTTTAATTTGGAAAGATGATGGAAGAATTACAAATGACAAAAAATGTTTAGTTCGGTGTTGTTTTTCATATTTTGACCAGAGGGTGTGCTATGATAGACTACCCATAATATAATAGTTTATTATCTTTTATGGGCATTCCTAATTTTCCTAATGCACATTGGTCAATAAACAGTGGATGGGAATGGGCAAGTTGTCTTACTGAGGTGGAGAAATATGATTTACAGGAAAAAATAAAAGAGTCAACTTTTATTGCATTAGCTCTAGATGAAGTTACAACAATAGATAATACTTCCTGGGTATGTATGCATGTGTATACTGTGGCAAATCATGTCTGCCAATCTCATCTACTCTCTATTTATAAAATGAAGGAAAATACAACATCACAAAATCTATTTGAGATAGTTAAGAAATATTTGAATGAAATTGGAGGTATGGATGACTGCACCATTGTCAGAAAGTTGGTGTGTGTAGGGGCAGATGGAGCTTCAGTAATGCAAGTTCATAGGAACGGTCTATGTGTAAAGCTACAAACTTCTATTTCACCATACATGATTGGCATTCACTGCATGACCCACATAATGAATTTAGCATTTAAAATGGTGAGCAAGTTTCCTATAGTATCAAAAGTTGAAGATCTAGTCCGTGAGCTCTACTCATACTTCTATCGAAGTCCCAAACAGTTTATGGAATTTCAACATTTTGCTGAGAGAATAATTGCAGGAAACAAGCTTCTTAAGGATGTTAATACTAGATGGATCTCCTTGCATGAACCAGCAATAATAGTTTTAGCAGAAGATCAATCCTCGATTGGTGTAATGTACGACCATCGCTTCATAGTTGACAGGGCTCCTAACCTCTTACATAGGTTAAGTGACATAGAGACACTCCTCGTTTTAGCTAGTATTTTTCCCATGCTGAAGGAAATGAACGTGCTTGTGAAAAAATCCCAAGAAAGAACTATGTATATTTCTAAATATACTAGACTGCGTAGAATGATATGCATGACCCTCGATAATCTATATCTATCAGACCAATCCTTCATAAGTCCAAAATTTAGTAGCTAGCACTTGATAACAAATGTGACCAATCCTGCTAATTTTTTATAGTTTAATGATAGTGGGGAGTTATGCATCTCTGTAAAGGGATTTGAGATACCAATGCACTGTTTTAACAAGGTCAGGCGCACTATTAGAGAAGAACCTGTTTCAAGGGAAGCTTTTGACAAGATTGTTAATTCTCTAAGTACTACTTTAAAGAATATTGTGAAATCTCTTTCCTCAAAGATTAGAGATTGATTCCCTCATGATGAACTGCTTGAAGCCATATCTGTAGTGTATCCTCAATATTGGGTCAACTGTCAGCCAAGTAATTTTCACAAGATAAAGATCTTAATAAATCATTTTTGCAAAAGTATAGAATTTGATGGACAACAAATAGAAGGAATTTTAAATCAAACTAAGCTTAGAGAGCAATCAGGTCGATTTGCAACTTCAATGAAGGAACAATTTAAACTCATGGAGGCTCCCCACCAAGATGGATTGATAACAAATCTTTGGGCAACCTTAAGTCAAAGCAAAATATTGCGTGATGCATTATTAGAATTTTTCAAACTTGCTGATCTATGTCAAACCATGATATTGGGGTCAGTGGAGGATGGGAGAGTTTTTAGTGTATTGGGGTTCTTGAAATCAAATATAAGAAATAAACTTGACAAGAATTTAGAAAATTGCTTGAGAATGTATACAACTAGACATGATATCCGGAGTTTTCCTTTTGATAGGGCACTCACAATCTGGAGGTCCTTATGTGAAAGAAGAGGGTTGTGCAACACTTCAAACAATAATAGCACATGTATGACAGTGACACAATGAATACCAGTACCACATGTAGTGGTAGTGGTGTTGATGAGACACTCTTAAGTGGAGATATGGAGATAGAAGAAATGAAGAACATGATCAGGATGACACTAGATATCATGGTCAGAGGGAGGAGAATCCAGATGACGAGATAATTTGGCAATTTGAAGGGATTTAGCAATTACTAGGTATTTATACTGTATTTCATGTTCCAAACTCCAAAATGTTGTTGATGACATTTTATTTGTCTATCTGATGTACATTTTTCATTTTTGATATAAAAATTATTATTTTTCATATTATTATTGTGTGATACTGATAAGATTTACAAGCATTCAACTAAATGCAAAGTAATTTTTCTTCTTTATAACCACATTAGTGTTTCATTTGTTTTCCTTTATTGCATTGCATAGTAATCAACAATAGTAGCATATTAATATAGAACATTAGCAAATATTTAATGTGTATGTAGAAACTCGAGTTTTCTTGAAGTAGGCAATTAAATAATACCGATAATTTGAACACATAAATGGATTTCAGTGTTATATTGATTTTCAAATGAAGGAATACATTGAAGTATTACATTTACAATATACAATACCTTGCTCAAAACTGACTCTGCATAATGCTCTATTGGAAACACATATTACTAAATAATTTTATCAGCTTTTGTAGAGTGCTCCACTCTTCATCTGATGGAAGTGCAATTTTTCTTAACCCAGGGTGACCAAGTTGTAAGTATACTAACATTTTATAATTGATATAGTTACTTGACTTGAATGTATCACTCAAAGTTGCATTCAAGGTTATCAGTGGTTCGATAGAATCCAAAAAGTTTACTTCATCAAGATTTTGAGGAAACTGGTCCTTATCCAACTTCATTTTATACTCCATATTCTTTTTGAAAGCAGTCTTTCCAATGTATTAGTATGATGGGTCAAAAGCCACCAACAAACTAAGCTTTTTGAAGTATTCTTCCTTTATTTGTAGCCTCTTTGTCAATAATGCAACTTGTAGCCTCTTTGTCAATAATACATTGCTTGTTCCAGCTTCGTACACTTTCAATGATAAATGAGGCCTTTATTGTGGCATCAATACGGTTATGAATTCCTTTGGATTCCAATTCTTCACCACTAGCTCTGTAGATTGATTGCAAAATTTTGTTTACATCTGACTGTCTTTAAATTGCCATGTCTCCATTTTCAGCAATGTATTGTTTGAGTGTATTGTTACATAATAGTAGATCATCAATGAATTCAAATATTTTAGACAAATCATCAATCCTCTTCATTATTTTCTCCCAAATGTTATGTTTTATATAAACCATTGTGTTTCTATAAAATTGAGATACTTTGTTTTGGGAGGATTTTATTTCATTTTCTGCATTCTTCAATTTTATCTACAAATTTTTACAGTTCTCTCTCTCTCTCTCTCCACATTTTCTTCCAACAGTTGTCCTACTTTTTCTGCTTCATGCAATTTGACATTGGCTTCATTCAAGGATTGTTGTAATTTCTCTAAATTGGCTTTTTCAATATCATTTTTTTTTTACTTTCACTTAACCTTTTCTTCAGTTTATTCATTTCCACCTCTGTTTGTTTATTCACTTCACTTGTAGATGTAGAGTCAAAGTTTTTTATCCTTTTGTCCAATTCTTTGATCTTGCTCTCTGCTACTTTCCTCTTGGCTTTTTCATTTTCTATGTCTACCTATAACTTTTCTATTTGAGTCTGCAACCTGTTACATAAATCACAAAGTCAAATGAAAATGAGCAATATGAATGTCCAATTAACATCACTGAATATATCTTCCTTCTGTTGTTACTCAATCACTGGAACTTGTGACCTGTCTATATTACAACTCTAATTTTTTGACAATATATTCAACAAGGTTACCAGGAAATTAAAAATAACCATACCTTTTTTTTTTCTCTCTCTTGCTTTAGCAATGATGTGTACACTTTGTTGTTCCTTTTTTATGCATTAATTTTGTTAGAATTTTTCATTCTAGAAAAATCCACTTGGATGATGCTCACCTCATAGTCAGAGTGTTGCATCTGCTCCTCTGGTTTATCTTGAACTTTGGGCACAATAATCATGTAATCCATTTTTTGAGTTTCTGGGTCAAATGTAGACAATACCCTGGTTGTTGAAGGCTCTGAAGTTGTAGTAGCCTCTATCTCTAGCACTTGTGATGTAGGAGCATCACACCAACTTGTTGTTTTTGATCTTTTGTGTGAGATGGATGAAGCTCCTATCACCATAGCGACAGGAAGTAAGATAAAACATTACAGTTGCCTTCAACAGGAAAGGGATAAATGGTTGAGTGGAATGGAATGTCAATAGTCAAAACAGGCGTAGTAATTATTGTCAATGGTTGGATAATTTAAAGATGGGCAGTTTTGAAGAAGACGGTGGGATGACAGTTAGAAAAGAAAAAGGTGAAGTAGAGAAATCGGTTAACAAATTGACAAGAGAGAGGCTGGATTTGCAGAAGAACAGGGAAGGAAGGCCAATTAGAAGGAGGGCATATTCATGGACAAACAAAAAAAGGAGGCCGATAAGAGGAATTGAGGAAGAGACAGCTGGGGAAGATGAGGCCAAGTGAGAATTGAAAGAGGTAGATAAGAAAAGTAACAAGGAGACATAGCAAAAAAAGCCCGAGTGAAGAAGAGATGAAATAGGTAAGCAATCGTGGAACGCATAGGATGAAGAGAAGACCCGCATAAGGAAAGGAGTCGGATGACAAAAAAAATGAGTGACAGAGAGCAAGAGTTTGTAGTGATGAACAAAAGAAAGAATAAGATATAAGAGTTCGAGGGTGAGAACAAAAGGAAGCGGTTGAAGACCAAAAGAAAAGTGAAATCAAATCTAGATGAAGACACAGTACTGGCAAATAGAGAAAAGCTAAGTGTAAAGAGAAGGCATAGAAAGGGAGAAGGAAGAGATCACAGGGAGCTAGTAGATAGACAGAGGCTACAGAAAACGTGAAGACATAATGAGCTTAGGCCTGTATTATGCATGTAAGAGAATGAATCATGGTATTTTAACCAATGTGAAATATATTTGAATAAATAAATACTTGATCGGGATATTTGTTCCTCTAGTGTAATAGTTTGATTGTTGATCTGTAATTCTTTAATGAACAAAGTATAGTCGGGTTAGTTAGGGAGTTTCTTTAGGTTCCTGTGGCCTTTAGATAGAGATGATTTATATGAGGTTTATTTGTAAGAATATCTTAGTTGTAGGTTTATGTCACTGGTTTGATACCCAGAAAAAGAAATCAAGGGGTATTAAGAAAGTGCTATCATGTTGGTGTCAGTGGTTGGATGTGTTTTGATTTGGCTACATGATTGGGCAGTTTGACAAGACCGCCTGGTCATGATTGCACCAACTTGCTTCTTGTGTCTTTTAGATATTTTTGCTTTCTTTTCAAACTTAGCTTTGTAATCAGAATCTGTGACACTTGACATGACTTTGAATGGCAAAGAAGTAGTTGTAGTGTTGGGGGCATCTCTAATTAATTGAGGTTGAGGATTAGTCATTCTTGTCCCAATCACACTAACGATAGGAGGAGGTGGCTTCTGGAAACAATTTCTTTAATGTGGATGTGGAATAAAAAATTGTCATAATCTTTTGCTTCTTAGTCTTCACAAGGCCTTGTTCTCTAAGTTTGTCTATAGTATCATCTAATTTTATTGTTGGCCTCTTCTAAGTTTTTTTGTTGCCACTCTTGTTGACCACTACTACTACTATTACCTATACCATCGCCAGATTTGCCACAAGTAGCACTAGAATGTCCACCATCTCCCGTAGGAAAGGAATGAGAAACATGCAGATCAGAAGACCCTCGTGGTACTGTTTGTGATTGAATCTTAGAGGATTTAATCCTAGAATAAAATTAATCTCCTGATTTGTATGTGTATGCCCTTTGGCTTGTTCATCACCTCCGATCCTAAGTCGAAGATTATTAGGTTTTCTAGAGTATACCTCTGATACCATCCAAATGCCTTGTCTTGTGGCCCCAAATCACCACCTTCATAACCCAATTTTTGGGCTATTGATGCCCCTGTAGTATCTGTTTCTCTTGTGGTCTCACTCATATGAGGTTTGAATGCTTATGCAATAAGATCTATGGATTGGTCTTCATCTTCATCATCACTTTCAACATTAGTTGCTTCAGTGCCAGTGGGATGCTCTATACCCCACAAGTTGTTGAACTCTTGATCTTCTGAGATTTCTTCAAATTTTGCAGTAGCTTTTAGATCACTGAGATCCTTCCTCATAGACCAAAAGACACTAATTTTTTATTATGACCATTATTCCTTTATACAAGCATCTCTTAGAGTCTTTGGAATTTTTGTATATGTAGATTTTTGAGCAACTCTTGTATAGAAATTGTTGTATCTCTTGATTGCCAGTGCCACCTATGCATCTCTCTGTGTTTGTGGAATTGGATGCAATCCCATTATTTCTGATGACAATATTTCAAAAGTAATACCTCTTTGAGCAACAGTTTCTTCGATGACTTTTCTGACCTCATCCCAAGAATTCTTGTTTCTCAACATTTCTAGCAAGGGTTTACTTTCATGTTTAATTCTAGTTGGAGTGTTCTTATTGGCCACAAGCCTTGTTTTAATCATGTCACATGGGTCATACTGCCAGTGAGAGTCAACATCAAATTTAAAAAGTTATAAAAAGTTCATGTGCCATAGTGAATGCTTTTCTTTTGAATGTGAACCCTCTACATGAAAAAGGTAAGGAAGGAAATATGCCCTTCTTTTACTAACTAACAAAGTACAGTTGATCTGTACTCTCCATCTACCATATGTATTCCAATACAAAAACCCTCTCTGTCACATTTATTGGAAGTTTGTGGAGCTCTACTCCTGATCCATAAAATCTTATTACAATATATTCCTCCCTAAAGTACCAGTCAACCAATTGTATTTCTTTTCCCAGTTGAATGCAATTTCTACAAGACTCGGGCAATTTGGGCATTGGAGTATTTGTAATGGCTTGATACAATGGAGCCAAAAAGTAGTCCACAAAATGATTGTAATTCTTTTGAATATGATACATCTTTATCTTATGAGTCGAATCCTGTAGTCCATTTTTATCTTGCTTAATCTGAAGCTTGTTGTCCTGAAACATCCCAACAAACCGCACTAGAAATAAATAGCACAAGTAGTTTGTGAACCTAAATGTCTTTCTATTAGAACTAGAAGTGGGAGCTTCACTTTGACTTCATTTAATCATTAAAAACTGATCATGCATGGATTCTACAATGTGCTCAAGAAATTTGTATTTAGTAGGTGGATTGCATTGATGGATATTGTATACCATTTCAAGGAGGCTTGCATCCACTTGACTATTATTATCCAATCCAAGGCAAAACACTAGCATGGAAACAGTATCCTGAACCCATGGTTTAATGATATCAATTTTATAAGAAGGCTTATGATTCTGATTGAGTAGGGCAGCATCCAGTGTTATAGATTTGAGATTTTTTTTTTATCATTTTCACTAATTGCTTCATAAGTACTAGCAAGTTTTTCTAGGTTTATGTGGACTTTTCTGCATTTTTTAGTGGTAAAACCCAACAATTGGCTGGAAAATATTCTCCATTAATGGGAAACATTACTTCCTGACTAACTTTTATAACTATTGTGTTTCTATTTTCATCATAATTCTGGGCACAGACCATGATAAATTTAGGACAAGGGAAAACCTCGGGGAACATCAAGCATCCCAATCCAACCACCCATGGTGCAGTCAACCCGTTAATTGGTATTGGTTTTTTGGGGTCATGTTGCACTTGATGTACCTTATTCTCACATGAAAATCTAAGTACTGAGGTAAACCTTCCAAAGATTATAGAGGCATAAATATCATGGTATTTATCTGTAAAACCTGGGGTTTTAAGCAGTTTAGCTTAATCTATTTTATCTCTTTATTTAGTTTTCCCAAATTTTGGTCTGGTAGTGCTGGTAGACATGCTTGTAAACACTCAACCCTAAACCCCAAGATTGAAAAAATAGAAGTCTCAAGGACAATAGTAATAGAAATCGTAATAGGAATGAGGTATTTATGTATTTCACTTACTCGGAAAAGATGAATACAAAGACTAGCACTGAGTGACTTTGTGGCATCACACAATTGATATTAAAATTTCTGGTGCACTGCAATCTCCTTGAGTCCTTGACCCTATTTCTTCCAAATAGTATCAATTAAAATTGGTAAGTGCCAACTGTGAAGTAAAGCGAGCGAAACTTGTTACATTCTTTTATTAAAGTTATAAATTTTATTTTATTCTCGAGGAAGTTAGGTTTTTAAAAGTTATTATATTCTATTATATTCTTCACTTTCAATACAAGTTTGTAGTTGTAGTTGTACTGAGTACTCCCACTTCAAACAAAATTTAAGGATGGCCTTCAAGTCTGCAGCCTGAATTAATAATTTAAAATAGCACATACATCAAGTGGTGGAATTGAAAACTATTGTATAATCTCAATCGTTGATCTTTGTAAATCTAATAGCTCTTGATTGATTTCAGAGGTTTGAGTTTGCAAGTCTAGCGCTCCAAACTTTCATTCCATAATTCAACTACAACCGTCTATCGAAACATTCATTGAACGGTGAAACATCACTCTAAAGTCTGAAGCTCCCTTTATATGAAGTCGGGCCCACTTTGATGATATAATATAGGTTAGATAATATATTATATAATAATTAGAATTATACATTATATTATATAATAATTATTCATCTGTTGATCTTTGTAAATCTAACGACTCTAGATTGATTTCGGAGGTATGAGTTCGCAAGTCTAGCGCTACGGACATTTCGTTATGGAATTCAACTATAGCCATCCAACAATATATTGGATAATTATTAGATATATAATAATATATATAATTATATTAGATATATTATTATAATATATTATATAATATATAATATTAACAGTGGTGTTTTAATGTGCTCGACTAATAAAGATATAACGGTCCAACGCACTGCGCAACTTTAAAGTGTTTGTCCCTCGTTTGAGGTTGCACTATGGACCTAACATGTGATATTCAAAAGATCAAGTTTTGGTCTTGATTGAACGATTAATATTGAAAAGATCTGACCGTTCGTACTTCACGACATGCTATGTTTAATTGAGAAATTAATGAGGCGACAATAGGAAATAAATGGATTTCATCCTCCATTTTGAAGTCCATTATGCACATTGCAATTCCGAGCATATTGAAGACTGAAGACTTCTACGAGTCAAAGCAGGTTTTAACTAAGTAGCTGGTGATTGTGACTTCAAAGTTCGGGTGCAGGATGACTACATAAACTGGTATGTTGAATCTTGATCAATAGGGATATCTTTGACCTGCATAATTTTATTAAACTTTGAGGAAAACCAAATTGACTCCCCTCCCAAGTTGTTAGAGATGTCAAGCCATCACCCCCCTTTTTCCCTTGTAGCTTGTCCTCCTCCTTTTCCCTGTAATCATGAGTCAGAGGTCCGGCCGTGGGGGTAAAATGAAGAGGGATTTATCCCAAGACCTTATAAATCAGCTCCCAGAATCTTCTAAAAAATATAAACATGCCCAAGGTACCGGGGAATTGATAGATAGGTTTAATGATTATCATATATACATTAAGGATGCATTTCTATCAATAGGAGGGTGGGAGCTATTTGAGTTTGGATACAACCGTCGTGCCCTAGAAAAACCTATTTCACACATTTGGGAATTGGATTTAAGGAAATTAGTTGTCCCCAATGTATTTGTAAATGTGGACCTCATTCGAGCAATTAGCCAGAGTTACGATTCAAACAATCAGGTGCTATCAATTATGAGGGTAAGCAACTTTTCCATCTAAACAGAGAATTGATAATTGAAGTGTTTAGTCTAAACCCACTGGCCCATGAAAGAATTACTGTTGAAGAGCTAAAGAAGGAATACAATAGAAACATGCAAGCTTACAAAACATACAAGTTACCTCTTCATGACCCAAGAAGCATGGGCAAGCATTTGAAAATATCTGACCATGAAACAAAACCTTTCAACATTGACATGTTTGAAGACTACTTTGTGAAGACTTACTATGCCCTTTGTCAAGTTTTTGGAATCGATTATAATCCCCTGATACCAAATCATTTGTTGGTCATGATTATTGATATACAAGATAAATACTAGTTGAACATATCCATAATGAATTGGTAGGATGCAAATGTGGAGATCATTCCCCCATCTTTTCTAGGTATTACTTGTTATGCCATATTTTATTGCACTGTGGGAGAAAATTCTAGGGCAGTGAATTGCAAATCCAACATTAGACCAAGGATGAAGAGCCTATGCCAATTCAAGGTAGAGTTCACTTATGCGACTCGTTTTGCAGCAATGCAAATTACCTAGTGTTTGAGGAGCATTTTGCACAAAGGGTGATGGGACTATTCAGACAGGAGAGGCCTATACTCTCCAAGGAGATAATGGACTTGCTAAGGCATTTGGAGGGAAAACCAAATGGTGTTATTGATCACAATTGGAGTGATTGGCTCCTTTACATGAATGTAACCATAATCAAGGTTTATGGGCCAAATGTTAGAACCCACTTATTGCCCAAGAATGTGTCAAATAGGGTTGCATTTTTGGAGATGGTAGCTGAATGAATCTGATAAGTTTCACTTGAGAAATAGTAAAAAGGGGACTTTCCTTCAAAAATCAAGCTCCCTGGTTTCTTTATTAGTGCTAAAGAAGGTTTGGATGCCTACTTGGCAAAATTGCAACAATACAAATTGCCCACAACATACCATAGGAATTATGACTCTGAGAACTTTATTGAAAATGTAAGGAGAGGGAAACATGGGTCAGGGTTCCAACATTGTTTTAATGAGCAGGGGGATTTGCTTAGAAATTGTGTTTCAAAGGCAGAGATTAAATTGAGAAGAGAAAATTGGGGTCTCATTCTCCTTGGAGAAAGGCAGAGGAAGTTGAATGACCTCGCCTGTAATGGCGCCTTCAGTGAAACTGTTGATCCTATTCTTAGGATGCAAGTGATGTTGGAACATGTCAAGGAACTCAAATTTGTAGCCAAAAGGAAACCAGTGTCCCCTAAGAAGTAGCAACTACTTGAGGAAATATTGAAGAACTTGCTTAATCTATGGTTGAGGAGGTTGTAGTAGAGGCATGGAGTTCACTTCCTCCCCTTGAACCAACTGTTGAATATCAACCTTTAGTTGATTACTCCTTGACAAAGGAGATTGAGGAAAACCAAATTGACTTTGAAGAGGTGCAACAGGTGTTAAGGTTACCTCCTAGGAATGAAATACATTTGCCAATGCCTCCCCCATCAAGAACTTTATTGAGCCCACAAGAAAGCAGTGCATCTGTAAAAGATGTCAGGGCATTGGCTTGCAAGGAATTTCTATTTGATGATGAATTCATTAAATCAAAGGAATTTAGAGCTTTACTTATGTAGAGGAAGTCTAAGATGTACCTGAAGAAGTTGAATGAGGAACATGGTAAAGCTGAAAATGAGGATAAGATGGAAATTGCTTAGAGGGTTTTGAAGGAAGTTGACATGGATGTTAGTAGCATTACCCTTAAGGAAGGAAGAAGGTTAGTAAAGGAAAGTGGTTTATTGCTCTTGCCAGGATGGGATATCTCATCTGCTATTGCTATGGATACTATTAGAAGGCAAGATGAATTTGATGATGAAGTATTGACACATGAGCAAGCAAAAAAATTGTTTGGAGTAGATTTTAATGCCAATAATTAGACTTTGACAATTTGGGCTATGACCCCATGTGATAATAAACCACAAGTGGAAAGGGATATAAATAATCTCACATGCTAGTTAATTGTAAGAAGATTAACTAACACCACTGCCCCTCAAGTTGCATCGTTGGTGGTAGCTACAGCAAAATCAAGTGAAGTTGCAACAAAGAAGCTACAAGCAGAACTAGACAAATAGAGGGAGGATTATGTGAAGCTATTACATGAGTACAACAAGCTCAAATCACTTGTTCCTTCCACTGGAATTGAAGTCTTGTCAGCACCTTCTATGTCTAGTCCAAAGAGTTCATTAGGATATGAAGGAGATTCTATTGGTGTTACTGAATTACAAGAGAATTTGAGGAGTAACAATCTAATTGACAAACTAAAAGAAGAGCACAAAAGTGAACATGTAGCTCTGATTAAAAACTTCTTGGATCATCAAATGAGTAAAGTGTTGAATAAAGTAGATGATGCATGGGTTTGTCTAAATAATTTGAAAAAGGCAATTGAAAGCCACACTTTGAATGAGTCAGCCTTAAGGGATATTCTAGGTACTTGGATTTCTTGTGTGCATGTGATGAATCATATTTATAATAATGTCAGCATAGGTTCTGATGTTCCAGATGGAGTGATTGACACACATGAAGTCATAGGCCTTTTGAATGAAGTCTCTACTTTTCATGACCGACTTGATATAATGCTAAAGGACAGATTTAATATCTTTAAGTCTTTTGAAAAGTATTCCCTGCCGCCATTTTGTACTAAAAATGGCACTGAAAAGTCTCTGTCAGATTGGAAAGTGCAATTTGGCAGCATAGTTCCTAGCTCCATCAAATCAATCTTCACTGGGAACAAGATTGATCATATGCAATGTAATGCTCAAATGGATAGGCTACTGAATTTAGAATCTGGCTTCAGTAGTTTCATAAAAGAAACTAAAATATCGTTAGGCACCAGGTACATGACTTATATGGAATTGTTGATAAAAAATTTAAGTACAATTGGTCAGCAAAGGAGGAATATAATGTATGGGTGCAGAAGTATGCAATGTAATCACCATCTGTAATTTTATGTAGAAGTATGCGATGTAATCACCATCTGTAATTTTATGTCCAATCTATGTTTAGGAGCAATAAATTATAGGGGATTTTGGTCTGTAGTGTGAGTACTTTTGTATGATGTATTCTTCCCAATTGAATTAAATGACAAAATGCAAATTTATTATGCATCTTATCTCCATTTGTGTTTTTTTTGAGTGATGATTGAGAATAAATACAATCAAGGATTTATAAATTATTACTTCTCTCATGATGAATCTTACTAGCAGTTTTAATTATTTCTGATAACTTATAACTTTTATAGTCACTTAAATTAGGTTTAGAATAAGGTTTTAAATTTTAATCTAATCAAGGTTATGGTTATGTTTATACTTTATAAATCTTGTTAGTGTTACATATAATGTTTTATTTATGTACCAAATTATGATAAAATGTCACATGTCAAGAAAGTACCTTTGGCGAGACAATGGAATTCATTCTACAGAAAAAGGTTAAGGGACACATGGCGCTTTATCGCACCGTCGTAGCTTTAAGTTTTTGGCTTAAAGCAAGGCTGCAAAGTGCGATGAGGTAAATTTTTATTATATATATAATATAATTATTATCATATATTATATTATTATCTGATAATAATATAATATATGATAATAATCATATAATATAACTATTATTATATAATATATTATAACATATAATAATTATTCAATTGTTGGCATTCATGTCGTCATCAGAATATTCACAACAAATGATAAAATGGCACATGTCTGATAATAATATAATATATGATAATAATCATATAATATAAGTATTATTATATAATATAACTATTATTGTATAATATATTATAACATATAATAATTATTCAACTGTTGGCATTCATGTCGTCATCAGAATATTCACAACAAATGATATAATGGCACATGTAAGGATTCAGGAAAGTACCTTTGGTGGGACCATGGAAATCCCACTACGACCAAAGGGATACATGCCGCCTTATCGCACCGTCGAAGCTTTAAGTTTTCAGCTTAAAGCAAGGCTACGATGAGGCAAAACCTTGCGACAAGACAATAGAGACCACCACATGTCAGAGGCTCGGAGGGGATGCACCTGATAAATATTAAAAATATATCAAAATAATACTAAAATATAATGGGGCAATTAAAAGCAAGGACCCATAGAGAACACGTGGTGTCTTTGCGCTCACCGTCACAACTTCAGAAATATAGGCTTAAATGGAGGTTGTGACGCCCGTGACGAAATCAAACTTAGAATAAAATAAAGGGGCTCGAGGCCAGTAACTTAGAACAAAGGGGCCAGTAACTCGATGACCACTAAGGGGATAAAAGAACAACTTAAGTTGGGGAAACTAGCTACATAGGTCAATGATCAATTAGAAGGATAAACCCTAAACACCTTAGACAACACCAACCACAGTGTTTTTACTTGGGGATTTTGCATAGTGAATCGTGATAACATAAAAACCTAACAATTTGAATTGGCATAACACATCCATTTATCTTTGCCCTTTTTATACATCACTAGACATTACCATTGAACTCATTTATCTTTTCCATGTGATGAATGTTATTTAGTATTGAAAATTTGAACCATCTGTATACATTGCAATTTGCCATTGAACTCATGTCAATTTGAAATCGTAATTACTTCTATATTTTTTATTAAAATTAAATACCACCCTTCAAAAAGATTGGGGAATTACATCGTACGTGAACATCTAACCAACTTCAAAGTTCCAAACAAAACTTCTATCCTTTGACCTTGAATCCTTGCTTTGGTCCTCCAAAAAAAATTTGGTTCCTCTTTTCGATGATGCTTAATGAATATTTCACTGTAGTCCATAATTATCCTAATAACAGGCAATGTCTCTATTACAAATTCAATTATGTACTCATTCAAAATGTTAGAAATGATTTTCTATGGAACCTTGCTTTATATGTACAACAAACCACTAGGTATGGGTAACAATAAGGCCAATAAAGGAGAATTAAATTGATTTTCTCAAGGCAATTGAGTTGCAATACCAATTCCATGCGTCAATTCAAATTTCCAGTTTCTCATACATGCATGCATGTGTGGGAGATTGAACCGACCACCCAAAATAGAATGTGTCATTTGCAAATGTTAAAAGTGTCGATTCTTGACATAATTTATTCCACTTGATGAATGCATGTATTTCTTCATTCTGAGAACTATAAAGCAATAACATCCTACATAGCCACACACAAATAAAATTTTCTATCATACTTATTACTATTCTACATCTCTGAACTGAGAACTCTATCACATAGTCAAATTCAAAATCATGAATGAACACAAAATAAGTACTTGATAACTTACTTTCTTTGTATAGCTGGTGTAATGAAAGCCATTACTTTAAACTTTTATTGATTCTTCTACCATCCGAAACGTAGTAATGCAATATAAGGTTGAAACAATAAACACTATCATATATACATGACACATGTACTGTCATGAAAAATGGGTAATAAATAACAAGCAACTCCATTTAATTGACTCTGTCATACCCTGGTAATTTGCATTGGCTAATCTATGTGGTTTGTCACTTGCCATTAATGAACTCAATTGGCATTGGCTAATCTAGCCAGTTAAGTTATTTCAATCAAGTCAATTGTATGACTCTTATTAATGATAAAGGTATTGCAAGTGTAGTCTGTCCTATCAATCGTGTGACCTATTTGAATCCATCCTGGGGCAATTGAGATCACAATTAACCCATCGTAAATGGAAATAAATGTTGGTGCCAGGAGTGACTATTATGTATAATGTTGTGTGCCTCGTGGTTATTGTACATTTTCACATGCGACACAATAAATATATCCCTATGCCTCTTCTATAAGTTTATTAGGCATCTTCCTTCTTTTTTGGCTGTTTTTGTTTTCACAATTTCATGGTGAATTGTTATCATTGAGATTCAAGATGAGTCATTTGATTTCTCGTCATGTTTCTCTCTTGCCTTGCAAGTGGGAAATGACCAATTTTGATAGATATGATGAGCAAAAACTATGGAAGGTGTTTCTGATTGACTCCCCCTAGTTGATAATGTTGTCTGGGATATTATTGGCCATGATATTCTTTCACAATATCCTCAACAAAATCTTTTTAGTGACATTGTCTGTGCATTTCTGTCGAATTTAATGGACTTGCTTAATGATCCAAGTCTGGTGAAAATGATAGGGAGGGAAATGATTCAAGAATCGCTTATCCTTGGGGATAAGCTTGATTAAGCTTTAAATGATTACGATTGTGATGTCGAACCATGGGATAAGGCTGGAATTTTCCCTTTACATTTGTTAGAGCACTTGGATTAACCAAACACATTCTTAAGGAGGCAAGGAGGTAGTTTTTAGAGGCTCATTGAAGCACTTTAACATGGCCCTTATTTTACATAATGATTTATCTGACTGTTACTTAAGAAGGGCAAGGTCTATTGTCTATGTTGTAGATTTTCTTCTTCACATGGCGGTTGTTAGAAGACAAATGAATGGTGGCCACTAACATATTTATTTTGAGTTTTTTAAAAATGAAACTATTTTGAATTTTCCCTTTTTTGTGTACACCTTTATCTAAGGTTCATGTTAGGGCACCTTGGGCTTGGATTAGGACTATGTAAATATTAAAAAATCCTTTGTAGACTGTAAACTAAAACTCTTTTGTTTAATATAATATATTAATATCGGTTATCGATATAGAGTACAGTTGTTGTCAACATTTTAATTCTTTTGTCTTATTATCTATTATTTTTTCAATAATAACATAATTCAGGAACTTTTATTATTTTATGGTTAGATCGATTGGTTGATGCTGAAAGTATTATAATTCAGAATATATGTAAAAAATAAGTTTAATCAAAATCGTTCCTTGATCCTTCGGAAAAGAGATTAACAACGTGTGTAATTAATGAAATTAACAAATTAGAATTAGAATCATCTCTTGTTTTATTAAGTCAAAAAACTTAAACAACTGTTATAGAAAGATGACAACACAAAGATGACATCCCTTTGTAATAAAGGTTACATGGCGAAAGAAGAAGCCCTCGAACCCTCGCTGGATAAATATTTCTAGTTGACAAAGAACTAAACACTATGTATTTCCCTCATATTTTCCTTACAACACAATTAAGAAGAAACCTTCACTTGAGCCCTGGCCACTGGAGCGGGAAGACTATGTGAATGAAATTGGGAATAGAGCTGGGGCTTTCTTCCAAATTTAAGAAGAAAGGCTAACATGGTGAAAGAAGAAGCCTTCTACAATTTGGACTGTCTTGAAGGAAACCAGAAGAATCATCATACCAAGCTGGCTTCCAGAAAGATGAATGAATTGATTGGGAGAGATCATTGTCCACAATCCATCACTAGGCTGCTAGAAAGATGTGACAGTGGATTGGGAGAGAACACTAACCACAACCCATCAAATAGATGTAAGACTATGTATCATACAATGCTGCTATATGCATTTGGTTGTGGAGCCAAGGCATTTTCCAACTGCATTGAAAGAAGATTGATGCCAGAAGGCACCATTCTCCTTCCTCTTTATTTCCCAAGTAGTCAGTTGTTATCTTACTAGATCCTCCCATGTCATACATGGAGTTCCCATGGCTCATTTTTTTCATCTTACAAGAACTAGGTCCTTCAAGGTAAGGATAACAACCCAACTGTGTAACCATTCTAACCCCTTCCTCTGCCAAAAAAGACTACATTCTAACTGAATAATTCCCTTCAAATTAGCTAACAAGGAACAACCAAAAGTTGAAATTGATTGTCAAAAGCAACTTTCTCCATCCCTTTATAGCCATGACTGTTGGGAATTCAAAAAAATTACATATCCATCAGTACATCTTATTAATCCTACAAATAAATCTCTAGATGCCAAAATGTCAATTCATATCATGCTCTGAGAGCGTTTGGGCATCCAATTCAAGAAATCATCGTATGGACTTGTCATCTTACTCGTATGGACTTGACATATTGCATCAAAAAGTACCTTGGCTCCCTTTACAAAGCTTGAATTTTGCATCCACTTGATCAACTTGGGTGACTGATGTGACCACCAAAATGTCAACCATGAGAGAAAATTGTTCCACTTGTAAATTGTTCCACCATTTGATGAACAAATGATGAACGATTGTAGTTCAATTCCAGGAGGTAGATCTCCAACACTACATATTGCCAATAAAATCCTCTGGAATCAACTAGAAGCCGTTAGATATTATTAGATCAACGGTCGATATATATATAAAATATATAATATATTTATATTGATTATTGTATACTATATTGTATATAATATGAATTATTTAATATAACATAAAGGTCAAGGTGGCGGCATAGCGCAAGCCCTCAACTGTGAAGATGGGCCCACATCTTGATTTTGTGATTTACATGAAACATCACGATGCAATCATGATCAGCCACATGGCATACAACACAATCCACTTGTCTTTATTCTGGAGACTTTATGTAGAAACTTGGGTGTGTCAGTACTTTGGCCCAAAATAGAACTTATGTCGTCAATTTGCCATCATTTGATGATAAAAAATTATTATAATATTATAAGTACATCGATGTAAATTGTAAGCTTACATTTGTCAAATTTTGAGGCGCCAATTTTCCATTTATTGACATGTGTAGCGAAAGTGACATCTATCCTTTCATAATAAATAAGGAATGTCGTGAGAAGTGCAATTGCACATTTTTTGGAAGGGAATTTACACAGCTCATTTATGAATCGTACAATAGTACACACCGCCGAAAGCAATGAAATTTATGGAAACATTTTATTAGGTTTGCAACCCTCGTAGATACCTTATTTTGCATTTTAACTGGTGTACTTCGGAGGAGCTCTAGACTGCGTCTTCTAAAGGTGTTGAGCACAAGCTTTTGCAACTAGGTTACCTAATTGGTGCTCTTTCTTGCCCATTTCTTATAGTGATAAATTTGAATTCTTTAAGTCGGTTGGGTGGGAAGAACAATTATTTTTCATGAGTCTAGACTATTTGTTTACCCCAAATGTTCTGGAGATTTATTTGGCACCCTTAGCAATTACATGAGCTTTTGTTTACTGGTTTCTCAAACAAGTAAAGATGAAGCACAAATATCAAGGTTCCCCCGTGGCTTCAATTATTGAGAAGAGTTTAGCTAAGGTGAAGGATATCAAGCTAAGACATATAGATTTGGAGGATTTATAGGCTCGATTAGAGCAAACCCCCAAGTCACCTATAGCCAAGAAAATCCTAACAAGCGGGTTAGCTCATGTTGGGGGTTTCCCACCTGTTGTACCATGTCCAGACATGGTTGTTGCATGTACAAAGAACTATTATCCTGATATTAAGGTCTAATCATCCTTTGTTTTGGAGAAGACTGAGATGTGTGAATATTGTTTACTAATAAATAGTTAAATAATATGAATTATCCACACGGGTAAACCGATTAGGTGATAACCCTGTTCACACCAACAATATGCCGTGGTCTATACAAGATCAGACATTGCCCAAGCAATGGGAGTCCTTAGTCATTTAATGGGTAATCCTAGATGAGTATATTGGGATGTAGTGAAGAGGGTATTTAGATATTTGTAGGGTACTTCCATGTATTCCATTTTTTTATCATGGTTGTCATATAGGGACTCAACATTGAATGTGTATTCATGGATATGTGGATTCTGATTAGGCTAGTAATATTGACAGTAGGAGATCCATCAGTGGATATGTTTTCACTATGTTTGGTGGTGCAATTAGTTGGACAAGTAAGTGATAGGTTGTGGTCACTTTGTCCATTATAGAAGTAGAGTACATGGCAGCTACTCATACTTTTAAGGAAGCCATTTGGCTTAAGAAATTGTGTTCAGATGTTGGGATAGACACGAGAGCCATTATGGTTCATTGTGATAGTCAAACTGCAATATATCTAATAAAGAACTCAACCTTTCATGCGAGGACTGTTATCTCTCAAAATTGCACCCTTGCTAAGTTGCAAAACTTAGCTTCTTGGAGAAACATGGGAACACTCCTAGGTTGTGGGTCACCTAATAATTGGAGTGAACCTCCAGATACGACTGAATCCTAACTGGTTATCACCTAAACTGCTAATTACTCTATTGGCTGACAAGGAAAAGGGAAGAGAAAATGCATAAATTGAAAAACTAAAAATTGAATCTAAAGAAGTGATACACCAAACTGAACAAGGACATAACACTCAGATCACAGACACTTGCCTTCAATGATAGAAATTGAAACTTGTACAACTCATTAGTGTATGTCTTTGCATAAATATTTCATAAAGAGGTCCTAATGCTAAAACTTCTAGGAGGAAAACAACTTCACAGCTAAAAAGCATTTACATTTTTGACACAGATTACAACCTACATTAACATACTCTTTCATAAAGGTACTAATCATGAGACAAAGTTATAAGGAAATAAACAATACCTCACAAATAACTTGATCAAATCAATCAAGTGCACACAATGAAGCAAAGAACAAGAAGGCAAAAACTCCAAATCACTGATATCCAAGGTCTTCATTTCTATTCATGTCCAAAAATAAGTTACAGAAAATATGCCAAAATCTGCCAAAGGACTGAAAAAAGTCACTAAGTACAAAAATGCATAATCAGAACTCCATACAAATGAGTCCACTAAGTGACTATATCCAAACTCCCACCAAAAATCCACCAAAAGAGGATCTAGAAACTACGTTGGGTCGGATGCCTCCAAAAAGCCCAAAAAATAGCAACTAAAACCCACTCAAAAAGAGCCCTAAATGAGGAAAAAAGTCAAAACATGACTTTTCCTATCATGAAGGCACTTCAAACTGCCCCTAGATGCTCTCCAAAACCATAAAAACTCAGTCAAACCACTCATATATTTCCTCCACATGTTTGCAAACTCCTTCTAACCTCCCCCTATATGCTTGACACTTGATTAATATTCAACTATGTTCTATCCCTTTGACCTAGTCTGGAAAGCCAATGTCTCTTATCTTGCATTTTCATAACATGTGTTAAAGTGATTTATAACTACATCACTTAAACAATGTTTTACATTTCAAAAATAAAAATAAACCTCAATTTATGTAAAGGTAAAGGGACTTGGTTCGACCATATTCAAAATCAATGCAAATAACATGTAAGGGGACAGTCCCTAATTGTGAAGCAAATAAAGCATAATATCGAGGGTATTAGTTTTTATTTGCAAAGTTTAAAAGAAAGGCAAAAATGCCTTTAAGTCATCAACATATTTAGGGTTGAGGAAACCCTAACACAAAAGCATTTGGAAACACAACATTATTCACTTTTGCATTTTTTGCTCCACTACCGTGTGCGCCGCCAACAAAGGTTTGCTTTGAAGCTTCTGGTAGCTGTACTGGAGTTTTAAACTGCATTTTCCTTTGATACAACAGTATTAGAGCTTGGTAAGTCTTTGAACATGCAAAACTGACCTTTTCTTTTCATTTCCTGTGTATTTGTTTTCATGTTCGATGCTTCTCTATGAAAGAAATCATGTAGGTTTTTGTGTCTTGCACCTTCAACAGGAATCAAGGGTTTCATCTTTTTGGAAAACTGAAGGTTTTTTATCGTTTATGATAATACATTGACTGTACACAGTCATATGACTATTTTCTTACTCAATTTACTGCTTCTTATGCCAATGACTACTTTGTTAGAATTTCATAGGAATGTTTGCTCTATTGATATTGAAAGTTGCCCATTCCCAGTCCTTGTATGACTTCAAAACGGTCTATTGATGCTATCATTGATCTCTTCTCACGGCTTTTCATTACTGTGTAGTGATTTCACAAAGGCTTGACAATATTTCTTGTGTTATAAAAAAAAACTCTATGGATAAACATGAGTTTGGGTTCCTACCCTTTTATGAGAGTCCTTTGGTTTTGACATTGTGGGTCTTTTTAGTTTTAACAAACTACTCACTTCTGGCATGATCTTCTGACAATATTAAAGCATTGTAGAAAACCTTGTGTCAATGAATCCTTGTAACATTTTCATTTATATAGAGAGATACCTATATACAACTTCAGTTGCACCATGCAAAAATTGATGAAAACTCTCTGCTCTCTGTAGCTTTCATGAGTATGGAATTTATAAGGTAACCCACATTTGACACTATAACCTTCCTGCCCAGATTGGGTTCTGATAGAATGTATGTAATGAAAACATGTTTCATGAAATATGGCTTAGGAATAATATTGCCATTACATTGCATTCTATCATGCGGAACTAGGGTTTTACAAAACCCCTTCTATCTCAGTTGATAAAACAGTGAACACTCACTGATCTTATTAGGCAAAAAAAATATGAAAAGTGACATGTATTTTACCTTATAAGTATCCTACCCAGGAAACCTTGTCAATGGAAACTTTACTATCTTCTGGGAAATATCCTTGATCATGCTCTAGGTACAGTGCTCCTTTACAGTATACAGTCTGTTCCATAGCTGTGACTGCTATCTATCTCTTTGTTGTAATATCTAACACTATCAAATCCTTGTTGCTTCTTACCATCCATGTCTGCTGTCATGTTTTCTTCATTATTGTTCCACATGTTTTACAACTCTTTGCCTATTCTTGTGCTATGACTGACAGAGGCTTCAAAAGGCATCATTGTCATCCTTGGCCTTGTTTCTATTTAGTCAACTATTCAATCATGGTTGTGATTTCATGTTTTGAGACTTTGTGGTTTATATTGGTCACTGCACTCTTAGTTTGATGCTACTCTTCCATGTCTATCTAGGCATCCATATTTGTCATTAGCAGTCTCTGATCTTTTACTATGCATAACCACCCATTGGTTGTCCTCCTACCTAGGTCACTGTCAATGCTTATATGACTGTGGCTATCTCTTTCAATCATCATGAATGTTGTGTTGATTCTTATACATTGCACATAGGTTGATAAGAGAATTCCATATACCTTCATGTCTTTATTCTTGCAAGACATGATCATTTCTTTGCATCTTTTGTTATGACTACTTTTTTGACAGTCACAGACACGATTGTCTTTTAACCTCTTCATGAAACTTCTTTAAAGTCACAAGTAGGCCTCCCTTGTAATAGCAGCAGACCTCTTTCATGTCTTGGGATGGCACCTTAGTAGCATACTTTAGACACTGTTTATGATAGCACTGCTCAACCCTGAACCTCTATATGAGATGACTGTTGAAAAGTTGATCACTACTGTCTCATTGTCTTATTCTTTTTTCTCTGCTACTTGTATCATATTGTTGTGTGATGGATGGCTCTGACTATTCTTATGTATTCTCTCAGAGGAACATTTCATGCTTCACTTGGTCTTGAAAGGCCTTATAATCTTTGTCAATCTTCATGACACATTAAATAGTAGGAACCTGATGAACATGCATAGGACACAATGCTGATACATAGAGAAACTGTGACCTCATCTTTCCATGCACTACATTTTTCTTTTTTTTGTATATCAGAGATCATTGTCCTTCAAATTCTTTGCTCACTGTCACCGCAGTATATATGACTGTCTTTCATCACAGACTACATTGTTCCTTGTCTTCATTTCTTCATGTTCTTAAACTTGTGTGGTCAGATGAATGCACAGATAGAAAGAAGATTGTACTGTTGTTCCTTTGCATTGTTGGAGATCTTTGTGACTGTCTTCTACTCTTTGAAACCTTGACTGTACTACTCATGATGCATAGCACTTATCTCTTACATGCATTTCAGTAGCATTATCTTTGATTTACATTTTGCTCTCCATACTGACTTACCATGCACTTATTTGTTTTCAAATACAAAAATTATTTAGCTGCATCATTGTATTAGTGATAGCTCCTAATAGTACCCGATAGCTCTTTCTGTCCAAACTGCTGTAACTATCCCTCTCTTATGAAACTAGAGGGCAACATGTTGAGCTCAACCCTTGTGGGAGCCCATTTCACTCCACATGCTGTGATATCAAATGAAAGATGATCCAACAATTAAAACTTCACCTATACCTGCATAGTGAACAAACATGTTAGATAAAATAATAAAGCTCTGAATATGATGGATATGATGATGATCTCATATTTTCTTGATATCTGCAACATGTGTTAGAACTATTTCAATGGCTTATGAAAGTACATTATATGCTTGTTGAAACTGAAATGTATATGATGAGAAATCATATCCTAAGCTTTAACACCAAATTTCTCAAATCTTGTAGGTATTTTTGGAGCAACAACTAAAGGAGCTGAAGATGAAGTAGATCAATGTTCCTCTCCACCACCCAGGCAATGATGGATGCCATTTTTTTCATATGCTTTTCTTTTTCCTCAATTGTATAGTTTACTTTTATATTGTATTGGAAAAGTTATTCCCGCGGCTTGTGTGGGACATTATTCATCTATGATTATTAATAAAAGACAACAGTTATGCAAAGTTTATGTAATCTTTCTTTTGTATTCCTTTGCAAAACTGAAATGTAGTTTATTAGATAATATCTCTGGCATATGGATGTAACTTTTAAATCAGAAATCAATGTGTACCTTTATCTCCTTCTGCAAACACTATCTCAACTCAAACTAATTGAGCTGGAAGCTAAATTAGGTAACAAGGACTAGCACATTGATGTCCAATACCATTTTGTTTGTGATATGGTAGAGGTTTGAAGGGTAATGCTAGAGAAGGATGATACTTTGATGAATGTTACAAATTCATTAACAAAGGCAGTGAGAACAAAAAAGTTCAGGTGGTATAGTGAGTCTATGGTCCTCTTGACCCATAACAGTTAGATTTTAGTGTTGGTAAGTTTCCCTTTACTCTTGTAATATGTTCAACAAGTGTGAGAATGTAGGAAAAGGTTTCTCAACCTTGCACCTAAAATTAAGATTATAAATAGTGAAATTTTAGGTTGAAAAACTAAAAAACTCAATTTCTAGACTATAGAGTTGGTTTTTATCCAATATACAAAATTTTGGGTTGGTCAACATCATATTTTAGGTGCTTCTCATGTGGACCTCTTGGAGCTCTATAATTTAAAAAATGGGGCCCAATTAGCCTCATGAATTAAAAGTTATGGCCTCTAGAAGTTGGGCCTCTTGCATTGAAAATGTAAAAACATCAGCATATAAAAGAGTTGTAAAGAGGTGTTACACTTGTTTACTAACACATCATAAGTCATCTTTGGATGGGGATAATGAAGCTAGAATGGAATTCCCAATTTCATGAGTAGATTATAATGAGGTTGTGATAGGTGGAAGGAATATGTTATTTTTAGCTTGTAGACACATCTTGGAATTTGGGTGTTGGATTTCTAACTAAGGATTTGGGCACCACCATTTTAGGTGGTTTTAGTTCATGGTTTTCTAATCACCATTTGATGGTTTCATGTATTGTATCTGCTATTTATTGGGTATTTGAGATGGAGGTTTGATACTGAGTTTTGTAGGTATTGTTATGTTGTTGGAATTCCTTCAGATCTCTGGTTGGTGATACTCTTGTGAAGGCTTGCTCTTCAAGTGTATTGTAATTGTGTTGTTTACTAAATAATATGTTGAGTTTCTTTGGAGTGTGAGGTTTTTCTTCCTGAAAGGGTTTTTCCCACATACACGTGTATTATCGTATATTATTTATTTTATGTTTACATGTGTTTCTACTTTTTGTAATTGATAAAAGATTGAAATTTGCACAACACTCTCCTTAGAAGTTTAGTCTAGGAAGTGTTCCACATACATAACAAAAATATGTCTATTTTTCCCCCTTTCTTTGTTTTTCTACTTCAATTTTTTTGTGTACTCAAGGTAAGACCTTATGGTGCCTTATCTTTAGAGACAAAACTATAATGCCTCTATTTTTTGTGTACACAAGGCAGGGCCATGTGGTGCCTTCTCTTTGGAGAGAAACCTTGGTTCTTTCAACCTTTCTAAAAATGTTTTGTTAACCAAGAATAAAAGAATTTTAATGCTTAAGAACCTACATTTGAAACATGTTGATCCTTGTTCTCTCCTTGAAGAACTTTGTGTCTTCTTTTATTGCCACTCCATGCATTAAAGTAGATGCCCTTTTTCTCTCCCCTTGTTTCTAGATTTATACTCACATCTATAATAAGGAAATCAAAGGAAAATATGAATAATGAGTCTTAGTATGAATGATTGAGACTTGTAATATTTTAATTCTAGAAGATAATTAGAAGACCCTTTTGTAATATTTCATTTTTTGGTTATAACTAATGTTAATATTTTGAAAGATTGAATGATGTTTAGATAAGTGATATTTAGGTTCTTGTGACTATGAATAGCTTGTATATGAAAGCAATGTAGAGGTATGTTTTTCTTCTTGATGACACTTGATTTATATATAACGAAAAATAAAAGAATATTTCTAAAAATTGAATGAATCATTGATGTTCATTATTGTGATAAATCTCCTAGGATAAGATCATATAGATATAAATCAATTTATGTGACAAAGTAATAGTGCACGCTTGATTGTGGGTGGAAGGGTGGGCATCCTTCCACACAACAGGTGTGGAAGGACCGACGTCTTGGTTTGTCAGCCAGGCTGGCTAGGTGGCAGCCTCAGAGGATTATGGAACAAATATTGGGTGTTTGGGTAGGGATTCTGCCTAGGTGACAAGTGACTTGAAAGGAAGGGATTCTATGTGACAAGGGTGATAGAATTACAATGAAGGGTATGTCATTATTGCAATGAACATAAATGTAGCATGTCTTGGCTTGCATAAATATCATAGCGCATCATCATTGCTAGGAGCATTGCCTTCAATTCTACAATTGTCCCCAAAAGTGCTTTGCTTGGAGGATTCGAGAAGCCAACATTATTTTTATAGAGAAGCCTAATGCAGGGGATTTCACTCTTGTCAGTGTCTTTCGGTTTCAATGGCAGGTGGGTATGGTTTTATCATGAGGATTTCAACAGAAGGTCTGGTCTACTTGGGAATGGATACACCCATTCAGGTGGAGAGTACAGTTAGATAACTTGCCTTCAAGGGCCCGGTGACTGATCATAGACTCAAGAGGATTCTGGGCTCAAATGATGATCTCATTCTATTGGCTATGAAGGTTATCTTGGGTTAAAAAAAATTGAAGGAGAGTGAATTCTACAGAGTTGACACCTCCATTATGTATCGGTTCTTAGAATCTTTATTGGATGTAGGCATTTCAAAGGAGACAACCGCCCTCTTGGTAAGGAAAATTTTCATCAACAATTTGCTCATGAGAGTGGCGTATATAGTCAAGGCAGCTAAGTCAGGAGTTGGTATTCCTAGGCATACAGATTTTCATTTGTTAGAGGATGATGAGGTGGTGGTTTGTTATTATCCCTTCCTACTTTACCCTAAAGGATGGCCGCTCATTCTGCACAGAGAACAAGTTGTGGCGGGGGTTGATTTTCTGTTGAAGCTTATGCCAATTGAACAGCATGGTGGCTCCTTCAATTGGATAGAAGACTTCAGGGCAAGGGCAACAAATCTAGGTTTTGAGCAATAGCTAATAAGGGAGAAAGATTTCTCATGTTTTGGTTTAGTTGGATGTAATTATCTCAGTTTTTAGTTCAGTGGGTGTATAGGGTTTGTAGTCTATGTAGGGTTTTGTTCTCTCCCCTATAGGGCCAAATTAGCTACTCAAATTTTGGCATTGTATCTCTAAGAAGTTTGTAGGCCTTGCATGGCCAATTTTCATCTTAATGGTGACCCTGTGAGGTCAATAAGTCACCAGACTGGAAAAAATAGGAGACAAGTGCAAGCAATATGTAGTCAGATATGTAATTTTCTTATTTTTAAATTAATATAAACTATACTCTTACGAAACAAAAAAAAATAGTGCACGCTTGATTAATAACTCCATTTGAACATGTAGCCTAATTGTGGGGTTGATTGCATGGAAAACACCATTCGTAATCTGCCGCCAAGATATTCTGGATAGGTACAAGATCTCTAGCTGTGCTGATTGGGTTGGGATTATAAGGCTGCAAAGGCCTCGGGTTCAAATTTTGTCTTACACCTTGTTGATTTCCTTGGTATGGCTATCTATTTCCTTAATATGGTTGACTTGGCCCTTGTTATGGCTAACTAGGACGTTGATTCTGTGGTTGGTAAGGCTTAAAACCTTGAAATTACTGCTTTTTATTATTCACAAGCTCATTCCCAAAGGACTAAAGTATTCCTTTTATCTCCTGCAGCTCATTAGATTGGGCCATAACAACCTTTTCTTGGTTTGCAGTAGCTGGTAAAGGAGCTACTTGGGGTGTTGGCAAAGCCATAGGCTTTTGAATGTTAGGGAAAATGGGCATTAGAGGTCTAGGAGCAATTCTTCTGGCTTGAATAAGGTTATTCTCAGCTCTAACAATAATATCATAGGATGCAAGTAAGGTATTACCACCCATTGAGTGAATCATGACCACAATCTCACTATTTAAAGCTCTTAAAAAGTATAAGAATGTATACTCATCTAGAGGTCCATTATTTTGTGGGATTCTGTCCCATGTCCTCTGGAATCAAAAGTTGAAGTCTGTCATTCTTACATGAGGAGCCCTCTTGATTGTAGTAAGTTGCTCCACTAATGACAAATTATCAAATTTATCCTCAAACTATTTACACAAAGCTTCTCCCAAATCATCTCATGTTCTAATGGAATTTACTACCAATCCTCTAAACCACTGGAATGCCTTACCTTTAAATAATGATGCCAACATTCTAAGGGCTACGTTCTCAGTAGTCACATGATGTACAGAGCACATGTTAGCTACATCCTTAATGTGTTCTATAGGTTTGGTTTGACCCTCTCCTATAAAATATGGAATATGTTTGAGGGCAGCCATAGGTATGTCATCATGTTGGGTCAAATGTAAAGGATTGCCTCCATCAAATGATACAAAGGCTTGATTTCTTGGAACTGCCATTTGTGAACCCAAAACTTGCTGCCTCATAGGAGTCCTTGTAACTCTTACTATAGGTGGGGTTGAAACTATCTTCCTTGTTGAAACAAGAGCTCTCTTTGCTCTTCTGCCTTGTCTTTTGGGCAGGGACAACTGCAAATATTTGAATGAAATTAAGCTTTTGGTCTGTATTTTTCTCATTAAACTGATAGTACACTGGTTCTTTGTATATTCCACTTACAGAGTTGCTAGATATGTTTCATCAACCTCTAAAAAGGTGTAAAATTTGCTAGTTGCATATCAAAACCAACAAAACTTGACAAATTGAAACTGTCTTGATTCGACAATCGCATCGAGCGTGCCAAAAACTATTATCTCTCAAAATTGCACCCTTACTAAGTTGTAGAATTTAGCATCTTGGAGAAACATGGGAACACTCCTAGGCTGTGGGTCACCTAATAATTGGAGTGAACCTCTAGATAGGACTGGCTCCTAACTGGTTATCACCTAAACTACTAATTACTCTACTGGCTGACAAGGAAAAGGGAAGAGAAAATGCATAAATTGAAAAACTAAAAATTGAATCTAAAGAAGTGATACACCAAACTGAATAAGGACATAACACTTAGATCACAAACACTTGCCTTCAATGACAGAAATTGAAACTTGCACAACTCATTAGTGTATTTCTTTGCATAAATATTTCATAAAGAGTTCCTAATGCTCAAACTTCTAGGAGGAAAACAACTTCACAACTAAAAACCATTTGCATTTTTGACATAGATTACAACCTGCATTAACATACTCTTGCATAAAGGTGTTAATCATGAGACATCGTTATAAGGAAATAAATAATACCTCACAACTAACTTGATCGAATCAATTAAGTGCACATAATGAAGCAAAGAACAAGAAGGAAAAAACTCCAAATCATCGATATGCAAGGTCTTCACTACTATTGATGTCAAAAAATGAGTTATAGAAAGTATGCCAAAATCTACCAAAGGACTCAAAAAGGTCACTAAGTACAAAAATGCATAATCAGAACTCCGTACAAATGAGTCCACTAAGTGACTATATCTAAACTCCCACCAAAAATCCACCAAAAGAGGATCTAGAAACTACCTTGGGTTGGATGCCTCCAAAAAGCCCAAAAAATAGCAACTAAAACCCACTCAAAAAGAGTCCTAAATGAGGAAAAAGTCAAAACATTACTTTACCTATCATGAAGGCACTTCAAACTACCCCTAGATGCTCTCCAAAACCATAAAAACTCAGTCAAACCACTCATATATTTCCTCCACATGTTTGCAACCTCCTTCTAACCTCCCCCTATATGCTTGACACTTGATTAATATTCAACTATATTCTCTCCCTTTGACCTAGTCTGGAAAGCTAATGCCTCTTATCTTGCATTTTCATAACATGTGTTAAAGTGATTTATAACTACATCACTTAAACAATGTTTTACATTTCAAAAATGAAAACAAACCTCAATTTATGCAAAGTTAAAGGCACTTGGTTCGACTATATTATAAATCAATGCAAATAACATGTAAGGGGACAATCCCTAATTGCTAAGCAAATAAAGCATAATGTCGAGGGTATTGGTTTTTATTTGCAAAGTTTAAAAGAAAGGCAAAAATGCCTTTAAGTCATTAACATATTTAGGGTTGAGGAAACCCTAACACAAAAGCATTTTGAAACATAACATTATTCACTTTTGCATTTTTTTTCTCCACTGCCTTGTGCGCCACCAACAGAGGTTTGCTCTGAAGCTTCTGGAGGTTACACTGGAGTTTTAAAGTGCATTTTCCTTTGATAAAGCAGTATTCGAGCTTGGAAAGCTCTCTGACCATGCAAAACTGGCCTTTTCTTTTCATTTCCTATGTATTTGTTTTCATGTTCTGTAATGCCCCGCCATGAAACCCTAGAGATAAGTTTAACTAAGCAATAAAAAGGGCAATTTTTTTTTTTAAAAGAAGAATGATTAATGAAAAATAAACATAGTCTAATAGCAACTGAGTTAAACTATCATCTCTAGGGATTCCATAGCTGCATTAATGCATATTAACAACAATCATAGTACATTTTATATACAATTTCTGAATGAATCAAACTAACATATTTTATTACAACCTTAGATAAATGCATCAAAATTTTGTAATAAAGATTACAAGTACAATATAGTTTACCTTACAATAGGATATACATATTTTCTTTGTTACAAAAAAAAAAAAACTCTTTTTCTGAGTACATCAGATTACATAATGAATTCCGCCGATACACAAAATTAAAGCAAATAGCACAAATAATTGTCTTCATAAACAGGTGCAAATCTGGGATCCTCTACGAGAGATACATCCTCCTTACACGCGAACCACGACACCAAAAGACCAATGTAAAGAATGCACAACCACCTGACCATGTGGAACCCTGAGGTCCACCCACCATGCTAGGAGATAACAATAAGGTCTCACTAAGACAACAGTCAAGATGGCAATCACAGAAAGGTGAAAGGCTAACACAGACTCTAACAACACAGTCAAAATAAATATCACAAGTTGCTCAACCAATGCTCCCAGAGGCAGTCATGAACAAAGAGTAAAGAACACAAAGAGGGAAAACTAGATTACAGTAGGTAGAGTGTCATCACATGGTCCTGACATGGGTTATCCTGGTCATCTCTCACTAAACACTGACCCCCATCTATGGTTATCCTAGCAGTCTCTCACCAGACACTGACCCCATAGGGTGGAACCAACTTTCCTTTGGTGAGGACAGGGAAGTCAATCATGCCAACCAGGCCTTCTCATCCCATCCTTAGCTTGAATGAGCGCTACAGGCATGGGTGAGGCATCCGATTATCTTATTTAGTGAGGTAACTATATACCCAACCCCCTAGGTTAATTATTAGATTATCACTTGATTAACTACTTTCAAAGGGTTATCCTCGTAGCCACTTTGGGCACTGGCCCCACAATGAAAGCCACTCCCCTACATGCATCTAGAAATCCCTATCCATTTAACTAGAAAATTTACATCAAATGACAAGTATAATAGACAATGAAAGGTATCTTCCTTCTTGCATACGAATATAACCACAAAATCAACATTATATTTCATTACCAAAACCCTCATATCAAAAAACCAGGAGCATCAAACGCTCATCATAACTCAAGACACAACATGTGACCAAGACATCCTAGGCCTCTGGAGCCAAACGACTCAATAGGTAAACCAAGTGACCAAGGTGGCATAACAAATTTATTGCCTGCAAAATAAACAACCAAATTCTATGTTGACCATCCTTCTATCCATAGATTAGTATTTCTCGACAAATATGAACTACTAGGAAGGTTTTCAATAACTATTTCTTGAAAAGACACTCAAGTTCAAACGAGCGAAATATAATCTACTCAACTAAAGACATCATAAATATCCTATAACTTGATCCAATTAAATAATAAACATAACAATTTAATATTTATAATATGACAAATTATATTAACTTAACTAAAACAATTAAGTTATGAATCTCTATAAATTTACTAATCTTTTCCTAGTCAAATAACAATTAAGTATCATATAATTTAGATAAATATACTCTATTTATGAACTTGATTACATTCTAATATCTAAAATTTACTATATTATAATGAATGAAATGATTAATAAAAATGGTATTTATCTAAAAATCGATTAAATATATCCTAATAGATATAAATAGAGTTCAATATAGAAACTTTTCATTACAAGTCCAAATCACTAAAACCTTTAAAAATGCAAATTACTATTTATGAGAGACTTGTTATTCCTATCTCTGGCAGAATTAAAAATGAATATGCTTCTGAGGATTGAACTTAATGATCACTAGCCATAATGGATGCATTGTATGCAGATTACAGAGAGTTTGTTGAAAAAGCTTAAGAGGTTTATTAGACATGTGACCTGAATAATATCTCGCCTCAAAGAGGTCGTTTGCCAGAAAATAGTGAATGCAAGAGAGGGTTGGTTGGGTGACTCAAAAAAAGTATTACAATGTTGAATCCAAGGTGGTCGACAATGTTGGCGCTACAGGAGGGTCGGCCTGACACCATAAAATCGACTTCAGATGGTAGCAATAGGGTTATTTGGTAACGCCTAACAAAATGCTTAAATAATGTTTTAGAAATTAAAAAATGGTTTCCACTATGGAGCGAGTAAATGGATTCGTTGCTTGCATGTCAAGACACCATGATCGAAGCTGACTTGTTTATGTATTGATTGCAGAGTTAGGGGGATTGGATTCGCTACCTCAGAAAAATCATCCTCAAGGTAAATCGATTGCATATTTAAAATAAACTGATGAAAAAGGCTTTAGAAACTTCCAAAAAGTATGTTGGTTGCTGACCGCTCGTCCCATTGGGAGCCCATTCGATGAAAAGAAAAATTGCAGGAAAATCAATACAGAGGAAGAAATAGTGAATGCAGAGTAATCAACTGGATCTGCCTCCTAGAAAAATGCTCACATTTAAAAAGATTATAGATTAAAAAAATAATGTAATTGTTGAAAAGGCTTATGAAACTTGGTTAGGCATGCAGCATGTGTATGATTTGCAGAATGATAACAAAATGGATTTGTTGATTGGCATTAGGAAATGCTTCATAGGGTTCTAACAGGTAATGATGAATGCAAGGGTGATTTCAACGGTGACAACACAATAGGAGAATCGGTCAGGTACAATAGAATCTACATCAAAAGGTTGCTAAAATGCTATGTGGTAAATGCCTACACAAATGCTTAAGCAAGCTTTACAAATTTCTAAATGATTTCTATACAAAGCGAATGAATGCTTGAAGATTGTTGCCAGATTGCCTCGATTGAGGTCGACTTACAAAATTCAATGATTGTAGAATCAACAATAATCTCAGAAGAAGTTGTTGGTAGAAACAATATTGCAGGAAAACTCACAAATGGTGGAGAAGTTAATAATTGCAGAGTGAACACAAATGGTGGAAGGAATTGATATACCCATTCAGATCTGACATGAGGTTTTAAAATGTTCAGATGAATGCCACATATAAAGGATTACAAGAAAATGTTGAATACAGTTGGCGACAGGAGGATATGAACATCTATCAAAACATGATAATGGCAGATTAGAAGAAAATGCTCAGATTGACATGCAAGCGAATATGATTTTTAGAAAGACAAAATAACAGAACAGAAAGAAAGAATCATACACAGAAACTCCAACTATCTCAAACAAAATTTATTTAATTATTCCAATAAACATACCCAGATTTTTAATCTTTGAGCCTCCAAATCAGAATCCTTCAGTTGATTTCTTTTCTCCCTCCAATTCTTATTTTGCAAAACTCCCCCCAAAAATCCAGAGGACCCCCTTTCAAATATCCATCCCATCATAAAAATAGCCAAACATAATAAATTCCCATACCACAGATCTCTCGTTACTGTCAACCCACTCTCTCCCAAAAATAAATTCATTAAATTTTCCACCTACAGGCAGATTCTACCTACCTAATTATTAATTATTTACTCCATTCGACAACTCACTAATCATTATTAACCCATGATTATAAAATAGTGTCTTATATAATTACACAAAAATACATTTATTCACTCAATAAGATATTAAATGTTTATAACTTATTTATTATTATTATTATCTATTAGAATTATTAATTTAATTCCTATTTAATAACAAATACTTAATGTACCACAAAATCAGTATTATTTATTTAACAAAATAGATTAATTATTTATATTTAATGAAGCAATAGACCAACAATAAACAACTCAAAAATTACATACCAAACATTTCCCGATGACAACACACTATTGAACAACAGAGACTCTCAACCATGCTCCAAACTGACCTTACTGACGGAACCCAAGACGGAGAACTCATCCTCATCGAGAATGATGACAAACTAAGGGACCTAATGTTATCTCCATTTCACAATTTCCATTGGTATTAAGGCACACTCAGACCTATCAATTCAGGTGGAGTCGATGCCTAGTACCTGCAACCTGTAGCAAATGAAAGAGTCGAATACAAATATATATATATATATATATATAATCATCCAATCAGACACACTGTGACAAGGAATTGTAGCGTAGTAGGGTACTCAACATAAGTAATGCAACACTGTCCCTTTCACAAAACACATCACAATTATCCACATCATGCTTATTCATCATCAACTGAACAACTAGATAACACATCATTGGATAGTCGCAATAAGCACATAGTAAAATTAATCCACATAATCAATTAAACCCATAACTAATCACAACATAAGCATAATATACCAATCATAAGGCATCAACAATGTCATCATAGTAAACATCAACGAGTGTCATCAACTACATCAAAACAGTAAATCCATCATCAATAATATATCATAATGTCCAGATATAAAGGAGTAACTAACAATCTATCTAAAAGCAAAATGAAGGGCACTACATCCTCCCCCCCAGAATCAGGCTTACTCCTAGAAGCCTGCAAACAAGTAAGGATATAACTCTCGCATCCTGGATGTATCCTCCCGGGTAGTTGAAATCTCATCATTAGGGTCCCACTGGACCCTGACCTGCTCCACGTCTCTACCCCTGAGCGTGAATCGTCTGTGCTACAAAATGTCTATGGGCTCCAAAGCCAGCTACCCATGCTTTACCTGTAAAGCATTCCAATCAAGAACATGAGAAATATCTAGATAATATGGCTTGAGAATAGAAACATGAAACACATCATGGATGCGTGATAAAATGGGTGGCAAAGCAAGATGGTAAGCGACAGGACCGATCCTCTCCAACACCTCGCACGACCCAACAAAGTGTGCTATGAGCTTAGAGCCTTTTCTATAATGGATTGGACTCTTTCATGGATGCACCCGCAAGAATACCCAGTCTCCAACCAAAAATTGACGATCCACCCTATGAGTTTTTGCATACTTCTTATGTATGTCCTGTGCTGCCACCAAATGCTCTCTAATACGCTCAACCTACTGCTCCATCTCCCTAAGCATATCTAGTCCTAGGAGAACTCTATCCTCAAGGTGATCCCAACTCAGTGGGGTTCGACAAGGACGACCATACAAAGCCTGAAATGGAGACATACCGATAGAACTGTGATATCCATTATTGTATGCAAACTCCACCAATTATAAATAATCCTCCCAATGGTTTTGCTGATCCATGACATACATCCTGAGCATATTATCAAGGACCTGATTAACCCTCTCAGTCTACCCATCAGTCTCTAGATGGTAAGCTAAACTGAAGTTCAACTAAGTGCCCAATGCATGTTGCAAGGAAGTCCAAAGAGCTGACGTGAACACTAGATCCCTATCAAAGATGATCCTGTGAGGAATCCCACACAATGTGACTATGTCCTCCATGAAAACTCTGGCCACAGAAGAAGCATTGTATGATGATCAAACATGAGAGAAGTGTGCTACCTTTCTCAACCTGTCCACAATGACCATAATAGCATCATGATGACGGGAGGATACAGGCAAGCCGACTATAAAGTCTAAAGAAATAATGGCTCATTTCCATTCTAGAACAAGATGCGGCTTCAAAAGACTTGTGAGATGCTGTGCTCCGCCTTAACCCTCTGACACTCAAGACACCTCAAGACAAAATTAGTAATATCCCTCTTCATTCCACTCCAAAAATACAACTGACAGAGATCTGCATGCATCTTCTTGACACCCAAATGTGTTGAGTAGGGTGCCCGATGCGCCTCTAACAATATTAGGGTATGAAGACCCTCAGAACTAGGAACACAGATGCGACCCAAGTGCCGCAAGAGACCATCCAACTCAAGAGAGTAACCAGCAAATCTACCCTCCAGAGGTCTACCTGACTCAACCTCTAACTTCACTTCCTGATACCAGTTATCAGTAGGAAGTGCGGCAAGAATCTAACCTCTCAAATCCACTGCAAGAGTGACTGCTGAAAGCTCATGTCTTTGCCGACTAAGAGCATTTGCCACTACATTCTCCTTACCCTATATATACTTCACCTCAAAATCATACTCACAGAAGAACTCCATCCACCGCCTCTGCCTAGCATTCAGATTTGGCTGCATAAAAATATACTGTAAACTACGGTGATCACTATGCAGCTCAAACCAATGCGTTAAAAGATAATGCCTCCATCTCACTAAGGTATGCACGACTTTGGCTAACTCCAAATCATATGTGGGATAGTTTAACTTGTGATCCTTGCGTTTGTGAGACTCATAGGCTATCACGGGACCATCCTGCATCAAAACTACTCCTAGACCCTCCAAAGATGCATCAGTACACACTACAAAGTCCCCGGTAGGGTCAGGAACTGCCAAAATGGGTGCACTAGTCAACTGCTCCTTGAGAGTTTGAAAGGCTGCCTGACATTGCTATGACCAAACGAACTTCTTCCTTTTCCTCTGAAGAGAAGTAATGAGGTTAGCTATCCTCAAAAAACCCTGCACCAACCGATGATAATAGCCTGCCAAACCCATAAAATTGTAAACCTCAGAAACATTAGTGGGTGCAGGCCAATCCATAATGGCTTGGATCTTCAAAGTATCCACAGCAATATCCTATCCAGAAATGACATGACCCAAGTATCTCACCTCTGTCTGAAAGAATACACATTTCGCCAATTTTGCATATAGATGATTCTCTCTCAGACACTACAATACCTGTTGCAAATGCTCCTTGTGCTCCTCCATAGTCTTCAAATAAATCAATATGTCATCCAGGAACACAAGGACAAATCTGTCGAGATAGGTGTGAAATACACCATTCATCAGGCTCATAAACACAAAAGGTGCATTCGTCAACCTGAATGGTACAACAATAAACTCATAGTGTCCATAGCAGGTACAAAATGTTGTCTTATGAATGTCTACCTCAAAGATACGCAACTGATGATATCTTGACTTAAAGTCAATCTTTGAAAACACCTTAGCTCCCTTAATCTGATCAAAAAGATCATCAATCCGCGTCAAGGGATACCTATTCTTCACAGTCACCTTATTTAGTTGCCGATAGTCTATACATAGCCGAAGGGATCCATCCTTTTTCTTCACAAAAATAATAGGTGCTCCCCAACAAGAGACACTAGGACAAATGAACCCCTTTGCTAACAGCTACTCTAACTACAATCGAAACTCCTCAAGCTCCTGAGTGGTCATCTGATATGGAGCTCATGAAATAGGTTCTACTCTGGGAACAAGATCTTTCTTGAAGTCAATGTCACGCTTAGGTAGCACCCTCAGAATCTCACTAGGAAAAAACATTAGAATACTTTTTAAGGATAGGATGATTGTCAAGAGATGTCTCTCAACTCTCTCCTACCTCTAAGTCATTAACTGTCACAACAAACAACTGGCAACCTCGACGTATACATCTTTTTAATTGCATGGCAGAGATCATACGCAAGGAGACGGGTCTTTGTATGCCAACTACTTCTACCTCACTGCTAGAATCATCCAAACACTTCACTGACTTATGCCCGCAATCTATCACTGCTTGATGAGCATCTAACCAATCCATACCCAACACTATATCATATGATCCAAGGGGTATGATGCAGAGATCTACTGTGGTACAAAGGGGACCAATCCTCAAATCACAACCATTAACTAAGGATTCTATTATGACCTTAGCCCAAAGGCCAATTCAACTTGCCACCTAACATCCTGCTTTGCTACCACCAATCCATAGCGCTCCACTAAAGAAGGAGAGATGAACAAATCAAAAGCACCAAAGTCGAAAAGAATGGAAATACCAATACCTCGTAATAAACTAGAAGTCTCCACAATTGTGCTCTGATGCTCTGCCTGGCGGTTATCAACCGCTACAAACACCCTATGCGACCTGCCTGCATCACCTACGGTTAGCTCTGAAGCTGCCTGCCTCTGTCCAAATCGTGCAACATTCTTCTATGGACACTACCTGGCTATGTGGCCCTGTTGGCTACAAGAGAAACATCTTGTACCTCCGCCACTCAGAAAAGCATTGGACTGCTGAAAACTCCCTCTGCTGACTGCAGACTATGTGCTCTGAGCCAGTTGATCAGTACAATCACATCTAGCTTGCTGCCAACTCTGATTTTTCTTAGACTAAAATCTATTACCCTGCTGAGGCTAAGCATTCTTTGGTTTTGCCTAGGAATACTACTGCTACTATCCACCCTTTGCGGGTGCATGATGACCTCTAGAAGAACGTACTACCTAAGTCTGACCACCACGAGACCCAAAACCTGCAGATGGCGCACTACCAATATGCACACTCGTATGACCTTCAAGAGCCATTGTCAAATTCTCCTCTTCCAAACAGGCCTTCTCAACTACAACCTCCATGGTCTTAGGTTTGAAGACATGAACTTCTCCACTAATACAAGCATTCAAACCCCTAATGAAGTGTTGAACTAACATAACCTTATCATTGCCAATGCCTACGTACTGCTTAAGCTCATAAAATCTACGCTCATATTGCTCTATTGACATGGCCATCTATCTCAACTCATGGAACTCATCTGCACAACGCTGCTTCTAGTGATCTAGTAGGAAATGAACTCTGAACCTCTCCAAGAACAATTCCCAAGAAACTGTACCAATATCCAAGTGCAACTTCTGTTCCTCCAAATGCCACCATGTAGAAGCAAAGCCTTTGAGATGCAAGATGGCACATCTCGCCTTGGTATTACTACCATATGGATGCATGGTAAAACACCTACCCAAATCCAACAACCAGGTCTCTGCCTCCAAACCACTACCAAATCCATCAAAAGTGGGAGGGCGTGCCCTCAAAAGATCTCTGATGTGACCTACCAAGATAGCCTCCTGATCTGCTATCATCTCTCTCCTTCTAGGAGACCAATCTCTTTCCCTTACCTCTGGCTAATCAACCTCCTGCCTAGGAGACCTTTCTCTTTCCCTCTCCTCTTACTGCTCAACCTCCTGTCTCGGGCCTAGGCAAGCAAGAACCTGCTCAAGCAATTGACGCAACTGAGCTCCCTCCGGCTGACCCTGATTCTCCATATTCTGACCCCCACTTTCATGAGCACTCGCATGTGGGGGACTTAGAGGAGGAGTACCGCCACCACCTCTTTCATGTCCCCTACCTCAACCATGACCTCGACCTTGACCCTTAGGCATCTTCCTACACACACACACACACCACCAAAGAATAACCTTAGTTCATAAGATGAGGAATACAAAAGGGAAACATAATCTTTAGAGTCTAGCAACTAGGACAATGTAATGGCTCATACTAAACTAGAGTACCCAATGTTTGAAAACCTAGCTCTGATACCAAATGTAATGCCCTGCCATGAAACCCTAGAGATAAGTTTAACTAAGAAATAAAAAGGGCAATTTTTTTTTAAAAGAAGAACAATTAACAAAAAATAAACATAGTCTAATAGCAACTGAGTTAAACTATCATCTCTAGGGATTCCATAGTTGCATTAATGCATATTAACAACAATCATAGTACATTTTATATACAATTTCTCATTGAATCAAACTAACATATTTTATTACAACCTCAGATAAATACATCAAAATTTTGCAATAAAGATTGCAAGTACAATATAATTTACCTTACAAGAGGATATACATATTTTCTTTGTTACAAAAAAAACTCGTTTTCTGACTACATCAGATTACATAATGAATTACACTGATACGCAGAATTAAAGCAAATAGAAAAAATAACTGTCTTCATAAACAGGTGCAATCCTGGGATCCACTACGAGAGATACATCCTCCTTACACATGAACCATGGCACCAAAAGACCAATGGAAAGAATGCACAACCACCCGACCATGTGGAACCCTGAGGTTCACCCCCCGTGCTAGGAGATAACAATAAGGTCCCACTAAGACAACAGTCAAGATGACAATCACATAAAGGTGAAAGGCTAACACGGACTCTAACAACATAGTCAAAATAAATATCACAAGTTGCTCAACCAATGCTCCTCAATAGGTAAACCAAGTGACCAAGGCAGCATAACAAATTTATTGCCTGCAAAATAAACAACCAAATTCTATGCTGACCATCCTTCTATCCATAGATTAGTATTTCTCAACAAATATGAACTACTAGGAAGGTTTTCAATAACTATTGCTTGAAAAGACACTCAAGTTCAAACGAGCAAAATACAAGACTCAACTAAAGACATCATAAGTATCCTATAACTTGATCTAATTAAATAATAAACATAACAATTTAATATTTATAATATGACAAATTATATTAACTTAACTAAAACAATTAAGTTATGAATCTCTATAAATTTACTAATCTATAACAATTATCATATAATTTAGATAAATATACTCTATTTATGAACTTGATTACATTCTAATATCTAAAATTTACTATATTCTAATGAATGAAATGATTAATAAAAATGGTATATATCTAAAAATTGATTAAATATATCCTAATAGATATAATAGAGTTCAATATAGAAACTTTTCATTACAAGTCCAAATCACTAAAACCTTTAAATATGCAAATTGCTATTTATGAGAGACTTGCTATTCCTATCTCTAGCAGAATTAAAAATGAATATGCTTCTGAGGATTGAACTTAATGATCACTAGCCATAATGGATGCATTGTATGCAGATTACAGAGAATTTGTTGAAAAAGCTTAAGAGGTTTATTAGACACGCGACCTGAATAATATCTCGCCTCAAAGAGGTCGTTTGCCGAAACATAGTGAATCTAGGAGATGAACAAAATGGATTGTTGGCTGGGCAACTCAAAATAGATATTACAATGTTGAATCCAAGGTGGTCCACAGTGTTGGTGCTACAAGAGGGTTGACCTGACACCATAAAATCAACTTCAGATGGTAGCAATAGGGTTATCTAGTAATGCCTAACAAAATGTTTAAATAAGGTTTTAGAAATTAAAAAATTGGTTTCCACTGTGGAGCGAGTGAATAGATTCGTTGCTTGCATGCCAGGACACCACGATTGGAGCTGACTTGTTTATGTATTGATTGTAGAGTGAGGGGGATTGGATTCGCCACCCCAGAAAAATCATCCCAAGGTAAATAGATTGCAGATTTAAAAGAAATTGATGAAAAAGGATTTAGAAACTTCTAAAAAGTATGCTGGTTGCTGACTGCTCGTCCCACAGGGAGGCCATTTGATGAAAAGAAGAATTGCAGGAAACACAATATGGAGGAAGAAATAGTGAATGTAGAGTAATCAACTGGATCTGCCTCCAGAAAAAATGCCCATAAGTAAAAAGATTGTTGATTAAAAAAAATGTAATTGTTGAAAAGGCTTATGAAACTTGGTTAGGCACGCGGCCTGTGTATGATTTGTAGGATGATAACAAAATAGATTTGTTGATCAATGTTAGGAAATGCTTTACATGGTTCTAACAGGTAATGATGAATGCAAGGGTGATTTCAATGGTGACAACACAGTAGGAGAATCGGTCAGGTACCATAGAATCTACATCAAAAGGTTGCTAAAATTCTATGTGGTAAATGCCTACACAAACACTTAGGAAAGCTTTACAAATTTCTAAATGATTTCTATACAAAGCGAATGAATGCTTGAAGATTGTTGCCAGATTGCCTTGGTTGAGGTCGACTTGCAAAATTTAATGATTGCAGAATCAACAATAATCTTAGAAGAAGTCGTTGGTAGAAACAATATTGCAGGAAAACACACAAATAGTGGAGAAGTTAATAATAGCAGAGTGATCACAAACAGTGGATGGAATTGCCCATTCGGATCTAACATGAGGTTTTAAAATGTTTAGATGAATGCCACAGATAAAGGATTACAAGAAAACCTCGAATACAGTTGGCGATAAGAGGATATGAACATCTATCAGAACATGATAATGGCAGATTAGAAGAAAATGCTTAGACTGACATGCATGTGAATAGGGTTTTCAGACAGACAAAACAACAGAACAGAAAGAAAGAATCATACACAGAAACTCCAACTATCTCAAACAAAATTTATTTAATTATTCCAATAAACATACCTGGATTTTTAATCTTCAAGCCTCCAAATTAGAATCCTCTAGTTGATTTCTTTTCTCCCTCCAATTCTTAGTTTGCAAAACTCCCCCCAAAAATCCAGAGGACCCCCTTTCAAATATCCATCCCATCATAAAAATAGCCAAACATAATAAATTCCCATACCATAATTCTCCTGTTACTGTCAACCCACTCTCTCCCAAAAATAAATTCATTAAATTTTCCACCTACAGGCAAATTCTACCTACCTAATTATTAATTATTTACTCCATTCAACAACTCACTAATCATTATTAATCCATGATTATAAAATAGTGTCTTGTATAATTACACAAAAATACATTTATTCACTCAATAAGATATTAAATGTTTATAACTTATTTATTATTATTATTATTATTATTATTATCTATTAGAATTATTTATTTAATTCTTATTTAATAACAAATACTTAATTACCACAAAATTAGTATTATTTATTTAACAAAATAGATTAATTATTTCTATTTAATGAAGCAATAGACCAACAATAAACAACTCAAAAACTACATACCGAACATTTCCTGATAACAACACACTATTGAACAACAGAGACTCTCAACCATGCTCCAAACTAACCTTACTGACGGGACCGAAGACTGAGAACTCATCCTCATCGAGAATGATGACAAACTGAGGGACCTCATGTCATCTCCATTTCACAATTTCCATTAGTATTAAGGCACGCTCAAACCTGTCAATTCAGGTGGAGTCGATGCTTAGTACCTGCAACCTGCAGCAAATGAAAGAGTCAAATACAAATATATATATATATAATCATCCAATCAGACACACTGTGACAGGGAATCGCAGCGTAGCAAGGTACTCAACATGAGTAATGCAACACTGTCCCTTTCACAAAACACATCACAGTTATCCACATCATGCTAATTCATCATCAACTGAACAACTAGATAACACATCATCGGATAGTCGCAATAAGCACATAGTAAAATTAATCCACATAATCAATTAAACCCAAAACTGATCACAACATAAGCATTATATACTGATAATAAGGCATCAACAATGTCATCATAGTAAACATCAATGAGTATCATCAACTACAGCAAAATAGTAAATCCATCATCAATAATATGTCATAATGTCCAGATATAAAGGAGCAACTAATAATCTATCTGAAAGCAAAATGAGGGGCACTACATGTTCGATGCTCCTCTGTGAAAGAAATCATGTAGGTTTCTATGTCTTGCACCTTCAGCAGGAAATCAAGGGTTTCATCTTTTGGAAAATTGAGGGTTCTTTTATTGTTTATGATAATACACTATGACTGTTTTCTTACTCAGTTTATTGCTTCTTATGCCAATGACTACTTTGTCAGAATTTCATAGGAATGTTTGCTCTATTGATATTGAAAGCTACCCATTCCCAGTCCTTGTATGACTTTAAAGCAGTCTATTGATGCTATCATTGATTTCTTCTCATGGGTTTTCATTACTGTGTAGTGATTTCACAAAGGCTTGACAATATTTCTTGTGTTATAAAAAAAAACTCTAAGGATAAACATGAGTTTGGGTTCCTACCCTTTTATGACACTCCTTTGGTTTTGACATTGTGGGTCTTTTTAGTTTTAACAGACTGCTCACTTCTGGCATGATCTTCTGAGAATATTAAAGCTCTGTAGAAAACCCTGTTTCAATGAATCCTTGTAACATTTTCATTTATACAAAGAGATACCTGTATACAACTTTAGTTGCACTATGCAAAAATTGATGAAAACTCTCTGCTCTCTGTAGCTTTCATGAGTATGGAATTTATAAGGTAACCCACATGTGACACTATAACCTTCCTATCTGCATTGGGTTATGAGAGAATGTATGTAATGAAAACATGTTTCATGGAATATGGCTCAAGAATAATATTGCTATTACATTGCATTCTATCATGCGGAACTACGGATTTACAAAACCCCTTCTATCTCAGTTGATAAAACAGTGAACACTCACTGATCTTATTGGGCAAAAAAAATGAAAAGTTACATGTGTTTTACCTTATAAGTTTCCTACCCAGGAAACCTTGTCAATGGAAACTTTACTATCTTCTGAGAAATATCCTTGATCATGCTCCAGGTACAGTGCTCCTTTACAGTATACAGTCTGTTCCATAGCTGTGATTGCTATCTATCTCTTTGCTGCAATATCTGACATTGTCAAATCCTTGCTGCTTCTTACCATCCGTGTCTGCTATCATATTTTATTCATTATTGTTCCACATGTTTGACAACTCTTTGCCTATTCTTGTGCTATGACTGATGGAGTCTTCAAAAGGCATCACTGTCACCCTTGGCCTTGTTTCTATTTAGTCAACTATTCAATCATGACTGTGATTTCATGTTTTGAGACTTTGTGGTTTATATTGGTCACTGCACTCTTAGTTTGATGTTTCTCTTCCATGTCTATCTAGGCATCCATATTTGTTATTAGTAGTCTCTAATCTTTTACTATGCATAACCACCCATTGGCTATCCTCCTACCTAGCTCACTGTCAATGCTTATATGACTGTGGTTGTCTCTTTCAATCATCATGAATGTTGTGTTGATTCTTATCCATTGCACATAGGTTGATAAGAGAATACCATATACCTTCATGCCTTTATTCTTGCAAGACATGATCATTTCTTTGCATCTTTTCTTATGACTACTTTTTTGACAGTCACAGACACGACTATCTTTTAACCTCTTCATGAAACTTCTTTAAACTTACAAGTAGGCCTCCCTTGTAATAGCATCAGACCTCTTTCATGGGGAGATGGCACCTTAGTAGCATACTTTAGACATTATTTATGATAGCACTGCTCAACCTTGAACGTCTGTATGATATGACTGTTGAAAAGTTGTTCACTACTATCTCATTATCTTATTCTTTTTTCTCTACTGCTTGTATCATCTTGTTGTGTGATGGATGCCTTTGACTATTCTTATGGATTCTCTCAGAGGAACATTTCATGCTTCACTTGGTCTTGAAAGGCATTATAATCTCTGTCAATCTTCATGACACATTCCATAGTAGGAACCTGATGAACATGCATATGACACAATGTTGATACACAGAGAAACTATGACCTCATCTTTCCAGGCACTACGTTTTTCTTCCTTTCGTATATCAGAGATCATTGTCCTTCAAATTCTTTTCTCACTGTCACTGAAGTCTATATGACTGTCTGTCATCACAGACTACACTGTTCCTTGTCTTCATTTCTTCATGTTCTTAAATTTGTGTGGTTAGATGAATGCACAGACAGAAAGAGTCTATTGTTGTTCCTTTGCATTGTTGGAGATCTCTGTGACTGTCTTCTACTCTTTGAAACCTTGACTATACTTCACAAAATGAAAATTCTCACTCTAGTTGTAACTCTGTACTACTCATGATGCATAGCACTTATCTCTTACATGCATTTTAGTAGCATTATCTTTGATTTACACTTTTCTCTCCATACTGACTTACCATGCACTTATTTATTTTCAAATGCAGAAATTATTTAGCTGCATCATTGTATTTGTGATAGCTCCTAATAGTACTTGATAGCTCTTGCTGTTCTAACTGCAGTAACTATCCCTCTCTTATGAAACCAAAGGGCAACATGCTGAGCTCAACCCTTGTGGGAACCCATTTCACTCCACATGCTATGATATCAAATGAAAGATGATCCAATAATTAAAACTTCACCTATACCTGCACAGTGAACAAACATGTTAGATAAAATGATGAAGCTCTGATATGATGGATATGATGATGATCTCCTATTTTCTTGATATCTGCAATGTGTGTTAGAACTGTTACAATGCCTTATGAAAGTACATTATATGCTTGTTGAAACTGAAGTGTATATGATGAGAAATCGTATCCTGATCTTTAACACTAAATTTCTCAAATCTTGCAGGTATTTCTGGAGAAGCAACTAAAGGAGCTGAAGATGAAGCAGATCAATGTTCCTCTCCACTGCCCACGCAATGATGGATGCCATTTTTTTTCATATGCTTTTCTTTTTCCTCAATTGTATAGTTTACTTTTATATTGTATTGGAAAAGTTATTCCCACGTTTGTGTGGGACATTATTGATGCAGAGCATCATGGTCAGCAATTTCAAGTTTCAAAACTTCAATGGAACCTTTCACTATTTTCTTCTTGACAGAGATTAAGCTTCTCTTAAAGCAGGGTTCTAACTCAAAACAACACATTTTCTTGACACCAAAGTGAGGGACTTCAGGACACCTCTCACCAAGACTCCTAACTCCAACCAAGACTCCATCTAAACTTCTATTCAACCCACTATAGAGGGTCTGCAGGACTGCAGCCTCCTAGACTGTCACACATCTCTGCACCATTGTAAAAAACTATCTCCATGTCCATCTTGGAATGATCTCTTCAATACAAACTCCATCTCTTTGCAATAACCAAACCAATCACATGCCTAACTCCCTAATGCCTTCAATGACAAAACAAACAAACATGATGAACAAAACTCACTACCTTCTTGACATGACTGCTGTCCTCCTCTCATCCTCTAACACATGATTCTGCAGGGGTCTTTCTCATACCCAATCTCCTACCCCTGCAACCTTCACAAGGCTATGGACAAACTATTTCACATCTCCTTCCATTGATTGGTGAGGTCTTATATCAACAAATTGTTGGTAAAAGTGAGAAATTCCACTAAAACCTAAGCTAGGGTTTTATAAAACCAAGTTCTAAAGAAATCTTTGTTATTTCCTCCTATATGAGTTTCAAATCCTCAAATCAGCTTCACAAGATAGCTAACATCTTAACCTTACTAATCAACTCATGCAATGAAGGTAACAATCCCGTACCTCTACATAGTATGGACTGTCACAATGGAAAAATTAGAAAATAGTCACTAAAAAAATAGTCTGAGGGAAAGTGTGAATATCTCTCCAAATCCCTACTGTCAAAACCTCAAATAACCTGCACAAGGTAGTTAACACTTCCCACTAACCGACCATCATCAGCAACCTCCATTTCCAGGCCGTACAAGTACGGAATAGTGCATAGAACAGCAAATTTTCTTGACTGTAAACAATAGATTTAATACAGTTTAGTGATTTCTCCCTCCAAGGTTATTGTCAAGACTTCCAATAAGATCCATTACAAAGCTAACTCAATACTCTATTCATCCATTTCAAAAAGATGCTATGACTATTCCATACAAAATCAAGTACGACTGTAAAAAGCAGAAAAAAACTCAGAAAAGTAGAAAAACAACTGTTCTTTTCTATTTCTTTCCTCTCCACTGAATAGTCTGCATACAAAGAATCATATTTGGCTTCAAATAGCCTTTAACAATGCATGGAAAGGTTGGAGATCGATACAATTGCCCAACCATCGGGCTTCTTCATGAAAATGTAACTGCTGCCTTTTCACTATTTTAAGAAACTGTCCAATCTTGGACTGCAGTGACTGTTTTATGGTTTCCTACTGCTTTTTAATAGGAGGTTTAACCTTTGGACAAGGTTAAAAACACATCAACACCCCTTAGACATGCCTTTTAAAGGCTTACAACAAGGAAATTTAATGACTACCTAAATAAACAATAAAACTTAAATGCATCTTGCAAACTACCTATGACTGTCCTAACTAGGACTTGCAACAAGACAATAGAGGAAATTAGCTATTTGGACATAGTCCATTACAACATGGCTTTCAAGCCTCATTACAACATTGAATACGGTCTCAAGGACCTCATTAAAAACATCTTGAAGCTCAAATAAACCCTGATGTGAAGGTGCTCCTGCACCAATTATTCATCTATGATTATCAATAAAAGATAGCAATTATGCAAAGTTTATGTAATCTTTCTTTTCTATTCGTTTGCAAAACTGAATTGTAGTTTATTAGATAATATGTCTGGCATATGGATGTAACTTTTAAAGCAGAAATCAATGTGTACCTTTATCTCCTGCAAACACTATCTCAGATAATATGTCTAGCATATGGATGATACTTTGACGAATGTTGCAAATTCATTAACAAAGGCAGTGAGCACAAACATGTTCAGGTGGTATAGTGAGTCTATGGTCCTCTCGACCCATAACAGTTAGATTTTAGTGTTGGTAAGTTTCCCCTTTACTCTTGTAAGATGTTCAACAAGTGTGAGAATGTAGGAAAAGGTTTCTCAACCTTGCACCTAAAATTAACATTATAAACAGTGAAATTTTAGGTTGCAAAACTAAAAAACTCAATTTCTACACTATAGAGTTGGTTTTTGTCCAAAATACAAAATTTTGGGTTGGTCGACATCAAATTTTAGGTGCTTGTCCTGTGGACCTCTTGGATCTCTATAATTTAAAAAATGGGGTCCAATTAGTGTCATGAATCAAAAGTTATGGCCTCTAGAAGTTGGGCCTCCTGCATTGAAAATGTAAAAACATCGGCATATAAAAGAGTTGTAAAGAGGTGTTACACTTGTTTACTAACACATCATAAGTCATCTTTAGATGGGGATAATGAAGCCAGAATGGAATGCCCAATTTCATGAGTGGATTATAATGAGGTTATGATAGGTGGAAGGAATATGTTATTTTTAGCTTATAGACTCATCTTGGAATTTGGGTGTTGGATTTCTAACTACGGATTTGGGCACCACCATTTTAGGTGGTTTTAGTTCATGGTTTTCTAATCACCATTTGATGGTTTCATGTATTGTATCTCCTATTTATTGGGTGTTTGAGATGGAGGTTTGATACCGAGTTTTGTAGGCATTGTTATGTTGTTGGAATTCCTCCAGATCTCTGGTTGGTGATATTGTTTTGAAGGTTTGCTCTTCAAGTGTATTGTAATTGTGTTGTTTACTAAATAATATGTTGAGTTTCTTTGAAGTGTGAGGTTTTTCTCCTGAAAGGGTTTTTCCCACATACACCTGTATTATCGTATATTATTTATTTTATGTTTACATGTGTTTCTACTTTTTGTAATTGATAAAAGATTGAAATTTGCACAACACTCTCCTTAGAAGTTTAGTCTAGGAAGTGTTCCACATACATAACAAAAATATGTCTATTTTTCCCCCTTTCTTTGTTTTTCCACTTCAATTTTTTTGTGTACACAAGGTAAGACCTTATGGTGCCTTATCTTTAGAGACAAAACTATAATGCCTCTATTTTTTGTGTACACAAGGCAGGGCCATGTGGTGCCTTCTCTTTGGAGAGAAACCTTGGTTCTTGCAACCTTTCTAAAAATGTTTTGTTAACCAAGAATAAAAGAATTTTAATGCTTAAGAACCTACATTTGAAACATGTTGATCCTTGTTCTCTCCTTGAAGAACTTTGTGTCTTCTTTTATTGCCACTCCATGCATTAAAGTAGATGCCCTTTTTCTCTCCCCTTGTTTCTAGATTTATACTCACATCTATAATAGGGAAATCAAAGGAAAAAATGAATAATAGGTCATAGTATGAATGATTAAGACTTGTAATATTTTAATTCTAGAAGATAATTATAAGACCCTTTTGTAATATTTTTTTTTTGGTTATAACTACTTTTAATATTTTGAAAGATTGAATGATGTTTAGATAAGTGATATTTAGGTTCTTGTGACTATGAATAGCTTGTATATTAAAGCAATGTAGATGTATGTTTTTCTTCTTGATGACACTTGATTTATATATAAAGAAAAATAAAAGAATATTTCTAAAAATTGAATGAATCATTGATGTTCATTATTGTGATAAATCTCCTAGGATAAGATCATATAGATATAAATCAATTTATGTGACAAAGTAATAATGTTTGTTCCCTTGCATGCACTATTGTTCTAGTGGAAATATATAATAAATCAAATTTAGGGTAGAAACCATGTGGTAGATACGATCTAAATTCCTTATTTGATAAATCATCTATGTGGACTATGCTTACTCCTCAATAATGATCTGTTCCAATTCAAGATAAAATATTTCTTTATGATTAATTTATTATTTGATTGCTACATACATATCAGTTGCAATAGTGATGTGACTATGTTATCATCTTCTAATGTTTGCCTTTCCTAGTGATTATGTCACTATAAGGCAAGGATATGTAAATGTATTGATGTTTTCACATGAATGATTGTGTGAGGGGAATATCATTGATTTAGAATTCATTTAGCATTTTTTATGAGCTTCAAAATTCCCTAAACTTCTTGGGTATAATGCACTTATTTGTAATGGGTGGTTGTTAGCTTAAGAAACTATTTGGGGAGCAAGCCTAGAAATGATGGATCATCTGTTAGGAAGAGAAATTTTTAGAAGGCTCTTTGGTTGCCTATGTTCAATAGGATGATTATTTACTACTTGAAAAAGCATGGAAGTTTTATAAGTACTTAAGTTTGTAAAAATATCATGCCTCAAGGATCATCTATAAATTAAAACCTAATCCTTTAGAGAAGAAGGCTTTGGATTTTTTATCATTTCTTGGGAAAGTCTACATTTAAGTATAATCACTTTATTGTAGTATCTCAAGCTAGATACATATGTGATTTTCTTTAAAAAGTGTAATATGATGAATAGTAAACCTATTTATATACCTAGTAATGTAGGTATCAAATTGGATCCTAATAATCATGTAAAAAGAATTATAAACCTACATTGTGTAACTAAATAAGTAAATCTTGACTTACCTTGCTATTTTTAGGCCTATTATTACATTTCCAGTAGGTATTGTATCTAAATTTATGTAAGATCGCACTTGGATCAATAAAAGTGATAGTTTGAAAGGAATATTAAGGTATATTTAAAAAAGAATACTTGGTTATATGGTCTTTATTATTCCTACACTAAAAATGTTAAATTAATTGGTTATTATGATACTGACTGACTATGATTCCATTAATAGAAAATCTACTTCAAGTTGTGTATTCAAATATGATGCAAGTGCTATCACATGGAGTAGTAATTTAAAGAAACCTATTGTGGCTCTTTCATTGACAAAGACTTAATACAAAAGTGCAATAGAAGCAACAAAGGAATCAATGTGGTTGAAAAGATAATTGGATGAGCTTCATATGGGTACTAAAAAGAGTACCATCTTATTTTGTGATAGCCAAAGTTGTATTGCTCGTGCCAAGAATCTTGTTCAACATCAAAGAACAAAACACATTAAAATCTATTCATGCTTCAATTGAGAAGAAGTTCTCAATGGTGAAACTATTCTCTATTATATTCAAAAATAACTAAATCTACCCAAAACCTAGTGCAAGAAATAGATTGAATAAAACTATTCTAGCAATGACACGAAATCAAAATAACAAAATAGATTTAGGTCCCACAAGAGAAATGCAAATACCTAAGTAGAAAAATAGCATTATGAATGATCCAAAATCATGAATAAATAACAAGCTAGAGGAGTGGATACATATATAGGAACGAGGGGAGGAAAGACCAACCAATGAGAAAAGTAACTCCAACTACCCAAAAATAGGTGAGAGTTACACTTGTGAAAGACGCCATCTACCATTGTTATGACACACTCACTACAACTAAATAAGCTAAACTAAATGTGTAGGAAAATACATAATTTCCAACTAAGGAAAAAAACCTACATTAACACAAGCCTTAAGCACAACATAGGTGGGTGAAAAGATGGGTCCCAACAAATGTGTCCTGACAAGGTAGCTATGTACAAATAGATCCACCCTAATAGAAGAAACCCATCCTCCCAAGAATAGAGATAAAATACCCCATCAAAGTAGAGAGAGAAAGGAAGGATAAAGTAGCCCTTTGAATAAGTAGCCTCTTGCACCCTAGAAAAGCTTGTAAATGAAGAAACTTGCTTTTTTTGAATGGTTTAGTGAAGATGTCTACAATTTGTTCAGAATTTAGGTAGTATTAGAGATCAATGACCTGTACATGGATAAGCTCTCCCAATGTAGTGGATGTGAACCTCTGTGTGCTTGGTTTGTTGACAATGGATCATGTTCCATGAAATCTATATGACACTTTGGTTGTTACAAAATATGATTAGTGACCATCAAATACTAGATATCAAACTCAATGCGAATATGTTGAATCTATATGGCCTTAGTGGCATCATTATCAACCCTTAATACTTGACCTTAGTGGAAGATAGAGAAAAAGAAAATGACTTCTTGCTAGACCAACAAATAGGACTTGAACGAAGTGAGAAGTTATAACTTGAAGTGGACTTGCAATCTTTATAATCACCTACCCAATTTGAATTTGTACACCCCATCAAGTCAATATCAATGCCTATTGCATAGTAAATCCCAAAATTGAGCATGCTAAATGTAATGGAGAATCCATTTGGTGTCCTTCTAGTGTAGCTCATGGGGCTCTTGCATAAACCAAGAGACCATGCCCATATCATATGAAATATTGGGCCTTTTATGAGTTAGATAAATAAGGCTCCCAACAAGCTACCAATACAAGGTTCTATCAAACAAATGTGAAGAGAATTGAACCTCAAGTTTAACTCCAAAAAGAAAGAGAGTTATAGTAGGCTTATAGTCAGCCATGTTAAACCATGACAGTAAATCAAGAGCATACTTGGACTATGCAATGGTAATCTTGAAAGTAGATGAAGATATCTCAATTATGAGAAAAAAGAGGAATAGGCCCAAGTTAGTCATCAAAACCCTATCATGAAGGGTAGTTTTCACTATCGAAATGGATGGAGAACTTCTAGTAATCAATAGGTTGTAAACATATAGAACCAATATGAGGAGAGAATCATCCTACTACAAAATGTCGATGTTTGAATTCAAATGCGAACAAGAAAACCCAACTATGAGAAAGAAAGAATCCATGTTGGCGTACCAAGCTTGAGGGGCTTGTTTCAATCCATATATTTCTTAAGTTTGTAGACCAAGGAAGAGTCCCAAAGAAAACCCTATGGTTTCTCCATGTATATATCCACCTCAAGGTCTATGAATAAGTGCACTCTTCGTATCCATTTGGTAAAACTCCGAGTGATGTGCTACAATGGCAACAAGTGTGAGTAGAATAGAGTTCATCTTTGCAACTCATGTAAATATATTATAGTAATCAATGCTAAGAACTTGGGAAAACTCCTTTACAAGATATCATGCCTTGAACTTATCCACTAACACATCTACTGTGAATTTTGTCTGATAGATCCATTTACATAAAACAAGTTTCCTTCCTTGAGGAAGGAGGACAAAATCCCAAGTGTGGCTCCTAACTAGATAAATGTACTCCTCCTCCATGGTAAAATCCCACCCAGGAATGCCAAATGCCTAATAAGAAGACTATGGATCAGAGGCAGAAGAAATACAAACATGTGGAAGTCCCTAAAATTGTGAACATGTCTACCTAGTGTCTAATGGATCCCCAACCCAATCACCTATAGCTTGTAATTTTTGTTGATCCCAAAGTGGATTTGAAGTCAAAGAATTAGGAGGAGAGTCCTCAACCTTTGAATGATGACTAAAAGAGGGAGGAGGAGAATCATCATCATCACTCCAAACATCCAAAGTGGAGGGAGAAGAGTCCTCATCATTAGGAATCTACCTAGGTGGATCTAAATCCTTAGAAGTATTATCATAATGCCCAAGTGACTCCAATGTGAATGTAGAAGAATAAGAAGCATCAAGAGTGGAACTCGAAGAGCCCTCCTCAAAGCAAACACTTCTCTCAATGAACAAATCATGTGTGGTAGGGTGGAGGAGCTAATAACAACACCATCTATAAAACCTACAAATACACAAGGCCTTCTCTATAGATGTATGGACTTATGTTTTTCTATAGGAATGTGGGCCCATGCAAGAGAACCAAAAACCTTAAAGTGCTTAATTATTGGTTTGGACCACTTCAATCTTCGAAAAGAGTGACTCCCTTCAAGGCTCGATAACATGGTTTTGGAAATAATTGACACTAAAAGTTGTCAAAGAATTTGTGAGTCCAAAAGGAACTACTATGAACTCATAGTGTCCAAAAGGAACTACTGTGAACTCATAGTTTCTATGTCTAGATCTAAAAGTTGTCTTGGGTATATCCTCTTATTTGATTCTTCATTGATGATAGCTTGATTTGAGATCAATCTTTGAGAAGATTGTTGCGCCCTTCGTTTGACTAACAATATCATTAGTTTTAGGAAGCATATACTTATTCTTTATTGTTACTTTATTGAGCATGCTATAATCTATGCACAATTAGAGTGTGCCATCTTTCTTTTTTTTTTAAATTACCAGTGCCCCCTAAGGAAACACAATTGACCTAATCATACCTTTATCTAATAACTCCTACAATTGAACCTTCAATTCATACAACTCTGTTGTACATACTCATTTTATATGAAGTTTTGGATAGTGGCTCAGTACCGAGTAAGATGTCAATGGTGAAATCAAATTATCTTCTTGGTGGTAGCCTTGAAAGTTCCTCTTGAAAAACATCTCTAAATTCTTAAAGACTTGGATAGTATTCAACATAAGGCTCCTTAGCATTTCCAAGATCATCTATGTGAATTGCATAAAGAGTAGAAGATTGTCAAAAGCAACATTCACCTGGTGTCTTCACTTCCAGTGGTAGCACACAATACAGAGTTTGTTCGACAATGTGCTCATTTCTATAACAAAGATACTAGGATAGTGGTGGATGCAGGGGGTAATATAATCATGAGACTAGATCCAGAATTTGTTGATAAAGTTTTCATGTGTCCCACTTCTGTTGATGTTGTAAAACTTGATTTTACTATTGCTCAACAAGAATATGATAAGAATTCTAAGAAGGCTAAAAAGGTAATTAATACCAAGTGGCTTAAGACTCCAAGATCAAACTTGTCCAGATGGCCAAGGAGCTTTCCTCGAAGTGATTTTGTTGAGGAAGTGGGTGATCTAATAACTCTTCTCAGTAGGGTAAGGGGACTAGCTTCTTCTTCACTTTTTCATGAATGGATGTATCCTTTCATCAAAATTATACTTCAGGGCAAACGGGCTATCTTCTGGGGTGAACAAATAAGCAATGCTCTCCACGAGCAACTGATCAAGGTGATGTGTTCACCAATACTTCTCCCATTGTTGCTACCACATGTGTAAGTACAGTTCTTTCCACTCTACCAATGGTTCCTGATCAGAATATAAGTACATCAATACTTCCCCCATGGCTTTCAGCTTATACTCCTAAGAGAAAGAAACAGGAGATATCACCAGATGATATTGATTTGGGGAAACTGCTGACTCCCTAGCCAAAGGCACAGAAGAAGAAGCCTAAGACTATGTCAAGGCTTATTGATGATAAGGGTATCAGATATGCAGAGATTGCCAAGCCTCCTCCTGAGGCTACTAAGGATACTTTTTATGTAAGTGATTATGTGATATCTAGGGTGGAATTGGGGAAATTAACACATGAAGGTATTAAAGCTGATTTCCAGGTTACCGCCACATCTCTTCTTAATAAATATGATGAGGAGAAGAAACAAAAGGAATACTACAAATCAAAAGCTGAGCAGTTAGCTATGGTGTTACAGAAGATCACAATGACATCAGAAATTATAGAGCCTATGGCAGTAACAGTTGAAAATCCCTTGATCCAAAAGGCTGAAAAGACTCGAGCAAAAGGGAGGGTTGTAGAGGAATATCTAAAGAAATTGTCAACACAGGGTGTTTCACTATTGAAAGCAACAACAGAAAGAAAAGCAAAAATGGCCAAGGTAAGAGCAGAATTAGATGAATTGATTGATTCTATTTCTGTAGATATTGAATATCTAGATACCAGTTTGGAAAAATGGGAAAGCATGAAAATGAAAACTCTTGTTTCATGTGGCATTATTGCAAATCGAGAGGCATATGTTTCAATAAAAGAAGGCCTAGTTCACCGAAGGAAAGTCACGAATGAAGTGATAAAAGAACTAGGAGATGCATGAGAGTTGTGTGATGACAGTGATCTAAGCCTCTTGCACAAGTTGGAGTAGCTCCCATGTAAATTGATTGATGATAATCATGAGTTTCTTCTAGTTGATGAAATGGTACAGGAATTCAATAAGATGATGCAGGCTGAGTTTGAGGAAAAAGTTTTCTCAACCGATTCATTAGATAACTTGACGGATTATCAAGTAACTATAGACAATTTGAAGGTCAAGTTGAAAGATCATGAGAAAGTCACCCCTACTATCAGAGATACCATCACTAAGGCCAGAGTAATCTCTAACAACACTGCGGCACCAGATAGTATTGAAATACAAACGGTGATCACAATGTATGAAGGATCAATAAAGAAGGATGCCAGTGGAAATTGATATATTTGATCTATGCCTTAGAATATTTTTGTAGTTCATATGCATTTTGTATTTATTTTTGGACATATTTACATGTACTTTTTCAATATGTAATTACATGTAAAAACTTAGGAAGTCCCAAGTCAATAAGGACTCCTATTTTTGAAAAAGTCAAAGTAGTTAGGTTTTTCCTAAATTTTCTCAAGGCCTCTCACTATAAATAAAGAGGGCCTCTATTGTAATTTTCATCTTTTATCTATTGCAAGGAAACTTTGCTGAATTGAAAAACATATCAAGACTTTGAGCTTTTCATGTTTATCAAATTTTCAAGCGAATATTAATATAAGCAAGCAGTTTGAGTATCAAACTTTGAGTTGAATCATATTATTTTATGATATCAATGTTCTTATGTCATTGGTGTTATATTATATTGAATCTTTTCTGGAATCATGGAGTTTTATTGAAAATTGAGAGAAGTGTTCTTGTGCTAGTTAAAATAGACTTTGTGCTATTTTCTCATTACAGGAGTTTGTGTTTACCTTTCTGAGAATAGAATTGCTTAAAGACTTTGTGCTGTAAATTGTTGTGTTCAACCTAGTTATATCGTGTTGGATGAGAGTGGCGACTTTGAGCTACATTTGAATTCAATTAAGTTTATTTGTGGGAAATAAGTCAAGCAATAGAAGACTTTGTGTTTCTATGGTTTGTCTCAGTTCAAAAGTTATTAAATATCATTTCTGTTGAAGTTATCATTTTGAAGCGAAAAACATCTATTCTGAAAAAAGAGAATAGGATGCAATGAAAACACCCCAAGCATAGTTCTAGTTTATATAAGTGTTAAAAATTGTTTATTAGAAATAATTCATCATCTAGAGGGAACCTCCCCTTACTGAGAGGAGAGACTCTGTCTCATCATAGCTATGCCGATATAACCATTTTGCTGTTAGTTAGCTAAACAACAAAATATTCACCCAACAAGACCCTATCAATTGACAAGAATTTCTTGATTATGATCTTCTTGGTTTAAATTCTGATTTGGCACGTCACAATTTATTTTGACCTCTTGTTTTAAGTTATCCATTTTGTTTTGAGTTTCAAATAAAAGGGCTAATATCTAATCCAATTTATCTTGTTGTCCATCCTCATTACTTAGACTAGGATGGTCAAAAATTCCTGTTTGAACCATACTTGACTCTCCTTAAACTATTTGTCCCTACAATTAGAGGAATGCAACTTTAGTGAAGAAGACTCCATGCCCCAAAGTTAAACCTAAAGCTTTGATACCACATGTAACAACCTCCACACTAACTACTAAAAAATAACAGTGCTATGAAATAATTACGCCGAAGGCGTTCCCTTTGTGAGAAGAAGGGCTGACTTTGTGGATCTACGGTCTCAATTGCTATAGAGGTGTGCAAGACGATTGCAGCGCCTTTAGCTGGTAGATTTAGCCTTTTTCTGGTTCTGCCTTCCATCACTATTTTTCACTATTTTTTTGCCATTTTTCCCTGTAAACCCTCATTTTCTTATTGGTCGGCTTATTCTCGTGGAAAGAAGACAACAGTGAATGATTTCATTGTAGTGTGGATATATACAATGAAAAAAATTACAAATCTGAGTCATCGATCACTATACGAAATCAATTTTAGGAAGCTCCTTCATAGTCGTCCAATCTACATTTGATATGGTAAAAAAAAAGAACGTAATGATTTCTCCATGGCTGTCGTCTTTATAGGCTAATTGTTTTCTGATTCTGTTTTCGTCTGTTGTTTTTTGCCGATTTAATTCGTATATGTGGTGAAACGTAAACAGGGTTTAACTTTTTTACCTACTTCCGTTGGCTTTTGGATAGTCCTATCCATTTATTTTTATTCATTTATTATGGTAAACAACTCTTTGAATAGGTATTACAGACATGCTGGAAATTGATTTTGGTGTTAAATTTGTAACTAATTCGGATAAGCATATTTGCAATTTTGGCATTAAATTTAGGGTTTTATAGGATAGGATATTATTCTTGTAGCGAAGGAATCTAGATTGACATATCTCATAGCTCCATTTTGGTTTTCTTGTTTAAAATGGAGCTATGAGATATGCCAATCTAGATTCCTTCCGCTATGAGAATAATATCCTATCCTATAAAACCCTAAATTTAATGCTAAAATTACAAATGTGCTTATCCGAATTAGTTACAAATATAACACTGAAATCAATTTCCAACATGTCTGTTATACCTATTCAATTATTCTTTTATATTATTTGAAGGGGGGTTTTTGTCAAATATTATAGTTGGCAATGCTCTCGTAGCCATGTGTGCAAAATGTGCAAGCATACACAAGGCAGAAAAATGTCTTCAAGAGATTTAATTTATATTACATAAAATATAATTATTATATAGTTTAAAAAGAATAAAAATGGAAATGGAAATGTTATGAATCCCTTACAACTACCATGAATCTCATGGAGGGCTTAAATTTGATGGTTGTATAGCTGTATTTAGACATTTTGTCGTAAAATACAATTAAAATTTTTAAAAGATTGTATCACATGAAAGGAGACATTTTGAACAAATTGTCAAAATTTATATAGGATTATGATAATATATATTTGATTTATATATAATTTTACTTATACTAAGATATGTCATAGTATTTTAAGAGCACCTTTGAATGGACAACCATCATAAAAAAAATTGCTTAACAGGCAAGGTCAACCGTCAAATTTAAGCCCTGAGATTCTCATGGAAATATATATGCTATGAATAAAGATTTGTAGGGTTATAGTTAGTTTATTTTAATTAGCTTTTCAAAATGCTTAGATTTAGGTACAAGGCATTTATATATATTGAGATTTTTTTATTGTTATATTTAAATTTTATTTGGATTTTTTAAAATGTTTTATTAAAAAATAAATTAGATTTTTATTGAACATATGATGAAAGATTAGATTCATGGAGTTAAACAAATATATCAACTATTATATATTTATATAAAATTTATTGTAGATTTAATATTTATATATATTTGTTAATTAATTAATTAACGACACGTGGAATATACTATGACTAAAGCAATGGTCATATCCTTCTCTCATGTTGTTCATGCCAATTAAAAACAAATATATTGTAAATGGAAGGGCACTTTACAACTACATTTACCTCCTCAATCATATTAAGTTGTTGTAAGGGATAATTGAGTAACCTAAATAGTTGAAATAAAATTGATAATTTAAATATACCATTTGTATACATTGGTTGTATTACTTTTTATTAGTACTTATCTTCGGCTGGTACTATTGCAATGAGTTCACACTTATCTAGTTATTAATCTATTGATTACAAACCAATCAAAAGATAGGGTTATTTGTCTTGTCGAAAAAATTTTATTTAAATTTGTACTTTTCCTATGTCAACATGATAAATTTTTGGTTTAAGGGGAGGATGTGGCAAGTAAACAAAGTATGAACACAAATTTTGTCTCCCACTAAATGGATGGAGATAATTATGAGAGGAAGAATCATCAATTTTTATGAATTTAATTTTTTGATTCAACGTAAAAATTACTTTTGTGAAAGGGACAAAGTTATAATATTAATAATACTATTAAAAATATAGGGTTCTACACATTTTATTTTATGAAATTAGATTATTTTTGGGATTTCAAATTTATTTCCTAAAAATCTAGTATTTCAATTTTATTTACTAAAAAATTAAAAATTTACAGTTTTTTTGACCATGTTATTACATTTTTTATTTTATTCTTCAAACATACAATATTTTAATGCATTTTAAATTATCATTTTATTAATATTATTACATTATAAAGCAGACATTTCAAATCTCCACATAATACAAATATGCAGGCTTTGTAAAGTTTAATTTTATAGTTAAGGAAATATTTGTGTTATTTAATAGGCTTTGCAAAGTTTAGTTTTATAGCTAAGTAAATATTTTAGTGCTATTTTATTTTTACCAAATTAAATTATTTTTGAGATTTCAATTTTATTTACGCAAGACATTTCAAAACGAGTTCACATAAATTTTTCCTTATAAATTTAGTTCTTGAAATATAATAGTTACAAATTTGAAATGATAAAAAATTATTACTAAATTAAAGTTATTATATTTTTTATTTTATTCTTCAAATTTACAATATTTTAATGTATTTTAAATTATAAAAGTATTAGTATTATTACATTTTAAGGAAATATTTGTGTTATTTAATAGGCTTTGTAAAGTTTAGTTTTATAGTTAAGGAAATATTTTAGTCCTATTTTTTTTTACCAAATTAGATTATTTTTGAGATTTCAATTTTATTTACCCAAGACATTTCAACACTCTTCAAAAATTAATTTTTCAATTATTGGAATGCAATTTGTCTATACAACCAATACCTAATCATCAAAAAAAAACAACTAAATAAATACTATATACAACCAATAGCTAATCAACAAAAAAAATTACAACGAAACAAATACTATAATAACAACACTACAAGGCAGGTACTGGCCACTATGTGGCATTTATTTATAGATTGTATTTAGGGACACTTTTTAATAAAATTTTAAAGTTTATAATTTGAACCACAATCAGTCTTCAACAAACCTACAAACTTAAGGCTATTACTTAACCTTATAAAATGTATTATTATATAGTATTTACTATTGTTTATTTTATTTTTTTTATATAGTATTATTTATTTAGTATTATAATATGTCAAATAATACTAAATATTATAAAAAGTATTATCTAATATTATAGTTAAGTATTTTATATATAATATTTATGTATATTTGTTATTTAATTTAATGTAGATATTTATATATATATTAAATATTCATATATATTATATATTCAATATTTATATACATTTTAATATATAATATTATATGTGTAATAATATAATTAATTAAATAATTTATATATTTTTTATTTATATTTGTTATATAATTTTAATATTTTTATACATTTAAATATACAACATTATATATTCAATATTATAGTTAATTAAATATTATATTAACAAGTTTTTATTAAACTATATTTGAGAATCTAAAATAAAAATTATATATATTAAGATCCAATTATCATTTCACTGATTATCAATTTTGAAATTTAAGGCAAAGATCTAGGGACGCAAACCCCTAACTACTATTGTAAGGTTTGGACGACACCCCAACCTCATTTTATTTAAACTCTTATCTCTGTCGGGTCCGGTTCTATGAAAAGTCATCAGGTCCGAATCTTATTGCATATCGGTGTAAGCCACGCCGAAGCACTTTTCTTCAATCGGTGAGACTTTAGAGTATCAGAAACTCCTTGATTTTTCTTTCCAATGATAATCTCCTACCGATGACTGTTAGTTCCCTTTGTTCCACTAGATGCTTCGGTGAGAGTCCTACTGAACGCCACCATCGGCATGACTTATACTGTCGGGAGGGCTTGTAGAGTATTCGCCGATAGTGTTTCCCTATGCCGATCGGCGTGACCATGCATTTTCTCCCTGATGAAAGGTCATCGGTGCCACTTTCTCCATCGGCATCTCCCAAAACTTTCTCCCCAATCCTTATTTGGTATGGTGGAAGAGGATACTAGAGTGTTATTCCTTAGCTCTGTCTCTTCTACTGAACATCTTTAATTGAAGCATGTAGTTTCGATCATGTCTGGTTAAGCGTGAGGTCCTTCCCTGTTCACATGCTTCTAAGGTACCGCCTTTCTTGTCTATCATCTATATATATATATTTATAGCTATAGATTCAAGGCTTTCTAAGTTTGCACGACTTTCCTCAGCACGGGGCTCAATACCCAAGCAGGAAGAGTTTAAGATATGATCTGATCTCCATAATTGTTTATTAATGATATTATGGGTGAAGTAGGTTGTCTCGATGCTTTGATTGAAACTTGCATCACTAATGTCATGATAGAAGGCAGGTAATAAGAAAGGCAATAATGAGGTCTCTAGTCTATCAAGCCATTAGTTCAACTCATTTGAGAGATTTAATTGATATGATTTGACAGGTAACAATGTTTTCTATGATGGGTTAGAATTTAGATGGAACGGAATATTTTGGTTTATCAACATTATTAAGTGAAATGGTTGATCACTTACTTATGCCCACATGTAGATATATATATTAATATTTATACAGTAATGTTGGCATATACAGTGGATCAGTCAACCAAAATGGGATGCCTCACATAATTGGATTTAAGTTAACATTGAAGCAAGTGTGTTTGATTAATTTTGATAAGCTTGGCAATAGCAAGTATTTTATTCTTTCATCTCAAGAAAAGGTTTTAAAGAACTAACATATGTTTGCAGGAAAATAAATTTTATGTTTTTTGTATAGCTAACATGAGAAAAGAAGGGGTAGTTTTCCTGTGGTTTTAGGTTAGACAGGTATACTGGTAGGAGAAAGATAGAAGAAGCCCTTTTAATTGGATAATGGATAGTTGATCAAATGTTATAAGTCATGGAGGTCATCCCAAGAGTCGAAGAACCAAAAGACATACAACAAGAGGATATCAAAAGAAAGGCCATGGATAAGGGCGATGTCTGTATTTGTATCTCAATTATTGTATAAGAAAATATGTTTCCCTATTGGGATTGACCCCGTATAAGTTCTATAAATAAACAGTATGTACTAGATTGCAAAAGTCCCGGGCTAGACCAGAGGTTTTCTTCACTCTGTTCTTTCCTACCGATGCTCGCACTAAACAACGCTGTATTTTATAACTGATTTTATATATTAATGGCCTCGGCCTTTTACCGATCTATATATATATATATATATATATATATATATATATATATATATATATATATATATATATATATATTAAATATTTAATATTTATATACATTTTAATACATAACATTATATATTTAATTGTCAATTAAGATTTAAAATAGAACAAATATAATTGTGTCAAATTTTTAATAAGAAACTTAACAAATATTAATTAGTTTTTAAATATATTTATTTTGTTATAGCATAAATATTAAAATTAACTACTATATAAAATCAACAATAAAACATTAAAACCTAAAATTTTAAAAACTCATATGTTGGTTTTGTAGGAGTCTTTGTAAAGCTTCTTTCTCTATCTTTTTTGCTCCCCAATTTCGGGTCTGAAACATTCTTATTTTTTTGAGCATTTATGTTATATGGGAGTAGGCCCTAAACCTACAAATTACGAATAAAAAAAAATTAAACTCATAATATTATGCATACTATAATTGTACAAACATATTCCATACAAACAATAATATTTTACTCTTAAAAATTAGAGTTATTATACAATAAACCTTAAAATTAACTAAGATATAAACTCAATAAAACATTGAAACCTAAAATTTTATAAACTCGTAATATTATGCATACTATAATTTTACAAATGCATTCTATACAAACAATAATATTTTACAACTCATAATATTATGCATACTATAATTGTACAAACATATTCTATACAATTAATAATATTTTACTCTTAAAAATTAAATTTAAAAAGGCTTAATTATATCAACTCTCCTTTAATGTTTAATCTGTCATTCTTTTAAGATTGGATTGTATGGAGGCATGAAAAGGCTACACTCTAAGGAAGTCCATTGGAATTAGCATGCTTCCTAGTAACATGTGATGATTTTGTTGTCCTTTTGATTCTTTGTTGTTTTTTTAAAGAAATGATTAATCCCTCCACAGTTAGATCGCATTAATCCCTTTATTAATAATTGATTGTTATTTCTACACTCATATATTTGATCTAGCCAAATTCTAAGGAAAACTATATTTAGATTATGTCATTCTTCTTTTTTAACACATCTAAGAAGTTGCAATTCTTAGTTATAGTTCAAAAGTTATGGTTGAAACCTAATTTTTAGTAAATAAAATTATTTTAGTTTATGTACATTTACTTCCTTACACAACTCAACCTAGGGTTTTCGTCTTACATTTTATCCTTCCACATTAGAGTCATTATTTATATTTTTTGATTATATACTTTTCATTTTAAATAAATTTGTCTGGGGTTTGAATCTAACTTTATTTGTGCTTCATTGTGTTATCTTGATTAGTGTTTGGGCTATTATTGTTTGTTATTTCTTTAATCCTTATCCATGCACTTTCACTATTAGATTTTTTATTATTTATATTTTTTGATTATATACTTTTCATTTTAAATTTGTTTGGGGTTTGAATCTAACTTTATTTGTGCTTCATTGTGTTATCTTGATTAGTGTTTGGGCTATTATTGTTTGTTATTTCTTTGATCCTTATCCATGCACTTTCACTATTAGATTTTTTATTGTGGATGTCTTCTCCCCCTTCTTTACCAACCTCATTTTTTTTATGTCATTGTGCTTTATGATGACACATCTTTTGTAGCATATGATAGTGACTTAGCTACTACTTCATCCTTATATGCCCCTGATAGTTTAGGGATCTTGATTCATGTGATATTGTGTCTAACAAACATTAATTTTCCACCTCACGACAACTTATCATTTATAATAAATGGTAACTTTTTCAAAGTAAAATAAAAATTTACATAGTAAAATAGTTTTCAAATAAAAAATTTCATAGTAAAATAGTTATATCCATTTTAATATATAACATTATATATTTAATTGCCAAGTAAGATTTAAAATAAAAAACAAATATAATTGTATCAATTTTTTAATAAGAAACTTAACAAGTATTAATTAATTTTTAAATATATTTATTTTATTATAGAATAAATATTAAAATTAACTACAATATAAAATCAATTAAACATTAAAACCTATATTTTTTAAAACTCATAATATTATGCGTACTATAATTGTACAAACATAGTCTATACAAACAATAATATTTTACTCTTAAAAATTAAATTTAAAAAGCCTTAAGTATATCATCTCTCCTTTAATGTTTAATCGTCATTCTTTTAAGATTGGATTGTAGGAAGGCATGAAAAGGCTACAATCTAAGGAAGTCTATTAGAATTGGCATGCTTCCTAGTAATGTATGATGATTTTGATGTCCTTTTGATTCTTTGTTGTTTTTTTAAAGAAATAATTAATCCCTACCACAATAGTTAGATCGTATTAATCCCTTTTATTAATAATTGATTGTTATTTCTACACTCATGTATTCGATCTAGCCAAATTCTAAGACCAACTATATTTAGATTGTGTCATTTTTCTTTTAACACATCTAAGAAGTTGCAATTTTGAGTTATAGTTCAAAAGTTATGGTTGAAACCTAATTTTTAGTAAATAAATTTATTCTATTTTATTTACATTTTAGTGAACTCGACTTCCTTACACAACTCAACCTAGGGTTTTCGTCTTAGGTTTTATCCTTCCACATTAGAGTCATTATTTATATTTTTATTATTATATACTTTTCATTTTAAATTTGTTTGGGGTTTGAATCTAACTTTATTTGTGCTTCATTGTGTTATCTTGATTAGTGTTTGGGCTATGATTGTTTGTTATTTCTTTTGTCCTTATCCATGCACTTTCACTATTAGATTTTTTATCATGGATGTCTTCTCGCCCTTCCTTACCAACCTCATTTTTTATGTCATTGTGCTTTATGATAACACATATTTTGTAGCCTATGATAGTGACTTAGCTACTACTTCATCCCTATATGCACTAAAAAGTAAAATAGTTTTCAAATGAAATAAAGTAAATAATATATTATTAATAAAATAAAACTAGCATAGATATCTTAAATACAACAATTTTAGGCACCAAGAGATATCAATTTGGAGGTGTCTAGAGAGAGACATGATATATATAAAGATATATATCAAGACAGAGTTAGAGAGAGGGGGAGAGACACAATAGACAGGAAGAGATAGAATGTGCTAGCAGTGAAGCATTCCTCTATTTTATTTAAATTTCCATGGATTGTGAATTATGTAAGCCATGCAATGCATTCAAGTGTAACTTGACAGAATGATGAAACCTTCATTTTGTACTAATCTGGACTTCAATAGATTATAAATTCCTTTTTTTTCATAGCCAGGTTCCTACCGAAATTGAATAAGCTACCAAGAACAAGTATTAGAAATTATGGACATTATTATTATTTTGATTCTATGTAGAAAATTTGTTTGCACAATCAACATGGGACTAATTGCAGGTATGGATGTTGATAATTGTAGACCAAACGTTCTACAATTTAGGCATCAGAAGCCTTGTGGAAGGAAACGATGTCCCTTGGAAGAAGTTTCATGTCACAAACAAATTGATTCCAACCCTTTCTAAACACATAGCTCTGGTTCCTTCCCCACTAAAGTACTAGAACCACCATTCTTTCCCTATACTATCTTGGATTGTGATCAACAATCCTCCATCTTTTACATTTTTGCAAGGATTCAATGAAAGCCTAGAGGATTTGCAAAAAATCAAATACTATGAAACCCATCACAAGAAACCATTTCAAAAGACAAATCTCAAAGAAAGCATGTCTTCCAAAGGTTTGTCTCTAGAAAATAGAGATAAATTTTTGTTTACCACAACATATTAAGGATTGGTTGGATTTGGAGTTCCAAACCACATTGTGGATTGATTCTAGAAGCTTAAAGAGTTTGAGAAAGTCCCACCAGAATTTAACTTTTAATATGTCTATAGTATGCCAAAGGGTGTATGGGAAAACCATATCCTTATTTATGTATGATGGTGAACTAAAATTTGTGGATTCAAAGTACCTTTTAGCTTCAAGTAGAGAACATGACTACATGCATAACCTTCCTATGAATAATTATTTTTAGATTTTACCTTTACCACCCATGACAATTGCAAAGACATTTCCTAAAACACAAAATCATTGGCCATCATGAATGGGATTACAAAACAAAGATTTAAAACTGCATAGATATAGTGGCAAAAAGTATTCTATTGTGTGATACACTTAGGACTATGGTAAAGCATTCTAATAGAAAACCATACATTAATGATCAAGCTATGGTACTTTTACAATGTAAAATGACAAGCTTGAAAAATAAAGATAAATTTTCATTTACCACAACATGTTAAGGATTGTTTAGATTTGGAGTTTCAAACTGCATTGTGGATCGATTCTAGAAGCTTAAAGAGTTTGAGAAAGTCCCACCAAAATTTTACTTTTAATATGTCTATAGTTTGCCAAAGGGTGTGTGAGAAAACCATATCCTTATTTATGTATGATGGTGAACTAAAATTTGTGGATTCAAAGTACCTTTTAGCTTCAAGTAGAGAACATAACTACATGCATAACCTTCTGATGAATAATTATTTTTAGATTTTACCTTTACCACCCATGACAATTGCAAAGACATTTCCTAAAACACAAAATCATTGGCCATCATGGGACTACAAAACTATGATTTAAAACTACATAGACATAGTGGAAAAAAATATTCCATTATGTGATACACTTAGGACTATGGTCAAGCATTCTAATAGAAAACCATACAATGTAAAAAGTCAAGCATGAAATGGGTTGGTCCAAATCATCTAGCTCCATTGGAGGATCATGAAATTGAAAGAGATAAAGAAAAGAGAGTGACTTAGTATGGGTTGGTCCAAATCATCTAGCTCCACTAGAGTGGGAGAGAGAGATAGAGATAAGAGATATAAAGGGAAAGAGCATATGCAAATACAAAAAAATTAATTAGGCACTTAATGCCAACAATCCAAAGACAAATAGAGAAGGAGAAATAGATAATGAGATAAAGAGAGGAAGATATATAGAGAGATAAATGGGCGCTTAGTGTTAAACCACTCCCCCTACCTTCTTTGAATATAGCATGCTTAGATATACATTTTTTATATTTGACAAGATATAGATTTTGGGACATTGATATTTTTTAAATAGATTTTTTTCTTTCTCTATAGGTATTTGTCAGTTTTCCATGACGGTTGTTCCTTGGATGAATTTTGTACACAAAGGGCTCCCACGACATAAAATGCATACCATTTTTTAGGTCTCAAGATCATTCCCATATCATCTACAAATTTAAACAAATTAAAAGTTTTTCCCTTCAAAATTTAATTTTAATCCATTTGAGCTCCAAATTATGCAAAAAAATCAACTAGGATCACTAAGTTTGATTAATCTTCGTATCGTGTAACATACCATGGAAGGATGCATTATGGTAGGCTAGATGACACATAAAAATGATGTAGGTGGCGACCATGCTTATATTTGCAAGATGTTAAATATTCAAGGCTTGTGATAAACAAACATACATGCTTCAATAATATGCATAGGTGATGACAAATGAAATGCAAGTGAACCCAAGTGCAATGCATGAACAAGAATATAGAAAGGAAATGCACAGGCACCAAACATGGAAGCTCACACATTTCAAGTAGCTACTAAGCAAAACACGTGGATCTTCAAATCGATTAAGATTGTCAAAATTAATTCACGACAATCAAAAAACAAAAAAAGATAGGGGCCATAGGGATACAAGACAATCATCATTCACTTAAAGACATATCAATTGAACTTCCACAGCTATTCGGTGCACCCATTGCACACCAAGGTGCAATTGCTAGTTATTTTAAATTGCAATGCTAAAAAAATTAAATAGGAATATTCATCATTATTAATTTAGAATTCACTTTTAACTAAGTGCAAAGATTATTACATTTTAGAAGAGAATATCCCATTATTTTATTTTTTATACAAAAGTGTTTAACAATATAACTTTTATAAACGTACTATTAAGGACCGAGTCCTTTTACAAGTCATCAAGGCCTTGAAGGCTCAAATGAAGAATAGTCATAACAAGTACACCATCACATGTTTGTACTTCATGAATCCATTATATTCAAAACTTGGAGAGAAAGAGCATCACTAGGGTATTTTATTTGTCCAACATTCAAAGCCCGAGTTTCCCTGCGTTAGCTCCGAAAATGGAGAAGTCCGACCCTTTAATGAAGGATCTAGAAAACTAAAGTTGGCATGAATTAAATAATCTAGTGCAAGATGTTTTCTCTAACATATTAGCATTCTAACTAATGCACATGTCCATTGAAAATATGATATGAAATACAGAAGACAAAATTAAGTACTAAACTTAATTCAAAACAACTTTGACCAAAGCATCATTTTATATGCAGTACTATATTTACAGATCATCATATGAGCTAGTTAACTATCTTATCATTCTCTAATTATTTCATATTCATCATCCTTCTTGTCTCCTTATTTCCAAGTTCTAGGCATAAACGAGAAGATTCAACATAATAAGATTATTAGAGAGCCTAGGGGTTTGATGCAAAACATAATATTTTAGTCCAAATCGAGGACTACTATTTCAAAAGGTATACAAACATTTGTTACTAATGATTCTAAGAATTTAATAATGAGTGGACAACTTATCTTTCTCTTGATGGAAATATTGGTAGTATATTAGTTAATCAAAATATTTTTATTATCTTTTTCAGATATACTTCAATATTCTTTAACCTTCAAATTCATATATTAACTTAAATTCTCTTTCTTCCTCATTAATAAAGGTCCTGTAGAACACTCATTTATTTCTAGATTTTGTAAATTATTTGATATGGTTGAATACTACCATATCAACTCAATCATAAATTATTCTTTCCCAAATTAACAGGCCTCTATAGTATTGTCGCTTCATAGTGGCTTGTGTTTACTAATGATTTCTAGTTGATATTTGTCTATGTGAACCTTTTCTAAACCCATATTTCACCACACAATATCTTGTCACAAGAAGAATTGACAAGCAAGTCTAGTAGGGACAACTAGACAAAGGACAGAGATCTTATCTTCCATGGTATGAACCACATATAGAATCATGAGATTTATAGAGAGGAAATTGAAGAGGCGGCTCTAAAAGAGAGAGATACAGAAAAGGAAAACATCACAAAATAATCTGTGTTATTGTGGCAAAAGTAGGTGATATCAAGTGTATAATTAGAGACATAATTGTCATTTAAGTCATGATTTTAAGGGATTTCTTTCTTAGAAATCTCTAGACTTCCTTAGAAAGTATCAAAACCATACCAGTGTGGAGTTACTTATCATTTTATTGAAACTCATTAAGAGCGTGATTCCTTACAAGTATGAAGGTTGCCGTAAATGACACTAGTTATAGGATGAATAGTATTGTCAAAAGTTTACAAACCTTTATTTGGAAAAATAAAAATGTCGTAATTGTTCTTAGGCAACAACAAATTCCAAATATGTATATGCAATACGTTAAATGTTGGAAGGAACTATTTTGTCAAAATAACTATATTGTAATGCCCCTCGCTTTTGGCTTGTGTTAGATGTTATTTCTATCATTACTTTTGTCAGTCTAGAACAGTTGATAGTTTTTTTTTTTATTTCATAATTTCAGTTTGAGACATCTGGACTAGTGTGTATTGATTTATGCTTTCATTAATCTTGATGGACTATGTTCGAGGGATGTAATTGAAACATGTGCTATGAGTTTTGATGATACTATGTTACTTCAATTATGATGAGATGGACATACTTAGTGACGGTTAGAAGATATTATGTTTATGTTCTGATTATAGTCTTGTGTTGGAGCAGGGACGGTGTAGTACTGCTCGGACCGAGAACCCTACTGCGCCGCGATTCTCTGTCTCGGGGTGTGATATATATATATATATATATATATATATATATATTTACAGTTGAGCATGTATAACTATTGGTTTTCACGCAGGTTGCAGGTACCGGGCCTCGACTCCACCTGATTTAACAGGTCTGAGCGGGCCCTACACCATGGATAAGGTGATGGAGATAATATGAGGTCTTTACCACTAGGTCAATTCCAGTCCTTGTCATAGTTGGTGTTCTTGTCGTCAATTTTGCGTCCTTGTAGTAAGTCTTGTGTTCTAGTCATTCTCTTGGGCCCATGTCATAGTCTCGGGTTGTGGTTTTCAGTCGAGCTTTGTTATTATGCTCTTGTATGGTTGAATAGATGTTGGTAATTTATTATTAATCTAATATGCTTTTATTATGAGTTCGGCATAATAATTATTTAACCTAGAGCTAAGATTGATATCTCAGCTAGATTCTTCCGTAGAATAGAATCAATGATCTGACCAAGAATAATTTGGGGTGAATTTGGAGTTATGAGTATTTATTTATAGTTATTTTGTGGCAGAGTATTGGATTATGTGATTTAAATACCATGGGTTGGCAGATTTGAGTGCGCTGACTTGTGAAATTCCCCATTATTAGCAAAATTTTAAAATCCTCTAGAGTAGTGGGTTATTGGGGTAACGGATGCATGTCCGTGGCAATTTATGAGCGAAACCATTTTTATTCTGGGGGTGGTTCTGCTTTAAAAAAAAAAAGAAAGAAAAAGAGAAACAAAGAAAGGTGGGGAAAAAAGAAGGAGATCAGAGGAAGAGCGGAAGGATTGGAAGGAATTCCGAAGAAGGATTAAATCCGGTATGTGCTTGTCTCTCTCTCTGGAAATCTACCATTGTTGAAGCTTGCGTGTTATATTTTACTGCAGTATGTTTGCTGTGTGTGGAACTTGCATTTAATTGTTCTTGTGCGTCAGTGAGGTCGAAGGTTGCCAATCTTGTGAATGTTTTCTTTCTTCTTCGCGATGTATTCTTCTGTTCAGCCTTGGTATTAATCCTTTTGTAATCATTGCTAAATCATCTGTAACCCTGCACTGAAATTTCAACAGTAAGGAATAGATGTATCATTTTTTAAGGTGTCATCACCTGTTGCCCATTCGTTTCTGCATATCCTTCTCACCGGCAGAAGTGAGTTAACCGAAAGGAAGAGTATCCCTGTTGCACATCCATTTTGTCTGCCCTTGCAAACTGCTACTACTGTTGCTTCTCTCCTTTTGTTTTAGGTGGCTACTTGATTTAGGTTGTTGCATGTGAGGTTTGGGACACTCCACCCTCCTTCAAAAGGTCCTTGCTTTCTTTGTTCCAAGTTTTCTTACGTAGGAAGCAGTACCTTGCTCCAGAAATGGAGTGATATTCAGGCCCCTGTACTGCAGTCAATGTCACAAAATTATATTGCACCACACCGTTATATCTTAGGGCTAAGTTAGCCTAGCTCTCAGCTACTATTGTACACCAGTAATCCAAGTATGTATTCTTACCTATGCTTGCAGCACGCGCGTTGATTGTATTTCTCCCCTAGATAAACTGCTTGTAGAAATTCAGGTTGTTGCTTCTGTGGTAGCTTCTGCCCCCACCTTGATTCATGATCGTCTTGTATGATCACGGCACTATGAATTGATGCAGCCATTACGTTGAATTTTATCAGTTTACCTAGCATCTTCATTGTTTCACTTCTCCTTGTCTATGAATGATTACTTCTTATGGGTTTTAAGCTATTATGGCGTGAGCTGTCATTAGGTTGTCAGTCTTTGTGCATCGCTATTCTTTTTTTTTGGCAAGGATCTGTTTTAGCAAGTCTTGCTCCTCCTTAGGCTGGCCGAATGGGTCTCGAGTAGAGACGTGGGCCGTGCCCTGTCAGTTTCCTTCTTTGATTTCTGTAGATGCTGATTTTAACTCCTTCTTGCTAATCAGATCAACCTCCTTACTGCGTGATAACTGTGTGTCTCCTGGTTTGGTTCTCGTATCTGTGTAGCCTCTGCAGTGGTCCGTCGACTCCTGAGGAATGGGAACTGGCCTGTATTCCGTTCATCATGGAGTCGTCGAAGGGGTAGCTTGTTCGCATTGCCATTCGTATTTGAGGTCGCAGCTGCAGCATTTAGCAATTTTGATAGTTTGCTTCATGTAGGTTCTGGTTGTCGTGGAATCTGGCAGCGGGTGTCACGTTGGTTGTGGTTGGCAACTTTTCCCTTGGGCATTTAGCGGCGTGTTAGTTTGTGTCTGTAGACGGCCCTTTTGATGTCTCGGCTTATAGCGTGATCGTTGCCCAGCTGTTAGTCCGGTACCGTAGGAAGCAAACCTGTTCATCTATTTGATAGGAAGGATCGTCTTTGGTGGTCGATTATCTGTGTACTTGAAGTTAGTAGTAGTGAATTCGTTAGAGTCGCAGTTATATCATTTCTTATACCATTTCGTATAGTGATGTTTTGTTTCAAGAAGTTGAGTCGACTGTTGAGTCAAGGGAATCCGCTCTTGTAGGCCTAACGCATATGTCTAGTTTTGAACTTTAAGTGAGTAGTATGTTAGGAATTGTTTTAGGGCCACGGTTATCTGACCAAAACCGTTGTTAAGCGAGTGGTTTGTAGCAGGCTTAGTGGTGCTTTTAGTTAGCCTAGGTGATACAAGTTTAAATTTTAGGAAATTAATTAGTTTCCATTTGGGACAAGATTGTTTTCCATTCTAGCCTTGTAGTCAAAATTCCTTGTTAGAAGTTTTAATGCTTGAGTAGTGTTTTTTGTTTGTTTCCAATTCAAGGTTGTAGACTTTTATAGAATGCTAATCATTAATTTATTTGGTTTCGGTTAGAAGAGTCCCTATTAATGGTTGTTATTTAGGGCTATCTAATTTCCTTGGGTAGAATTTTCTTGCTGTCCAATTTAACTAGGGCAAAGCTTTAGTGTTACTATTTATTTTCTTAAGCACAACTATATTCGTGTCATATACAGAATGGTCGAATGAAGTTAGTTAATTCTGTCAATAGATAAATGTCTTATTTTCTTTGTCCTTGTAAAGTTAAGTTATTCCTTTGGGACCTCAATATTTACTCGTTCGAGGTATTAGTTTGTGGAAATCTTACATCATTAACCACGTAGATTAGTAGGATAGAGTAGAATTTCATTATGAACTAATTTAGTATTATTGTTTATATCTTATAAAGATGCGAATAAGTTTTGTATGGTTTCGATTGTCTTAATTCTTGAGTAAACTGTAGTTATACTGTAATCGTTAAGGAATTAAGGGAAAAATTATTATTCTTGAATATCAATGTGGGGGTTTATTGTTTATCAAATCACATGTTTAGACCCCGGTTAAAGTGTTAAGTGTAATTATCTCTTTTGTATGGAAGTGAAACTATCTGAGTATAGCTTGTATTATTGTGATTATCCTTGTCGGGGCATGAGTTTAGTATGTACCTGGTCCGGGGATGGTGGAAAGTTACTGTGGAACTGAATTGGGCATCTTGTCAGTTTAAATTGGGAATGCTTGAGTATTCACCCCTTGTCAAACTTGCATTATATCATGGTCATGGAACTTAGTTTCCCGAGCGGGAAGGGTGATGTAACAACCGGTGAAGAACTTAGTCACCGACTCCAGAGGTCTTATTTTTTTTTCTTGTCTCCGTCCATGATTCTTGTGTCTTATTATTTATGGGGTCTGGTGGAGCTTGAGTAGGGTAATGGGGATTGTGTGTTGTGGCCTGTGACTGGATTGTGTTTTAATCTGGGTTGTTATGTAACTTTTATCCTTGCATGTTGTGGTTGACTGTTGGTCGGAGGATGCTAAGGGAGTGGCTTCCATGGTGGGGCCGGCGCCTAGCGAGAGGTCGCCTGGGTAACCCCATGGAAGTAGTAAACAAGTGGAAACTTAATAATGAATTTAGGAGGGTTGGGTAGTGATTCACCTAACAAGGTAATTAATGGGACCTCACCCACACCTTGAGTGCTCTCATAGGCCAAGGGCGGGATGAGAAGGCCTGGTTGGCAAGGCCAACCTCCTCGTCTTCATGAGAGGACATGTCGGCTCCGCATGTGTCACCCTATGGGGCCGGCACCTAGAGAGAGGCTGCCAGGGTAACCATAGATGGGGGCCGGCTTCTGGTGAGAGATAGCCTGGGTAACCCATGCTAGGGCCATGCGATGACACTCCCCTTATGCGGCTCTGTTATGTCTCTTCTTTCCCTGTTGGTACCTCTGGAGTGTGACCTTCTCTTCTTGATTTATCTAGTCTGATGTTATGATCTGTCTGGCTAAGTACTGTCGGTCCTGTGCAAATCCGTTCTTCATGCTTGTCTTCTTGGAGTTGGTATTTGTAGTTGTGTTCTTGATTGTAGTCTTGACCTAGTGGTAATCCTCTTGTTATCTCCTAGCTCGGTGGGGTGGACCTCAGGGTTCCACATGGTTGGGAGGTAGAGCTATCCAATGGTCCTCTTGGAGATTCAGTCGAGCCTGGTGCAGAGATGTTCTAGTTTCTGGTGGCTTCCATTCTTCAGCAGTGTTGGATAACCTTCTTTGTACTATTTTGTTAATCGACGAGATCGATCTTGAAATCTTGTACTCTTGCCATCTTGTACACTTATTACCTTGTAATCTTGTAATCATGTATTTTGGTACTTGGACATGTATTCAAACATCATGTTGTTGTAGAAGTTATTGGGTTGATGATTTCTCTCTTATAGTTTATTCTACTTCCTAAATGCTGTCATGTTGCCCTAGAGTCGTTAGATGGATACTTTTCTATTTTAATGCATTGTTCGTAGTGTTTAATCAAAAAAAAAAATAGTTCTATTTCCGCTTTGGTTTATCCAGCACTCTAGGGTTGCACGACGGGGGGCATTACATATATAACTTCAACCTATAAAAATATTGCAATGCCATCTACATAATAATGTGCCTTTGAAATGTAGATGTTTAAAAATTCACAAGGATGAGAAGGATGAAGTGCGTGCGCGAGAGCTCTGTGCAGTCCCGCTACCTGTAGCAGGTCGCAGTCTGCATGTGTTTGTTATCTGTTGCATGCATTTTTTATCTGTAGATCGGGCTCTGTGGGGTTGTTTTCAACAAGGGTGGGGTTTTTTAGCTTTCAGGGGGTTTTTTTTTCTTGAGTGTGTGCATTGTTCGGTGTAGGTGTGGGGTGTGAGGGTTTGAGGGGTTTTTCTAATGGCAGGGTTTGTGCCTTTGGGTGAGACGTCGGGGGATGCTGCTATGGCAGGGGTTGGTGATGGGTTTCCTCATCCATCCCCGCCTGATGTTGGGGTTTTTAGCACTGGTGCTTTGAAATTACACAAGATAAACAGATGCTTGGAAAGAGCTCAAGTTTGTCCAAAGTTGGTGATTCAAACAGAGGCGGTAGCCGAGGACCTAGAGTATTATAGAAAACATGTTTTAATCTGTAAATTTATGGGATTGAGGGTTTCGATGCCTTTTTTGGAACCCTGGATTCGCAAGTCATGGAATCCGGAAGGTGATTTTGAAATCTTGCTAGCTGCGAATAACTTCTTTCTGGTGGTCTTTTCGTGTATCTCTGATCGTAACAAGGTTTTCGAGGGAGGGCTCTACTTTTATAATCAAGTTGGCCTTTTCATGAAGCCTTGGCATGCAGGCTTTAATTCGGCAGCGGAGCTGCCCTCTAAGGTGCTGGTGTGGGTTCATTTTCCTCAGTTGCCATTAGAATGTTGGAGACAGGATATTCTGCAATCAATTGCGTTGCTGTTGGGGAAGCCTATTGGCCTGTCTCAGCAAACTCTAGAGAAGCAAATTTTTTCCTATGCCCGGGTCTGTGTGGAGATTGATCTGAGCCAACCTCTGTCAGATTCTATTGATCTGACTATTGGGTCTAGCTCCTAGACTCAACAGTTAGACTATGAGACTTTACCTTTCAGGCGCCGATTGTGCCATGAGTATGGCCATCTTCAAAGGAGGTGCCCTCATGCCTTGGGTGCTGGTGGTTCGGATAATGTGAAGGCTCCGTCTAATCCAAGGGTGGAAAAGGGTAAAGCACCCATGCAGGGGGTAGTACCGGATAAAGATGGCTCTGTGCCAGTTAAGGCATGAAACAAGAATCGGGGTCAGAAGAGGACTCTTCGAGATTGCCAAGAGGAGGAGAATTTTAACAAGTTTGAGGCTTTGGATGAATTAGTCCATGAGGAGGGGGTTTCTTCTGACATGCATGTTGAAGCTTCTACTTTAGTTGATCATAATTTTGAGTTTTTGCCTGTCACTACTTCGGTCTTAGCTCCTGTGGTGGCTTCGGGGGTGGTGATGGATTCAGTTGATTCTCCCCCCGATGCTGGTTTTGGGACTCTTGTGGTTTGGTGGAAATCCCCATGGCCTCTTCGAAAGAAAGGGTGAGTTTAACCAGTGGATCAGGTTTGGAAGACTTTGGTAAGAAAAAAGCGCTCTGTTCTTCTCCTATTCTAGGTCTACAACAAAAATACCTGAAAAAGTGTGCTCCTGATAAGCCCCAGAAGGTGGGGAGGAAGAAGGATCAGGAGAAAGTTAAGATGGCTGGAGAGACATTGGATACTCACTTCTCTCACCCTTTGCGATGATTGTGTTATCATGGAATGTAAGGGGTATGAATAGCATCCCTAGACAAAAGGCTATTTAGGACTTGGTTAGTGCTCATTCTCCAGATGTGGTTTTCCTCCAGGAGATGAAGTTATCTGTGGATGGTATGATGTAGTGTGTTTCTAAGATTTGGAACAGAGGGTTTTGCCAGTGTGTGGGTGCGCAAGGCAGCTCAGGGGGTCTTGCTTGCCTCTGGGATCCTCAACGAATTTCTCCTATTTGGTGGATCTCTAGTAGATTTTCCATCTCTCTGGTTGCAATTAGTTTGGAGACAGGGGAAAGAATTCTTCTTTCTAACATTTATGCTCCGACGGATGTCCCTGGTAAGACTCTCTTGTGGTCTCATATCAATCTTCTAAGATTGTTGAATCCCTTCCTCCCCTGGATTATGGCAGGTGACTTTAATGCAATTGCCTCCCTCGAGGAGAAAAGGGGGGTGTGCCTCGCTTAGACACCTCTTCTGATCTTCTAAGGGATAATTTGGCTTGACTCCAGCTTGTGGATATCAAACCTTCGAATGGCATGTTTACTTGGAATAATAGGAGGCTCGGGGATAATGCCATTCTAAACGGTTAGACAGGTTTCTTGTTTCCTATTTTTGGGTGGGTGACAAGTGGCTGTCAAGTTCTAAAATTTTAGATTGGCGAGGATCAGACCATTGGCTAATCAAATTCTCTACCCGTTTGGTTGATGGTCCTAAGAAACAAACTTTTAGATTTCAGCTTATGTGGCTTAGGAGGAGAGTCTTTTTGACTTAGTTTCTAGATGGTGGACTGAAGGACAACCTGCTTTTGGTACAGCTATGTACTCTTTTGTGAAGAGGCTTCAATATGTGAAGTATAAATTGAAACATTGGAATAAGTATCAGTTTGGCAATGTGTTTCAGCGGAAAAGGGTTGCCCAGGAGCGCTTGGATTCTATTACCAGGCAGATTCGGGACCAGGGTCTGGATGCAAATTTAAGTAGGTTTGCGGTTAGTGCGGTTAAAGACCTTGAGGAATGGGAGCTTCATGAGGAAATTTTTTGGAAATAGAAGGCCCGTGTTGATTGGCTTCAGGAAGGGGACAAGAATACCTCCTTCTTTCATAATTCAGTGAAGGCTCGAAGACAAGGTAACTTTATCTCTTCTCTCTGCTATCTTGAGGGTTCTATTCTTTCTTCCTCTTCGGGGATCTCTAGTGAGGCGGTTCGTTTTTTCTCTACTCTTTTTTTGGAAGATACCTCGCCTGCTAGTGAGGAGGAAGCTTCTATCCTAGCTTGTATTCCCTCTCTGGTGACTATGGATATGAATGCCTCTCTTCTTAAACCTATTTCTTTGAAGGAGTTGGAGGATGTGGTGTTTTAGCTGAAAAAAGGGAAGGCCCCTGGTCCTGATGGGTTTCCGGCTGAGTTCTTTTAGGAATTTTGGGAAGTTATCAACCTTGATCTATTGGAGGTGGTGCAAGAGTCTTTTAGGAACAAGCAAATGTTGCGAGCCACGTTTCTTGCTCTTATCCCAAAATGCGAGGGTGCTAATTCTCTTAATCTTTTTCGACCAATTGCTTTGTGCAATGTGGTGTATAAAATCATTACAAAGCTAATTGCTGAACGTTTGAAGCCATGTCTCGATAAGTTGATCTCAGAGGAACAAGGGGGCTTTGTTGCGGGTAGACATATTTTGGACGGAGTAGTTATTGCGGCTGAGACTATTCACTCTATGGCCTCTTCTAAGGAAAAGGCTATGTTTATAAAGTTGGACATGGCTAAAGCTTATGACAGAGTTAACTGGGGCTTTTTGATCAAAATTCTCAGAGCCTTCGGGTTTAGTTGTGAGTGGATTGATTGGGTCATGAGCTGTGTAAGGACCTCCTCATTTTCTGTTCTCATAAATGGGGAGTCTTTAGATCTGTTTGGTGCTTCTAGAGGTCTTCGACAGGGGGACCCCTTATCCCCATATTTGTTCATCTTGATGGCTGAAGGCTTGGGGAGATTCATTGAGTCTCGTGTTATGAATGGGCTCTTTCAAGGATGGAAATGGAGCAATTCTCTTCCTCCTCAAACTTATCTTCAATTTGTGGATGATACAGCTTTCATGGGTGTTGCTAAGGTGGCTGAAGCAGTTGCTTTGCGTCAGATTTTGGATTGTTACCTGGCTGCCTCTGGTCAAAGCATTAATGAAAGTAAGTCTTGCATTTATTTCTTTAATACCCCCAAGCTTATTCAACAACGTATTGCCAGGATCTTAAGGTTTGAGGTGGGGAAACTTCCCTTTATTTACCTTGGCATCCCTCTGGATGTGCGCCCACTTCCCAGGTGTTTTTGGAAAGATGTGATGGATAAATTTCGTGGGCTGGTTTGTCACTGGACCTATAGATGGTTATCTACAGCGGGTAGAGTTACTCTGTTGAAGTTCGTGGTTCAGGCCCTTCCTATTTACAGGTGCTTTGTGTTGACGGCTCCCACAAGTTTCATCAAAGATTTTGAGGGCCTCTGTCGGTAGTTTCTTTGGTCGGGTAATCTCCTTTCGAAGAAGTGGAGCTTAATTAAGTGGGAAGTTGTTTGCCGACCAAAGCAGGATGGTGGTCTGGGTTTGCATAGGATAGATTGGAATGGACAGGCTTTGGCTGCTAAGCTTTACTGGAGATGGTGTTCATATCAGCATTAGTATTGGGCCAGGATCCTTACCTTCAAGTACCTTGGGGAGGTGGAGGGCGCTGAGATGCCTCGCTTTAGTCTTTCAGGGAGAGGTTCTATGATATGGGATACTCTCAAGAGGGGGGCTGCGCTGGTTAAACAAGGCCTGTTTTGGATCTGCAATAGAGGCTTTGATGCTCTTTTTTGGCATGATTCCTGGGATGGCTTCCCGGCTATCCTCTCCTCGCACCCTCACTTGGGGGACTTATGTAGGATTTTTGTTTAGGCTGGTTAGAGTAGAGTGATGGATTTCAAAGCCCCTCAGGCTTTGGGGCAGACTATTGTTTACCAGTGGAAGGATATGCAGGTATGGCCCATGGGTGGATCTTTGGAGGATAGGAGAGAGTTGTCCTCTATTTTGGCTAATAGAGTCTGTTGTTCTCTCCCAGAGCGGGATGTGTTGGCTTGGGGTCCAAATCCAAAAGGGAAGTGCTTTGTTGCTTCAGGGTATCGTGTTTTGGACAGACAGGCCTAGGGTAGTGCTGAGGTTCCTTGGTGGAAAAATATTTGGAATAAATTCTCTTAGCCAAAATGCAACTTCTTCTCTTGGCTGGTGGTTTATGGTAGGTGTTTGACTTGGGATAACCTCTGTAAGCGTGGCTTCCAAGGTCCTTCCCTATGCTTCTTTTGTCTAAAAAATGTTGAGACTATTTCACATCTTTTCTTCCAGTGCCCTTTTGCTAGGACTATTTGGCATTTTTGGTGGGGGGCCTAGAGTTTACAGTGCAGGCACCCTTCTTCTCTGGAGGAGTTTTGGCAGAACTTTGGGCCCAGTCCGGTGAGGACTTCGTTTCTGCACATAGCTTGGCCAATTGGCCCTAGTCTGATTATATGGCACATCTGGTTGGAGCGCAACCGTAGGATCTTTCTGGATGAGAAGTTGCTAGTGGGTCAAGTTTGGTCTCGCATTCTTGGGGCTTTGTAGGAGACCTTGTATGCTAAATGTGATCTGTTAGCCCCGGTGGATCCTGGTGATACTAGAGTGATTCGTAATCTGGGGATTCTTGTTGGGGGTCCCGGAAGGCCCAAGATTGGGCGGAGTAGGTGTTCTAAAAGGAAGGTTTCTAGGGAAGGGCATTGGCTACCCCCTCCCACTAGAGTCTTGAAAATCAATACTAATGGGTTTGCAAGGGGTAACCCTGGGCATGCTGGCATTGGTCGGGTGGGCAGAGATAGTTCTGGGGTGGTTGTGTTTTTCTTCTCGGAGTATACGGGGCTGCACTCTAATAATCTTATGGAGGCCTTGGCTATTCTTTTGGCTTTAAAGAAGGCATATGCCCTTGGCTGGAATAAGATTATCTGCGAGTCAGATTCTCAGGTGGTAATAGACTTAATAAATAGAAGGTCGTTTGATGATGTTAGTTGGCAGCTTGCGGTGGTGGCTAAACAAATCACCAATCTTGGAGATTTATTTGATTCTATCACCTTCTCTCATATCCCTCGGGAATGGAATAAGGTGGCTGATGGGTTGGCCAAATGGGCTTCTGAGAAGAATGGGACCTGGCTGGTGGATGATTGGGACAGTTTACTTGGGGATCTTGCTCAAGATTTGGTGGATTTGGTCACGGAGGATGTGAGATGTTCAATGACCACTTCTTGACTTCTTGTTTGTTGTCTCAGGGCCCGTTTGGGCCTCTTGCTGCTTTTACGCTTTGTACTGCTATCTTTGATTAATAAAGTTTTTACCCTCTTTTATTAAAAAAAAATGTGCCTTTGAAATGTCTATGTAATGCTAAGGATAACTCAACTAAGGAAAATTTACATTTGACCATGCCTTTTATAGATTTGACGTCTATGTATTTTCCAGTGTGGAATGCAAAACAAAATGTTAGGTTAATCTCAAGCATAACTAGATAGAAAAGGCATGCAACCTCTAACAACAAACAACTTTAAGAGTAACTATTTTGTACAACCTAGTACCTTTCTGTTCATGGAGTTACCTATAAATAGCTTCACTAATGGCAATATTTTGCCTTGCTCATGTCCAGCCTTCACTCACGTGCTCTAGCTCTTCCTATTTTTTCTCCTTTGCTACACACACTCCTTTTCTTCCTTGAAAATCTTCTCTTTCAAGGTTGTGAGAATGCATTCACTTCTCCCTCAGTGCGCCATTTCTAATTAGCTACTTTTTTCCTAAGAAAATAATCTTCATTCCATGAGGAGTTGTGGTAGTTATTTAGGATAACCACTTCTTTTCATACCTTTCCAAAACATTTAGAATTTATCTTAACGCCATATGTGCCTAATTTATTTAAAAGTAAATTGAATGGGTTTAATTCAACATCATTTATTTCTAATTTATTAAGAATTAATATATTTTCTCAATAAAAATGAAAAACATTCAAGAAAAATATTTTTCTCAAATAACCATACACACACATATATGTGACTTGAACTAAATGATTTCTAAGTGTGTGTGTGTGCTTAGACTCTTTCATTTCATGTTGCCTTATAATCTTCTAGATGCCTTCCCCCCGATGGATACTCTCCCTCTGTGAGTCTTTGAGAGTGTCAATTTTTTCTTGTCCCACTAATGTACACCAGAGACAAGTAATTAGTCTATATCAAAATCATGATTTAGATCTAACAATTATAACACTTTTTAAAAATAAACAATAAACATGCCATTATCAGATATTAGCATAATTCTCAAAATGTTTACTAACATTACTTGTAATCATAACTATTAAATAGTCCAAACTGATGTTCAAAACATAAACATAATTATTCTTCAGTTGATTGTTTGTTAATATACATCATCAACATAATTAAATACATAAAAAGTTTTTTTTTTAACAAAGCATATTAACTAGGATGTGACATCCTTCCCCTCTAGGAAGAGTTGTGGTCCTGATGCCTATAATATATAAAACATAAAAGCATCAAAAAAAATAAGGAAACAACTGCTAAATTTCTTTAGCATCCTCCCAAGTGTCATTCTCCTCATAGTATTAGTCCCATTGGACCTTGCATTGCATGGCTACATTTTGCACACATCAAGGATTCACAAAGGTTCTACCAAAACCACTCTTGGATCCTAAACTTGAAAAGCTTGCCAATCAAGAATATGAGAAGCATCTGAATGATAAGGATTAATAAAAGAAACATGGAACACATTATGGATTTGAGAGAGAGTTGGAGTAGAGCTAGTTTATAAGCAACATGGTTGATCACTTCCAAGACTTCAAATGGCCACACATATCTAGGAGCTAGTTTGGTTGACTTGCCAAATGAAATGGAACTCTTTTGGGGTTTAACCCTTAGAAAGACCTTGTCCCCTATTGCAAACTTCATTTGAATTCTATTTGTGTCTACATAACTCTTTTGCCTGTCAGCAACTTTGTTTAATCTTCCCTTGGTCACCATCATCTGTTCATCCATCTCCTTAAGTATATCAAGACCGATGACCACTCTATCCTTGATATTGTCTTAGCTAATAGGACTGTGACATTTCCTACCATATAAAGCATCCAAAGGTGCCATACTTAGAGAGGATTGAAAGGAATTGTTATATGCAAACTCAATTAAGGGAAAATACTCTTCCCATTTGTATTGTTGATCCATGCAATACATCCAAAGTAAAACTTCCACAATTTGATTTATCCACTCTATCTGAGCATTTGTCTGTAACTGAAAATTTGTACTAAAATTTAAGAAAGTTCCCCAGGTAGCATTTAATCCTCCAAAATCTTGAAGTCATGTAGGCATAGGGATAAAAAATGATGATTTATGGTACTCCATGCAATCTAAAAATATTTTGAACAAACTTCTTTGCTAATGCGAATAAACCATTTGAAAGGTTTCTAGGAATGAAATGTGTCACTTTGGTGAGTTTATCTACCATCACCAAAATGACATCATGCTTATTTTTAGACATTGGTAGACCTTAGATAAAATCCATACTCATAACATGCCACTTATATTTTGGAATATCATGAGTGTTGGTGTAATTAAATATTTAATTACACTTTATTAAGTTTACTTAGGGCTAATTTTAGTCTTAGATTATTCTTAAATCATATTAGGGTTTTAGTCCTTCTTCCATCACATGTTCATGTACTTGTTATATTTTCTCTCTTTTGGAGAGGAGTTTTTTCCCACTAGGTTTTTCTCTTTTTCTCTACTTTATGAGAGATTCTTGTTGTTCATGGGTACCTAACATAGCCTTGTAGCCGGGACCCATTCTTGCATTTGTTGCATGTTTTTCATTTCTCCCTATGTCACACTTATGAGGGGGTTTTGGTGTAATTAAATATTTAATTACACTTTATTAAGTTTACTTAAGGCTAATTTTAGTCTTAGGTTATTCTTAAGTCATATTAGGATTTTTCTCTAACTTGCAAATATAAAAGCTATTTCTCACATGTAATTCATGAATCCATTTCATTAATTCATCCAATATTTTGCAAATTATTCCTCTTTGTTTTTTTCTCTTGTGGAAAGTAAATCTTAGGTTTTGCAAGTGATCTTTGTGGCTTGAGTTAATTATCAACTCCAACATGGTATAAGAGCGGATCTGCAAGCCCCTTCTCATATTTAGAGAAAAATTCAAGCAAGAGCCATTTGTTGGGTGTGTCTCTGTGTAAAACAGAGTATTCCATTAGATTAAGAGCAGCTGGAAAAGACAGGTTTGTCTTTTGTTTGGCTGAATTTAGTCTTGGGAGGCCAGATCTACAAGGGTTTCAACGGATGCTTTTTTTTTGGATCCAGAGGAAAGCTATTTTTCAGAGCTTTTTGGGCTCAAATGGACCTCACCATTGTGCTTAGAAGGCCCAAAAATCTTAAGATCGACTATCAAATCATCAAAATCGGCCTCGGGCTCATCTAGGGAAAAAAATTTGCTAGGTAAGCCATACGCCCTCCCAGCACGCAGATCGAGGTGACATTTAAAAAAAAATATCCCTGTCTTTAAAAAAAATTGCAAGTTTTTATATTGTAATTTTTTTTTTTGAAAAAAATACTCTTCAAAAAAAATGAAGTTAAAAGTTTGAAAAAAAATTGAAAAAAATTGTGGTACGCAGGGCTGCGCAGTGCGCAAGCCCGTACCCTATACCTTGCAGGCTATGCCCTTTTTTTGGGCAGCGGACCCCTTAATGGGGTTCCACTTGTTTTTTTTTTTAAGAAAAGTTTTTCAAATCAAACAAAAACAAATACCCCTTTATATGTTTTAAAATCTTTAAAAAAAAAGCATCAATTCATTTTTTTATAGTTTTTTTAAATTAAAAAAACTATTATATCTGCATGTACCTGTATTGTAATCTGCGCTACATCTCCTAAATTTGGCTTTTTTTGGGTTTTTTCACCATTTTTGGTGGATCCCCTAAATTTGGCAGAGATTCTGCTAAATCTAGCAACAGGGGGCCATTTTTTGCCCTAATTTGTGCTTCAGGGGGGTTGCATTCTTTTTGCCATATCTTGAGCAAACGGAATCAGATTTTCAAAAACAAATAGGCGTTAGAAAGATGGTTCTGAGAAAAAACCATTGGTGTAGGTATTTTTTCTAGATTTTGCTAATTGGTATAATTTATTGTTGTTTGAAGTCCAGATATAGTTTTTGGCCTCCGAGCTCATATCTTTTTGCCACAATCTCTAATTTTTGCGATTCTTGTGGAATTGGAAAGGTATTAAGGAGCTCTACACAACCATCCATGTACTCTTTCCATATTTATCCCCGGGTATTCTTTATTCAATTTGTCAATTTTATGGCTTTTGTTTGATATTTTGGACATTTTGGCACCCAGAGAAGTTCTATTTGTTTTGTTGGGCTTCATTTATCAGCATTGATATATATTCAAATTATTGATATCTAATCTGATTTATTTGAGGAGATATCATGGGTTTTGCTATTCACCCTTCTGTGCTACCATTTGGTAAGGATAATTATGAGTCTTGGCAAAAGGGCATCTTGACACATCTCAGGTGGCTTAATCTTTTGCCTTATCTTTATGGACTCATACCTGAACTAGATGCACCTAGGAGGAAATCTGTATGGGCAAATTATATTGATCATATTGTAGGATTGATTGGTTCAAGTGTTGATTATGACACTATGTGTTCTATCTCACATATTGAGTGCCCACACACTCTTTGGACTAGCATTTGAGAGATCTATGGAGACCCACATATTTCTCCATTCCCAAATGATCTTGTTATGGATTGCCACATACCCCTTGATGATGTTGATTGCATACCTTTTGATGATGATACATTTGAGGAGCTTGCATATTTGATAGGTCTTGCTAGTTCAGATGACACAGAGACTTCTCTTGCTTCTGCTTCTTCTCTTATCGAGATCACATCTGTATTACATGTTGGTACATCAGATTCTTTGCAGCATGACATTATCTGTCTTCCAGAGATAGCTCATTGGGACACATATCTACCAGATATATCATTGTTGTTTGTAGAGTCCCATCATGCAGATTTAGAAGACCACATTGAGGACATTTGTCTTCTCTTTGATGACAACTTCGATGGAGTTGCATCACCATCATTCGCTTTAGATATTGTTCTTCATCCTCCTCTTCTTCAATCACAGTTTGGTAGTGGATTAGAGACGTTTGAGCAGTTTTCAGGAGCATCATTGTTCTCTTTGGATCATGTGCAGAGTTCAGAGACATTTATCCTTCTTCCTGTATATTCCTATCCGTAATGGGAAGACATTATGCACACATCTGCAGTTCTATTTCTTCCCAATGGGAGGAATGTTGTTCAAGGTTCATGGGTCTTCATCTTTATTCTGTGTCGAGCATCTTCTAGCACTGCAGGAGTCATCTTGAGGAGCGGCTACACGGTCTCTCTTCTCATCTCTATTTTGGGAGGGAGCATTTCCTCACATGGGGTTTCATCCTTCTCACTTCTGGGGGGGTCATCAGACCTTCTCTCTTCCTCTCTTATGGGGGGCATTCTTATTTTTACTTCTGTGATGGATTCAGTTCTTGGGGGGTCTTAGTGTTAGTCCTTCTTCCATCACATGTTCATGTACTTGTTGTATTTTCTCTCTTTTCGAGAGGAGTTTTCTCCCATTAGGTTTTTCTCTTTTTCTTTACTTTATGAGATATTCTTGTTGTTCATGGGTGCTTAACATGGCCTTGTAGTTGGGAGACATTCTTGCATTAGTTGCATGTTTTTCATTTCTCTCTAAGTTGCACTTATGAGGGGGTGTTGGTGTAATTAAATAGTTAATTACACTTTATTAAGTTTACTTAGGGCTAATTTTAGTCTTGGGTTATTCTTAAGTCATATTAGGGTTTTTCTCTAACTTGCAAATATAAAAGCAAGTTCTCACATGTAATTCATGAATCCATTTCATTAATTCATCCAATATTGTGCAAATTATTCCTCTTTGCTTTTTTCTCTTATGGAAGGTAAATATTAGGTTTTGTAGGTGATCTTTGTGGCTTGAGTTAATTATCAACTCCAACAATGAGGATATAAGAGTCCTACTATGTGTGTGATGATGTACAAATAACCTCATCCCAGTAGCAACCTAATTACCCCTTTTTATGTCATTAATCCACCCAAGCCTATGCCAATTTATTAGTCTTAGGAGCAATAATTGTTTATTTTTGAAAGAGTATTATGCAAATCTTCATTCTTGAATTGATTAGACTTTGTCACTAATGTTGACATAATTTTGTGAAAAGATATGTGTGTCTTCTATAGGTTTTTGAGTATAAGGAAGTGGGAAGAATGGACATAAATGCGGACTGGAGTTAACAATGTCGTAAGTCTAGGGTGCCAAAATTTTAGGGGATTCATGATTAAGGACTTCAGTCTTTCACTACCATCTGACCACTTAGCAGTTGTCTATCTTTCTGTTATTTAGAGAAATTAAGAAATTTAAAGCTCAACTCAGAGCCTTTGTTGTATTGCATTTAAAAGATAACTTGTTCAGTTAGTTTATGTTTTATCTTGTTTAAGACTTTTTTGGTGGCATTGATAAGTCACCCCTAGTATCTAGGATTTTGGTAGTGATATAGATTATCTTGTTGTTTCAAACATTATGCTATGAATGAATAGAATTAGAAATTGCTCTGCGTCTAAATAATATTACTCAATAATGTGTATGCGAACAGGAATTTTAAGCTGTTAATGGTGAATGTGATTTGAGTCGATAGAAGATTTCTAGAGAGTTTCTCACTTGAAGGAACTAAAAATAGATTAGTACACTTTGATGTTCTATGAATGTGTTGTTAACATTTATGTTATGTTCCTGTGTTATTTTATTCTAAATTATTATAACCCTCTATTTTGTGGTGATATGGTAGAATAATGTTAATGTTAACTTGCAGGGTATTGTGTTTAAGTTATTTTGAACATAGTGTAATCTACAGTTGAAATTTTTGGAGTTCTGTGCATTATCTTGTAATTTTCAGAGTTCTGGAGTCGCTTTCTATAAAGGGAAATTTTGGAGCTTCTACCTAGTTCAGGAGTTCGATATAAATTGATAGTGCAAAATTGGATTTGAAGCATGTCCTGCTTTCTTAGATTAGAATGTTTCTCTCAAATTCATAGTTTAAAGTTCATATTCTCTGAAGATTAACTTCATATGCTTTATAGATTAAGTTTATATGCTTTATAGTTTAGGTTTATATTGTCAAAGCTTTCCTAAAAATCTAGAAAAATCATTGCTAAGTTGAGATGTCTGAACCAACCTCCTATTACATACAACCTTGGACACAACATGGTCGACAAAACTGATACATTTTCAAATAAAGTGTTAGGTCTCAACAACAACCTATCAGTGTGCATGCTTAGCCTTAACACACTAGCATTCTAAACACCTTGCAACAAATTTAGTTACATCTTTTTTTAGTCTAAAAGAAAAGTATAATGGCCTTAGATCTGCCATTAGTTTGGTCACTCATGGGTGACATAAATAAGGAGCACTATGTTCCTCTTCTAGGACCATAGTCCTCAATCCACCTTGATTGGGAACATACATTCTACCCTAAAATCTTAATTGTCCATCTGCCTCTAACCCATATCCCTCAAATAAATGATCAACAACATTATTGTCTAAAGTTGTCTTAACCTTCAAACAATGTTCATTAGTTTGTAGTTGGTTAAGTGGCTACTTCTTGAAGGTAGATTAAACTATTGTAATGAGTGAAAGATGTCTTCTCTTGCTAGAGAATCTGCAACCTTATTTTCTTTCCCTTTGATATAGTCAATATCAAACTTGTATTCACTCAAGAACTCTAACCATTACCTTTGTCAGACATTTATGTTAGGTTGTGTGAAGATGTATTTGGGTCCCAAGTGATTTGCCTTAAGCTCAAATGGTTTCCCCATGAGAAAATGTCTCCATATTTGTTGAGCATGCATGATGGTTGCTAACTTTAAATCATGTAGTGTGTAGTTCAGTTCATACTGCTTTAGTTTTCTTGACTCATAAACTACTACTTACCCATTTTGCATATGAACTCCTCCTAAACCATCACTTGAGGGATTTCTTATGACTAAGAATATGTCATTTGGGTCAGGTACAATTAGGATTGGTGTTGTTGTAAGTTTATTTTTCAATGTATGAAAGGCTTGCTCACACTTGTCTATCCACTCAAATCTTTCACCCTTTTTTTGAAGAGAGGTAATAGGATTTGTAATTTTTGAGAAACTTTCTACAAATCTCCTATACTAACCAACCAAACCGTACATACTTCCTAAATATTAAGTGGTGTTGTCCATTTCGTGATGGCCTTGATCTTGGTCAAATCCACTAAAATCCCCTTAGCTAAAATAATATGCCCAAGGTAGTGCACCTTCCTTTGATAAAAAGTGCATTTGGATATCTTGCCAAAGAGTTGACACTTTCAAAGTCATTGCAAAACTATACTTAAATGTTCATCATGTTCCTCCTCAGTTCTAAATAGATCAATATATCATCTAAGAGAACTATAACAAATTTGTCCAAACAATCCTTGAATACACTATTCATTAAATTTATAAATGTTGTTGGAGCATTTGCGAGTCCAAAAGGAACTACTGTGAACGCATAGTGTTTGTAACAAGTTCTAAAAAATATTTTGGTTATATCCTCTTTTTTTATTCTTAATTGATGATAGCCTGATCCAAGGTCTATCTTTGAGAAGGTCGCTACTCCCTTCATTTGATTAAAAAAACATTGATTCTAGGAAGTAGGTACCTATTCTTTATTGTTTCTTTATTGAGCATCCTATAATCTATGCACAATCAAAGTGTGTCATCTTTCTTCTTTATAAAAAATATGGGTGCTCTTGAAGATGGCACACTTGGGCCTAATTAGACCTTTATCCAATAACTCCTATAATTGAACCTTAAATTCATACAACTTTGTTGTAGTCATTCTATATAAAGATTTCCATTGTGGCTCGGTACCACGTAAGATGCCAATGCAGAAATCAAATGAACTCTTCTTAGCGGTAGCCTTGATAGTTCCTCTAGAAAAACACCTCTAAATTCTTGAAGAATTGGACAGTCTTTAATAGAAGGCTCCTTAGCATTGCCAAGGTCATCTATGTGAATTACATAAATAAAGCACCCTTTTCTTTGCTCCTTCATTTGCATTGCTGAAATCTACCTAAGGCTTAGTAGTTTCTAAATACTACAAATCTCAGTTGGACTAGCATTGTCATCAAGACAGACTACTACCTTGTCATGACACTTTACTATGGCTTTGTACTTTTCTAGCCAATTAATTGCTAGGATAATAATGTAAGACCCTAATGGGGCAACATACAAATTAACTTGTGTGGTAAAAGTTGGAAGTTCCAACTCATTGAATGTTAGATAGTGATCCACCTTTTTCTCCACTCGGTTCCCATATTGAGCCATCCAAGAATTAGACATGAAACATACTCTACTAGGTAACTTAGAAACAATTCTAGGATCTAGAAAATATTTAGTTGCACCTATATCTATTAAACTATTAATAGACCATCTAAAAAGATTACCAAACAACTAAACAAGCATATCTTGATGATCTATTTGCTTGTTATCCATCTCTACACGGATGCAATGCTAAAATGGTTGTGGTTGTTCTCTTCCATTCCTCCCAGCTAATTAGTGTGGTCATTGATTGGCATAGTGATCACCTCCACATATATAACATCCATCTCTAGGTACTTTTTGCATAGGTGATATTTCTTTGTTAGATTGGTCGCCCTTCAAAAACTTCCTTTGAAAAGAAGGTATAGGTGATTGATTGGGAAAAAAGACTTAGCTGTCTCTTTCCTTTCCTTTTTGTAACTTTCCAAATTCTAAAGTTTTTGCTCCTGCTTAATGCCCTTCTCAAATACGTCATTCATAGTCAAAAGACTATAAATATCCACATTTGCTCCTATTTGTGGTTTCAATACCAAAATAAATTTCTTAATTCCAAATTGCTCATAACTAATACTACAACACATACTTCAGAAGTTGAGTAAATTTCTCCTAGTATTGAGTGGCGATCATCTCTCCTTGACTTAGATGTTGAAACTGTCATTTTCTGTCAAAGTAAAGTTAAGGAAGCCATCACTTCTTAAACAATGACAAGAATAGATCTTAAGAGATGTTATCATTCGTCAACTATTTTTAGCCTTCTCATTGTCCCACCATGTACTCCCTTCATTGCTTAACAGAAAGATATCCAAAATGCTTTTGTTTCATTAGAGAGGTTCCTTAGTTCATAGTATAAATTCCATTTCAATGATCTATGCCTCTACACCATATCCTATGGTTTTACCATCAAAATTAGGGGGTGCAACCTTTTTAAAATCTTTTGCTAGTTCAGTCTCGTTCCTAGCATGTTTATTATCAAGTCTTGCTCCCTTCTCTTTGGGAATTTGTTCCTTAAGACCTTGTTAGTTGACAAGAATTTCTTGATTCTGATCTTCTTGGTTTAAATTATGATTTAACACCTCATGATTTATTTTGACCTCTTGTTCTAAGGTCTCCATTCTATTTTGAGTGTTAGATAAAAGAGGCAATATCTGATCCAATTTGTCTTGTTGTCCATCCTCATTACTTGGACCAAAATGGTCAAAAGTTATAGTTTGAGCTATGCTTGACTCTCCCTTAAACTATTTGTCCCTATGATAAGAGGAATGCAACTTTAGAAAAGAAGACTCTAGGCCCTAAAGTTAAACCTAAATCTTTGATACCACATGTAACAACCTCCACACTAAATAATAAAAAAACAATAATGTTAAGAAATGATAATTTTAAATTACAATGCCAAAAAAATTTAAACAAGAATATTCATCTTTATTAATTCAGAATTTACTTAACTAAGTGCAATGCTTATTACTTTTTAGAAGATAATATCCAATTATTTGAATATTTATACAAAAGCTCGTTTGACAATATAATGTTTATAAAAGTATAGTTAAGAATCGAGTACTTTTACAAATCATCAAGGCCTTGAAGGCTCAAATCAAGAATTGTCATAACAAGTACACCATCACATGCATGTACTTCATGAATCCATTATTTTCAAAACTTGGAGAGAAAGAGCATCACCAGGGTATTTTATCTACCCAGCACTCGAAGCCTAAGCTTCCCCACAGTAGCTCTGAAAATGGAGAAGCCCAACCCTTCAATGAAGGATCTAGAAAACTAAAGCCGACATGAATGAAATTATATAATGCAACATGATTTCTCTAACATACTAGCATTATAACTAATGCACATGTCCATTGAAAACATGATATGAAATAGAGAATACAAAATTAAGTACTAAACTTAATTCAAAACAACTTTGGCTAAAGCATCATTTTATGTGCAGTATTATACTAACATACCATCATGTAAGCTAGTTAACTAACTTATCATTCTCTAATTATTTTATTTTTGGCAACCTTCTTGTCTCCTTATTTCTAGTTTTCAGGCATAAATGAGAAGATTCAACATAATATGATTCTTAGAGAGCATAGGGGTTTGATGCAAAACACGATGTTTCATTCAAAAGTGAGGACTACTATTTCAACTGGTATGTTACATAAGGCATACACACATTTAGTACTAATGATTCTAAAAACTTAATTATGAGCAGACAACTTATCTTTCTCTTGATAGAAAGATTGACAATATTTTAGTTAATGAAAATATTTTGATTATCTTTTTTGGATATACTTCAGTATTCTTTAACCTTCAAATTCATATATTAACTTAAGTGCTCTTTCTTTCTCACTAACAAATGTCCTGTAGAACATTCATTTTTTTCTATATTTTGTAAATTATTTTATATGGTTGAATACTGCTATCACAACTCGATCATTAATTGTTCTTTCCCAAATTAACATGCCTCTATAGTATTGTTGCTTGACAACAACTTGTGTTTATAGTGATTTCTGGTTGATATTTGTTTATGTGAACCTTTTATGAACCCATATTTCATAGCACAATATCTAGTCACAAGAAGAATTGACAAGCAAGTCTAGGAGGGTCAACTTGATGAAGGATGAAGATCTTATTCTCCATGGTATGAACCATATATAGAACCACGTGATCAACGGAGAGGAAATCAAAGAGATAGCTCGCAAAGAGAGAGATATGGGAAAGGAAAACATTGCAAAATAATCTATGTTGCTATGGAAAAGCAGGTGATATAAAGCACACAGTTGCAGAGATAATTACTATTTAAGTCATGATTTTAAGGGATTTCTTGCTCAATAATCTTTAGATTTCCCTAGAAAATATCAAAACCATAACGGTATGGAGTTACTTGTCATTTTGCTCGAACTCATTAAGATCATGATTCCTTACAAGTATAGAGGTTGCCTTAAATGACACTAGTTATAGGATGAATAGTCATGTCAAAGGTTTGCAAAGCTTTGTTTGGAAAAATAAAAAATGTCATAACTGTTTGAAGGCAACAACAATTTCCCCATATATATATATATGCAATATGTGAAATGTTAGAAGGAGCTATTTTGTTAGAATAACTATACACCTTTAACCTACAGAAATATTGCAACACCATATGCATAATACTACACCTCTGAAATGTCTATCATGGAATGTAACGCTACAAGATAACTCAGCCAAGGAAAATTTACATTTCACCACACCTTTTAAAGATTTAGTGCCTATATTGTCTAGTGTGGAAGGCAAAAGAAATTTTCAAGTTAATATCAAGCATAACCAAATAGAAAAGGCATGTGACCTCTAACAACAAACAACTTTAAGATTAACTATTTTGTACAACCCAATACTTTTTTAGTCATAGAGTTACTTGTAAATGGCTTCCCTAATGGTGGTATTCTACCTTGCTGGCCTCCAACCTTCGCTCATGTTGTCTGTATCTTCCTATTTTTTCTCCTCTACTACACACACCTCCTTTTCTTCCTTATAAATTTTGGGCTTTCAAGGTTGTGAGAATCCATTCACCTCTCCCTCAACACACCTTTCTAATTAACTATTTTTTCCAAGAAAATAATCTTCATTCCACAAGGAGTTATGGTAGTTAAAGGATAACTGCTTCTTTCCATGCCCTTCCAGAACATTTAGAAGTTATCTTAATGACATACATGCCCAATTTATTAGAAAACTAATTCCTTGAACTTAGGAAAAACCTTATCTAACAACATCTACTAACTTCATTTATTTTACTTTCATTAAATGAAAGTAAAATAAATGGAAATAATTTAGCATCGTTTATTTCTTATTTATTACGAATCAATATTTTTTTAATAAAAACGAAAAACATTTAAGAAAAATCTCTCAAATAACCATACAAACACATATGTGCAACTTGAACTAAATGATTTCTAAGTGCGCGTGTGTTTAGACTCTTTCATTTCATGTCACCTTAAAATCTTCTAGATGCCTTCTCCTTGATGATACTCTCCCTCTGTGAGTCTTTGAGAGCATAAAAGTTGTCCTTGTCCCACTCATGTGCACCAGAGATAAGTAATTACTTTATATCAAAACCATGATTTAGATCTAACAATTATAACACTTTTTTAAAAATAAACTATAAACATGCTATTATCAAATATTCACACAATTCTCAAAATGTTTATTAACATTACTTGTAATCATAACTATTAAACAAGTCCAAAATGATGTTCAAAACATAAACATAATTATCCTTCACCTGATTGTTTGCTAATTTACATTATCAATATAATTAAATACATAAAAAGTATTTTTAAACAAGGCATATTAACTATGATCTGACAAAAACTTTGAAGATGAATATAATATATTGTTATAATTTATTAATAATAAGCTATATATAAATAATATTGTCATAGATATATGTAGAGGAGAAAAGCACATACCCATACACTTTTTCCCACTTGTTTTAAGCCACTTTGCATGAATAATTTTATTGCACGATTGTAGTACACTTGTTGGTTCTTTTGTTGGCACACTCATTGACCTACAATCTAATCCAACACTTCCTTACGCTATATCATTTTGTTGTTAACATCCTTGATTCATTTGTTAGAACATTATCTGTCTTGGATTGAATTACACTTGTGATTTTCTCCCTTGGATTGGATTGCAAGTGTGACCTTGTCCCTTATTTACGAAGCTCAAAATACTTGTATTCCAAGGCTGACAATCTCATACACGACTATTACTTGCTATAGAGTGCACCAAAATGTTCAAATTACGTGCCTATGACTTATATTTAAAGCCTTCCCTAGGTCATTCTCATACATAATGTTGATTATGGAGAATATTTATTAAGGACAACACATCCTTATATTTGACATTAACAATTGTAGGTTCCAACTTTGGTGCACTCTATCTACATCTACACCCAACTCATTTGTTTACTCTTTGTTTTTATCACTAGTAATTTAGTTTTGGGGCTTGATTGCTATTAAGGAAGTCAATCACTCTTCCCCATCATTATAGCAAGTCCCAAAGATGCTTCTTAAAACCACCTAATTTTTCTTTAAGCATATATACATCAGGTGAACCTCTTTTGTAGGTATTAAACGATTGTCTTTAGTTTGAAGAAAATTGAACCCTTATGATGAAATCATGGCACCAGGACTAGAGTGTATAGTGCAATTACATCCCAAGTCTTCAAACTCTCTACTTTGAATTGTCATATACCATTGACCTATCCAATTCTAGATTCTAGTTTCTCTCTTAGTTGTAATGTTCCAACATTTAAAGTCAACATTTTGTCAATTTCAACATAAACACCTAATTCCATCTTTTCAACACATTTATTTATAGTCTTAGTTAATTCACCTAAGTTGATTTATCATGCTCAATGTTTTAACTTATCTAGGGTAAATTATATTTAATTTATTAGCCCTTAGATATATTTGTAGAGACTATTTATTTTCCTCTACAATATCAAAAATACAGTTATCTAACAGACACAATAATATATAGTCTCAAGATGCCTATATTAAATTTGTCACATAGATTGGACATCTTGAAAGTAATATCTCTCAAATCTTTTAAATATATACATTTAACATATCTATACTAATAAGATTTGAAAAATATATTCAAGTATCAAATTTCACATGCTTGATGATTAAAGTAAGAACACCTCAAATCTAAAATTAGAACCAAATTAAATGCATAATTTATAATCGCAACACAAATTTTAATGTTCACTATACACGTGTATAGATTCTCAAGGTCCAACATGGTAACAACTAAATTAAGTTCTTGACATCTTTTCTTAAATTATGTGATGTTTTATCATAGATTCAATTGTGTAGTTTTCGAGTCAATATCATTGATCCATATTTCATGAGTTCACAAGAACCCATCTCTCATGTCCTAGGAAGTCCCAAATTTTCACCCCTGTGAGCACCACCTAGATACAATCCATCTCAAGAAGTCTCGATGCTTTATCCTTGTAAATATCTAGGCCTCTCAAGAACTCTGCAAGCTTTACCCCCATAAACATCACCTAATACAATTCATCCTAGAAATTTGATGCTTTACCCCTATAAACATCACCTAAATGCAACTCATCCTGAGAAATCTGAAGTCCCGAGGCTTCACCCTTGTAAATATTTAGGCCTCTCAAGAAGTCTACAAGCTTTACCCCTATAAACATTACCTAATACAACTCATCGTGAGAAATTTGATGCTTTACCCCTATAAACATCACCTAAATGCAACTCATGCTTTACCCCTATATAAACATTACCTAGATTACCTAGATGTAAAGAGTGCTAAATGACCTAGCCATATTCATTAGAAATAGGTTCTTTTAGATGAATAAAATTGACTTAAAAAATTAACCAATTAAATCCTGATCAAATATCACATAATTTGACAGTGCGAAAATGGGCGAATGTTAGATTATGACACGCATCGTAACTGATCCCATATGTTGAAGCGGTATCTCTAATTTATTGGAACATGAAATCTCGTTTCGCCCTGCTCATCAACTGTATATGATACCCTTCTGCAGCAACCAAGATCCATCTTCTGCAGCCCTTTCTAAAAACAACCACATTTGACTCATTTCACTTCCCTGAAAAATTAAAAGTAAAACAATACAAAGAGAAAGAAATTGTAACACAGATTAAAAGAGCAATGCCCAGGCTTTATTATGGCATACTCCAAGCAATCTCTTCAAGGGCTGCTCTCTTGCAGAAACTCAAATTCAATAATATCTCTCAATGCCCCAGGAGCCCTCTTGACGAAAAAAGTCTCTATTCCCATGGCACAAAAAAACTCACATGTGAAAATGGTGGAATGATTTCTCGAGCCTTTGTGAGGCCTATATCACAATGCCCAATTAGAGGGTTCAGTGCAGAGGCCAATGTGGAAAGGCCCAGAGACAGTTTAGAATATGATGTGGTCATAGTGGGTGCAGGCCCAGCTGGGCTATCCGCAGCTATCAGACTCAAGCAGATTTGTAGAGAGAAAAATAAGGATGTTTCGGTTTGTGTTGTGGAAAAAGGAGCAGAAGTGGGTACGTTATGCATGTTGATTTTTATTGTTTCTTGTTTTATCTATGAGATTTTAGTCTTGTGTTATTTAAAATAATACTCAAAATTTGTGCCAAAGATATAAAACTCTGAATTTCTAGATTTGTGAAGGTGTAGGAATCTTAAAAGCTATTTAAAATTTTGCGGAGTAGACAGCAGAAAGATAGGGGTATATTAGATTGACTTCCAATGTCTACAAGCCATGAACAATGTCCATACCAAGCTCACCTCATGTTGTCGTGTATCTTTCCCTTGAGAAATGTATCTTACTACCATAAAAACAAACAATTTAGATCAACTGAGCATTATGGTTGAAAGGGAAATCTCTGTTTACATAGATCTTTTTTTTTGGTTAAATTATTATTGCCAGAACTTTCCTGAAGTCATTGTTGCCTTTGAAAAATTGGGTAGAATTCATGTAATTGCTTTTTCTCTTCTTTAGAATTTTTTAATGTGTTTGAATCCAAATTGGGCCTTCTGTTAGAGCAACCAGGTCAATGGTTAGATGGAGGTGGGGTTAGTTTAATTTTCTGGGAAAATTTTGGAGTCTATTGCAGTGGGCGGTCCCATGAAACATGAAGTATTGAGCTCTCCCTTACAGTTTTTCAAGATTTCGCATTCAAAGCCGGTTGCGAATATTTAGGACAAAGGTTACTCTGTATAGACTGCCCTATGGAAAGTAAACTCCCTAATATATAAGCAGGTGCTTCAAGCTCAGAGTCCCCTGTTTCCAGTTGCCGTTCAAAATCTCCTGCCTGGAAAATTCTTGCTCCTCATTTCGAGCTGAAGATCCCAATTATTCCTATTTTCTGGGTTCAAATGTTTCATGGGTTAACCTGCATAAGAAAAATGAGAGCCGTAGCTCCCTCTATGGGATTGAGTTTCACGGAGGGAGCTACTGCTCGTATTTTTATTTCCCAGGAAGTCCCATGAAAAGAAAACATTAGGATACGAGGAAAAATATTGAATCTTCATCTAAAAATGGAGTGGCAATGTTTTGGCAGGAGACTCTGAGCAGCTGCCGGAGGAGGAGGGTTGGAAATTTGCAGCATCTGCTCCAGCATTTTAGTAATGACTTTACCAAGTAGTTTCCTCTCAAGAGGTAAATTTATAATTGATTTGTTTTTCTCAAAAATATAAAGTGATAGTTTGAATGCAGATTCCTGATAAGAAATTGTAGCAGAGCTGAAAACTTCATCTCACATAACACTGTTATACTGCAAAATCTGTCTGATATTTTGTCTGTAGCATCCACCAAGAAAATTTATAAGGCTCCTTCCTTAGGACCATTTTGTTATTAACTAGTAGGACTATCTGGTTCCTATGACAATTCCGTCCATACTTATCAGGAATCTCAGGTATAGGGGTCACATCCCCGTAACTGTACTCACATCTCTCTCTATGAGATCCCAGGAATATATTACTGCCTCTCCAGGGACTCAAACAACAATCTCTCTACTTTCTTTAGATATCCAGACCAGTGGTGTTTGCCTCTTTATCTTCGAGATGCCATCACCCTTTGGTGTAGATCCTTACACAAGGTCTCTCGGGATTCTAGATCCCCCAGGCTGATCACCTCTTTCTTCCAGGACATCCAGGAGACTGGCAGCCCTAAACAGCCTTTGGATACTGCTACTTCTCTTATAGATGTGGATAGACCTGTGAGAGGACGTCTCTTACAGCTTCTGTCTCAACATGTTCCCCCTCAGCATTGTGGTCTTGTATCTTCCTGACGGTGTGGTTCAGCTTCTTCTTGTTGGCATAGATTTACTCCTCTCTGGCCACCCCCCCAATCATAGGGGCAGATGCATATTGATGTTTGATGTGATCCTAGGGCGAGTACCTTGCTTAATCCCCTTGGCCCTCGACACTCGCCAATGAGCATTATTAGATCTTGTATCAGTCCCTTCACAATGATTGATGATGGCACTAGTAACTCCACCATTTCAAGTCCAAACAGCGATACTTAATGATCTTCATCTTTCCTCAGCATTCTCTTATGTATATGGTGTACAAGCTTAAATGGATAGGTAAGACTTGATTCATCACAATCTTTGTCAAAGGATTCAAACTTAAAGAGGAGCAAATTTGAACGATATATAAGGTAATTGACAATGGGTTGTCATATGTTAAATTGCCTTATGGCTTTGCTGTGACCTTCAAACAACCTTTTACCTTTATACCTTTTACATGTGTATTTCTCTCGCTCTCGCACGCACGCACCCCCACCCCCACCCCCACACACGCGCACACCCACACACACGCACACGCACCCACACGCGCCTGCACGCACGCCTGCACGCACATGTGTATATGTGTACGATGTACAAGCTTAAATGGATAGGTAAGACTTGATTCATCACAATCTTTGTCAAAGGATTCAAACTTAAAGAGGAGCAAATTTGAACGATATATAAGGTAATTGGCAATGGGTTGTCATATGTTAAATTGGCTTATGGCTTTGCTGTGACCTTCAAACAACTTTTACCTTTATACCTTTTACATATGTGTATTTCAGTGTTACATGATTCACTGAGTACTTGGTGAGTCTCCCAGTTTCCGAATCTGAGCAATAGGCCTACCAGCATGTTTTTCAGACTCGACGAGTCTGGCAAGTCTGGGCCAAGTTTTAAATATATCATTTAAAAAAAATCTATATATCACACTTTTCTAAAATTCCCAAGTGTGTGCTGAGTTTTTTTTTGCCAGAGTTTTTTACTGTGTTTGAGCCAAAAAGTCAGCCTTCCAAATCTATGCCGAGTTAAAATGTGGTAACACTGGTGTATATATTTGCACGAAAAAATATATATAATTTCAATATTGATGACAATTTCAAAGGATGACACTTCATAATCAGACACTCTTGATGAGTTTAAGGAAATTGAAATGTGATACTTTAATGATGTATAAAGATGAAATAAAGTTTATATTCGAATTTTGAATGATACACTTTGAAAGGCCCTACAGATCAGTTTGATCTAAGAGATGTTGAAAAGTTGTCATCTTCATCATCATCATATATAAATTGGACATGCAATGCTAAGGTACAAGCTTTGGGAATAACAGTTCTTATCTTGATCGGACGATTTAGCAATACAGAAAAGTGCATATTATTTATTATTCCAAAATCCAAAGGCAAAATGGTGGCTGATTATATACACAAGCTTCTTTTTTTGTTTCTCTACATCTAATCCTTGTTGATAGTTCTGTTTAACCTCACCTCCATCGTTCAAATATGATACATTGTCTGCTAATTTCCTAGCATCTCCATGTAAGTTCTTCACAGTAATAGGATTCAAATATGAAAGTCTTTTCTGCGAGTAAAGAGTTGTTGGGAATAACAGAGAACTGTGCCAGTCGTTCTGTTTGTGAGAACATCTCATTCCATATGTTCAAGAGAACTTCATCACTGACCTGATCAAATGTTTTATTATATTTTCTTTGAAGTATATGTGAAGCGTATTAAGTGTTGGTAGTAAATGTAAAAGAATCTATATGAGCTAAGTGGCTAGTTTGTCTCACTGTATAGCTTTCACATCTAAACATGTTATAGGGCTGGTCTGGTGCAGTGGTTCCTGCCTTTAATTTATGATTTCACAATATCATTGACTCTTTTTGAGTGATGCATTAATGAAACATCTACTTAGCAAAAAAATAAGGTGTACTCTCCACCCCATTCTATTTCTAACCTAGCTTAAAAGCATTTGATCTATGTTGGAAGCATTTATTCAAGGCTGTAAAATGGATTGATATGTTGCATCCACAATAGTCTATACCCTCTTTGATCACAAGTTGTTTTGTTTGCAGGTGCCCATATACTATCAGGAAATGTTTTTGAACCTCGTGCCTTAAATGAGCTTATCCCAGACTGGAAAGAACAGGGGGTATGGAATTCAAGCACATATGAAACAATCTGCATTTTTGATGTTACACTTGTTGGCATTTCAATATATTATGTTGAACCAACCTAATAGACATAGTTTTTTCCAATATATATGGCACTTAAGTTCTTACAATTTCATGCATGGACAAATATATATTTTTATTTTGGGAAATTCTTCAAACGGTACTTCATTACGCTACAGAAACCAATTGAAATGAGTGGGCTGGTTGGGCCACCAAAGCCTGACCGTGCATCTTTTTATCTTCACATTCAGTGAAATTAGAACCTTGGTGGGCTTTATGTGAGCCAGGTATCTTCACAAGTTGAGTCATGACAAGTTGACACTAATAATATTTTTAGGATAATTTGGAAAGGGATGAATGTAATGGTGATCTAGAACTGTGAAGGAAATAGTTCTTAAATTAGTAAATATTTCAAACTTGGTATCTTTTTGTGTAGTTGCCTTGAGGAAAAGGAAAAAATGACCTCATAACATGACCCAATTGTGATGCTTGATTAATTTTCACCGATTTGTAGGTAGCTTTCCCCATGTAAAGACATAATGTGATGTTTTCCTTTCTAAAATAACAAAAAAAGAAAATGGAAATACCTCTAGTAAGACCATCGCCTTGTAAAAGTTATCAATATTCATTCTAGAAACTCAATCCTAGAGATTTGAAGGGGGAAGGGAAATGATGTAAAGATATTTTTGAAAGCCCAAGGCACATTGCTTAAGGGGTAAATAATGTGTTCTTTCTGTTTAAACACATTTACAATGAAAGCCAAATGTTCTATATAGTGGTTCTATCACTATGAGCTTGGAGCCAATGGAAACTCATATTGAGAACTTGTGGGATCATGATCATGTTAGGTGATAAGTGTTAGCATCTTAATTTGTCTCTTTTGAGACAACTCAAACTAGAATAGTATGTATGGTAGAACCATTCTTCAAATTATAAGGGGAAGCTCTATCAGATCTAACTAAACCTAAAACTAACAAAATTTACAAGTATGCACACTATACAAGATTTTATGGGAGTTTTGCATAAATGTAAATATCTAACATACTATGTTTTTATCACGAAGGCTACATTGAGATTTTTAAATTAAGGAGAATAAACAATTCAGTCACGAATGAGCACAACTTTCTACTGGCTAAAACAGAGACCAGTATTCAGCTGTAAGCAAAGATTTGATAGGATAACACTAATGAATGTTGCTATTGGCTAAATCAAAGACCAACAGATATACATCGATAGGAATTGGTTAAACAAATGAACATCACATGATTACAGAAAATAAATTGTTAAGCAATATACAAAGCCACTACTCAATGAATAACAAACATCAATTGAAAGTTTGACAAAGTTACTCAATTCAATTTACTTAACGGAATTACAATACACGGGAAAACAATAACTTTTCCTGAACAATAGTTTCTATAGTATAGGTCCGGCTTCAACTATTATTATAGATAATGTGCTCTCAAGGCACATATTTATGATCCCTTCTTAAAGCAACTCTATCTCTATACACTTAAACAACCCAAAATAGACTCTTTCCTGCTTAAAAACTCTGGAAACAAAACACTTAAACAACCCAAAATAGACTCTTTCCTGTTTAAAAACTCTGGAAACAAAACACTTAAACAACCCAAAATAGACTCTTTCCTGCTTAAAAACTCTGCTTTCTCCTTAATGTAGTTCGCTTAGAAAAGGGAGGCCATGATTAATTGATATTGCTTTAAAACATTTGACTTGGTGTTGGAAACTGAAGTTGCTGATTTAGGCAAGAAGAGCAGAGTTTTGACTTGGCAGCGCCACCCAAAAAGTGCGATATTCTTTGTATTTTCAAACTGACTTTGACTGGTGCCTTTTCCTTTGCCAATGTTAAGTCGTGGTTTTGGGTTTGATCTGCCACCTTTTTCTTGACTTGGTGCAATTTCTAGATGGCCACACCACTAAAAAATGTGTTGGGATATGAATGATTGGTAGTGAGTCCTAAAAAGCATGCCCATTCATGTTTTTATATTGACTTAAGGTTTGCTTAAGGTTTGAGCGTGGTTTTGAACTGAACTTGCTACAAGGTGGAACTTTATGGTGGTGCTGCCATCTTGTTTTAGTGTCAAAGTGAATGTTTTTCATGTCTTTGCTATGCCCCTAATCCTATAGTGTGCATAGGGTTGTGAGTAGTCGGCTTGTGGCAACCTTAACTCCTAATTAAGTTATATGATCATTATTATAGTCTTATTTGGATATTTAAGTCATCCTAGCTGTTATATTTAGGTATTTAAGTTGGCTTGGGTGGCAACCAAGGAATAAGTAGGGTATATATAGGAGCTAGTGGTGAGTTTATTATCATCTTATTGCAAGTTGTGTTCTTATTGGAGATATTTGGAGGTTTGCCCCCTCGAAGTGGCTTATTATTCTCAAGTATTATTAAGTATTTGTGGCATATTTCTTATTATATTCTTCTCTTGTGCAAGTTATTTCGTTCCAAGTGGTATCAGAGCATGATCTTGGCACTAAGAGTGCAAAAATCATGGCAATTTTTTCAGCTCAAGAGGTCAAATTGTGAAGCGCATATTTCTCTCAAAGCAGCGATTTTTTTCCTGATTTTTAAAGGGTTTTTAAGTCCATATTGAAGCTGCTACAGTCCAAATTTGAGGTCATTTGGAGCAGATTTGGAGGAGTTATTGCAAAATTATGGTTTCCACTAAATTTGTTCCCAAGGTCACAAATTAGTGAAGTTTTTTTTCTGATTTCTGGAGGGTTGATCAAGGACAGATTGAGCCTACTACAATCCAGATTTGAGGTCATTTGGAGCAGATTTGAGGAAGTTATTGTGAAATTAGGGTTTCCACCAAATTCACTCTCAAGGTTGCAAATCAGCGAATTTCTTGGAGATTTTTCTTGAGAGGTGAGATCCAGGCCCAAGTAAGTTATAGTAAAAATATCAAATTATTTTGATTTGTTTTGAATAAGTTATTAGGAAAACTATTTTGGGAGCATCGTGACAAGGGCTTCAACAAGAGGCAAAGGAAGGAATCCGGTCACTCTTGGAAAGACTCTTGACAAAGGGGATCCATTAGTGGAAGAGAGGGGTACTATAACCATTGATATTATAAGGGAAGAAACCAACAAGATGAAGGATGAAATCTTGTCAATGATGGTAGAGCAAATGCAAGGGGTAGCTAAGATAAGTGATATCAAGGAAATGGTTGAACAAGTAATGTCTCACCAAGGTTCTAGAGATTTCAAACTCCAAGGATCTATCCAGATGACATCTAAATCAAAGACACATGATGATTTTTCAAGCACTCATATAGGATGCCAAAACTTGTTACCATTGATGGACATGCAAGGAGGAGGGGAAGGAGAAGGAGAAGGAGGAGGAGAAAGTGAAGGAGGAGGAGGAGGAGGAGAGGGAGAAGAAGAAGACGGAGAAGAGGAAAAAGGAGGAGAGTCAAGCCAATAACATCTTGCCATGCATTATCACTACTTGGAGAAATTTGAAAAGGATTGCATCCTAAAGGAGATCCTGATCAGGCCATTCAATCAATGCCAGGGTACCATCTACCATCCTTCACCTCTTCTTCAAAGGTACACAAAAAGGTTAGAAATGGAAGAACACATTCAACACCAACAAGAGGTACCCTCTAGTCTCAAGGAAAATAAGGCAAAGGCGCAAAACAAAATGAAGAGGCAAGTGGATCAATGCAAAATTCTAACGCAAACGGTGCTACCTGAGCTAGATGCATAGGGAAGACCAATCTTGGAGCCTAAGTTAATTTTCCAGACACTCGCGAAGAAATAGAGGACTGGGACAATCACAAAGTACCTCATTAAATGGAAGTATTTACTAGTCGAAGTTAACACATGGGAAGATGAATATTTTATATAGAAGCATCCACAATTGATTAGCATTAAGGACAACCCTTTTGTAAAGGGGGGGTATGCAATGCCCCTAATCCTATAGTGTGCATAAGGTTGTGAGTAGTTGGTTTGTGGCTACCTTAACTTTTAATTAAGTTATATGATCATTATTATAGTCTTATTTAGATATTTAAGTCATCCTAGGTGTTATATTTAGGTATCTAAGTCAGCCTGGGAGGCATCCAAGGCATAAGTAGGGTATATAGGAGCTAGTGGTTAGTTTATTATCATCATATTGTGAATTGTGTTCTTATTGGAGATATTTGGATGTTTGCCCCTTTGAAGTGACTTATTATTCTTAGTATTATGAAGTATTTGCAACATATTTCTTATTATATTCTTCTCTTGTGCAAGTTATTTCATTACAGTCTTTGACTTTGGCATGAATCACTAACTTGCTTGCTAACTATTGTCGTGGTTTTATGTTGGCTCGTGTTGGGTCTTAAAATAGCTGCTCACACTCCTAGAGGGATCAACTTACTTCAAGGCCAGGGGCTTGTTGTCTTGAAGGTGACTCAATGAGCTCATCAACAAAATGAGTGATTAAAGGCCAATTCCCAAGAGTGGGCATGCTCTCCTTCACTTTGGGCTCATCTAGACACAAGAGGGTATCCTTAACAGGGTATTAAACCAATTAAGATGATTCATGATTGAAATAATGGCAGCTATACCCAATGTACATTTGACCCTTAAATTTGTCACTAGGTCAAAGACTAACTAGCTATTTGTAAAATCTCTAATTAAGTTGAAACTACAACCTTGCATATGCACCTACAAATGACTGCATTATTATAATACCCAGGAATGAATCCACTTAACATTTCATACACAATTGGAAGGTGTAGGCATGCATGACATGATTCTCTAATGATTTAGCTGTTTGAGGTCGATTAGGATGTTCCCTGGTTTGCAATACTGAATCATGAAAGCATGTTGGAACCCTAATCTACTCCTAATCTTCATAGGATAGAGAGGATATAAAATGAAGGATGTTTGATCTCTCACCAATTTGGACTTGTGCCTACTCCATTGGGCAACAAAGTCACAAACTACAAGGAAGAAGGAAATACACCAGTAAAGCATAAATGGAACTAGGTGTGCATATATTACAAACCAAAAGTAACGCCACATGTGAATAGACATACTTAATGATCTATCTCAAAACTGCAATAACCCACATGAAATAACAGAGAGACCATTACAAAAGCTTTGCAATGCATTAGATGTTGTCACACATATATCAAACCCTTATGACATTCGCACCAACAATTGTGGCAAGAGAAAATCAATAACTGCGATTATGCATTCCCCTGAATCATTATAAACTGCCATGGAGACATACCATTTACAAGGTGTGCATTGAAAACCCTTCCAATGATTTACAAAATGTATTTTTGCCCCTTACAGACCAGACATGTAGTGTTTGATGCCCTAGAACCAGATCGAGGCACTTAGTCTAGAAATTGGCTCAACGACCAACCTTTTGAATGACAAACATATTTGTATTTATAACGTTCTAGTTTCTTGCCCTTGGTTGTTCGTTGGGAATTCAATGCACTACAGGATGTGGGAGCATTGAATGCAAACTGAGTGTGTTTTGTGAAATCTGCATCTAAGTTGCATGAAGACAATTTGTACCTAAAGATCAACCATTGCATTCATGGCTATCCGTGTTTTCCTCATCATCCACCGTTAAATTTTCAATTGGAATCACGCCCTTGGGATGCATGATGTTGTTTGGGTGGGAAAATTGTGTTTGAGAAGTTGTGGGAGTCAAATCCGACATTAATGGTGTCTTGGGAAGTTGTAGGAGCATTCTAGAGTGTTGTGGAAGAAATGTGAAATTTGGATGCAGGACATGAATTTGGAAGTGGAGGTTGGAACTAGATGAAGCTGGGAACCTAGTGGAGAAATCAATGAGGAACTTAAGGTGGGAAGTGGATGTGGGAAGTGGAGGGAATGAATGAAGTGAATGCGGAAAGAGGAGATAGGATTGGATGTGGGAAGTGGAGGGAATGAATGAAGTGAATGCGGAAAGAGGAGATAGGATCAGATGTGGGAAGTGTAAGAAGGAAATTTGAAAGTCTATCAGGTTTCCATAAAGAGAAATGAGTGATTTTGAAGGTGAAGGAACATCAGGATTTGAATGTGGAACAAGACAATAGGATGGGATGTGGAATGAAATAAATGATATCCTGAAATCCATTGGGTTTTCACAAAGTGGAGGGAAAGGAAGATATGAAGGTGTGGGAACTTCGTGGAAAACACGAGTGGAACCGGATATGGGAAGTGAAACGAAGAAATTTGGAAGGCCGAGAAAGTTCCGCAAACAGAAGGAAATGAGGAAGTGGAGGATGCGGGAAAAACATGCGAGGCCGAATGTGGGAAGTGAAGGTAGCAAATGGATGAAATCCGGTATCAAGGCAATGTCCCACAGAGGGGTTGGGAAGAATGCAGAAAACTGATGAGGGACCGAATATTGGAAAAAATGGTAGGAATATTTGTTCTGGGAGGGAAATTCTGCAAAATGGAAAGGAAGGCGAACTGAAGAATGTGGAAAGGGCACAAAGGTCAAGATGAATGTGGGAAAGGAAGGGGGAACCAAATGTGGATATTGAAACTTGAAATATGAAGGCCAATAGCCTATGGGAAACCCACATTCTTGAAACTTGAAATATGAAACTTGAAATACTGGCATTATTGAACAAGATCTTTGCTTGGTTTGAGTGTCTTAAAGTTCCAACCAACATGCAAGGGAAAAGTGGTGATTACATTAGAAAACTCTGCCTATTTGTGAAATGGTTCCAATGAATTATAACTCAAACCTATGCACTTTTATCATTGTGCAACCAATTAACATCTCGGCCAAGTCTTAAAGGTGGTTAAGTGTTCATGGTGTGTGCCTTAAGTGACTTCGTCACTGAAATGTTCCACTTAGCATTGTGATGAGGTTGGGAAAGCTACATGAAAGTTTTGCCCAGATCAGAGAAGGGCTTAGGTAGTCTAAAAGTGCACCTGGGATTAAGGGATTGAGTTTTGGATGAGAAACATGCATAAAATAGTTGCTCAAGTCTGATATAAGGTGTTGATAAGTAACAAAGATAGAGAAAAAGTGTGACTTGATGGAAAGGGTGGATTTGACTAGTTGGAATTGAAGATGGCACCTATGATGGGGTTTTTTAGTAGCAAAGGATAATGCTCATGAATGTATAAGTAGGGTTTCAAGTCGCCTATGAACAATAGTTGTTGGAGGATGTGTATTGGCAACATTTCTTACATATGGTAGTGTCAGGGTTTGTATGATCTGTCATAGTATCAGTTTTTAGTTTTGAAAATCAAACCCTAGCTTTCACCCATTTGACAATCGCATGGTTCGATATTCGAGGTACCTTTGGTTCACATTTATGAGTTAAGCCGTCATGATTGAACTATTGTACCCAATGTCTAATATAGCTGCAACAATGACGTTTGTGGCTTCGTCCCTATAAATTGCCGAGGAGAAATAAGGACACTTTTATTTCTCATTTCCTTCCGTTACCCATTCATTGCTATCGTAAGGTGTAAATCTTAATTGAAAGAAATTTTGATTCTTTCTAAGTAGGTGTCATTGATAGGATGAATCCTTTTCATGTACTGCCTATATGCCATGTACCTCTCTGCTCTCACGTGCTTTGATGTTTCTTTCATGTATCGACGACTATATAGAAAGGATGGGCTTCTTCCACGTATCGACAAGTATATTGGAAGGGAGAGCATATTGAGAGGTTTGGTATATCGGTCTGGTAGTATATAGAAAATGAAACCTATTGGAGGGATAAGGAACTGATCCATCTCACTTGACAGAAAAATCCATAAGGTGTTGCGAATATTATTGTCTTCGAGCATTATTAGTGGAACCTGACTTGGAATTGTGTAATCTTTGTAATAATGTCCACATTATACACCAATGGCATGTTATCTTTGCAAACTAATGTCAACAACAAACAAGAAGCAGAAATACTATCAGAATGTTGGGGTCAATACAAGCCCTTGTTCATGTAGTTTTGTAACCAATACAAGATGTTGCTGCAAGAAATCAATAGATTGAATAGGTTGCAAAATCAACTACAAGATTAGACACCCAATGCCTCACCAAAGAAAAGATGCTGTTAACAGTGATGTTCCTTTTTCAAGCAATTTAACTCAAAAGGTTGCTAAAGACAAAAAGCCCTTGAAGGAGAGCGTTAAGCCCATTCATATGTCACAAAATAGTGTTGCAAAGAAGAAAAATGTTGATGTTCCTTTTGCAAGAAGTACAACTCAGAAGGCAGAAAAAGACAAAAAGTCTTTGAAGAAAAGTGTTGAGCTCCCTCATGTGTCATATAACAATGTTGTGTATAAATAAAAAAGTGTTGTCAAAAGACATCAAGGATACAATACCTTTTAGTCCTCCCATTATTGACTCTCCACCTGTTCAGTGTGTTTGGGAGACAATAAAACCCAACAAACATTGTATTGATCTAGGGTATACAAATGTTGTCAATTTTCATCTACTAAAATATTCCAAACCAACAAAATTTGTGTCCGAAGGTATTCAAAACAATAGTCAAGTTGAGTCTTCACTTGTTGGTCAGCCTTATGAAATTGACAAGTTGTCAAGGCAATCAAAATCAACTTGCACTAAAATCCATCAAGTCCAATCTTGTTGTCATTGCGTACATCAAGGACATACCTCATGTAATTGTTCTGATCTCCATCCTTGTCTATCATGTGGTCTATTGGGACTCCTATTTTCAAGCTTCGTATTTGCAAAATCTTGTCAAATTCATAAAATTTTTTCCTAAGGAGTTCCTATGTATTAGCCCTGTTTTGTGTGTTTGGTGTTGTCCCCTGAAATCCTTGAAAATTTGGCTGAGTTTGAGGTCTGTGAGATCCTCCAAATTCTAGAATCTGTAGTTTAACTCCTATGGATCTGAATAACTCTCAAGCATCCTATTAGTATATACATAAAACATAACATTTAAGTATAATGTACTTAAATATTTTATGTATATACCTGCCTGAACTCTGCAAAAAAAATCCTAAAAAATCGTACGTTTTTCTAAGTTTTCCTATTTCTGGCGGAAGTTTGGACCCCTTTAGGACTTTGAGGAAATTTCACCCCCTTCAAGACTTTGTGGAAATTTCACCCCCTCCAAGATGTATCCACTTACCCTTGGAAGTCCCACTTTTCCACATCCCAAAATTTCTGCTTTCTTCCTTTGTCATTTCTTTGCGAAACTTCTGCATCCTCCTACACGTGGCCGAGTTTTTGGGGTGGACAAGGTATATCCCTGCACCCCTTAAAGTTTCGCTTTCTTCCTTTGTCATTTCTTTGTGGAACTTCTGCATCGTTCTGGACTTGGTGGAGTTTTTGGGGTGGATAGGATATATCCCTGCACCCCTTAAAGTTCTGCTTTCTTCCTTGTTTGTCTTCTGGCAAAGTTTTGGTGCATGTTTGGACACATCCTAACCTCCCTTATTCCTCTGCTCCCCTCTGCATGCTTTCCTGGCAGAACTTCCTCCTTGACATGGTAATGTTTGGTTCTATCCTCTTGACTCGCCATTCAGGACCCTGCTTTTCTTCCGCTTCCTCTCCTACCTTTCACTTCCACCTCCATACTTATTTCCTGTGCAGATCCTAACCTACCTTGGATCCCCGCCACATCTGAAACCCCTTAGAAGTTCCGCATCCCTCTTTTGGTCTCTTCAGGCGGAATTTTGGTGCAGATGTGGACATGTCCGGACCACCCCAAAAGTCCCGCATCTGGACCACCCTTGGATTCTCGCAATTCGCCAAAAGGGGCGTAAACTCCAAAAGTGACAGTCTCCTACGACTTCCAGATGGATGCAGATCCATACCAGGTTGCCATTGATGCGAAATGGGTGGCTGAAAATAATGTTTTTAATGTAGTTGGTGGGATTGTTAGGGTTTTCCGGTCCATTTCACCTTTAGATCCGAGTTGCTAATGCTATAAATACATGAATGAAACTCATTCTAAAGAGTTGGTTCTTTGGTGGTGGTTGGAGGTTGTGCAGGTTCAATAATGTTTCTAGGGCTCCAAATCATGTCATGTCTAGTTGCAGAGAAGTAATGGAGTAGTGACATAGATGAAGGATAGTGTGTTGCAGGGGTTGTGCAGATAATGTCTCCATGTTTGTTTGTATGCATTTCGGGTTTTCCTCTTATCACATTTGGTGATAAGTTTGTATTGGACATTTGAAAATGTGACAGTTTTTTAAATATATTACAAGCTTTGTAATTGTCATTTGTTCTCTCCATTTGAATGCACGCCGTTCATTCTGGATAACTAAGTATGTTTGAAGCACAAAACTTGCAATCTGATACAACATATGCTTAGATCAATTTTCTTTGTTTCCTTTCCATTGTTTTCTTTTCTGTTACCCGAGACTTTGTAGCCTAGTTGGATTAGCACCAGTCTTGGCTCTATCAGACCAATCTCATACCATTTAAAACAAATAAACATTTACCAGTGGTTTAGGGGAAGGGCCATCATTCTTGTGCATGTATACTTGTACAGTTTATATCAGCTATATAGGGGTTTTGTGACAGCCAGCTGTTTTTGGTTTAGTGACAGTTTTGGGATCAAGATAACAAGTTGGGTTTGGTTGTTCATTGGTTTTTAGTTGTTTATTTTGTTTGAACTCAATACCTGTTAAGGTATACCCCTTGGAATATCCCTCTAGAGTTAGCTGAGCTCAAAGTGCAAGGGGTGAAACCCACTCTCGTAGAGTTGACCTTCAACCCTCCACGTTCTGTTGATGGACTAATTATGCTTGCATGACGACAACCATGGCCTTGTGAGTGTGATTCCATTCTGGGAAGTGGAGTTGTGGTTTTGGGACTCAACATGGTCAACTCACACATTCTAAAAAACAATGTTATGTTAGAGATCGGCCTACATAATCAATGAGGCATATGCATTTTGGATGGATAGATCCCGCCATGTGGCAAACAGAGATTGCTGTAATGTCCCCAGTTGTCCTTCCGCCTAAGGGATAATTATTATTCTAATTATTTAATGTTACCTGGCAAAAATGCGAAGTTTAAAAGGTAATATTAAATAATTATATTAAAAGGTTATAAAGTGACATGATAGCTTTTCTTCAATAAAGGCACTTTATAACATTAAGTTAAGGCGAGAAAATAATAAAAGGTCTTTTTGAGAGAAGTAATGTGAAGAGACAAAAGGAAAATAATATTATATTCCTCTCAAAAGGTTATAAAAGGACAATGAGAGTTCATTTGGGAGTATGCTTGGAATTTGTATTGTTACTCTGTTGGATTGAACCTACGTGTTCTTCCATTTTTCTACCTTCTTGTGGACAGAAACCCACTTGAAGAAGATCAGTTTCGGTAGTGTGGTATCTACCCTGGCTGGTAATGGTGGTTTCTACTTCAGGGAACCAATAGAGCTGATCAGAGATTGATAGATTTTGTTGTGATATGCTTTGTATTCCATTTTTATATAGTTGGAATGCAGTTTTGATGTTATAGTGTGTGGTTTGGATTCATATCTTTGTATTGTTGAGTGTATTTCCTTGTGGCAGTACTCCTGCTGGCTGTACTTGCAGCTTGGGTAGTTTTGTGGAATAAAATCAATGAAGAAGTTTTATGACCTAAATTCTATTGCAATGCCATCTTATGGCAAAGGCGACACTTCATGAAAGGATTTCAAGTATTATTCATACATACTGATTTTTATTTGAACATATCCGTACCTTTCCTGCCGTCCGTACCTGTATGGTACAATTGAGTTTAGAAATTAAAGAGAAAACCATTTGGAATAAAGTGTTTGGGAATGATATTATATGCTATGGGCACCTCATTTCAAACCATTTGCAATGGTTTTAATGCATGTTTGAATTGGTTCTGAATATTTCCGTACCATAAGTGCCGTACTCTGCAAAAATGGTACGATTGTGCTAGATATTGATAAGATTGATCTCTGAGTGCAATTGTGTTTGCAATGTCTTTTATGGACTAAATCCCACCTTTCAGTAAGATTTCAGTGGATTTCCATTGCAGCTTGAACTTATTGTGAAGATTCCACACTACCATAGCTGTACTTGCCTGAAATGGGTCAATGAAGATCAGAAATTATTATTGACTCCTTTGATCTGTTTGATGATTGTGGAATGATTGTTATGCTTGGGATATTCTTGTAAGTCATTCATGTTGGAGATTGGGAGTAGATTCTGATTATTCTGAGCAATCCGTACTTTCCTGGATGAGGATGCTGTACAGCTGAAAAGGGGAGTTTCTGTGTATGCAAATGTCAGATCAGTTTCTGAGTGTGTAGGAGTATATTGTATTTAGATAAAGTTCTCCCTTGAGCTGCAGCAGTTGTATGTGTTTGTAGTGATCTACTAGTGTTGGTGCTATCCTTCCTTGACATGGCTGTCTGTACCAGTGACATATGATTGATTTTGCAGAGTTTGATCTTTCAACTACCCTCAGATCAGAGTCATATTGGTCATCAGATGTTTCTTCACGGATATGATTTATATTGTTGTGTTGCAGGTGCCTCTTTGGTATAGTATTACAATCATATTTTTGAGTTGATGACTTCTGATTTCTAAGTTGTGATTTATGAACATTGTAATTACTTGTTATTGCAACTCACTAAGTACCCCTGGATGGTCCAACCGCCAGTGTGGAGAAAGAGTCTTTCTATTTTGGCTCTCACCCACTGAATAAGTGGAGTATTCCCACTGAACAAGTGGATGGCATTGTAATCTCTCTTTCTTGTTCTTTACCCATTGGAAAGTGGTGAATTCCCACAATTGTGGATGCCCGCCGCAGCGGATGAATTGTAATCCCTTGTTGCATAACTGCTCATAGTAAGCCAATCACTGTATGCTCTCACCTTGCCCATCCTGGGATCTGGGTGATCAGAAAGTGTGAGGCATTTAGTTGATTTGTGCAATTGATGCTAACACTGTCCAATCCTTGTCCATTAATTTTTGAAAAAAATTGGGGTAGCATCTTACAATTGCCTTATGTCAAAGTCCTATAGGAGCGTCCAATCCACGATTTCAGATGATGGCTCATCTACGCTTGATGCAGATGCTGTTGTTGACCCAATTGATAATAAACTCAAGATCACAGATATTGTTAAGCAATGGTATGAAAGTTTGTTGAGCTTGTCTACTCCTGATGCCGAAGTTGTCGATCCAATTGATGATGAGCTAAGCATTACAAATATTGATACTTGTAATATTGAGTGACAACCTACTAAGAAAATTGTAGAGTTGCACTCAATTCCCACAGAGGATAATTATGCTCCTAGTTCTTCAAGCATGGTACTTGGAGAAACATCAAGATTTAGATTTCAAGCTCTTTCAACATAGTACTTGGAGATTGCTCACATTGTCCATTGAGGATTTGTCATTGCAGCATATTGCCACTTAGCAAGTAATGTTCAACTCAACACTTGAAGACTTGAGATTGCATACTTCATTTTGGTTTTTGATGACTATGCCATAGAGTGAGATCATCATATGCCTTCAATTTCGACACAGTTTTTCTGCCACAAGAGCGGTTTTTATGTGTCGACATTGTGGATAGCAAGTGGTTCACGTTTTTAGCTTGATAGAAAGTTAGGTCATTCAGTGCATGCTTCAACACACTTTTGGGTTACTCATGGGCACAATCAACGTAGGTTATCCAGTTGTCATGTCACATTGTGTAGCTGGCATACTTTTGAACTACTCATGGGTACAATCAGCTTGGGTTCTCTGAGAGAAGTGACAAATACAAAAGTTGAACAACCTTCTTTTGCAATTTTCATCACTCAAAACAAAAATGGAAGTGAAAATTTTCATCGCAAACGGGTGTCGTATTCTCTCAAAATGGGACATAGCATCCTGGAAAGCTGACTTGACTTGAGAAAATAAACTTAGGTCTAAATAGTAAGTCCATATCTTGGTTCCTGAAAAACTGCAGAAGTGCATCAATTAGGAAAAACCTTTTGCAGAATATTGGAGCTTCGTATCAAGGAAAAGAGGCGCCATAAACAAGTTGTCCAATGCGCAACACAAACAGTGGTTTTACCACTACCCCTACGGATTAAGGGGGGGATGTAACAATAATGTATATAATCCGAGTAGTAGGATAATATTTTATATTTTATATTTCCTAGTTGCACTAGAAGTCGAACAATCATCCAGAAGATGAATTGAACAATCATTTTCCTATTGTTAAAATGTACATTTTGAATGAATGAAGATAAGCTTTCATTGAATATTTTTTCTGGTTGTCTCAGTCCCATTCATTTCATTTGTCAATATTTTCTTGCATTACATTTTTGGGCTTGATAATGTGCTCTCTGTCGTGATACAGGGGAGGGTCGAGGGGTGGAGCGCCCGCTACCAAGCACAAATTAAAGCCTTTGAGACAACACAAACCTTCATGGCGGATGCCATTTTCCATAATTATCGCTTTTAACCAGCCTTCAAGAGTCCTCAAAACCCTTCAAAACCCTTCAAAAAATGCTTGACTTTCACGCTTCTATGTTTGAGTGTATTCGAGAAATTCTCCAAGTATGCAGCAACAAGAAAAGTTACCAAAAAGTCCCTCTCAAGGCCAAGAGAATAGAGTAAATAGGAGATGCCATGTCATTAGGACACATGGTTCCCTCAACCATTAGTCATATAAAAAACAACACTTGGCAAGGTAGGTGGGAGGGAAGAGTTCACTTGTAATCCTCTACCTCCACCTCATTTCAAGCCTCTTCAATCCTAACACATTCCCCCTAGGAGTATCTAATTCATATCTATTTAGCGTAGGGTGTTATTTTCACCCAAAATTCCCATGAAAACATTTTTTGACCCATTTAAAAATTTCATATATGTGCAAATCCGAGTTTGCACAATAAGGGTTATTAACCTAATAAAAGGATGTTATCACAATGAAATACATAATATAAAAACCACTTTGAGACAAGTATAACACTAAGAAATTTGACTTATCATATGGAGGTCCTAATCTTATCTCGGACTACGACAATTAACATAATTGGGAATCACAATCGGGCTCCCTTTTCTTCACAAGGTGAAGTGGGAGGGTTGATGGGTTTTAGTGTGGTCTCTTGTCTTCCACCGGGCAATCTATATAAAACCCTTGGACACTCAAGGCACACATCAATACATCCAAGACACATACACACACACATAGTCCAAGCACTGTGATAAAATCAAACTCTATATATGATCATTATATCACTATCAAATTCAAACTGTAAACAAATATTATTCTAATGTCTAAGTCCATGTCCACAACTCATTTGATGTCCGTCGAAATCGTAATCACATCCAATCAACATTTAAATTCTCATATTGCATGAATGCGAAATTAGGATTAGTATCATACGTGCATGCTCAATAATTATCAGATACATATGTCAATAAACAAAAAATGATGAGCAGCTCACTATATACCATGTATCTATGAATTAGATCACATATCTAAAATAATATAGCCATGAATAAGGATCAATTTACCATAATTATTTAGGTAACACATAGAAATACCCTAGTCTATCAGTGTAGTCAAGAAATCAAAGTATCAGTATGTGAGTCCACAACATCCAATCCAAAACAGGATACAAAAGTATGGATGAGATTTTAAAAGAAAACAGGCCTCAGTTGGAATCTTATGAAACCAAAATAGAACACCTGCAGCACCAGTAAAACACATATAGCAGGTGCTGCAGGTGACCCCTGTAGCTCCAAAATGTGTGAAGTACTGCTTCATATGCAGTCAAAATAGAATACCTGCAGCAAGGAAATGGGCCTCACACTAAAACTTGAACTTTCAAGTTTAAAACTTTAAATTTTTAATTTTTAAATCCTAACCCTAACCAAACAAAGTTATAAACTCTGAACTTTGATAAAAAAGCCCTTATGGGCCTTATTATTTTGTTTGGCAACTTGAGGTTAGGAAGGAATGTCAAAAACTAAAAACAATATTGCTTGAGGTGTGGCCTAATTTGCTAGTGACAACATTATTTTTAAAATCTTGATCACTTGTTCCCCTATTCTCTGAAACAATTTTATTTTGGAGTGAAAAGTTAATAAATGAGGTTTAAATGAAAAACCCAGACTTTATAGGCAAAGGCAGACAGGTTTTTTGAAAAATCTAAGAAAAACCTATGGTTTATTCAATTTCCTACGAGTTATTCATTGGCAATTAAATAACCTGTGGGTTTTTCCTAAAAAACTTGATTTCATTAGAACACCAACTTGTTCAAGTCAGCATGGCCTGAGCTTGGGCTGCAGTTAACCATGAGTTTTTCTCAGGTATTGCTTCTTGCTATAAGCCATAATAAAAATTTAACTGCTTATTGACAACCAGCCCCAAACTCAAAAATTAATTTAACTTGTAATCATTGTTAACTGCTTCTTGATAATACATTGTTAGTATGGTTGCTTTTAGGTTTGGGACATTATTTTTTATGTTCTTTTTTCCCATTATGATTTTTAAAAAATATGGCATATGGGGCCTCAATTATGACCAAAGCATGGTGTGCCTTGACAAGGTTTGCTTTGAGTTAGTCTTGGATAGACTTGGGACGGACCTGAGTAGGGTACCTTGTTTGGGCTAGACTGAGGTTGTTTGGGTCCAGGAAATGGTTGAGGATTGGGGCTCAGCATGGACCCGTTCCAAGTACGCTACCCTGGCAGCAAAAGTTGGCTTCATAGCAGACAGTGAAATGAGTTTGGGACCTATTTGTAGGACACTTGAGAGGGACAATGGTAGGGCCTGTGAAATGATGGTCAGTGAATGGAGATTTGATAATGTCAATGGTGAGAGCAAACTTAACTGTGAGGAACAACACCGTCATTGAATTTATATCCACAACTAAGACATTCATGTTATTGGGTGAGAACATAGAGGAAGAAGTTGCAAGGCTTGATCAGAGCTTGGAAGAGTTGTGGAGACTAGGAATTGCAGTATTAAAGGAGATTCCATCATGGGTATGTATCTCATTTCTACTTGGAGAAGATTGCAAATTGAGGGATAAAGATAAACTAGGCATTGGCTATTGAATCAAAGGAGTGGGATGTCAAAAACCAAGGGTCATGGCATTTGCTACACCTCCAAGAGACAGCCAAAAAATTACACAAGTTTATAAGGGATTGTAATAAAGGCCTTTCTTGCCATTTCAATGTGTGCATCACTATTTGGATTACCAATGGGCAAGCTAGATAGGGTTATTGGCCAAGGTTATTTTTGACAACATTGAGATAGGTAACTAGTTATTGTCGTATTGAACAACCAAAATTAAGTTGAATACTTGGGTAAAGCTAACAAGAATATGCTAATATGAAGGTATAATTGAGACAACTTAGAGGAAAAAGTTGTAAGGCCTCCTAAAATGTTGTGAGACCCTCGTGTGAAGAGTGGGTTGACGATGTTGAAGGGATTTTGACATAGTACAAATCACGTAGCTCTACTAGATGAGAGGATTACAAGTTGAGAGACAAGGGGAAGCTAGGTAGTGCTTATTTGATTGGCGGGGAATACCATTGAGATCACCATGGCAACCATCATGACTCATTCATTGTTGGAATATGTTGTCATTGATGTCAAAGGCACGGAGTCATTAATGGAGTCATTGATGTCAAAGCAAAATAAGAGTAGTCCGTTATACATTCCTGTTGAGGAAAGATGGTGAAATTGGAAGATCGATTTAGAGATATGTACATGTTTAAATTAAAGATTTAAACATAATGGAGAAAGTGTGAAGAGTTTTTATTAACGCTGGCCAACTTTCTAAAGAATGAAATAAGGCAATGTTAATATGGGCTGACTCATATACCTTGGTGTTAAAGATGAAAGATGAAATTTAAATTTAAATCAAAACATGCTCTCAAGTGGCCGACCTTTCTCCCAAAGGCAGCGGCTATATATAAGATAAATTGTCTTAGCTTACAATATAAGATATGATACAGACAATGATTTTGATATTCTATATGGTACGAATTCTATTATGAAAGGGCAGTGATTGAGAGAATAAACGAAGTGATTTTGTGATACAAAAGGCAGCGATTAAATATACCAAGTGGTGCGATATTGGTTAAGGCAAACAGCAGCGATTAGTTATGATGAAAGGGCAGCGGTCATAATACATAGAGAGGTGCGATTTGTTTATCCATGAGCAGCGATTTGTTTTGGAGAGGTGCAATTCATTCAAGAGTTGTGTGTATAGTGAGAAGTGGTGACTATTGATTAAATTGCCTCTTTTGAGGAGATATAATAAGAGAGTGAAGGTATGATTTGAATGCAAGCAATCAATGGTATATTTGAGTTTTGAGGGCAGAATTAGAAGAGATATAAGGGCAGAAAAATGAAGTGTATTTCAGACCAGTTTTGAAAGAGTATATGCAGCTCATGTATGAAGAATAAATGCAAATATATGTGAAGAATATATGAGAAGATTAAGAGCAGATTGTTAAGAAATTGATTAGATATAAAGGCAGAAATTTATGTGAACATATTGACATACTTATGATCAGATTTATGAAAAGAGATTGGGCATGATTTGGATCAAATTTGTGAAGAAAAATATTGTGTGGGTTGTGATCACATTTGTAAGAAGTGTATCAACATTCAGAAGACATATCATTCATTAAAGAATTCGTAGGTTGGTGCTCAGTTGGGGATTGGTGTCTCCAGTGGGTTGGTGCTCACAAAAAAAGAATTGTAAGAGAAGTAGGTTGATGCCTACAAAAAAAGATCAATACATATAAGCAACATTTTGCAGTGGTTTTCTCCCGCAAGGGTTTCCATGTAAATCGTGTGTTCTCTTTGTGTTTGTAATTGTTAGATCTTGCATGTTTATTATTGTTGTGGTTGATTAAGTTTTGAAAAGTAAAAGATTGTGTTATATTGATTAACCCCCACCCCTCCTCAGTATAATCGTGTGCTCATCATTCATCACCACTAATAGATTAATGAAAACTACCCAAATTTATATGGGATGGCAATCAAGGCCCCAACCGTTACAATACATACATCACTTTTTGGATTGCCAATGGTCAAGCCGATGAAGGTTATTTGATCAAATCGTTTTTGACAGCCTTGAGAGAGGAAGCCGATGATTGATTAGTTTGAGAACAAAATGAGAACAAGTTGGATACTTGGGAAAAATAACAATAATTGAAAAATATGAAGATATGGTTGATGACGAGAAAGTTATTGTACCGATTGGCAACTTGGCGGAAGAAGTTACAAGGCTTGGTCAAAGCTTGGGAAACTATGGTGTGGAGATCGAATTGTCGATGCTAAATGGATTCCAACACGTGTATGGACAATTTAATCCTAGAGGAGGAGATGGTTGAAGTTTAGAGAGAAGCCAAGCAGGGCCTATTCAACCAAAAGGGTTATACAACCATCAATTTGAGTTCAAATGACTAGCAATTGAGCAAAAATTACCAAAGTTTATGGAGAATGGTAATCACTATATCTCTTATAACAATACATGCATTGATACATTGTATATTGAACTATGTTACCCCAAGTTTTCGGGATGGGGACAGGGACGGCAGGCGACGAGTTTCGGGGACAGCTTTTTTTTGGGGTCAATTTTGGGGATGTCAGGGGATGGCAAATGGGACAGCTATATAAAAATAGGGAAAATTTAAAATATATAAGGAAATTTCAAATATTCATATGATAACATTGATAAAGCATTCTTCTTATACATTATAGATCCTTAATACATAACATTTGTGACATTGTGTTGAATTGAGAGTTCACATGAGAGTCATCTTGTAGCATTTTCTTCGAAGTGTTTTTTGAGTGACATGTACTTGTAATAGGGTCCTTTTGCCCTTCTTTAGTAAATTCGTGAGTATATCTTTGCTTGGGGAATTTCTTTGGCAGTGATTTGTTGGGGAATGTTTTGTGGGAGGCATGTCCTCAACCGGCTCAACTGGCTCAAGAGTTGTTCGAGGAATTTCCTCTTTAGTTGCTTGAGGGACTTCGACAACTTTTTCAACTCTTCTTCATTTGTGCTTAATACTATTTTATACTCTGCTAAAAACTCTAGTTACTCTACATCTAAATTTGAATCATTCTTTTATTCTTGTCCTGTGGCCAATTTGCTCGCTATGGCAACCAAGTTTTGCAATCATATAGAGGACTTGCGGGTTTGAGCCTATGTTTGAGCGTTGGGTCTTTTTTTTTAAAAATGCCACTTTAAAGTGGGGATGGTTGAGGGACGTCACATAAGTCCCCGCTCGTCCTAGGGACGGTAGGCCGTCCCTACTTTTTTTCCCCGGATGTACCCGTGTTTTTGGGGCTTTTCCTGCATTTCTTGGAAAGTCAGGGATGGCCTGGGGATGTCCTCGAGGCGTCCCCACGTCCCCGGGACGTTCTGGAAATGGGGATGCCCCTAAAAAGGCTGGGGACACGTCCCCGGGTTTCCCTGATATTGAATGGTCAAGTTGACAAGGGTTACTCACATGTCAGTTTTGGTGACCTTAAGAAGTACAAGCATTGATTTGTTTATGGAAAAACTTAAGACCTAAGATAGATACTTGGGTACAATTAAGAAAAACTCTTGAGGGATGACAATGAGGTTGAGGTAGAAATTTATTAGATGAAGTGGGGAAAATTAAAAGGGGCATACTACTGATCTAAAGAGTCAATATTTAAGTTCATCAAATTCTTGGACTTAAGTATCATACCAAGATGAATAGTTTTTGAAAATTATGCTCAAGATTGTGACATGAATTTGGGAAGCATAGATAAATATTGGTGTGAAGGCGTTGAGTGACTAACACCTTTGGTGAAAATTTGATAGATCTTGTGTCCATAACTACTTTAAGGAAGGATATGGAGAAAATGTTAAAGGATTTAAAGGTAGAAGCTACGAAAGATAAAGAGGTGTGAAGCACATCTCCATAAATGGTGTACAAGTGTAATTGCCTAGGCAACTAGTTTTGTGAGTGCTTCAAAGTTCAAACTAACTGTGCTTGTTGTTAATGAGTACTTGTTTAGTTTGAAGAAAAAAAGGAGCAATATGTGCTATTGAAAAATATTCTGTCCTCCAAGAAGCCATGTGTGTCAAATTTGGAAATTTATTATAGGGCTAGGGAGAAGGTGAGCAAGGTGGTGGTGATAGATATGTTAATTGAGACACCAATCGCCTAATAGTAATTATGTGTTGTACATGTTATAAGTGGGACCATCTTGCAAGAGATTTTATTAGCTAACTATTGTGACCTAATCACACATCGCCCCATTGCAAATGGGGACCCCCTTTTTTTGAGCTCCAATGCCTTGCCTTGAGTTATTGGATGATGTCTTTGTACTTTTTATGATGGAGTCTGGCAGTGATCTTAAGGAGGTTTTTATCCGGATAGGCTCAATTCAACATGAAGCTGTCAATTCAACATGAAGTAACGTTCTGACATTCAAATGCTTTAAACATTGAAAACTTTGTAAGAACATGACTTGAGAATCCTAGGCACACATCTGCATCCAAATAATCTCCAAAATGTGCCTAGGCTTGTTGTAGGAAACTTCACACATCTGGCAACCCAAATTTGCGCCCAAGATCAACAATAAAGTGTCATAACTTAGTGAATTTTGAGAAACACCCTAGAGGAGTGAAGGCGCATTTCATGACTTGTAGAGACCTAAATGAGCGCCTTGAGTTAAACTTGTGCAATCATTATTGTTAGTGGCAAAATATGTGTTTGGGGACCAACTGAAGATCTAAACTTAGCTAAGATTGCTTCATGGAGGTTAGGCACACTTTCCCACTTGTTCAACCTCAAATGTGCGCCTAGGCAAGAGGAGGTGTGGAACCTTGAAGATTGACGTCACCTTGAGGAAATAAGTCCTCTGGACACTTGTGCATTGAATTGAAACCATTAGAATACCAAAAGAATAGCCAAAGAGACTTAGGTGCACTTTCTCACCTCTGGGAGCCAATTTTGGCACTTTGAAAGTTAAGTATATGAAGTTATGGAATCTAGCACTTAAGGATGGAGAGTCTCCTGAAGATGTGAGCAAGTGCTTGAGGTCATGGAATGCCAAGAACGGGTCTAAGTAAGTCAAGGCGCAATTCTCCACTCCTACAACCCAAATGTGTGCCTAAGTTAAATATGCTTGATTTCGTGAGGTTTGAGTGTTTAAGACTTCTCTTGAGCTTGTGCAATGTTTTGAATTGATAGAAGTTGAAGTGAACACTCATCTGTATCAAGGCACAAGTTCTCAACTGAACAACTCTAGATATGTGCCTCAATTGTGAAGGTAGGAGGCAATAATGAGAGGTATGTATGTTATCAAACTAAGCATTTTTAAGCATCCATAAAGGTTTGAAGTCATAAAACTAGCCTAAGTGTGCAAGGCGCACTTTTTCATCTCTGAAACATCAAATCTGCGCCTTAAGGAAAAGCACATGAATTTACATTTATGAGTTGAGCGCCTTGAAAGATAGAATCCTTCTAAGTTGTTTGAGATCATTAAAATAACGAATATGAGGCCGGTTGATGAGGGCACACTTTTGCCTCTCTACACACCTGAATGTGCGCCTCAAGTTGTTAAGGCACGAATCTATGTTGAAGGGTCCCCACTCTGTCAAAATAAGCATTTTTTAGGCATTTACAAAAGTTTGAGATCATATGTTTACACTAAGTGAAGGTGCCAATTCCCACCTATACAAACCTCAAATTGTGCCTCAAGGAAGATCACATAAATCCACACCTTTGAGTGGGTGCCTTGGGAGAGAGAGTCATTCCAAGATGTTTCCAACTGATTGAAGGCATAAACATGGCAAATTTAAGGCTCAGGAAGCTAGGCGCACTTTAGCCTCCCTGCAAACCTAGATTGGCGCCTTAAAGAGAGAGCACATGAATTGACATCATTAAGGGAGCGCTTGAGAGAGAGATTCGTTATAAGACATGCCCAATTGTTTGCAATCACTGAAATGACCAATATAAGGCTAACTATGTAAGGCGCACTTTCACCTCTGTAGAAACCTAGATTTGCGCCTTAGGAAAAATCACATGAAGTCGCATTTGGGAGTGAGCACTTTGAGAAGGGATCATTCTAAATCATTTCCCATTGTTTGAAATCATAAAAATGACAAGTATAAGGCCAATTTGAGTTAGGCACATTTTTGCATCTCTACACACCTAGATGTGCGCCTAGGCTTGGAAAGGCTATTGAATGATTCCTTTGTGTTTATCAGTAGTTTGATACGTTGCTTTCTTTGTGTTGCAGGAGCTGACATTGGAGCAAGGCGCTTGGAATCACCTTCATGCAAGGAGTTAAGTGAGGAGGCAGTCGCCGCAAAGAGACATCTTGTTACTACTTCGAGAGATCACTTCAAGAGCTCATCATGCTACTACACTTCATCATCTGCATCAAGAGAAGGCATTCATCCATCGAACTTCAAGTTCTTACTCAAACTTCAAGTTTTCGAGAGAAGTCTCCTACTTCATGTCATCATCATCTACATTACTCTCTACAAAGAAGCATTCAAAAACAGATCTACATCCTGCAAAGAGAAGAAGTATCACACAAATGAGCAACATGTATCATACACATCCGACTTACAAAAGACGCAAGGCAAGATCAACAAGGATACATTCCCAAACATTCAAGTTCAAAGCAATCGCATTCGAAGACATCACACAGATGATGCAATTTGGGAATATGCAAGAGTTGCTGAGATGGCACCTACGTGGCATGCACTTCATCCTCATCAATCAAATGTTGCCACCTCGCCTGACTACATTCAATGTATCTACAACAAGCAAGAAGCCAAAGAGGACGCCCATGTGGAAGATTCTCAAAGATGCCTTATTCATGCTTATCATCTTGGAAAACGTGCCTTCATTGCCTCTCTTATGTATTAAAAATAGCAAGTTGTTGTAACTAATTGCTGAGATGGCATGATCTGAGCCCTTGGCTACTTGAATTGATCCAGGCCATTCATTGTAATTCTTGAGCTCTATATAAAGCTCACTTCTCTCATTTGCAAATATAGATAGATCAATATCTAGTAGATGCTGTTAGAGTAGGAGTAGAGTAAAGGGGACTCTTCAAAGACTGTCAAAGAGAAATTTTGAGTGATTGATGTAAAGATACACTTCAAGATTAATGCAAGTTCATTGTTGAGTGTTTCATGGTGATCTTGTGATTTTGGAATGTTAGCATGGTTTCCATTGTCTCCAAGATGATTAAGAATTGTTTCCAAGTAGAGTATTAGTAGCTCATTGATGTAATGCATGTATGTATTGAATATTTGATCAACTCCTAGCTCATGCTTTTGATATCCATCGCTGGTGGAGTGTTGTGTAAAGCTAGTCTGAGATTTATCATAATTTGCTTAAGTTCAATTGTGGATGCTTGTTTGAGTTGCGCCGTTCAATGGGTGCTTATATGAGCTTTCATGATTTGAAAACCATTCGCTAACCTTAGGAGATTGCACCTACTCCATGTAGTTGTAGGCATTCTTGGCGAAGTGGAGTTAGGTTTATTGAGGAGTTTGTCTATTGATGCATCATCATTGCTTCATTGACCTTAGATTAGATTTCTCTAAACCCTTGTCTTTTGATATTTCTTTGAAGTTTGATTGAAGAAGTTCCATTCATTCACATTCAAGGAGTAATAAATTTCATACATGTTTGTGAAGGAGGAATTTAGCATAAGTCCCTTTGTGATTACCAGCAAGATCACATTTATTCACTGAGTCTATCCACATACAAGTCAAGACCTGACATCAAAGGAACCTTGGAGCATTCACCTGATGTCAAAGGAGCCTTGGAGCATTCTTGTTTGATCATATAATTCAGCATTCAGGAAGCTTTGATCAAGAGAGGATAGGATACTCAGTATTTTATTCTATTGTTGTGTTGTCACAAAAACATCATCAACACTAACCAAAGACAAACTCATGGTTGATGCATTAATGGTGTGGGCCTAAGGACCATGATGGCAATAATTGTCCCAAGCACAAAGCAAGCATATGAAGGGAGCCACTTTTGGCTATTGCTAGAACCTAGGCAATGAAGATAAATTATTTGGATCTTGTTGTGGAAAAGATAAGGATGTTGGATGTGTGGTAAGAAACTTACTCTTGAGGTGACATTGTGTTTAAGCTACTTAGATTCCCTCATGCCATTGGAATTGTTGGTGTGGTATTTGGTAACCATAGAGGACATGGTTGTGTCACTGCTCACCATAGAGGATGGTTAGGTATTATTGTCAAGTGTAGACCATAAGAATAGGCTTTGGGGATACTGCTGGTGATGTAGTTGGAACTGCTATTCAATCACAATGTTTGAGGTTTGCCAAGGTAAATTTGAATGTCAAGAGGAGTATTTTCTTCTAGTGATTAGAAAGAATGAAAGAAAAAAAGAATATTTGATTGTCCAAAATATTATTAAAGAGTTGGCCTTGTCAAATTTTGATGACGATCATGTGGACACTGAGATTCTTAACCCTTCTAATGATAAGATCTTCAATTGGGACATAGTGCAAGGGATCGTGAGTATTTGGATAGTAATCTATTGGATTGGCATATGGAAGACTGACATTATTCTTCTATTTTGCCTTTGCATTGATGTAGACAACCAAGGGGACATGTCGCCCACATCTATGACAAGGGATGATATTTAGCCATTGACATAGGGATGGCAATCTCTGAAATATCAATGGTCAATGTTTTGTTTGTATTGAAGATATAGGAACTAAAGCAGGTTCTTGTCCCTTTATCAACTTTGTGTCTGGGAATGCTAAGATTACTAGAAAACCTACGTGTGTGTTTTCCAACAAGGAAATCATGTGGTACATGAGCATGATGATGGTAAATGCTAATAGGTAAATTGATAGTGCTCCATGGGTTACCCATGATTGACAATGTTAAAAACCCTATATTGAAGGTCACAACTTTTCAATATTTACAAATCATAAAGATGTTCTCTCATTGACTTATAAGGACCTGAAGGATGTGTTAGTACAGAGATGTGTGCACCAGATCTCGTTGATATCTAGAACTTAGCTTGTCAAGGAGATCATACAATAATAATTCAAAGTATCTTGAGAAGATATGTGTTGAGATTAACAAGATGCTTGAGACAAGCATTATTTTTGAAGTCATACAACTGGATGAGTCTCTTATCATCTTCAGCCAGAAGCAAGAGAACTGGATTTGCATATGCATGAATTTCAAGAGCTTGAATGCAGTAATGATCAAGGATCCATTCCCCATTCTTTTGATTGATTCCTTTTATTGTATGTTCAAATTGTTGTTTTCTCATGTATATGATGGGGGCTATTATAGATGGTAGATAGATAATACTGGGTTGTAGTGTATATAGTTTTCTGTTTCTGTATAATTTCATATTGTTGACTGCATTAGATACTGACATAATGCTCGTTTTGAATAGGAAAGGTTCTGTGCAAAACGTTTTTTTTAATTCCAAGAGGGTCTGAACACCCTTTACTTCTTAAATTTTGTACAGCAATAGAAGTGAAGTATCTGGATGGTATGGAGGGAAATAAAACTTGGATTTAATACACACACATACACTAACATGAAATAGTAATGCATAATTGTCATGAAAACCTTAGGAGTTTGTTAGAGTGGGGGTGGAGGATGCACCATTGGGATTAATTTTAGGGTAGGGGGTCAGAAGGATTTAGAAAGCTTTCCAATTTCCATGACCTTTAGCCACTTCATTATTGCGTAGTCCAACAAAAAGGGGAACCCTAAAGTAATATTTCATTTGGTAGTTCATGGCGATGGGCTAAATTGCAGCCTTGGTCCTTTTATATATTTTTCATAAAGGGTGCTTACTCCATTGCTTAGAACTTGGTTTCACACATTGAATTTTTTTTTCTTATTTGAACTCCTATCTTAATCTAACAGCTATATTTTCATTTGTGTGTAGGCTCCTATTAGAGTACCTGTTTCAGCTGACAAGTTTTTGTTCCTGACAGAAAACCACGCTTTTCCCCTTCCGTCACCTGTCAGTAATAAGGGAAGTTATGTGATAAGGTTGATCTCCAACATACCCAATACTAAGATTTCTATCTCGTGATTTAATTCCCATCTTTGTTATTTCCTTTGTAACTTTGCATGTTCGCTTTATTTATCATCAATAGCTTGTCTTAAGAATTGCATTCCTTTTTATTGTCCAATTTATATCTGGGAAGTTTTGTCTTTGATGGCCTCAGTACAGTTCACAGAATTTGTCAGGGGAACATTTATATAAGCAGACTGACTATTCAACTCCTATTTACAGCTTAAGTGAGCTTGTACGATGGCTGGCTCAAAAAGCCGAGGAGTTGGGAGTTGAAATTTATCCAGGTTTTGCTGCAAGTGAGGTAATGTGTTTCACAATATATGAAGTTGTTCACAATATATATTTCAAGAGATTGTTGCTGACCGAATTTAGAATTTTTACCTAGGTTTTGCATGATAAAAGTTCTAAAAATGTGATTGGGATTGCAACAAATGATATGGGGATAGCCAAAGATGGCTCAAAAAAGGAAACTTTTCAGCGTGGAGTAGAGCTGAAAGGTAAAGTTTCATGATGGTTATTTATATTATGTTGTTGAGGATTTTTTTTCCTTTGAACTTTGATATAAAGAAAATTGACATACTAAACTGAAGGAAATCCACAACTGTGCAAGGGGATATGCTTTTGAATACAAGAGTGGCCCACAAAAATGGAAATAGTCCTGGTTTGTATAAGGAACAGTACTATGTTTTATGAGTGGTTATTCAATATGTTCACAAAGACTTCGCGTTCTCTTCTAATTATTATTTTCTTGGATTACTATTTTTTTTTTGTAGATTGATCAGTGAGGGTTTGGTTTCGGGGCCCACATCCTATACAATTGTCCACTAAGGACCACATGTCCACTATGGGACTTTACAATACGAGCCTAACAAATGTGGGGATACTGCTGCAACACGTGCTCTGACACTGAGATGTCACTTTGGGGGATTTGGATCTGGATCTCCATCATGAGAACCCTATGGCCTTGCCATTTGAGTACAATCCCTTTGACTTCTTGGATTATTATTTATCTATTAACGAAGAAGATTTTTTTCTTAGGTGTATTTTTTTAGACTGAAAAATGAAGTTTAATTAACAAAAATAAAATTGCCATTAAGCGACTATAGAAAGCAACTGTGGAAGTCTTCCCAAAGTATTCAAAATATCTGTTTGGCAATCTGGAAAGTAAAAGCCAAACTTCTGCAGTCCTCAGGAGCAAGGCTAACCTGGAAAAGGTAATTATATTTTCTTGAAAATTTGAAGGAAGCATCTTTGAAATTAACTAAAAATCCTTTTGGAAGAAAATCCTTAAGCATGGCAAGGAGCATTTTTCTGATGGCAGGATTGGATTGGATTGGATTTAACATGCATACTGCCAACTGGAAACTAGTGGATATGGCGAATGAAAATTGTATATGACACAAATCCAGACTATCTAAACAAAGGCCACAATGTTTCTATCCTAAAGTCTGTAATATTGTATTAAACATTTTCAAATTCACAAGGATCAATTATTTGAGCAAATTATTAAAGTGGGATGTAAACATATAAGGAGTTCTTCGACTAAGAAGAAAACAATCTGATGCTGCCCGAGTCTGCTGCTGTGCAAATATAAACACAAACTGAAGTAAGTACTTGTTGTTATAAAGGTCTGGGAAAATTGGAAAATGGAAATATGCCTCCCAAGGTTTTCTTTACAAGAGAACTAATACCACATACTTAAATACATTACTAAAGATAACCGTATTTTTTTTTAGAACTTTAGAAGAGACCTATAAATTTGCACAATCCTCCAGTCTCAGCTCATTCTTAATACTAAAGATGACTCCTTACAGTGGCTTAAATAAAATTCCCTTTCTGTGCTCTTCCTTAAATCTTGCTTGAATATTGATTTAAAATCCATGTTACTCAAAATGGGAAACTTAAAAGGAATGGGAAAGGGTGGGGCATACTGGGGGTTTGGAGCTTTTGGAAAGGTTTTTCAGAACTGTTTTTTAGGTTTTATTTTTTATAAAAAATATTAAATTAAAAAGCAACAAAATTCAATTTGTTTCATTTGTTGCTAATTAGAGATGAAATCTATCTATCTATCTAGTGCAGAAATCAATTACAAATTTCAAATACAGTATGGTTTAAAATGAGTGCTAAGCATGTATACTGTATTATGTAATCAAACATTCATCATGATATGTTGTACAGATTTTGACAATTCATTGGATGCCATGATGTCATGCCAAATATTCTCCTTAATTGATTTGCTATGCTAAACCGCAAAGGCACATGGTATGCTTAGCATAATTTTGAATCCTCATTATTGTATCTAGTTGATCCTCATACAAATACTATGGGTTTCCATTGACCTTGGCCAAGAACACATCACAATCTCAGCCAAATCTCATGGACAGAACAATTGTAGTTTTGAGTCTTTTGTCAGGCCTGGAGAAGCATTGTGACTTGTCTTTAGTTCTATGTAATACATATTTGCTATCCAATAAAGGATCCACCCTCAGGAAATAGGGAAAGTTGAGTAACAATGTAATAGGCTATCAGTTAGTCCTGGATCATGGTCTCCTTGGTTTTTTTCATGAAAAATTTCCACAATTCCAAAACTTATTTCTGAATTTTGGAATCTTATATCTTTTTATTAACAGAAAATATTTTTCATATCAAATAAAAAGGTTTGTGACGTGATTATATTTGGGGCTGTTGATAGTGATCTGAGTCAAAATCAAGCCTTCAGTTGACCTGAGTTGATCCAACACTACCCAAGTATGCCCTAACAGACCAACATGATGTGTCAATCTTTAATGGGCCAATAGACTAAATTGCCATAGGAAGTTTTCTGATAAGACATTTATATAAATAAGCCAAAAATTTTGGTGGTCATCTCAATTTTCTTATTCATTGAGTACTGTATTGTATAAAATTTTGAAATCGTGCTAATATTACCTTATAGAAAAGGAAAGGTATAAAAGACAGTATCCCAATTTCTTGAGTAGAACCCATCTTGAATTCTTCTCTCTACATAGGGTAGGACTTTAGATTGGCGTAACATATGTATTCACATACAGAAAGAAAGAAAGAAAGAAAGAAAGAAAGAAAGAAAGAAAGAAATAAATTAATTATATTAATGTCCACAGATGACCAAAAGTAGGTCAATGGGACTCAAGAGAACAGCAGTTTAGAATAGAAAGTTCTAGGAAGAGAAACCTAGAAAGGCCCCACCAAGGGGAAGAACAAAAGCAAAAAATACAAAACAACAGGTGACTGAAACACAAGTGGTCAGAAACTGTTACAAATAGCTAAGAAGGGGGAACAAGAACCCCAAAGAGCAAAGAGCAACCGTAGAGGAAAACTGGAGATCATCAAGTATCATTGTCTGGACTAGAAATGGTGAAGTCACTGGTGCCATCATTGATCATTGTGAAGGAAGCAATACAAGATCTGATAATGCTCGTCGGGGAGTGTTGAGGGCTGGGAGGGGTACTCCCTCTAGGATCATACCTAATATCCAAGGCCAAAGTAACTCCTGTAGTAGTGAAGAAACTTGTAATATGCATATGCCCCTGTGATTTGGGGGGTGGCTGGAGAGGAGTAGGTCTATGTGGATGAGAAGAAGCTGGGTCGACAGAGAAATGGTCTTTCGTGAAAATGGGCTTAACTTATGATGGGGGTTGTTGGATTTTGAATCTAGGTGAACTATGCAGAAATCAAAAGTGACTTTTAAATCTTAAGTACTGTGCAAACCGTTACAGGGTAATTACCCATCAAATTTTTTTAATATACTAGCAAAATAATAAAAATTATAATTTCTGTAAGTACATGGCAGGGATAAGGATCTACAGGGCACAATATAAGACGTCTATTGCTGACCCTGGGGACCAAACATAAGGCTCACATGTGACAACTACTGAATATTAAGTTGCAACTCAACAAATTTTAAAATCTTGGCACAATTGGCACTCTACGCAGAAATAATATCTTTTTGAAATCTGACATTCCTTTTGCACTCTAGAGGTACTTTATCCTAAAGGACTTGTGAGGAGTTCCCATCACTAATTACATAACAAATGCTCTGCATAAGTATACATGTCATCATCGTCCCTTTCAGTGTAATGGGCAGCAGGTCTTTTCCTGATCATCTTCCAATTGAGGTTGAGTTAGCTCCTTGATGGCCCAAAGGAACTTAAGTGTTATTTCTACTTTATTATTTAAACTGTTATTTTTTTCTTGCAGTTCATTTTGAGTATATATTATAGATCCTTACCAATTCATATTGTTATTGATGGAATCTTTCCATAAATGTAATTATAAATTGTTTTCCATCTTTGAATGATCTGAATTTCCATAAATTTAAATTTCTGCACAATGGAACATGCTTATGTTTTCTTTCTTTTTTTTTTTTTTTGCATTTTTAAGACTTCTCGAATCTCTACTACCTTCTATATTTTATTGCAAGTAAAAAATTTCTGAAGTAAGTGCTCATATGAAGAAATACAGTTTGATCTTTTCACAAGAACCTAAAAATTGACATTTTGTGCAGCAGTGTAATGTTACTATTAGTTCTTAAACTCTTTGTGGAATTTGATGCAGGACGAATCACACTTCTTGGTGAAGGTTGCAGAGGTTCACTTTCTGAGGTATGCAACAACAACTTGCCACTAACATGAATATTATGTTCTTTGGTTTGTATATTTTTGATTGGCAATTTGATATGTCCTAGTTCTTAAGTTCCAACCTTCCGCTAATGTAGGTTCATCTGCTCTTTTGCAGACAGTGATCAAAGACTTTGACTTACGACAGCAGGGGAATGCAGAGCATCAAAGTTACGCACTAGGTATTAAGGAGGTCTGTTGAGCTTTTGTAATGAATATTTGAATTTCAGTGTGTTTCTATATTACCTGAAACTCAAATTTTGGTGTTCACAAATCTGTAATTCTTAAAATTTTGTGAGAAACATATATATGCATATGTATATACATACATGCATGCGTATATTCATGATTGTAACCAAAGCTTTTTACACACTTGTGTATGCACTTGCTTGATGAAATTTCTGTGCCGTTACATACATACAATTAATATCTGCTTCTATTAAACTCTCATTTAGCTCAACATGTAACAAATTTTCTCATGGTCCTTCATGAAGTATGGCATTGAATTATCCTTCTATAATCCACTTATTATCATTATTGGTTGGATATGAAAATTTCAGGAGGTTCCCATCACACTTCTTTGGATCATTTTGTAGAGCCAAATATGTTAGCATAAAGTTAAGCTTGAAACCAGAACAACATCTAAATCTCTGAGACAACTCAATCAACACTTGAACACAAACAATTGAGAATGATTGATGCTCCACAAGAGCAATATCTGAAAAGCAACGAATCCAACTCAACTTCCAAGTGTTTGCACCTTAACACTACAACATTAGTAACTTGAAATAATGTCTGGAAAAGTATTTGCAAACTCTGCAGTGAAGCTTGTAATGACGACCACAACCAAATAGAGCCCAAAAGAGGAGATACTAGGATTCAACCTAAACCAAAAGGGGCTTGCCCAAGACACAAGGGACCAACCTTCATCCTTTGTAAAAAGTGAAAAGGTAGATTCCTAGTTGTTAGGTTGTTAGCCTAGGTAACTAGTGTTGCAAGTATGGGCCTAACCGGTGTTGTCATTGATGTCAACATACTCCTGTTGCATTGATGATAAGGATTGGATGAGTTGTATGCTGAGGATATTGAGAAAATTAGTCCTATCAGGAACAGAGAAGAACAGTGAAGACAGTAAGGTAAAGATCCCAGCTAAGATGAAGATCAAAGGATGCGGATCAAAGGGTTTGTAGATATGTGTCTTAAGTTGATCCAGTAAAGATTTGAGAGGTCCGCATGAAGATTTGAAGAAGTTATGGCCACTTGAGTAAAACCGGTTCTAGCAGATGTTCAGAGGTGACAGAGTGACACAGATAGGTCCGGTGACATCCGGAAATGCAATATCTTGTTCTGCGGATTTGGAGTGTTTAGGAAGTCAATGTGAATTGACAACTCAATTGGTTCGTGGTCTGGAGGTCCGCAAGCATCTATTCCAATATGACAGTGATGACAGACTGTGTTCTTGAGGTTCCGGATGAAGGAGAGAAAGATTTCAGTAAGCAGTAGTGTGGATGTTCTTGGTGATTCAGGCAAGCTTGTGGAGGTCTTTGGATTGTGTCCAGTTCGTGTTGGTGGTCTGCATTGAAGATTGAGCTCGTAATTGAAGAATTACTTTTGGATGATGATGTTCTTCCTAAGTCTGGCCGACCGGATGAGTTACACATCTTGCAGATGATCTTGAAGATGTTATGTGAAGCAAGGCGTGTTCCTAAAAAAAGATTGAAGTCCCAGATCTGTGTGGCCGACAATGTATTTATGTATTTACTCTGTAATGTATGCCGACTTTGATGATTATCCCTAAGTCAAATGTCTTGTAAAAATAAGTTGTGAAATCATTTCGAAAGAATCTTATGGAGATGAGAGTGTGGTAGAGAGGAGCAGAGCGAAAGGCAGAGCATAAGTATTGGGCTTAAATGGAATTGACTCAAGCATGGTGAAGATGCTATTTTTCAGTTCAAGTATGTAATATTTATTATTCTGTAGACAGTGTGTCTCTTGTAGGTAGTTGGCCTTTTGTGAGCAGTGTGCTTGGGCAGTGAGCCCTAATTGGCATGTGCCATTTTGTTCTTCTTATTCTTTTAACAGAGAATACAATCTTGGGTTAGTCACCCCGTGGTTTTTCCCTTAATCGGGTTTTCCACGTTAAAATCTTGGTGTCACATGTGTTAATGTGTTTCTGCTCTTGAATTATTGCATTATGTTTTCATGATTGATTTATTATTATACTGCTGAATTACAAAAAGGATTTAAGTGATTAAAAGTAAGAAAGTTTTAGACAATTGATTCACCCCCCTCTCAGTTGTCTGTCTTGAATCTAACAATTGGTATCAGAGCTAAGTTCCTCTAAAAGAGCTTAACCGCTTGAGGAGATCCAGGATGTCGTCTTACAAGAAGGATAGTCCGAGGTTTGATGGAACCAATTACACTCTTTGGAAAAGTCGCATGGAATGTCACTTGCAATGTATGGGAATGCAATATTGGATCATAACTTCAAAGAAGTATGTTCCTCCACAGAATGGTTCGAGAACTATAGATGAAATTAGAGATGCTGAAAACAATCTTCGGGCTAAAGAAGCTCTACTAAGTGCATTATCTGATTCAGAGCTGACAAATGTTATAGATCTAACAACTGCATTTGAGATTTGGGAAAAACTATAACTTCTGCATGAAGGAGACAAGTATGTCAAATGTGCCAAGCTGCAGAGTCTGAAAGGAAAATTCGAAAACCTGAAGATGAAAATATCACTACATTTATGCCAAGAGTAAATGAGCTTGTTTGTGGCATTAGATGTGCTGGTGGAATCTTGAATGAAGATGAGATTGTTGCCAAAGTTCTCAGATCCCTTCCTGATTCTTACAAATACAAGGTTGCTGCTATTGAAGAATTCATATCTTTTTCAAATATCACAAGAGATCAATTGGTTGGCAAATTAGCTGTATTTGAATTGTCCAAGTTTGGAGATGCACCCCCCAAGATTGAATCTGCATTCAAAGCTAGTGCCTCTGTAAAAGGAAAACAAAAGTTTGATCCAGGAGAGAGCTCTTCAAAGAAACTTTCATGGTATGAAAAAGCAAGAAAAGATCTAGAAGAAGATGAAGCAGAAGCTGCTCAACTTGAAGCTCTTATTGCAAAAAGACTGCCAAGAGGATCCGGTAAGTATGAAGGGAAATTGCCTTTTAAATGTTTTAATTACAATATGATCGGTCATTTTGTCTCAAGGTGTCCAGAAAGATTTTCAAGGCCAAATCCTAACAAATCAAGATTCCAAAAGAAATGTTACCATGTTCATGAAGATGGTGATGGAGTAACAGATGATGAATCAGAGATAGGAAACAAATCCGGAAGTGACTGGGTGTTTATTGCCATCAAGGAAGAAGATTCAATGCCCTCTGAATATGTCAATCATAAAATGGTAGAAAGAGCTTTGGCTGCCCAAGTTGAAAAAAAGAATGATTGGGTCATTGACAGTGGGTGCTCCCACCATATGACAGGTGATAAAAATAAGTTCATAGATTTGGAAAGATATGGAGTTGTGGTAAAATTTGGTGATAATTCAGCTGGCAGAAACAAAGGTAGAGGAACTATTTCTTTTGATGGAAAGAACAAAACCAGTAATGTACTATATGTTGAAGGTCTGAAGCACAATCTTCTCAGTGTTGGACAGTTGGTGGGCAAAGGCTATGATCTCTGATTCAAAAATTAAAAATGTAAGATCTTTGAAAGTTCCGGAACAGAGATTGCATCCGGTACCCAAACAAAAGGTAATATCTTCCACTTGGTTGGTATTGGTAAAAGTTGTTTATTTGTTCAAATTGATCAGAGTTGGTTGTGGCATAGGAGAATGTGTCGTGAATTTTGATAATATCATCAAGATAAGCAATTCTCAGGCTATAAGAGATCTTCCTAGACTGGTGAAACCTCTAACAGTTTGTGCAAAGAATGTCAGTTGGGTAAGCAAAGTAGGGTCACATTCAAAAGTAAGGAATAGTCTTCTACCGGATTATTGGACTTAGTTCATACTGACCTATGTGGTCCGGCAAGAATCAGGAGTGTGCAAGGTGATAGATACTTCATGTTATTAATTGATGACCACTCCTGGATGATGTGGGTGACTTTTTTGAAAGAGAAATCAGAGGCTCTTGAGATGTTCAAAATATTCAAGGCTATGGTAGAGAATGAAACTGAATTGAATATAAATTGTCTGAGGTCTGACAGAGGTGGAGAATTCACATCTGGTGAGTTCATAGAATTATGTGAGAAACATGGAATAAAGAGATAGTTGTCTGCTCCAAGGACTCTACAGCATAATGGAGTAGTGGAGAGAAAGAACCGGACCATCCAGGAAGCATCTAGAACAATGATGATGGAAGCAAATGTTCCTCAGATCTACTGGAGAGAAGCTGTAAGCACTGCAGTCTATACTCTTAATCGAGTACAAATCAAAAGCAATATTGGTAAGACTCCTTATGAACTCTGGTTTGGCATCACTCCCACTGTGAAGTATTTCAGAGTCTTTGGTAGCAAATGTTACATTAAAAGAGATGAAGATCTAGGCAAATTTGATGCTAGAAGTGATGAAGGAATATTCTTGGGCTATTGTACTTAAAGCAAAGCATATCGGTGTTATAACAAGAGATTGAAAAAGATTATAGAAAGTACAAATGTGAAGGTTGATGAAGGTATTGAAAAACCCTCGAAGTTTTATGAATATGATGAAGATGATCAGAATGACGTTCTGATCCAAGAAGTCCAAGCCCCTTCTGAGATGCAGATCCAGACTGATCCAGAGAATCAGACAGAAGAGATGAGTTTGAATGAATCTGTTCAAGAAATAGAAGTGCAGGAAAGTCCCAAAATTCCCAGGTATGTAAGACTGAATCACTCTGAAGATTAGATCATAGGTGATAAAAGCAAAGGTGTTCAAATAAGAAGAAAGATTGCTCAAGACTCAGAAGAGTATTGTCTGATTTCAAAGATTGAACCAAAGTCAGTAAATGAAGCATGCAATGATGAAAGCTGGACTAAAGCAATGGAGGAAGAGTTGATTTAAATTGAGAAAAATCACACTTGGGATTTTGTTTCAAGACCTAGTAACACGAATGTGATTGGAACCAAATGGGTCTTCTGGAATAAACTGAATGAGGATGGTGAAGTAGTCAGAAACAAAGCCAAATTGGTTTGCAAGGGTTACTCTCAAGTAGAAGGAGTTGATTTTGAAGAAACTTTTGCTCTGGTGGCAAGAATTGAAGCAGTCAAATTATTTCTTGCCTTTGCTGCTTTCAAGGACTTCAAAGTATATCAAATGGATGTAAAGTCTGCCTTCCTGAATGGTGACTTGGAAGAAGAAGTTTACATTGAGCAACCAGATGGATTTCAATTGTCTGATCATGGTGATATGGTTTGCAAGTTGAAGAAAACACTGTATGGACTCAAACAAGCCCCAAGAGCTTGGTATGAAAGATTGGATAAGCATCTTTTGAAGATTGGTTTTGACAAAGGTACTGTTGACAATAACTTGTACTTCAAAATTGATCATGAAAATATCTTAATTGTTGAAGTGTTTGTTGATGATATCATTTTTGGAGGAAGAGATAGTATGTGCAAAACTTTTGCAAATCAAATGAAAAGTGAATTTGAGATGTCCATGTTTGGGGAAATGAATTTCTTCTTGGGTCTGCAAATCATTCAAACAAAGAAAGGAATCTTTATTTCACAGACCAAATATGTGAAAGAATTGTTGAAGAAATTTGGGATGGAAGACTCAAAACCAATGAGTACTCCCATGGCAACCGGATGTAAATTGAGGAAAGATGATGACTCTCCTAAGGCTGATCAGAAAAAGTACAGGTCAATGATTGGAGGATTATTGTATTTCACTCAAACTAGACCTGACATTATGAATGCTGTTGGTCTTGTTGCTAGATTCCAAGCTGATCCTAGAGAATCTCATGTCATGGCAATCAAGAGGATTTTTAGATATCTAAAAGGGACAGTTGAGTATGGTTTGTGGTATCCTAAAGATCATGATTTCTCTCTTCATGCATATATAGATGCGGATTGGGCAGGAGATGTGGATGACTGGAAGAGTACCAGTGGTGGAGCATTCTTTTTGGGGAAGAGATTGGTTTCTTGGCTGAGCAAGAAACAAGAGGCAATATCTCTGTCCACTGCAGAAGCATAATAGATTGCAGCAACAGGTAGTTGCACTCAAGTATTGTGGATGAAACAAATGCTAAGAGACATCAGAGTGGAATATGAGGAACCTATCACAATCTTCTGTGATAATTCAAGTGCAATAAATATATCAAAAAATCCGGTGTTGCATTCAAAGACAAAACATATATCCATCAAGTTTCATTTTCTGAGAGAGCAGGTGAACAAGAATGAAGTCATATTGGAGTTTGTGCCATCCAAGGATCAGATTGCAAATATTTGTACTAAACCTCTACCTAAGGACTCATTTGAGTATCTCAGGGAGAAGTTAGGGGTTATTACCCCTCCGGTTCTGAATTATGGTGCACTGATGTGCATCAGTCCGACAGATCTCATAGTCATATCTTGTGGTCTGGATTGATGATGGGAAGCTGCTACTCAGGGGGAGCAGCTGGTATGATTTTGAAGCAATGCAAGTATGTGCCCTTTGCCATTGATGTCAAAGGGGGAGAGAAGACGTGAAAAACAAGGGGTTGTTGATCAAAGGGGGAGCAGTAAAGGAAGATAAGACATGTGAATGGTTGTTAGGGGGAGTTATGTCAGTAAGGAGAAGTTCTTGTCTTGATGGTTAAAACAGTTTTTCACATCATATGTTGCCATCAATGACAAAGGGGGAGATTGTTGCAAGTATGGGCCTAACCGGGTCATTGATGTCAAAATACTCCTATTGCATTGGTGATAAGGATTGGATGAGTTGTATGCTGAGGATATTAATAAAATTAGTCCTATCAGGAATAGAGAAGAATAGTGAAGACAGTAAGGTAAAGATCCCAGCTAAGATGAAGATCAAAGGATGCGGATCAAAGGTTTTTAGATATGTGTCTTAAGTTGATCCAGTAAAGATTTGAGAAGTCCGCATGAAGATTTGAAGAAGTTATGGCCACTTGAGTAAAACCGGTTCTAGCAGATGTTCAGAGGTGACAGAGTGACACAGATAGGTCCGGTGACATCCGGAAATGCAATATCTTGTTCTGCGGATTTGGTGGAGTGTTTAGGAAGTCAATGTGAATTGACAACTCAATTGGTTCGTGGTCTGGACGTCCGCAAGCATCTATTCCAATATGACAGTGATGATAGATTGTGTTCTTGAGGTTCTGGATGAAGGAGAGAAAGATTTCAGTAAGCAGAAGTAGTGTGGATGTTCTTGGTGATTCAGGCAAGCTTGTGGAGGTCTTTGGATTGTGTCCAGTTCGTGTTGGTGGTCCGCATTGAAGATTGAACTCGTAATTGAAGAATTACTTTCGGATGATGATGTTCTTCCTAAGTCTGGCCGATCGGATGAGTTACACATCCTGCGGATGATCTTGAAGATGTTATGTGAAGCAAGGCGTGTTCCTAAAAGAAGATTGAAGTCCCAGATCTGTGTGGTTGACAGTGTATTTATGTATTTGCTCTGTAATGTATGCCGACTTAGATGATTATCCCTAAGTCAAATGTTTTGTATAAATAAGTTGTGAAATCATTTCGAAAGTATCTTGTGGAGATGAGAGTGTGGTAGAGAGGAGCAGAGCGAAAGGCAAAGCAGAAGTATTGGGCTTAAATGGAATTGACCCAAGCATGGTGAAGATGCTATTCTTCAGTTCAAGTATGTAATATTTATTATTCTGTAGACAGTGTGTCTCCTATAGGCAGTGGGCCTCTTGTGAGCAGTGTGCTCGGGCAGTGAGCCCTAATTGGCATGTGCCATTTTGTTCTTCTTATTCTTTTAACAAAGAATACAATCTTGGGTTAGTCATCCCGTGGTTTTTCCCTTAACTGGGTTTTCCACGTTAAAATCTTGGTCACATTTGTTAATGTGTTTCTGTTATTGAATTATTGCATTATGTTTTCATGATTGATTTATTATTATGCTGTTGAATTACAAAGAGGATTTAAGTGATTAAAAATAAGAAAGTTTTAGACAACTGATTCATCCCCCCTCTCAGTTGTCTGTCCTGATTCTAACAACTAGTTGTTTTGTTTTGATTTTGGTTCTCATGTTGGTTTTTCATTCAACCAACATGATATTTTGAGGATTCTCCAAATATTGTAATTTAATCATATCTATGCTTGTATATTCTTTGTAAATTTTCAAGAAAATTAATAAAGTTTGTATCTTCTTTTGCAGAGATTCTCTTGTCACTCATTGTTGTGTAAACCTCTGACAATTGCACTACTTGGTTCCATATCAATTGGTATCAGAGATTCTCTTGTCACTCATTGTTGTGTAAACCTATGACAACTACGCTACTTGGTTCCATATCAGTTGGTATCAAAGCTTCTTTGTAATCAATTGGATTAGAGTTTTGGGAATTTTCCTTTGCAACTTTTTGTTGGAGGCACCATGGACAAAATTTGACACCACCATCGCATTCAGAGCAGCTAAGAAAGTTTGCTTAGTCATTTGTGTCATCCAAAACAGGCACATAGAAGACAAGTTATTAAGGTTTCAAAATTATTGTTTTTTTGGTTGCATGATGCATGTTCCAGATGACACGCATTTTGAGGAAAAATCTTGACTCTTTATATGCCATATGCTCCTCTCGCTTTGCTCACGATGTCGTCGGCAAACTTTTGCTGGCCACCAACAACTTGTTGGCCAACTACCAAACATCTTCATCATTGTTTGAGCTTTGAGTCATCAAATACAAAAAGTGAACCATCAACACTATTGCATATTGTTTGAGTCATTTTCCTATGGCTCACTCTTTGATTGTTGTCACCACTTCACATATCTTGGATTTTAGAATTGGGTTTCTTCATATGTTGATGATCCAAATTTTGGGCAACCCTAGGAACATATCTAGAATCTAACATTTTCCAATTTGGCACTCTTTTAGGATTTCCACATGAAGGGTTGTTGTATATGATTGATAAGTGTGCCTTGTGATCATTGCATTTCTCTTCTCAAGGAGGCACATTCTACTCTCTATGGGGGCCATTTCAACAAGGAAAAAACACTCCATCATTTGCAGTGTTTCTACTATTGGCTTCACATGCAACACAAGCTCCTTCACTTCTTGAGGCATTGTGCAGTTTGTTGCTGCTCCAAGATTGCAAACAAAAAGTTGGGATTGAGTGTTCCTTTGCCCATTCCTTCTTGTCCTTCAAAAACATTTCCATGGACCTGGTTAGTGGTTTTCTGATGAGTGTTTGATGCCACAATTGTGTTTTGTGGTTGACAATTGATTCAGCAAAATAGCTAAGTTCATTCCTTGTCACTAGACCAATTCTATGATTGTCGTAGTCCAATTGTTCTTTGACTCTATTGTGCAATCGTTTGGTCTATCTACTAGCATTGTTTCCAATAGTGACTCACATTTTGTGGGCCATTCCTAATGTTCCTTGTGGATTTTTTGGGATTTTCTCTTAACATTTCCACAACCTTTCATCCATAGTTGGATGGTTAGACCAAAGTTCTGAACTTCACTCTTGTGTAGAGTTTGAGGATATACCACCATGCTTCTCCTGTCAAGTGGGATCTAAGCCTAACTCACATTGTGCATGCCTACAATTGATTAGTCCATTCTTTAACAAGTCATTCACCTTTTGAGGTCTGTGTTGGTTCTTAGCGTTTGGCTCCCTATGAGTTGTCTTTATCCTTGCCTTCTTCGATAACCAAACAAATTTAGAAAGAGAAAGATAAGGCTCACTCCTTATCTAGCATTTCAAATCTCTTCAATATAAAGTGTTTCAGATTCTTCAAAAGACTCTAAGAGAAGCAGAAGCAGCTCATGGATTTTTACCATGTCCCTCATCATTTTTTAGGTTGGGGACAAAGTATGGTTGTACTTGTACAAACACCATTTTTAGGGGAAAGCAGACAGTGAGGTCAAATCCTTTCATAATGGACTTTATAATGTTCTCTAGTAGGTGTTTGTGAATGCTTTTCGACTTGATCTTCCAGCATAGTTGGGCATTCATGATGTTTTTAATGTTGATCTCCTCAAACACTACCATGAGTCAACATTGGAGTCCAAGCTTCAGATAAACCATCTTGCAAATGTCTAAGTTTCAGCTTCACTGGATGCTGATTGAATTTCCATCACAAAGACTCGCTAGACTTTTCAGGGTTGCCAAACAAGGTCAGCTTTTGCATCAGGCCTCTTGGATTTCTTAGTAGCGACTGTATCAGTCTTTTCCCTCTCTTCCTAGAGCATTGGAGTCCATTGTTTCTATCGTTAGAACTTAGGATAAGTTTTTATTCTATAGTTTTATCATCTTTTATTTTCATCCTATGTAAAAAGCAAAAAGGTAGATCCATAATTTTTAGGTTGTTAGCTTAAGTTAACTAGATGTTTATTTGTTTTGATTTTGGTTCTCACATTGGTTTTTCATCCAACCATGATATTTTGAAGATTTTCTAAATATCGTAATTTCGGCATGTTTATGCCTATATAACCTTTGCAAGTTTTCAAGAAAGTGAATCAAGTTTGTAGCTTCTTTTGCAAGGATTCTCTTGTCACGCATTATTGTGTATACTGCTGATTGTTATGCTGCTTGGTTCCATATCAAAGAATAATCAAGCTTTATCATAGAACATCATAAGCCACTCAAAGCAATTCCATGAAAGGTCACATATATTGCAAGAAATAATTCCATAATTGAGCAGTCCATGTTGAAAGAAACCCTAGCAATGCACTGGATTAAGTCTCAACATCTGTGAAACGAGGATAAAGTGTGAATGGATTGTAATGACCTTTTCTGAATTTTTCATAAAACATGCAATTTTTTTGTATTTTAAATGCTTCGATGGATATCAGCTTACAAGGTATGGCAGGTTGAAGACTTAGGATTATTACGCAGCAGCAAATATGATATGTATGGTGTGATGGGTACCAAAGATGGTACGACAAACTTCATGGAAAATACGAAGCCCAAGATAAAATACAGCCTAGAAAGGTACAACAGTCTTAACAAGTTTCTGTGGGCACGATTCAAATACAAAGAGGTTTGGCTGGCTGACTTCTTGTATGGCTGAGTTCCTCCTTGTACGACAACTAGTACTTAGAGATAATAATCACCAAAATAGATAAAATTTGCTGCAAAACAACAAATGTCTGTTCAATATGATATAAACTTATAAACACTGAAAATCTTCACCAAACTAGAACTAATCTGAAATCCTTCAGCACAACTTCTAAAAACTAGAATTTCTTCAATCATTCAACACCAATGTGATCCCTGGATGGAATCACCTGAATGGACAAGAGGGTTTTAATCCTCCAATCCAAAATGGAAACAAGTGCTCAAGCTTTGAAAAATGATTTGATTACAATAGACAATGGATGCCTTCTTCTGTGCAATTCTCCTCCTTTTATAATCACCTTTTAATTTGAATTTCCTTTTCCCTCCTAAAGTATTCAAAAACACTTTTTAATGAAATATTACATACAGCCTTCTAATGTCCCATTTAGATGGCCACTTTGATAAAATAATAATAACACTTAAGCCGTCCTTTTTACAATGTTTTAAAACAAAGTTACTAGGACCAACTTAAAATATTATTATTAAATTATTTCCCTAACTTTATCCCTTATCCCATGGGAAATAAGGAATAGGCTACAGGTCTCCCGATTATTTTAATTCTGAAAAGGGGACATGACATGGATGCAACCGTATGGCAATGCACATCATTAAGTCTCAATCAGAGGGAACAAAGTGCATGAAACAACCATGTGCATATGAACAACCCTCAGCCTCCCAGAAGTAGAATTCAAATTGGACCAAAGGTGATTTTCAATACTTCATAGAGAAAAGGTAAGCATATACTAAGATATCACTTTAAGGACAAGCTTGGAGTAGGAATTGTGATACCAACATCCCTCTTCAAACAATACTCACTCCTGAAGAATCTCCAAGTTTGGTTAGAATTCTACATAATAATGTAAAAAAGGTTCATTACATTACCAACGATGCCATCAAAGTACTTGATTACATTCATCTCTTGAAGAGTTTACAGGTTCAGCAACTAAAGGCATTGTGTGATCATGAAAGCATGCTTCTAGATGCAGAAGCAAGCAATCTAAAATAATCACTCATCGGTGCATTGGAGCCATCCACCAACCAAGCAAGAGATGGCATCTCCAAATCATTAAATTCAACCTGCAAAGAAACCAATAATGGAAGATCAATTAGTGAGGCCATTCATCTCAATTCAAAGGAAGACATCTCAAGAATTGAGCATCAAATTATCATAACCATCCATAGAGAAGCCAAGGATGGAATTTTCAGATCAAGTCATCGATGTCATCCAAAACGCAACCAAGGATGACAATACAGAACTGTCTACAAGGAAACCAAGGACAATGCATCCAATCATAAAGGCCATCCAAGAAGCAATCAAGGATTGCAATACAGCCTAATGTGTAAAAATGAATGTAAGACTAAGCACAAATCATCAATATCAAATGTAGCGAGAACATCTAAGAGATGCTTCACACTAACATAGGCCTTTCTATGTCAACCCTGGCTACATTTTTAGAAAACAACTAGGAATGATTGCACCGTGCTAAACAAGAGGTCAACAATAAGATGAAAGTTTAAGGGAATTAGAGTAAATGAATGCTCTAGGTAGATAAACAATTTCCCTCTATAACATGAGAGCGTTCAATAATGTTTATCATATACAAGATCCTCCATTACTTTAGAGTTTTCTTTCTTTTTTTAAAATTGCCTTCGCGAAAATACTTTATTTCTCCAAAAATAAAACTTTCTAAAATAGATATATAAACTCGATTTTTTTACAAGTTTAGCTATACGTGACATCAAAATTCAAGTTTAGACATTGATGTAATGTATTGAATTTGATGTTCAATGTTCAACGTTCGTTGATTCAAGTATAACAGCATTAAAATTAGAAATTTCATTGTTTTCATCATGAGAAGAGGCTCCAAGGCTACAAAATCTGTCATGTCCCCAATTTTGGAGTAACTTAAAATTGTTTTAATTATAAATTAATTTTGTAAAGTATTTTATTTACTTTATAAAATTAATATTTTATTTAAGTTACTAAGTTAGTAGTACTACACTTTATTAAAAAGTGTTGCGAACAAGCATTTAAAAAGTACAAATGCAAGCATTTAATAAAGTTCATGTAAAAGCATTTAAAATGCTTTGGTTTGATGTGTACATGTAAACTCTCATTTAATAAAATTAGGCTGAGCCTAATTAATGTAATGGCTTTAAAAGCAAGCTTGAGAGTCATTGTTGAGCCTGCTTTTTCAGATGCTTATGATTTGGTTTATGACTTTTGTCAAGTTGTATTCAGCTCATGTCAAGGTGATGTTCCCTTGCATTTGCAGAAATCGGTTTGGTGATGCTCCCTTACCATCATTGAGGTGAAGTTGTTTCAGACTTCACAATTGTGCTCCAAAGTGTTGTCTTAGGTTGTCAGTGGGTTTATTGCTGAGTGCTGACGATTATATATTTTGAAGACATTGTTGTTGAAATTGAAGATCTTGTTTGAAGACATTGTTGAAGAGTTTTGAAAATATGTATTATGCAGATTTATGGATATTGTTTATACAAGGGTTTATTTGCAAATTTCTAATTTGATTTAAACATAAATCTGTGGCTTACATATTTGCTTTAAATGATATATATGTTGCTGATAATATTGGAGACAAATTCTGATGTTTCAGCTCAGTCAGTAATTTCCATGTTTTAATAGTGTTTCAAGCCAAGATTCGGGAGTCTTCTAATTGCATATAAGAGAGTTAGTGGATGGTGGGACCCTAGAAGCACTAAGAGAACAGTACAAAGGAATTCAGTGATTAATTCTCTTAGATAATCGGTCCATCTGCAGATATAAATAATATCATATTTTATATGCATTGTGAGTTTTGTAATAAACATTTCATATATCAATGAAAGGCAGATCGTGGGTCCCAGTATTGAGATTAGTCACTTTAAAATATAAATTTCAGTCTTCAGTTTAACATAAGGAGTTTATCATATTTGGAGCTGAATTTGAATATAGACGCAGGTTTTGAGGAATCATGGACCCCGTCTAGGGTAATACGCAGCTTCAGATAGTGTGTATTTAAGAGATTGACAGGAGCAATATAAGGGATTTATAATAAATATATGTGAGTTGAAAGACATCATTCAGCCAGCATAAATTATAAGCTCATCCAAAGACATCGTGTGAAATGACTGGGAGCGCCTGAGTACCAGTTATAGAGATCTGTGTAGCTACAGCAAACAAGCACAATTATAACAGCAAGCTATTGAAGATAAATCGTGAGACATAGCAGCCAAATAGAAACAGCTTACAGGTCTTTATTAGCAGAGAGTTAAATCTGAAAGAGTCATTGTAATTGTCTACTAATACAAGGAGCTCAGAGAGGTGGTATTATCCAGAGTTAAAAATATCCCATCATAGAAGGTTTTGTATGATGCTGATCTACAAATAGCTCAGATATTCGTATGTTGGTTTATATGATACAGACTCAGATTTCCAGAAGTATGCTGTCCATCTTGGTATGTAACATTTCATTGTGATCTGATTTTCTGAGTATTCTGAACATAGACAGCCATATAGAGATTTTCAAATCTTTAATTTGAAACATTCTATTTCAATCTGCCAACTGTTTGTAGTAATGCCTGTCTACTATCAATGAATTTGAACAAACAATGGATGTTTTTTGTTGATCAAAAATCTATGCCAATTGCTCTATATCATTTAGAATCAGAAACAAACTCAGAAATTCATTTAGAACTCAGTCCAACAGCATTAAGGTGAAGTGTTTGACGAAATGTCAACATAATAAGAGCAGGTTAAAATGAGAGTTTAAGCATATATCCTAAGAGGGATATTAAAGTGGTATCAGAGCTATATACAGAATCATAGCCAATATCTATCAGGGATATTAAAGTGGTATCAGAGCTATATACAGAATCATAGCCAATATCCATCAGGGATATTAAAAAATCATAAATACTAGAATGCCTCATTATGGGAATAGGCACGGCAGCCAGATTATAGATTTAAAAGAAATGAGGTACTAAGTACAACTATGCCTCATTTGGCCTATCAATATCAAAAATCACTCTTTGTATCAAGTTGGGACTCATCCAATGAGACCCCAACCAATCCTTGCCACACAAAATGTAGAAAATTGAATATAGAGTTGATAATGGATAATGCAATGTTAATTGTTAAATTATGTTAAAGATGAATCAAAATGGTTTATGTCATAGCAGTATTACTTGGAATTGAGATTGACTTAGCAAACCAACGTATACTATTTATATCAAGTTGTGACTCATCCAATGAGACCCCAACCGATCCTTGCCACACAAAATGTAGAAAATTGAATATAGAGTTGATAATGGATAATCCAATGTTAATTGTTAAATTATGTTAAAGATGAATCAAAATGGTTTATGTCATAGCAGTATTACTTGGAATTGGGATTGACTTAGCAAACCAATGTATACATGGAATTCAATTACTTGGGGATTTTTTCAGAAAAAAACTCAGAACAAAAAAGTTGCTTTTCCATATGGTGCAGCCCAATACAATTTTTATTTTTTGGTTTTAAAACCAAAGCGGGGGTTGGGGCTGCAGCCCCTAGTGGGATTGAGGGGCAGCGCCCCTTGTAGGGTCCGAAGGTGATGTTTGGGGTTGACGGGCAGAGCCCCTATCACCAAGACCAAATTAAGGCCCTTGAGGCCGCTTGGACCTTAATGGTGCATGCCATATTTCATAATTTTTCTGCTTGTGATTTAGAAATAAATTACTGTGGCAAGGCAAGTGGTAGTGTGCAATGGGTTAAGTGTAGGGTTGATTAGGGAATTATAAGGGATGTGGGAGGGCTTATGGGCCCTCCACAACCCTGTTAAATGTTTTTTTTTTTTTAAATGTGAAGATTTTCTTAAAACTGTTTTTTTTTTAAAAATGGGGAGATGGGGATGGGGAGTGGAGGGGTGGAGATGTGTCCCCATGTTACACAGCTATTAATTTTTCAGAAAGAGGTTTCTTTTGTCGTTATGAGGCACCAGATATGGAATTCACCTAATTATTCAAAGCCCTCATCTAATATCTCATTTTTGTTATTGAGTCCAAATGGTATTACGGGAAGGTTCAAAGAGAATTTCTTGAGACAAACAGGATGACATTAATCCTTGGAGAAGGGAATTGAAAGTGGTTCTGTTGGATGTATAGCATGCCCCTTGACGTAGAGTCAGCAATACAAAATTTTTGGAATCATATGCAGTACTTTCACATTCTTCCAAGACTTGAGTAGGCATGTATTCAAGCTAGTACTGTACTTGTTAATATGGTTGTGTTCCATGTTTTTTGTAATTTAAACTGTTTACTCCAAATGCAAATTAGACGTACATTCATACTAATAAGCCTTTAGGTCTAGCTCTTTGCTTCATAGTTTGAAATTTGAGAAGTCAAAGAGTAGGATTTATTGATTGGGTAAGAAGCTTGAATATCAATAGTTTTTTTACGTTGTTGGAAAGGTAAAAATCTAATGACATAACTCCTAGGAAGAGCCCACAAGAGGCCCAATAAACAGAATTTTGAAGTTTGTTGGTGTATAAGAATGTCATCATTTTCAAGGAAGATGTGACAATGTTATGTCATAGGCAAACATTTACAGGTCTTATAATTTCTTATTCAGGTCTTATGTACTCATCCATATAGATGGAGGATGACAACATTGGACTTCATCTATTGTGCCTATTTTGTGAAAACTGCTATGATATCAAACAAGCATTCCATGCTATATAATGTATTTCCTTCTTGTATCCAGTGGAAGAATTCTTATTTTACCCATGTATATTGTGAACATTAACTTGTTGGAAGAATGATGTGATGCGGAGAATCAATGTTCTGAGAAAAATGGAAAAACTCAAATTTCTCTGCCTTTCTAGGTAAAATAAAACTATCATCAATTCTAGTTGTATATTTACATTTTCCATTTATTGTGACATTCCTTTAGTCTAGATGTACATTTTCTTGTTCATGTCGAGACTTATGGAGGAATTAGTTGTATGTAGAAAGAAGTTAATATTTGTCTGTTTGTTAGATTATTATTTGGTTGCGTCCTGATTGTTTTGGGCTATTTTTAGCAGTCTTGATCAGCTTTTGTAACTTGCTGCAGTTTTGAGTTCCATGACTTGGTCATTTATATATTTTCATTTATGTTTCTTAGGTTCATTTATGTTATTAGAAATTAAAAATATGTAGATGAGGCTAAATCTGTGTTTGTGTTAATAGTAAATACAAGCCTGTCTCAATGCAAAAGGTTTGAAGCATGGAAAATGCAAAAGGTTTGAAGCATGGAAAATTTTGTTAGGAGGCTAAATCTTTGTTTGTGTCATTATAAGCCTGTCTGAATGCAAAAGATGTAAATCATAGACAACACGGTTATGAAATTCTATGATCTGAGGACTAGATATTGAATTCTAAGCTATGAATAGCAATTGTTTTTTTGACCACCCTGTTTGTTATGATCTTTTTACAGAATTCTTATCATTTTACATGATCTATTTTTTGGTTGAGTTTGAACAACTGTGCTATCTTGATTTAATTAGGCTATAACATGTACAGGTCTGGGAAATTGAGGAAGGTAAGCATAAACCTGGAAATGTGCTTCATAGTATGGGTTGGCCATTGGATAAGAAGACTTATGGAGGCTCCTTTTTGTACCATATGAATGATCGGCAGGTCACATTTTTTTATTCCTTTTACTTGTAAACAAAGTCAACAATGACTAATTTATGTCCAGATAGCTGATTAGGTTATTGAAATGTGGTATCAGTTTGTATGTTATCTTACACATGATTTCTGCCTTTTTCCCACAGCAAATAACTTTTACATTAACTTATTATATAATATAAAGGATTTGATTGACCAAGTAGTTGAACCAAAACTAAAACTTTATATGGATATACATTAGCTTTACAATACTAACTACTTTATACCACAAACACCCATAGTTGAAAAACTCGGACTTGACAATTACTTGGCCAACCCTAAATTTTTTAGAACTTTAGACTGGGCAAAAACTTGGGGAAAAACTTGGCAATACCTCGACAAATTTATTGAACATTAAATATGCAAATTTTTTAAAAAATAGTCTTCAAAAAAATGCATATTACATATTACCAGTTTCCTTCATATATAGATCAAAATTAAAGTTCAATACACATCATAGACCAAAAAACGAGTTCAAATTTTCAATACATATGAAGTTCAACTTTCAATATCAATATAAATTACAAATCATAAATTTCTTCTATGACCAAAGCTCAAAATATTTTGTTGCCGCCATGAGGATGTCATGGAAAATTGATGGTATAGTTGTATCCTCAACAAGAGCCTCAACAAAAGCCTCAGGCATAGGATCAAGCTGTGTATGTGGTGAACCTACTCTTGATGGCTTGCCAACCTTGCCTTCTGCCGCCTCATATGCTACCACATCCGCTTGCCATTTGGCTTCATTCGTCTCCAAATCAGCTATCTCATCAATAGTAAACAATGGATCCACATCCTCAACAACCCAATCGAAATATGGATCAATGTCATCGAGGTCAAGCACATGATGTGTGGTAGGATTCTCTACCTACTTTTCATGCAACTGAAGGTTGTACTGCACAAAGACAAGGTCAGTCAAATGCTTTTGAACTAACCTATTGCGCTTCTTTGTGTGAATGGCTTGAAAAACACTCTAGTTGCACTCACAACCAGAAGTGCTACAGGGCTGAGATAAAATTCAAATGGCAAGTTTTTGAAGATTAGGCATTGTGGCACCAAAATCTTGTTAAATCAAGCTAAAGAAAGCTTACAATAAAAACTTTTTAAAGTGATACAAATTTGATTTTAGTTATGTAACATTGGATTACCTGCAAATGATTAAGTGTGAAGCATAATCAACAAGTAAATAAAATCAACAAACCATAAATATTCAACACATGACATTGGATGTATGTGGAGAAACCCTTTTGGGAAAAAAACTCTATCATCAAAGAGAGGCTCAATAATGTATTAATCTTCAAGTTCATAAGGAGAAGTATGAATTCAGGGGGAGTTAATCATTGCATTATCTTTCAGCTCAGTGGAGAAGACAATTCAGAGATAGATCAGCTGATGCATATTCTATATGAGGGTAATGAACATCCCTTTACCACTGATGTCAAAGGGGGGGAGTTTCAAAAAGGGAGAGTTATAGAAAAATGAAGAATGATGCCATTGATGTAAAGAGGAACTATTACAAAAAGGGGGAGTTTTACATACAGGGGGAGCATCACAGAAAAGAGGGAGAATCACATCATGAAGGAGAGAAGTATGTTACATCCCTTTGCCATTGATGTCAAAGGGGGAGAGTTACAATAAGAGGGAGATTTAGGTTGACATCAATGACAAAGGGGGAGATTGTCAGAATTATTGTCATTGATGTCAAAGGCATATAGGAGATTGTTGGATTAGTTGTCATTGATGTCAAAGTTACTGCAGAAGGAAATTGTTGTCCAAGAATGCCATTGATGTCAAGAAGGAAATCATTGTCCAATATTGTCATTGATGTCAACGATGTATGGGAGATTGTTGGAAAATTGTCATTGATGTCAAAGACGTATGGGAGATTGTTGGAAAATTGTCATTGATGTCAAAGGAAAGAGTTGATGAAAGAGGAAATCGTTATTGGCCAAAGACCATAAATCGCATTATCAAAAGGATAGTAAAGTTGGTTGACTTCATGTGTAAGTCCTATGCAAAATTGCTAACGTCATTCAAGATCTGGAGCGGTGAAATCCAAGTCTTTGTTTATTGGTGAAGTCAAAATAAAAGTTAAAGTGTTAAATGGCCGGCCCATTCAAGGGATAGCCACAATTGTATTGGCGCATAAAAGAAGATTTAAATATTCTCAAAATAGCCGACCTTGAGGAAAGTAAAATTAATTCAATGTCAAGCCGACTTTGAAGAATTAAAGTAAAATAAATATTCTTCCAATAAGACCGACCTTTGAATGAATCGCCTCTTTTCAAGAAGAGTCGCCTCCCTTCATGAAGGCGATGAGGTATATAAGTAAGGAGAGTTTGACTTAAAGGAAGCAAGGTTTTCAATATGAAATCATTCGATTCTTAGCAGAGTTTTAAAGCAGATCTTGTATGGAGAAATACAGATATGTATAGAATTTGAAAAGAGATGAAGCATGGAAAAATGGAGCAGCGATGGTAAATGAAGGAGAATGTATGTGAGCAGAATTATAAAGGAAGAATATAATAATATATGCACATTTTGTGAAGAAGAAAACATGAAAAATCAGTCTTAGTTAAAGGCAGATTTCTGAGTATAGCAGCAGACTTATGGATGTATAATAAGCAGATTTTGTGAAGGGGGTTACATGCAGATTTGAAGGAGGAAGAGTATGGAATGCATAAAAGTATATAGCATGAAGACCAAGCAAGAGAAATAAAGTGCAAGAATGGAGTGAATAGAACATATATGAAGATCATTCAATGTGGAAAAGATAAGAAGAGTATAGGGTGAGACATACAAGCATATTTATTGTATGATTAATGAGAAGAGGGGAATCATGGAGTGAATAAGATGAAGGAGAATGAAATGTCCATCAACTGTTGAAGAAGCAACATTCAGAAGGTGGAACCTTGTTTTGGAAGTTGGTGCTTCCCAAAGGAAGAGATTGGTGTCTCTTGCTGAGTTGGTGCTCAGTTGTGGGGATTGGTGTCTCTAGTGGGTTGGTGCCTACAAATCATATAAGAGGGGATTGGTGTCTCCTGTAGATTGGTGCCTACGAAGTTTGTAAGAGAATTTTATATAAGCAATATTTTGTTGTGGTTTTCTCTCGAAAGGGTATCCATGTAAATCTTGTGTCCTTCTTGTGTTGCATAATTGTTAGATCTTGTGTGATTGCTATTGTTATGATTGTTAAGTTTTGAAAAAGTAAAAGATTGTCTTATATTGATTCAACCCCCCCTCTTAGTATAAACGTGTGCTCATCACAAAGAAAATAATTGTTTTTTGAGATACAATTTATTTGTTAGACTTTTAGTTTAATAGATATACCCATAGTTGAAAAACTCGCCAAAAGCAAAAACCTGCCAAGCCCGAAAAACTCGACTCAGCAAAAACTCGCAAAAAACTCGGCAACTTAAAAAATTGTTTAAATTTCATCAAGAACACATTTTTTTTGCAAAATTCAATGATTAGATGCATCCAACAAGTCAATAAATGAGAAACAAGCTGAGTCTAGTTGTATTTGATTGATTTCAAAGTAAATTGGGTACAAAATGGCATCCTCATGTGGAATGCGCTGATACTAATAGTCTGAAACAAAATGGAAATAGCAAATTGTTTTTGTAAAACTGAAAGTAAATACTAAATAGTAAAATACTACATCTTCCTCTTCCCAAGTCTACTGAAAACAAGGGGAGTGGTAGAACTAGAAGGTCTAGTCCTAGGAATCTGCTATGGCTCCTCCCTCCTCGGCAGGACAAACCGTGGCTCAACCTGCATCCTGTATGTAGATGCTGGTAGTGGTCCTGGTGGCAATGTCTCCTCATCCTCCTCATCCTCAATGTCATCCAATGAGAATCCCAATCCATCAATTCCAGCGGCAACCCCCTCCTCCATTGCCTGTCTCTCCAAATCATAGATCTCATTCTCAGAAAACAATGAAGGCTGCTCATCCTGCCCTGTCCAATCATTGTAAGGATCTATCTCATCCAAATCAATTGGATCATTTGATATTTCCTCTACCCTTCTTGTGCGCAGCCGAAGATTATATTGCACATAGACAAGGTCTTTGAGGCGTTTCTGAGCTAGCTTGTTCCTCGTCTTTGTGTGGATGGCCTAAAATAAGCTCCAGTTGCACTCACAATTGGATGAACTACATGGTTGGCATAAGACACGGAGGGCAAATCTCTGGAGATTTGGGGTATTTCCACCCCAATTTGTCCACCAAACCTCTACAAAAAAAATATTGAAGAGTAAGAAACTTAGAAAGGAAAGTGAAAAGTTCAAAACATATTAAATATCAAATTATCAATAGTTGTAAGTTTGTAACTTGTAAATTTGAAATTTTATACCTGGTGACTGATTGTTTATTGCTCGTGTAGCCAGGTCTGAAGAAAAGAGCCTACCCCTTCTTTCCCTATAAGCTTGCAATTCATTAACAATGAGGTCTGCCACCTCAGCCTGGGGTGTCATCCTCTGAATGCAAGAAGTGAGGCCCTCCATAACCTCTCCAGTAGGATCTGAGAAGGTGCCTGAATGGAAGAAATGGGGGTTCAAAAAGTACCCTGTTGCATGGATGGGTTGGTGGAGTTGATTGTTCCACCACCTATCAATAATCTCCCATATGGGATCAAATTTGAGGCTGTCCCCCTTATAATAAGTTCTTATAGCTTCCTTGGCCCTATCCATGGCCTCATAAAGATAACCCATTGGGGTTTTATCCCCATCTACCAAGCGGAGGACTCTAACCAAGGGCTCCGACACCTACAATATAAAAATGCAAAAAGATTAAAGTTATTAATTTACAATGAAAGACATATTAAAAATAAATAAATATTCAATTTGAATTTAAATTCGAAGTTTTGAAGTTACCTTCACAATCTCTGCAGCTCTTTCTGCAAATACTTTGTCGAAGATAATGCATGCAACCTTGTCTCCTTCTGGCTTCTTCGCATAAGATGATTCTGTCCATTTTGGGCACACAAACATTTGTTTCAAAGCCGCCAGTGCACCAAGAATGCTTTGCAACATTAAGAAAACCGTTGCAAACCTTGTCACACCGGATCTCACCAACTCTTTCCTTTGGGTGTAATCCCTCATCATGTGAAGAACCCAAGGGTGATTGTAGATAAATTTTGTGATCCTCCTTGCATCCTCTACAATCGGTGTGACCCAATCAAGCTTGCCTATGTCCTCCAAAAGAAGGTCAAGGACATGTGCTGCACAAGGTGTCCCAAAAATTGTGGGTGTCTCTCTTGGAGGATTCTACCAGCTGCCACATATGCTGCTGCATTGTCAGTAATTATTTGCACAACATTTTCAATCCCAACCTCCATGCAAACTTGCTCCAACATTTTAGCCAAATTTTCTGCATTTTTCACTATGTTGGAGGCATCCACTGATTTCAAGAACACCACTTCATTCTTGCAAGCTACCGAAAAATTAATGATGGTGAGGTTTTTACCATCCGTCCACCCATCGGAAAGAATAGAGCAGCCATATTTTTTCCATTCATTTCTTTGGTCTTCCACCACTGCCCTTGCCCTATCTTTTGCATTTGTAAGCAACCTACAAGTACAAAGTGAAATTAAGCACACAAATTTTGTTTGTAAACAAAAAATAGTTTAAATTCATCATAAATTTCTATAAATTAAAGAACATAAATTTATCAAAAACTTAAAACCTAAAAGATTAAATTAACTAACCTCCCTCTCAATTCTGTGCGAGAAGGTGCCTTGAAGCCCTTTCCTGCAACTGTTAGTGCAGTAACCAAATTATGCCAATAAGGAGAATTTGCCACATTGAAAGGGATGTTGTTGAAATACCAAAAATCGACACAAGCAATGTATGCATGGTCATGCACCTCCTTATTCCACCCAGTTGCCTCTAAGGAAGTTTGTGATCCAGGTGTGTTTCTAGGCACAAAAAAACTATCTACTGTGCGTGTAGGTGCTGATCCTGGTGCTCTACTGGTAGTAGATGAAGGGCTCGCAGTGGTGGTGGGTTGCCTTCGGTTATGTGGACCACGAAGAGAGCCCACTATGCCCTGAAGTGCATCATCATCCGACTCAAGGTTGACTGGAGCACCTTGAGAAGAAGCTATGGATGCTTGCATGGCTGCCCTTGCCTTCTCCCTTTGTAATTTTCTTTCTTCTACGGCTGCAAGTATGGCATTCATTTGTCTTTTTATTTCTTCTGTGGTTTTAGTACAGGCCTTCGCATCACGACGACTGATGCCTGCAAGATGGTATTTGAGGCGGTTAATGCCTCCACGGTATACGTTTTCGCATTGGATGCAAAAAACTGAGCCAGGGTACAGTCCTAGATAGGCATATTTCCACGCAGGATCTCTAGCTCATGATGATGATGCAACAGGGCCTGAGTCTGAACCGGATATAGAAGCATCTCTATCTGCCATTATAAATTAACGTGTACATACAAAGAGAAAGCACAAGTTGTTAGTTTTTTAATAGAAAATTAAAAAACAAACTAAATTAGATTTCTACTTGATAGATTAAACTAACGTAAAATTCTAAAGTCAAACATTTTGTTCCAAAAAAAATGGATTCAACAAAAAAAAAAATTAACTAGGGTTTGGAAAAAATATGAAAACAATGAAGAAATAAAAAGATTACTCTAAATTACTAAAAATGCAAACTAATCTTAAGACTTAAACATTTTCTTCAAAAAAAAAAATGGATTGAAATAAGAAGAATGAAGAAAAATGAAAAAAATGTGGCAAAAAAAAAATTCAGAAAAAATGCAAACAAAACAGTGATGAATCTTGTTTTTATGAATATAAATCTTGTTTTGATCAATACAAATCCATTTATACTACATTCATGATGTTTTTTAAATTTAGATGCTTCAAAAATGAAGAAATTTCAAAAAAAGAAAGAGAAAGAAAAAAAACAAAAACCTACCTGGAAATCTGATTTGCCTTTCAAATTCGATTCAAATCCGCCTCAAATCTTGTTTGGTCGACGCCAAATTGCTGCAAATAGGTGTAAAATGCTTGTGAGGGGTTTTTTTCTCATTTGGAGCAAGTAAATGAGTCACAAAATACCTTTAAACGCCATTGAAATCGCACTTTTGCCGCCAGACGAGTTTTTCTCACGGACTCGCGAGTTTTTGGTGAGTTTTTCAGAAAAACTCTAAATTTTTTTTGGCGAGTTTTTGCATGTAGTAGTCCTGGCTTGAAAAAACTCGCGAGTTTTTCAAAACTCGGCGAGTAAATGGTGAGTCTTGCATCTATGGACATACCTATCCTCTTCCACAACTTGTATGCAATATTCTCCTTAAAGACATTCAAGAGAACAAAATCCGCAAGACACAATTGAATGGTTCCTCGTGCCTTCTTGTCCTACTTTAATCAATCTTCATTAGACATTGTAGATGGATTTGTATCCTTTTTAATAGCTTTCCACTGATCTCTTTCTTCTAGGAGATCTTCCATCTTGAGTTTTCACAACTTGCACCTAGTGCCATTGAATTTCCGAATCTTTGAACGAGAGGTAGAGGCCATGGTTTTTAATCCTTCCACAAATCTACAAAACCACTAAAAACAAAAGCTCTCACTATAGCCAAAAAAAACCTTCAACAGTTCCAGAAAGACGTTCCCGTTTGTATAGAACCAAACTTTGATACCAAATGTTGTTAAATCAAGGTGAAGAAAGCTTGCAATAAAAACTTTTCAAAGTGATGCAAATTTGATATTAGTTATGCAACATTGAATTACCCATAAATGATTAAGTGTGAAGCATAAATCAACAAACCATAAATATTCAACACGACACCGGATGCACGTAGAGAATTTTTTTTGAAAAAACTCCACCATCAAAGAGAGGCTCAAGAATGTATTAATCTTCAAGTAGAATATACATATGTAACACTCTAACTTCCTTCAATTTGACAATACTTCGGCAGGACCTATGTACTTAGAAAATAACTCATGCAACTACTATCTCATGCCTCCAATTTATAGCAAAATGGGAGAGGAATATCACAAATGGTTTCTCAAAACAATGTACTATCAAAAGCATGGTAAAATGCAAAAATCCCACACCTACAATGAAAAGGATCTTTGGAGATTAGTAAATGTAACTCCAAAGGCGTCAAATATAGCTAATATAACTTCCGCATTAATAATAGACATCTTTGAGTTGTAACTCCTCCATAATGGCACACATCACAAGGTAGGTGTCCAAATTCACCTCCATGCATGCATTTGGACCCCACTAATAATGCATGATGCTCCATAACACCATTTTAGTGCCCAAGTTGAGGAATCACCAAAAAATAGCAATTGTAACCACCATTGCCAATTCCACCTCCTTCACGAATGCCATTACAACTAATATTCAAAGTCAACAAAGAGAATAAATAAAATAATAATATCTCTCAACAACATGGCTATAGAAGTACCCATTCCAAGATTGTTGGAGATGCATAAAATAATATATTAGGATTGCAATTTAAATATCACTCTATCCTAACAAATCTTTCCACCACAAATCTACAAAGATGACATTTATAACTTGTAAGGTTTTAGTAAACGTAAAAGTTAAAATAAATAGTAAACTAAAATTAAAGATATATGTTTTCTTACTTGGTTGTAGACTGGCTCTCCTATGAATGCATAAAGATGAAGAAAATAATCTCCTCTCAACGCCCTTATAAACTTGTCACTTATTGTGCATGATGTCTCGAAGGTTCTCATTAGGGACCAACCTCTCAATACATGTGTTGGGACCAAGCATAACCTTTGCACCTGCTTTGAATGAAGGGGAGAAGAAAACTTGGGGTTCAAATAGTAGGAAGAATATGTTGGTGGACTTCTCGGTTCCACCTCTAACCAATAATGTGCCATATGGGTTCATATCTGGTTTTATTTGATCCATACAAATGTTAAATTGCCTATTTGGCCCTATCCATGGCCTCATATAGATACCCCATGGGGGTTTTTATCCCATCCACCATCTATAGAACCCTAACCGATGGTTCTAACACCTAAAACAAGAGAGTGAATGAAAATGAAATTAGAAAATAAATCTAAATGCAAAAAAAAATTTGAAATCGACAAATTAAAATATCATAATTTACAAAAAACAACTTGTAACATTGTAAAATGAAAAAAAAGGAAAGAAATTTTGATCAAAAAGTTACATTGATGATCTCCTCCATGCTCTTGCAAAATGATTCATAAAAAAAGTCTTCACAACCCTCTCTGTAAGAACCCTTGCTAAATCTGATCCAATTCTCTGATTCTGATCTGAATATTCTGATTAGGGTTTCTTGTTTGTTTCAATGGTTTTCATGTGTTTGCCATGTTATAATGCAAATATAGAACCACTTGACATATGCAATAACAACAAATAGATGAACTGAAAACACAATTAGGGGTCTGATATAGATTGGAACAGTAGAGTATTTTTTTTCAAATTGAAGATTTGAAGATTTGAAAAGTTTGTATTACAAAAAACATATCCAATTGATAAGATGTTATGAGTGACAATCATACAAATTACAAGAGCTGATACACACTTCAAATGTAGGGCAGATCTGATACAAGATTTCTGATTTGAGAAGGAATGAGTATTGCTTCTTTAGATGTCACAAATCTCCTTCAAGGATGACATGATGAACTCCCAACATAGCTGCCAACCATGGAATGTTAATGGGTGATGAAAGAATTATAGATATGTCACCAAAATACTTGTTCCACCACCCCAATATATCGGCAGAAGTCTGATATGAAATCAGATAGCACAAATGATGTATTTCAAACTCTATGAAGCTTCCAAAACATGGCGTCAACCTTTGCAACAAGGAGTGATTAGCTCTAGATGAAATGATGCTAAGAAAGATGTGATTTCTGCCCCTAAACCCTCGGATCTGCAACTCTGAAATTATTTGATGAAGTCTGAGTCACAAATCTGATTACAATTTGATGTTGTCAATCTCAAAAAATCCCTCCAAATTGTAGCGCCACACCTCAAACCCTAGGCGATGAAGTGAAGATAAAAATATATCATTGAAACCTCATAATCTGCATAAAATTCGCCCATAACCTGCATAAAATCTTCAAACCCAAGCGCCAATGTGAAGCCCTAGCTTGAATGATGATTGCCTTTCAAACCCTAGCTTGAATGATATTCCTTTGTAGCTCCAATATGTTGAAAAACCTGCAATTATGCCCGATGGTAAACCCCGGGTGGATTCACCTCACAAAGTGGAGTGGGTTTTCGTCCAAACCACTAAATTCTAAGGGTTTTTGTCCTTAGAAGATCGCTGAAACAAAGTTGCAGATCAAGAGAAAATCTCCAAATATCAAATGACAAAATATACCATGATGAAAAATGATCTCTAAAAGCCCTTTTTTATAAAGCCCAAGTGGAGCGCCCAACTTCATAATATTTTATTTTCATTTCAAGTCCACCTCCTCAATAAAATATTATTTTATTTCTTTTTTTCTTTTCCATCCTCAACTTGGGCAGCCAAAATAAAGGATTAAAATATTAATATTTTATTATTTCCTCATCTCAAATTGGGCGGTCACCTTTTGAGAAATAAAATATTATTTTTATTTTGTCATTTGTTTTATTTTATTTTTTCTTTATTTTTTATCTTTTTTCCTACTTTCCACTCTCCAAGTGGGTCGCTCCAATCCAAGGCAAATTATTTTATTAATTTTGACTTCACCATAATTATCACAAAATTACTCCAAGTCATAATCCAACTCCGTTTTGCCAAGAAAAAATAGTTAAATACATGATTTAACTACTCAAAGTGACTTTCCATTCTTCAAGCTTTAAGTTATTTTCCAATTTTCTAAATATCTAAGTCACTTTGCACAATGGCTCAAAAGGGGACATTACACTCTGCTTTAGCCTTCTTGCAGTAAGGACTCTATAAACCACCTTTTGCTCACAAACATGCATTTAAGGTTGGTCAATGCAGTTACTATACTTTGTAAGGTGAGGAAATTAGTGGCAAAGCATGTGACTCTTGTATGCATGAGTTCCTTGCCACTAGTGTTCTCTCTCATGAGATTTATGACCCATGTGTGGTTGTAGATGTATTTGGTCACATTCCTTATATCTTACACTTCGTTCTTCACCCAACTTAGTTTCCCTATGTCCTCAAGGAGAAGGTCAAGGCCATAGGCGGCATAAATGCTCTAAAATAGTGTAGGGTGCCTCACCTCTAGAAGTCTACTAGTTGCCACATACGTAGATGCATTGTCCATCACCATTTGGATAATATTTTCCAATCCCATCACCATCACCACTTCATTCAACAAGCTACACAAGGTCTTGGCATTTTTAACTTCACGGGAGGCACCAACTGACTTCAAAAAGTCATACTGTTCTCTTGAAGCCACAAAAAGTTAATGAGCGTCCTATTCCTGCCATCTATCCACTCGTTAGATAAAATGCTATAGCCTTTCCTTTTTCCAAATTTGTTGTTCCTCTACTAGCTTATGTGTTTTGGACCTCATTCTTCAATAATGGGCCATTCAAGTCATGACTGTTAGTGTGAACAGGGTGAAATCTAACAATGACAACTCTCGGGGCCTTGAACCCCTCACCTGCCATGGTCAATACACTAACCAATTGCTTTTAATAAGGATTTGAAACAACATTAAAAAGGAATGTTGTAGTACCAAAATTTGGCACATGCCAACTTCACCTCATGATATAATTCCCTATTCCACGCAATACCTTTCAATGAAGGTTGCACATTAGGAGTGTTATGAGGAACCAAAAAATTGGAATTGTAGCTGCCCACACTACCTAATCCTCGTATTTGTGGCCTAATAGAAGAAGAAGAGCTCCACATATCTCCCTCATCATCTTAACCCTATAGAATTGGAAAACGGTGCTGAGGCTCCAATTGCTTCTGATGTCCTCTTTTTCTCTGCTCAAATGTTGAAAGAAGAGTTTTCACCTGATTTTGAACCTCCAAACTTGCTTCTGTACATAGCTCTACATCTCAACAATGGATCTGTGTAAGGTGATATTTCAGATAGTTTATGCTTTCTCTCATATCTTTAGTACAATAGTTGCAAATAACCATTTGTTTCATTGTACCATTTTTTCCATGTTTCAAGCAAGGATCTTTAGGCTTGCCAGTTCTCTTATTTGTAGTTGTGAATGCCATATTCGTTTCAAGAAAATGGAAATAAAGCCTAGCAAAAGCGAAATAACAGGAAAAAGAAAATAATACCCCAATAGCCCAGAGGCTAGAACTAAATAAAAAAAAATGTTCATTATAGGCTATAGTCTGTGACAGTCATTAAAATTTAATAAAAAAAAATATTATGAAGCCTATTGATAGTTGACATTAACAAAAAAATCTTCACTACCGTTAAAAAAATAAAATAAAACTCAGAACTATAGAAGCCTCTTAGCCTAACACATACCTGATTTCATAAATAAATATACAGCCCCGAAAGTGCTTCAGATTAACAATTAGAACTTTCTGAACAACAATTACAACCTCCGCTTATTCGGTGGGCATCCACTTATTTAGTGTGAATAATACAATTAAGAGCATAGGCACTTCCGCTTATTCAGCGGGAAGCCTTTCAACGAACCACTTATTCAGTGGGGTAAGCAGCATAAACAAGAATCTAACAAGTTCCCACTGGTGGTTATACCATCCAGGGGTTCAATCACAAAATATAAGTGTTCTTTCACAATAGTTTTAATGCTGGATATCTACAATTAAATCAGAACTCATAATCTGTCCCTGCTGCAATCACAAGCTGAATACAAACTTGTCAAAGACCATCAAAACACATCAGAAATGATACTGGATCATGGGAAGCTTGCACACAAACTGTTCAGCGCCAAAATACTCAAAAAAAATCCATCCAAACTGATCACAATCACCTACATTCAATGCTGATTCAGAACTTTGATCAAATCAGACCCCTGTAGCTACTGTACGAATGGCCCAAGGAAGACAAATAACCTTCAAAACAGTCACAAACCACATAAACCAGTCACCATCAAGTATGGATCCTCATAAAGATGAAGTGCCTTGCTAATGGAAGGAGTTTGATACATATATCAGGCAGCGACTCCCTTAGAAACTCTCACGTCCAACACTAATGATGTACGACAGTCTTAGGATGTACGACATCATAGGTAGTGCTGTTTATCAACTTTCTCCATTATAAAATCTGGATTCCTTCATCAATGCCATCAAACATTGAGCGCCACCATAAGATCATTATTTATCAAGCAATCGTGGCATCATTAATTGATTTGCAGGTACAACTGGTACGACCACTATGAAATGTTGCAATCAGCAAAGAGAAATCAACTCAAAACTATTCAAAATGATCAGAATACCCATTCTGTATTCACAAAAATATAGAATAATCAATCTCATCTTCAGAATACATCAAAACCAAACATCTCCATTGAAATGCAAGAGAGATCTCTATATGAAATCACTTCTATCAGCTAGGGAGGGTCTTTCACCCTCGAAACTGAACTTCTTCAAGAGGGTTTTTGTCCTCAAGAAGGAATGGAAGAATTCGCGGGTTCAATCCAGCAACATAACAATATAAAATCTTAGCATAAAACTCCACAATGAGCTCTCAATCCCCTTATATAGGCATTTTTAGGTTTCTTGGGAATATAATTCTTTTTTGAAATTAATTAACTTTTTCCCTCAACTTCAATAATTCCCTTTTCCCAAGTCTAGGCGCTCACTTTTATGTGCCTAATCAAATAATAAATCATTTTACCTTTCTAATGAGCTATAACACTTAAGTCACCTTTAAATATTTCCCAACTTAGGAGACTTAAAGTGAAAAAACAATTAAATAGCTCAATTAATCACCCAACTTACGGAAAATCCCAAATTGAAGCAAATTGCAAAATAAACCATACCAACTCGAACATGAAGGTTTGGGATAAAGAATGATGCCAATTGGGTGACTTACTATAAATAGACGACTTCTCCATGAAGTTTGGAGAGCAAACCGGGAAGCTGAAAATACTTCTAAAAACAACACTGAAATCTTGAACAACAACTAAGCTCAATGCCATGAAAAGAAATAAAAAAGAACTGAACCTATGCTCTCCAAGAAACAAGGAGTTCCCTTACCATACCAAGTAGCCCATGGGAACTTAGGAATAGGCTATCAGTACTGCAACTGATGTAATGTCCCCATTTTGCAAGTAATTTAAAAAGGTTCTAATTGTAAATTAATTTTATAAAGTATTTTTAATTGCTTTATAAAATTAATATTTTATTAAGTTACTTGAGTCAATTTAAAACACTTTATAAAATAAAGTGTTATTGTGTACACAAAAACAATCATTTAATAAAGTTCAAGCATGACTGTGTACACAGAAACTTTCATTTATTAAAATTAGGCCAGGCCTAATTGATGTAAGGGCTTTAAAAGGATGCCTAGGAGTTATTTGAAGTCATGCATGTATGTTGGAGTTTGGAGAGCAAACCGGGAAGCTAAAAATACTTCTAAAAGCAACACTAAAATCTTGAACAACAACTAAGCTCAATGCCATCAAAAAAAATAAAAAAGAACTGAACCCGTGCTCTCCAAGAAACAAGGAGTTCCCTTACCATACCAAGTAGCCCATGGGAACTCAGGAATAGGCTATCAGTACTGCAACTGATGTAATGTCCCCATTTTGCAAGTAATTTAAAAAGTTTCTAATTGTAAATTAATTTTATAAAGTATTTTTAATTGCTTTATAAAATTAATATTTTATTAAGTTACTTGAGTCAATTTAAAACACTTTATAAAATAAAGTGTTATTGTGTACACAAATACAATCATTTAATAAAGTTCAAGTGTGATTGTGTACACAGAAACTTTCATTTAATAAAATCAGGCCAGGCCTAATTGATGTAAAGGCTTTAAAAGGATGTCTGGGAGTCATTTGAAGTCATGTATGTATGTTGGAGTTTATGACTTTTGTCAAAGTTCTTGTGTTCTGCTGATGTCAAGGAGATGTTCCCTTGCATTCGTGGTATCAAGGAGATGATCCCTTGGTAGTTGTTGGCTTGGTACCAACCTTGAGGTGAAATTATCTCAAATTTCACAGTTGTGTTTCATTGTATTTGGGTTTTCGATATTTGGTTGGAGACCATTTGTGAGTTTCATTGAAGATCTATGTTTGCAGACATAGTTGAATAATCAGAAGATATATTATGCAGATTTGATGGTTTTATGGTTCAAATATCTCTAAATATATTGTGTAGACTATATTGTTCATGTGGGGTTTAATTGCAAATTCATTAGTAATTAGAATTTTATATATTGCTGCCAATTGGGAGACAAAGCTCTGACAGAATATCTTAGTCTGCAGTTCTATGTTAAAATATTGATTTGCATTTGATCTGAAGTCGCGGGCCCCAGGGAAGATTATATCCTCATGCGATTAGTTTGGAAAATAAAGACTATAATATCTGCCGCCGTTCCTTGTTGCTCTTTGTATGATTTCAGTGTTGCCGCCTGAATTATTATTCATCGTGGAAATATAATTGCCGCGTGAAGATCATCATCGCATATCACTTGAAGATTGTGGCGAGCGAAGAGTCTTGAAAGGTCTCATGCATTATCTGTTGAAGAGTCGTTGCACAGTTGTTGGGCACTGAAGATCTCGCTGGCATTGAAGACTCGTATACACCAAGTGTGTCAACCTGAGAAGCGGGAATATCTATTGTAAGAGCTGATCAAGAAGAGGACAAACTGTAGTTTGAGCGCCGGCTACAATTGGAGGATTCATGACTTTTGAATGATGTGTTGACCTCTATGAGCACCAACCATGAAGGAATATCATTCATGATCGATAGCTGAAGGTTTGAATGGCAGCTTGCATTTGCATGGAAGTGCCAAACTGAAGAAGATTCGTAGTATTGTAGAGCCGTCAACACTCACTGGAGATTCTAAGTATATGCGATCATCTGAAGAAGACATTCCGTCTTGTTTGGGTTTGCTATGACTACAGGGAAAATGGACAAGCAAACAACAAGTAAGTGAGCCGATCAGTATTCTAGGAAAAGTTACGACCTCTTTTATCAGCGTCACAACAATCAGAAATCATTCACCAGGCAGCATTTGATTGTTTGAATCTTGTAAAGCTTCATCTACAGCACAGAGATTACATCGTGGGTTTGCTGTTACAATATTTCCGGATTCGAGTTTGGCATTCTCTTGTTGTTGAACAGCTGGTATTTAATACAAGCAGATAAAATCAGGGAAATAGTGTGTGGATTATCATTTGATGTTTTGTGCCTTTATCATTCAAATCTTTAATTTGAATGAAGTAATCTATATTTTCTATTGACTGTGTGATGTAAGCAGACTGTGTATTTCTGTTATAGTAAGATTGTTGAATGTAACGCTCTTTGAATCAAATGCATTGAAACAGTTTGTTATCAGTCTTTGGATTTTCATTGTGAACATTTCAAGAGTTCATATCAGAGTTTAGTGAATATCCATCAGGGATATTACAACTGACAAAGCTTGAGAAGGGGACATTACAATCTACATCTAGGGGGTGCTTTCTTGCTATCTTTTAGATTCAATACATTCATTTTTTTTTGGCAAATGAAATTTTTTATTTATATTTGAAGGTTAAATTTTCCCAAAGAAATTTAAAAAAAAAAGAAATGATAATAAAAAAACAAGTATATAATATTATAATATGATTGTTAGTATTTAGCATAACATCCTTGTAAAAACTAGTAATATGATGAATATGATGTGGGTCAAATTTTTCAAAATCTATCATATGAATTTGAGAGGTGTTGAATTGGTCTATTCCGGCATATAACACCTAGATATGCTGCCCAATAGCTCTGTGAGGTTCCAAACATTACTGAGAGCTTGACTTTGTCTGTATCGACTTTCTGTGGGGACTATCTTCTTCTGCCTCTTCCTCATGTCTTGTCAATTTTATGTGGTTTCTCAATTTTGAATTGTGTTTTCACAGGCCACGTTCAAAAGGGATACCTATACATTGTTATTGTTTTTACTGATCCATTTCGGATCAGTCAATCTCCTTATTGACAATGTTGGGTTTTTGAGGTGTCTCTCTTGTTTAGACATGTACTTATATGGTTGGATGCTCTGATGTCAATTCTGTTTGGATGTACCTCATGGCTCCACGCTATCTTGTAAGTAGATCATATGTAGCATTCAAATGAGTATTTTTTGAGCCATGATCTCTTCTCATATTCTTAGCTCTACATCATGGTTTTATGTTAGGCACTTTGTTTATATCTTGGATAAGACATTCATCTTTCTTGCTTCTATTAGCGTGCATTATCTTTTTGACAACCCCATTGGTTACATTTGGTACTGTATGGGCAGTAGTACAGCATTTCTTTTTCTTTCTTCTTGGTAGTAAATAATGACTGAATTAGATCTGGGTGGCATGTGCTACAACTTCAGAGAAAAACACAAAGTCTAATACTCCAGTAAATTGGAGTAGTGCACTCACCTTACAGGAGGAAAGGTGACGTTTTGATGTATAAAATCTATGGCTACATGCAAATGGTTGATCAATCGCAGATAGGCCACAATCATTGCTCTTTGGAACTCCTTCATGAATTGTAGTTGTACAATTTTATAAAAATAAAATAAATATAAAGTTAATATTATTGACATGAAAAAGTAATTGCTAATCTGCCTCCTTGCCAAGAAAACTAGTCAAACTCTTTTATATAATTGCATTGAGTACTCAAAACTTTTCTTGGACTCATATGTGTATCTTTTTAATTGTAAATATCCACATACATAAGAATGTATTACAATTTCAAAATGATTGCTAAATTGGATAAATTTATTGTTTGTAATGATTCCTTATTGAAATTTCTTTGATACAAGTTCTATGCTCAGTTTCTCCTTTATATGATCAGAAAATGTGAAGTAGTTTGCATAGTAAATGACAACATATTTATGAATTGGTCTACTATATATGACATCTTGAGCGGGTATGATGGTGAAAGTGTGTGTACTCCATATTGAAGGTCACATACTTGAATCTAGAAGGGGTAGGGTTTTACACCTTAATGTACAACATATAAGGTAAATAGAAAAGAAATCCCTTTGTGGAATGCTTGCATAACGGTGTATCATACACCAATTTGGTGTCTCACTTGGCGGTTATGTAAAAGACTACCTTTTTTTAATTTTAGATTTCTTTATACAATGATGTCACTTGTCTAACCATGAGTATAATATTTATGTATCCTAGTAATAGGGTTCCTTTGCCTTGAGGAATATCTTATGTAAGCAGATTTTTCTTTATAGCTCAATAATTTGACCTTTAAAACGTTCAAGTTTCATAATTCTATGGAATGCTACCAAGACCAGGAACTGATAGTAATATTCATTCTGAAATTTGAATATATATGAGTACATGTGATATCTCTTGTTTATCTAGTTCTAAGATTGTATTTTGGAATCTCTTCTGTGATTTACCCCTTCTCACTTTGCTCATAACATGGGGTTGATATGCAGGTTTCAATTGGCTTAGTTGTTGCATTGAATTATCGGAATCCCTACTTGAGCCCCTATGAAGAGTTCCAGGTGATTGCAGTCATCCAGCTTCACAACTTTTACATGTGCATTATATTGTTTAAAAGAGTAATTCTAGGTAACCAATGATGATTTTCCATTAAATTATATTTGATTGGTTCTTTGTGGTTATATTCATGCAAATATTTATTTAATTTCTCTCTACTCATGTATGTATATGTAGAGATATATACTAAGTTGCTGGTCTTGGTACAGGGATGGGTATAGGTCTAGAGTTTGGGAATGCCCGTACAACATTTTCCCCCCCTGGGTACGGGTTTGTATGTATATATTATAATATTATAATTTTATATATATTAAAAATTATAAAAATAGTAATACTCATAATTGCCAATAAACAAAATATTTAAATACCTCATAACTTGCAATAAAGAAAATACTCAAACTCATAATTTAGTGATTTGTCAAATGTCAATACAAAATGAAAATTCAAAATTACAATCAATATTCAATAATCTTCATATTGCTCTTCATTGAGAGGGTAAAAGTCAACATTTGGTTTAATTTCATTTGAACCACAATCAGTTGCAATGCCACTCCCACTAGCCATGCCATATGTAGAAGTTGCCTCATTTGTAGAGACTTTAGCAAGCTGTGCAATAGTAGCATCTAAGTCGGCACACTCGGGTTAGACCCCAATTCCTTGTCACCCCCTCGTTGTACTCAAGTTTCTTATGTGACAAGAGATGCAAGTTGGACTGCACAAAGACCAAATCCTTAGCTTTTTTTTGCACCCAATTGGTTGCGCTTAATTGAGTGGATAAAGGATGTACTCCAATTCCGCTTAGCTGAAGAAGAACTTGCAACCTATTGAATTTGCCTATAAACATTTACAATTATAAAGCATAAGTTATAATATATGGTAGTGAAAGAAAAATGAGGAAGTTAAAAAAATAATGAGATGCATACTTGAGATAGAACTTTTATTGCAAGAGGCTGCAAGTGAATAGAGTCTTGGCCATGTAGGTACCACAATTCATGAGTGTCTTTCATGTACTTGTCTCGAAGAGTGCAAACATCATGATTCTTTGAAGATATGAAGTGGCCAAACTCAATCAAGACAACATTGTATATCTACATTTGGGAATATTCTTTTGAATGTAGTCTTGTACCTAGTAGCAACCTCTTCATCTCTATATGGTGCCACCTTCCTCAGCAAGGAAAGTATCTCTTTGCTATAATACTTTGGGGACAAAGCAAATGCTAGGAGATGCAAGGGTGCGGTCATCTTGTTCCAATGGTTAACAATGATCTTTTACATTCTTTTGAAAAATGCTTCTGTGCAGTCATGCTCCTTGGCTTTTATTATGCTCCTTATTTATTCAACCATGTAGTCCATGCCATCATAAATTTCACTCAAACATGGTCAATCCATGTCTACATACCTGATCATAGTAATGATGGGCTTAGTGAAACTCAACATATTCCACATGAGCCCACTACTCATATCTAGGATCAATGATTTGATTTTTTGGGCTCTCTCTATCTGTGATTGCCTCCATACACTCCAATAATTGTTGATGACCGTGGTGCTCAATGCCTCTTGCACCTTTACAAGTCTCAAGATGATTGTGTGTGATGCGGATTGAGTCTTGACAACCTAACATGGTGTAAAGAATAAAACAAATTAAAAAATTAAAAAGTAGATGTTATATCAAAAATTAAAAAATTTAAAAATAATAAATATACTAAAAAATAAAATTACCTTCAACAACTCCAAGTTGGAGGTCCTAAAGTTGGCTTGTGACATATGGTGATTTGTTACAAACATTTGAATCTCTCCGGCCTCCATGTAGATTTCTTTGACCTACTTGATATTTGTGCCAATCTTTTGTAATATCAAGTTGAGAGAGTGGATGCCACATGGTGTCCAAAAAACATGCACCTATGTATCCTCCACTATTGAACTAGTTGCCCTACAATTTTTAGCATTGTCTATTATGACTTGGACAACGTTTTTAGGGCCTTGAGGATATTGGCAATGGAGGGTGCATCCTTCACTCGTCCCTCACAATCAACTGCCTTAAAAAACATCACCCCTTTAGGTGACACTACAATGACATTAATTAGTGGTCTATTTTTGCTATCCTTCCATCCATAAAAAATGGACATTCTTGTTTTGGGACATGTATCCTTGATTGCTCTCAACGATACCACTATGAAACCTTTTTTCTTGGCCAATAATGTAATGTCCCTTATAGGAACAATACTAATTTACCCCAAATTATAAATTTCCAAGCAAATAACGATTTAGAAAGTACCTTGGCTTGATTTAATTCCTGCAAATAGGCTAGAAAATACTTACAATAATATTTTTCACAATCAAGTTAACATGATAAACAAACTCATAATGGCATTATTAATCCAACTAAACTTAACTATCTAGGAGACTCAACCATAAGAGAGTTGAGGAGTGTGACTTCGATGGGGTGTCCTGGATACCCTAGGCCCAAGAGTGGATATACCATCCCCCTTGGCCTCATGTGGCCCATGCCATCCATATGAGGTGGTCTATCTAGTGAGGTATCCGTTATCCTTTACCCCCTCATCTTATCATTTCCTTTCCCTTTCTCTATGACTGGTTCCTTTGAATCTGCGTGTCTATGATAGGAGAATGAGATCACAAAAGGTGCCCCGGAAGCCATCTCTTCTAAGCCCAAGGGCAATACCCTTTGTACCCCCTTGGCCCCAATGGGATTATTCAATCCCCTCTGGAAGGGTGGCGTACCTAGAAGAGTGCCCCATCGCCATTATCCCTCTTGCACCACATTTCCTCCATCATAGTAACCATAACATTCACACAAATCTTCATATTAACACATTAGTTCAAACATATATAAAATTATGAAAGATCTCATATCAGTTTACATGCACATTGGTTAGTTAAACAATAATACATAAGCCTCATTACAATTCCTACCAAGACTGCTGCTATTTTCTAATATATGTTCTTTGACTGTTTGCTGGCCTTTATGTCTTCCTTGCTGCAGACTTTAAAGGCTCAGAACTGCTGTCACGTTTATATTCATGTATATATTGCTGCTGTTATGTATTCTTGGCTGCCTTTGAGCTGCTCTGTATATTTCAGATGCTGATTCTTGCTAATTGATCAGAAATATATTATTACTTTATACTTAAAAAAATATATATATCTTTCTTTTCTATACTCAGAAATATATATCCTTAATCTGTATATAAATCAGATTATTCCTATTTCTTATTCCATACCTCTCTAAGTCCCACTCATCTTATATGTTATATATTCTATGAAGGGGGGCATCCCTTTGAAAAGGGATGTCCCCTCATAGTGATCGCTGCCTCTTTAATTACTAATTGCGGCCCTTTTTAACAATGCTTGACTGCTCCTTAAAAAATGTTGAGTATTACAATCTTTTACAAATAAAGATCGCTGCCTGTTAGGAATCGCAGCTTTTGTTTATTTTGTATTTTGATATCGCTGGGTGCTGCCTCTTAGTGATATTTATATTCATAACCATAAATTGTTATAATAATATTTATTATTAGTATATGGTAATTATAATAATATCTAAATTGTTGATATTAATATTTTATGTTTATATTTTATATTTGTATTTATATTTATTATATATAAATACAATAAATATAATAATATCATTTAATATTGTTTATAAAGTAATATATATTATATTATCATTTCGAATTAACGATGTAAGGGATATTACAGACACCATATTTTAAGAAAGCAATTTCATCGTTTATAATGATGTTTAAATCTTTAATTTAAACAATGCCTTAATATCAGGACATCACAAATAAGGTGGTGCACACCTTTTCATTAGGGCTAATGTAATCAGTAGGTGCATTAGCAATTGTTGTCACCACATCCCATCAATATGGTGATCTAACAAGGTTGAAAGGAAGCCCATTTCTATAAATGCAATGAGCAATTCTGTCATTTGCAACCTCCTTTGCCTCATTGTTCAAGGCCTTTTCCAATGGGCATTTTTTACGGGAAAGAAAGGGGGTATTCTCTTCTTAGGATGATGATGGTTGCATGAAAGGATGTGGCCTAGCCACTAGGAGGAAAGAGGATGCATCTTTCCTTTGATTTGTTACCATGTCAACGTTCTCTTGTTCTTCATATATCCCATTATTTGTTCATTTGAAAACCCTTTTTTATTTGGCCTTGGACAAACTCTTATTCTTAAATCAGTTATAGTGCATAGGTTATCTTTCTCTCAACTATATGAGCTCTTATACTCATTTCCACATTGGCTGCAACACGAACGATAACCCCCACCACTAGGAAGTTGCTCAATCATGGTTGTATGTCAGCAAAGAGGTGACATTGTGTCAAATTTAAACGTGCTCTCTGTGGGCCAACTAAACTAGAACTACCAACCATTTTGTATGAATAACACAACCCAAAAAAAATTACGAATTTAAAATCCTCTAATTAAAAAAAACAAAAATGGCATTATAACCCCTATATTATGTATAAAAGGTTTAAAAAATATTCGAAACATTTATTAAAAAAAAAAAAAGAAAATTCTTGAAAAAATTCTTCAAAACTTGAGAAAAAGTACAAGATTCATTCACTTTTGATAGACAAATCTTCCTCGTGCAACTCTTCCTCTCTCGTAGCCTTCACCTTTGAAGAAAAATGTAGCAACCTTCAAAAATCAACAATGATAGCTTGGAGGCAAAAATGTTGTTTTACTCATGTTTTTGTGAAATGAGGCAAAAGAGGTTAAGAGCCCTCTCTTTAGGGCGAAATTAGGTATTTAGGTACTTTTTTGTTGTAAAAAATGTTAAAAAATGCTTTTTTTGTTGCATGGTCCATGGAGTTGGGTTCCCCAGGGGTCAACTGGGTCCGGCCTGGGTTTGCCTAGGGTCCGACCCATAGGGAACTTGGGGTGGACCCTAGGCCATCCTGACCCCGAACCGGGCTGAAAATTGAACTAATTCGAGTATGCAAGGGGTTTTAGCAGAACTTGGTAACATAGGGTATATATCTCTACCACTTTGTTTGCTTAGATATATATGTGCATGAACACAATTATTGATACAAAGCTGGTAAATTATTACCTGAAAAATCTCGTCATTGATACTATTTTAATATTGAAATATTATATGTAATGACCCCTTTTGTTTGTAATTTTTTAATTTTTCTAAATTTTTGAAAAAAAACACAAACGGAAAACAACAAAATGAATTGGAAAATTAATGCTCATCAAAATGACGAGTGGTTGGAAATTGCATCATAAACCCTCATAGGGTTGGAAATGATGATTAATTGCATTGCCAATAACAGATCTGAACCATACATGCCCATATACATCAAATATAGTTGCTGATCATGACTGGTAAAACCCTATTTGTGTCAACAACAACAATATGACACCGCTGTAGCTGATTTTATGAGCAAAATAATTGATTACAATGTTGATTTGTAAGCTGGAAACCAATTTCAGAAAATGAGAACAATATTTTCCACTCACATGTCCTCTTGGAGGTGTACGGTTGGCTGATCCAGCTAATTACAAACCTGTATGACGCTCCAAAAATATGCAGCAGCTGATTGGATGACTGTATGGATTGAAAATGAGTGCAATGAAAGTGATTTCAGCCCTAGCTAGCACTGGAAACATGCAATTTTCTGTCCCTCTTGCGCTGGCGTGTAAAATTGATGATCAAATGCAAGTCACAGCTGAAATAAATGCCAAATCGCCCTTTCAAATTAATATGTTCGGATCCTCTAAAAATTACTGCAGGCTCTACGACACCACATATCAGCAAGATGACAATGTTTTGGATATTTATCAGCAGCAAAAAACCTTCTAATTGTAGTCACCCTTAAAAAATGGATGATATCGCCAATGTATGGCACCTCCAAACCTTAAAAAATGGTACGGATCTAACCCAAGGTAGGCGCTATAGAAAATTATGCAAATCAGCAATGAAAAAAGCAGAAAATGGCTCGAAAATCAGCGACCTAGGGTTGGGTGTTGGCAAGAATGATGACGATAAATCTTCTCCTCAAAATGGTGCTCCAGATCTAGCCAAAAATGGTGATGAACAACAACAATAAATTCTGAAAATTCAACAATGAAACCCTCCAATTGCCAACCACTGAATTTGCTTGCAAATCCAATCGCCCAAACCTGAAAATATGCACAAATCTTCAATTTTAATTCACCATGCAACCCCCGATGCAGAATTGCCAATGTTAAAGGCAAGGGTTTTTGTCCTCACCTCCAAGATGAAGTTCAAGAAGGTTTTCATTCTCCTAAACCTCAGAAATCAGCCAAGGGTTTTCGTCATTGTATGCAAAATTTGAAAGCAAAAGCTTACAATGAAAATGCTAATTGAAATCTCCATGCCAAAAAAGAAGCCAAGCGCCTCCTTTTAAACCTTTCCAATTTGGGCCCTTGATTCAATTTCCCTCCAATTAGTATATACAAATATTTTTTATTTTATTTCATTTTAAGTATTTAAAAGTACTTTTTTATTTTAATATTAGTGTTTAAAAACACTTTTTATTTTAATAATATTATTATTTAAGTTGCCCCGTAAATCAGAAATTACTTGGCCCGACTTAAAATAATATTATAATTTGTTTCCCTTGCTTTTCCCCTTAGCCTACAGGAAATGGAAATAGGTTAGAGGTCTTCTCCATGGCTCTAATTTGAAAATCGGACATAACATTATAATATTAGTCATTATTGGAATACATATTTATAACCTTTTCTTAACAAGAATATTATTCTGTAAGCATTATTATCACAATTTAGTTAGAATATTATTATTTCAATGTTTATTCTAGATATTAGGGTAGGTGAGTGTCATAGTTTGGGCATTATTTTAAAAACAATATAAAATGAATTCTTGAGTAATAGAAGGAAAGAAAGGAGAAATAACAAAGCTCTAGACTTTTATCCAAATCTATTAAGGGAGAAATCAAATATTGCAGATATATATGTCTTCATGTGAGCCATTTATCTCTAAAAGCTTATGCAAAGAAGCCTAGAGCTGCAACATTGGAAAGGTATAGATCAGTACTCCAATTCACAAAGACAATATCAAAACATGTGTAAGTTGTAACAGTTTTCCATGCTATCAGCCTTGAGGGTGGCAACAATTCATAGCAACGGGATAGTGTGAATGTTCCCCACTCTGCCAACAAGAGTGCATGCTGCTGTTCTGTTCAAGGGGTCTCACACTCCCCCTTACTTGCTACCCCCTGCCCTTGAAAATGTGGTATTTACCTTTAATTGTTGCTTATATGGGCCCAGGTGAGACTGAAATTATTAATGACAATGCTCCTATCTCAAATCCTTTGGTGACATAGAAGCAATCAGAAGTGATGGGGTGACAAATGGAACACACATGGCAATAGAAACAAGGAATGATGTTGTGACAGATGGAGACAACTTTGTAAGTGAAAGAGAACAAGAATATGATGAAAATGTTGATATGAATTTAGAAGAAGAGGAATATGACGAAGATAAAGGAGTAGTTGATTTGGAAGCAAAATTCATTTCTGCACTAGATGAGATCGAGAAGCTTAAGAAAAGAAATTTGAAACTAAAATTACAACATCAAGAGGACAATAAATCTAATGTTGAGTTAGTACGAAGTCTTGAAGAATCTGAGAACATAATCGTCGAGCTAAAAATTCAGATCGAAGAAGGAAACAGGATTAAAGAGGAAGTGAGAATCCAATTAGAGAAAAAGGAAGAAAACTATGAAAGGTTAGAATCTGAAATTGTCTCCTTGAGAAAGGAATTGTTGAAAGCAAGTGCTCAATTGAAGAAAGACTTGAAGAATGAGAAGAGTACGGAAATCTTAGACAATATTCTAAATTCCCAAAGGCCAACTTACAATAAAGGTGGTATTGACTATGAAGAAAGTCAAAGCTCAAATCCCAAAGAGTCGTCAAAGAAGACAAATGAGGTAAAGACGAAGAGTTTGCATATGCCCTCAAAAGCTCCATTACTAATAGAAACAAGAAGGAAAATAATGCTTCGCATAAAACCAACACTTCTCTCAAGGACAATAATGATAAATTCAAAAGATTCTTACCTCCAAGGTGACCACACATGACCAAGTTTCAACATTCTTTCTATGGTTATTGTTATTCTTGTAATAACTTTGGACATAAAGCAATAGATTGTTGGACACATGCAAGAAAAGTTGGTTGGAACAAGAATAGAAATTCTTATGGATTGTGAAACAGAAATCACAATATCATATGTTATAAATGCAACAACCTTGGTCATAAAGCAAGAGACTGTAGAATACATGCAAGAAATTTTGGGTGGAACAAGAGTAGAAATCTTTATGGGTTCTCAAGAAGGAACTATAATTCCTTGGCTCTTTTAGAGGATTACAATGTTACATGCTATAAGTGCAACAATTTTGGTCATATAGCCCAATTTTGTAGAAGTTGTCTTGTAGAACCTAGACAAAACAAGAAAGTGGATGCACATAAAAGAAAAATTACAAAAGTTTGGAGAAGAAAGCAAGACCAAGATAGTCAGAAGGAGGAATCTATGCAAACTACATTTCATGCATAAAATGAAGGATACCGATGGTACATCGACATTAGATGCCAATACTTGTAGTACCATGATTCATGCTTATTGCAAACAAGAGAGGTTGGTTTGATGGCTAATGAAGTTAATTATACAAGATTGATTTATGGATTCATGAAGAAAGACAAATTGAAGAGTCTTTCAAACTGAAACAAAAGAAATGAAGGTAAGAGGGATTCAGCCCAATGTAGACACATACAATGCACTCAAACATGGAGTCAGCAGGCAAGGTAGATGAGAGAAGATGATTCAAAGAACTTTGGACGATAGCAAAGAATCATGTCACCTAAGTGACATAGAAACAAAGGTTAGAGAAGAGAGGATGACTAAAACTCATTTAAGAAGGATATTCCTTAGAGGACACAAAGATAAATATGAAGGAGGTCGCACGCAGAGTAGTACAAGTGGTGTTAGTCTACACAAAAGTTGAGAAAGAAATTCTCTTGAGTCAAAAGAAGCAGGAATTCAGGGGCAGCTAACCATTGCATTATCTTTTAGCTCCATGGAGAAGACAATTCAAGATAGATCAGCTAATGCATATCCTATATGAGCATTCGTTGTCATTGATCAAAGGGGGAGAGTTATAAGAAGAATACGAATGATATGGTAGTAGCAGACTACATTTAGGAAGTTACCATATAATGAAGCGAAGGAGAATTAATGTCAAGAGCCTAGAAGACTTTAGACAATGAGAGAAGGAAGAAATCGTGATAAAGATGTTCGTAAGACTAAACTTGATGAGAGAGATTTCCAAAAGCCTGACAGTAGGATGAGAACAATCCAAAGAAGTCTTTGCTTGAAGAGTATGCTCATATATTTACATTTGACAATTTTGCTAGAACACACAAGCATGTGTTGGCAAAAGCAAAAGAAATTGATAGTGGATGGTTGTGTTGATGCTTAAGTTCAACTTCACATTAAAGGAGTTCCTATTGATGTAATAATTCCATAGAAGAAATGGATGGAAGTATAATGAACATCCCTTTACCGTTAATGTAAAGGGGGAGAGTTATAGAAAGAGGGAGAGTTTTAGAAAAGGGAGAGTTATAAGAAAAGAAGAATGATGCCATTGATGTAAAGAGGAAGTATTTCAGAAAGGGGCAGCTTTACAGACAGGGGGAGCATCACAGAAAAGAGGGAGAATCACATCATGAAGGAAAAATGTATGTTACTTCCCTTTGCCATTGATGTCAAAGGGGGAGAGATATAGTAAGGGGGGGTAGTGCAAAAGGAGAGAATTATGTTTGTGTTGCCATCAATGACAAAGGGGGAGATGGTTGGCAATATTGCCATTGATGTCAGAGAAATTGTTGTCATTGATGTCAAAAGACGTATGAGAGATTGTTGCAAATGCTGTCATTGATGTCAAGAAGAAATTCGTTGTCCAAGATTGGTGGCAAGCTTGGAGCAGACTTTGTGCAGATCTTATACCTGATTTGAAGCAGTCATTATACCTGATTTGGAGCAGGTATTATACCTGATTTGAAGCAGATCTTATAGTAGATTTGGAGCAAATCATATCATCACATTGGAGCGATTCATATCAGCGTATTGGAGTGACATATTTAAGGTGATTTGGATCAATGTTATAAGGTTGATAAAGAATATAGGCGAGCATATTTGAAGTTTATACAAGCCGATTCCTAGAGGTGGATTCAAAGATTTAAAAATATTCACTATACTGGCCGACCCGAGAGAAATTAAATATGGCAGTGTTATGTTTTATTTTGGAGATTAAAATAAAATAAAATTGCATGTGGCCGAACCATATTGAAATTGCATTTAACATATGGCCGACCCATATTGATATTGTAGTGCTTTGTTTTGAAAGGATTTAAATAAACAAATCAGTTCTTATGTAGCTGACCTTGGAGAAGGAGTGCTCCTCACATGAGGACAAAATGTCCCACATTAAAACAAACTTTGTCTTGTATAAATGGAGAAATAAGAAGGTGCGATTAGCATGGGATAAGGAAGAGTTGCATTTGTTAACAAAGAGGTGAAGAGAGTTGTCTCATGCCAAGAAGTGCAATTCATGTTGTAATGAAGTGTTGCATCTTAAACCAAGAGTTGTATTCCTTCATGGGTTTGCTGTTGTTCAAGTACATAAAAAAAGATATTTGTGATTGGTGGTGAAGTGAGTGGAGGAATTCAAGATATATCATATCTACACCTACAGATCTGCATAAGAAGAAAATCATAGTAAGAGGTATAAATGCAGAGTTGAGAGAAGAGTAAAGTGCAGCGAATGAGATTGAGGAGTGGCGATCAGCATTAGGGTGGTGATTGTATATTGAAAAGGCAGCAATTGCAATAATAGATAGAAGCGATCATCATGGCAGTGATTCATCATGAGAAGGTGTGACACTCATTGCATCCTTTCAAGAGCTATCAAGGAGCGATCTCAGTATATGTTATCACAAGCAGCAATCTTACCATATGTTATCACAAGCAGTGATCTTAGTAAATATAATGGAGTTTAAGCAGATCTGTTAAGAAGAATGAAGATGATACTTTGATTATTAAGCATCTGTATTATATACTTATGAAGCATTTTCAGGGCTATTCATATGTCTATTTAGATGTTATCTTCCTTTGGAAATGCGAATCTTATTGTAAGGATGATCTTTACAGTGCGATAGGGAATTGGTTTTATTATAAGAAGATTGCATGGTCATCAGCTGAACTGCTCCCTGTTTTTCAAAACAAGGTAGAGGCATCCTTAGGTTGGTTATTGGCAGTTTCAACTTGGTTATTGAATGTTCTGAACATGCTCTTGTTGTGACAAGAGTTTAACATTCTTATTCAGAATTGGCAATAGATCCCCTCTTTATCATGTTTTCTCCAAGATAACTTTGTTAGGATTTACTTGTGGTAATTGCTTACTCATCCTTTGCAAGAATTGGGAGTAAGCTAATAACTTGAACATCAATAAAGATAAATGAAACGTTTAATAATCTTAAAAACTGCACTGCTGATTTATTGGGATCTCATAAATACTAACTCTATAAACCAGATTTGGTTACAATGGGGTCTCTATAAAGCTCTTGAATAGGGAGAGCCGAGGGAAAATAACAAGAGGTCTATACTAGTGCACAATACGCAATTGATATTTGTGTGACATGTTACCATTGCAACCACACCACTCCATAGTTAAGAAGTGTAATTTCGATAGCTCAGGAAAAATCTGTCATTTTGGAGATGACAATATTTCTCTTTATGTGGAGGTAAAGGATGCAAATGACGGAATTAATGCATCTGCATCTGATAAATGTGGGCTTCTTTTTGATGTTTTAATTTCTTATGAGTGCATGAAAGTTATTAGTTATGAAAATCGTGAATTGATCGCGACTCAGGTCTGGCCAATTTTAGCTTTTAAACAATCGCTGTTTTTTCAAGTAAAATGATCAAACATTTTGTTGATCCAAAAAACCGCGATAAAATCTCATCTATCGATCTTTCCGATTTTATCCCATTTTTTTGATTTTTTGCAATGTTATTGGTTCACCCAGTTTAGACGTTGGATCTAGATCGAATTTGTATTTGGTTTGGGAGTGCGTGCGATTCTATAGGGGAAAAGTCACTTGTAAATCATTTTAGAGATTTATGATGGCATCGACTCTATTAGATTTGGCTATGGAGATAGCCACCCAAGATCAAGAGAGCTAAAAGTAAGCACAACGAATCAGAAGACCAATATGAAAGAATAATGCTATTCTATTCAAGAATGCAATTTGCAAAAGAGATCGATTACAAAATACAAGGAAGCCTATGCTTATATAGAGCAAGGCAATGAATGAATGGTGGAAACTAACTAAAGATAGACATGAATCTAACTAAAGCTAGACATGCATGATAGGTGGAGATAACTAGATGAACTAGCATGATAGAAGGAATGTAACTTAATTAAGACTAGATAAGTGTCAATCGAGTGTAAGATATGGCCATATGATTGATTAACACAACTACCTAAGTAAGCTTATCCTAACTAGGTGCATATAATGCAATATAGTAAAAACTAAATGCACCAATAGACTCGATGATTGAAAAGATGAAGACCGTCATAAATGAGAAAAGCATGACCTTGAAGAAACTTTCTTCAAATAGGTGGACAAAATTATTGACGAGAGATGGAAAACAATGACCACTCCACTACATCTTCGTGTTTTCACATTGAGTCCAAAATACTATAGTGTTGAGGTCCTTTCTATGCCAATGAGGATTGAAGTCGTTGAAGGGTATAAGGCAACATTTCATAGACTCTTCCCTGATCCTAATTTGCAAGATGTAGTCATGAGCGAATTCATTGACTTTGTACACTCCAATGGTCAAAGTATTCAAGCTTTTCATGACAAGTTCAAGAAGGATGCTCATAGTTGGTGGGACTTCTATGGGCAAGAATTCCAACACCTAGAACCTCTTGTGATCAAAATTTATCAAAATAAGTTTTATAAATTTTATATCTAAATTAAAAAGACAAACATTTTCAAGTTTAAAGTTTTGTTTTTTATTTTAAATTTTCTAATTCTAACTAACTTTGTCTCAATAGTTTGCTAGTTTATTTGCATTTGAGCTGAATTGGAGCACATACTCCTTCATCCACATAGTAAAGTGCAACCATTTGTGCTGAAAAGAAGTACATGACTTAGTGTATGTGCATTCCAACTTGTGCCTCCTTTTGCACAAACATGGTTACAAGGGGACACAAGGTTGTGGGATATACAGCTAGAGTATACTGGCTTGGATGCTTCCACTTTTCAACACACTACATTTCAGGAGTCAGTTAGCGAGCACACTTTAGTGCAAATGGCAATTGTAGTGGCATTGCTTGTGGTTCAAATATTCCTACGTCATCTCATGTCAATGATGATGTTTTTTAAGACCCATATGATGTTGAAACTTAATTATTGAATTTGAAATTATTATTTTAATATTGAAGTTTGAACAATGAATATTTCATAATTCTTATATATTATTTTATCATGACATTCGAGTTTATGGTGGTTTTGTTTATTATATGATATTGTGGTATTCTGAACTTAATTCCTACTTTTAGGCCATATATATATGATTTTTATGTTTTTTTGTACGAACGATCCCAAAATGAACCCAACCCCAATTTTTTTTTTGTTGGATCCACGAATTGAACCCACAAACCCAAACCTAGATCTAAACCAGAACTAACAACATTGATTTTTTGGTAGAAAATTTAGGGTTTTTGAGTTTTTTTTTTGAATTTGTTTATTCTGATTTATGTGCTATTTTTTGTTATTTTTTCCCTAATCCTAACCCTTACCCACTTTTTTCCCAATTACATGCAGATTAATTGAAATAATCTTTTGTAATGTCCCCTTTGCAGGGATGAAGGATTTCGGAGATCCTTAGTCTATTTTAATTCCCGTAGACTAATTGGGATGTTTTTTTTTTAAATAAAAAGAGGGTAAAACCTTTATTGATTCAAGAAAGCAGCACAAAGCTAGAAATTACAATCCCCCCGCCAGGGGTCACTAGCCAGCAACAGAGACATCAAGCAACACCCAAAAAACATCTCATATCTTCCATAACCAAGTCCTCAAGCTCCCAAGCAAGGCCCTCAGGGAGACAACTCCAGTCATCCACTTTCCAATTTCCCATCCGTTTAGAAGCCCATTTAGCCACACCATCAGCCACCTTATTCCATTCCCTAGGGATATGGCAAAAGGTGATAGAATCTAGGACCTTACCCAGAGAGATAATTTGTCTAACCACCCCAGCCAGCTACCAATTTACATCCTCCAACTGCTGCTTATTCAACAAATCTACCACAATCTGAGAATCCGACTCACAAATTATCCTTCTCCATCCAAGGGCACAAGTCCTTTTCAAAGCCAAGAGAATAGCCAATGCCTCCATGAAATTGTTAGAGTGTTGGCCACGATACTTCGAAAAGAAGAACACAACCACTCCTGAGCAGTCCCTACCAATGCCTCCAACACCAGCGTGACCTGGATTGCCTCTAGAGGAACCATTAATATTGATCTTCAGTACCTCCAAAGGTGGAGTTATCAATGACCATCTGTCCGAACCTTCCCTCTAGTACCTCAACTCAAACTAGGCCCAGTCCCGCCCTTAGTGCAAACAGAAAGCCCTAGACTCCGAACAATTCCCAGATCTCCACGATCCACAGGGGTCGAGAGATCACACCTAGCCGCCAAAGTCTCCTGAAGACCTCCCAAGGGCCTCATCCAAACTTGCCGCATCTAAAGTTTCTTATCTAGGAAAATCCTGTGATTACGCTCTAGCCAGATATGTCAAATGATGAAGCTGGGACCAATTGTCCAAGTAGTGTGGAGGAAGTCTTAGCTGGAGAACTCCCCAGCCTGCTCTAGAAGTCCTCTAAAGAAGAGTCATGCCTACATGGCTGCCTCCAGAATTCCCACCAAAAATGCTAGATCACCCTAACAAAAGAGCATTGGAAGAAGAGATGAGAAATGTTCTCATCACTATTAGAGCACATTACAAACATAGAGGGGCCCTGAAAGCCTCGCTTCCAAAGATTCTCCCATGTCAGGCATCTATTATAAATCACCAACCAAGAAAAGAAATTACACTTAGGCTAAGAGAATTTATTCCAGATCTGCTTCCACCAGGGGACTCCCGTGCACCCAAATATCGACTCATCCAGAACCTGATAACCAGAGGCAATAGTGAATTTGCCTTTCTAGTCGCCTCCCCAGGCCAGAACATCCCTCTCCAATAGAGAGCTACAAACCCTACCAGCTAAGATGCCGACCAGCTCCTGATGGTCCTCCACCGATCCCCCAGGCGGCCACTCATGCGGGTCCTTCCACCTGTACACCATAGCCCGACCCAAAACCTGAGGGGATTTAAAATCTATCACATAAGTCCAACCAGCTTCCAAAAAATGCCTACATAGGTCTTGCAAGTGAGGGTGTAGACATAATAGGAGGATGCCCATCCCAGGAATCAAACCAAAAGAGTGTCTTCGAACCCCTGTTGCAAATCTAGAACAATCCTTGTTTAATCAACTTGGCTCCCCTCTTGAGGGTATTCCAAACCATAGATCCCTTACCCATTAGGTTGTATCTAGGCACATCCACACAATCCACATCCCCTAGGTATTTTGAGGTGAGGATCTTAGCCCAAGTTTGCTGTTGCTGAGAACACCATCTCCAATAGAGTTTAGTTGCCAAAGCTTGCCCATTCAAATCGGCCCAACACAACCCAAGACCACTCTGCTGCTTCAGCCGACACACAACATCCCACTTGACCAAACTCCATTTCCTTGAAAGTAGATTACCAGACCATAGAAACTGCCGACAAAGACTCTCAAAGTCTTTCACAAAGCTAGCAGGGGCAGATAACACAAAGCACCTGTACAACGGGAGAGCCTAAACCACAAACTTCAAAAGAGTCACTCTTCCTACAGTAGAAAGCCACTTGCAAGTCCAATGACTTGCCTTTTTTCGAAACTTCTCAATAACATCCTGCCAGAACACACGAGATAACGTGCGAACAGCTAGAGGAATGCCAAGGTAAACAAAAGGAAGCGAGCCAATTTGAAACTTGAGGATACCCGCAATTCATTGTTGAGTAAGGTTAGGAGTATTAAAGAAATAAATAAAAGACTTGCCTTCATTGGTGCTTTGCCTGAGGCAGCCAAATAACAGTCCTGGGCCTTCCTTAGATTGACCGCTTCATCCACTCTGGCGAGACCCATTAACGCCGTATCATCCACAAATTGAAGATGGGATTGGGGGGGAATGTTATTGTCCCATTACCAACCCTAAACAAGACCAAGCTCCACACGAGATTTCAAAAGTCTCCCAAGCCCTTCAACCATCAAAATAAATAAATATGGGGATGAAGGATCCCCTTGTTGAAGGCCCTTGGAAGCCCCAAAGAGTTCAGAAGGCTCTCCATTGATGAGCACAAAAAAGGAGGTAGACGTGACACAACTCATAACCTATTCAATCCAGACACCGTCGAACCCAAAAGCTCTCAAAATCTTGGTTAGAAAATCCCATTTGACACGGTCATAAGCTTTGGCCATATCCAGCTTAATGAACATAGCCTTCTCCTTGGAGGAAGCCATAGAGTGAACAATCTTAGCTGCAATAACCACACCATCCAGAATCTGCCTACCAGCCACAAATCCACCCTGTTCCTCAGAAACCAATCTATCTAACCACGACTTCAGGCATTCAACAATCATCTTGGTGATTATTTTGTACACCACATTACAAAGGGTAATAGGCATGAAGAGATCCAAAGAATTAGCTCCCTTCTGCTTAGGGATGAGAGCCAGGAAGGTGGCATTCAAGGCTTTTAGCATTTGCTTATTCTTTTGAGATTCCTGAACAACCTCAAGAAGATCAAGCTTTATAACCTCCCAAAAACTCCTGAAAGAATTCAATCGGGCACCCATCAAGATCAGGAGCTTTACCTTTCCTCATTTGAACACAATATTCTCCAACTCCAGCAGAGAGATCGGCTTGAGAGGGGACTCATTCATTTCCCCAGTCACCAAGGGAGGAATGCAAGCCAAAATTTCAGCTTCTTCCTCACTGGCAGGAGGGTAATCATCAAAGAAGAGAGCAGAGAAGAACCGAACAGACTCTTTCGAAATCTCACTAGAGGAAAGAAGAGGGTCACCATCCCGGGACTTGAGAGACGAAATGATATTTCCCTGCCTTCTATCCTTAACCGAATTGTGAAAGAAGGAAGTATTCCTATCCCTTTCCTGAAGCCAATCAATATGGGATTTTTGCTTCCAAAAAATTTCCTCACGAAGCTCCCATTCCTCCACCTCCTTCACAACCACAACTTCCAACATACTCAGCTCCTCAGATAACCCCTGAGCCCGGATTTGCTGAGTAATGGTGTTGAAGTGCTCTTGTGCAACCCTTTTAGCCTGGAAAACATTGCCGAAATGGCGTTTGTTCCATCGTTTCAACATATATTTGACATGTAATGTCCCCTTGTCACAAATCAGAATTCCTGTTTCCCTTGTCCAAAAATTTCAACTTGCAACAAAGGAACATTAGTACATTTTCATTTAAAGCCAATAAATAAAATTCACATATAGAACATTGCTTTATTATTTAGTTCAAAACTAATTTTCATCAATATACATTACTATGCAAGTTACTATTATCATCTATGATCATTTTCTATGCATATCACTATTATGAATTCATAGCTATTTTCAATGCATATCATCATTGCTAATCTCATTATTGCTTTCAATGCTCTTTGTATTTCACAAGTTAGTCTTATGATCATCATGCATATGCCTTGCATATCATTAACATTTCATATGTGACTTATATTATTAACATTTCATATGTTACTTTTCATGATCTAGGATATTCATCAATGCAAGTTATAATCTATTGGTCTATATGTCATTTACTAACGGCTTATGGGAGATTGGAGGATAATTGCCGTTATCCACTATGGGGCTCTATGGTCTCTATCTTTAGACTCAATAGGGTATCCTTAATACCTTAGAGTCAAGGCCTCTATGAGACTCCTTGGTTCTCTTATGATGCCTTACATCAAGTAACCAAGGCCTATATATCACTATCCTTGCTCTATGGGTACCTTATACCTCATGTGACAAGGCCTCTATGTGATGATCATCCTTTGCATCATGGGTACCTTATACCTCATGTGACAAAGGTGTCAATACTACCTGTTGTGACCAAATCACACATCACCCCATCGGACTGGGGACCCCCTCTTTTGAGCTCAGATGCTTTGTACAGGAGTTGTTATGTGTCATTGGCTAGGGTACTCCAGAACACGGAGGATGATAGGACGAGGTTGATTGCTTCTGATGTTTGTCCTTGAGGTGTCGAAGTGCTTACAGTTCTAGGGGGGCATCATCTTGGAATGCTTCCAGATCATTATACTTCAATAGGCGCCTTAGAGCGAGGAGATGATTAATTGAGGACTTGGAGCGCCTTCAGGGATTGAAATTGGTTGGTGTCAAGGGGCTTTAGGCCCTTGAAAACTTGATCAGTGTTTTGGAGCGCCCTTGGTGAAAGAGATCACTTTTCTGCGCCTTAGTGTAGGTTGGTGCGCCTAGTTTGAAAGATCTAGATTGAGCGCCTAGTTGGAGAGTCCCCTTGTTGTTTTGCGCCCTTGATGCCAACCTGGTCTAACGCCTTGAGGAGGGACAGTGAATGACTCAAGAGATGAGCGCCTAAACAATGCAGTAAGTTTGAAGTCACCTGCTTTAGCGCCTTCATGACAATTGTGTTGGCTTTGGCGCCCTCAGCTAGATGTGCCTTAAGGAGTTGGTTGAGTGAGTCCAGCGCCTTGAGAAATATCTGGAGGAGAGCGCCTTCATGGAGAGTGGTTTGAGTGCTCTATGCATGTTTTGAGCGCCTAGGTGTAAATGCGCCTTAGAGAAGGAATTCATCAAGTGGAAATCATGAAGTGTGATGAATGGCGCCTTGAAGGTAAAGATAGAAGAAGATTACGCCTTTGAGGAAGAATTTAAAGTGAGAAATAAGGAGGAATTGGCGCCTTCAGACTGTCCTAGAGTGATCTTCATGTTTTGCGACTAGGAGGATGAACAAAGAAATAGCGCCTAGATTGAGGTGATGATTCTGGCGCCTAAGAGAATGAAGTTCATTTTGGCGCCTAAGTGAAGATCATTTAAAAGTCAAAGGAGATCTCAAATGCGCCTTTGGACCATTCTGGCGCCCTAGGAGGTTGTTGAGGAGTCAGACTGCGCCTTTGGCCAAGTCAATGCGCCTTTGGACCATGAGTGGACGCCCTAGGAGGGTTTTGAGGAGTATATGTCCCTTAGAAGAAGGGTTATTACAAGTAACAAGTGCCTTGAAGCGCCTAAAGGTGAGGTGAGGTTATACTATCATGAATTTGGAGAGTCTAGAGAGCAGTGATCTCAAATGCGCCTTGGAATGTTGAGACTGTTGGTATAAGTGCCTTGATGAATGGAAATGCACCTAAGATGTTGTCATGGGGAGAGAAGCGCCTAGGTGGAGGAGAATTGGCACTTCTGGCGCCTTGGTTCAAGTTTTGATCTTAGTGCTTTAAGATTTGGGCGCCCTGAGTTTGGATGAAGCGCCTTATGTTATGGGTTTAAATGTCTTGAGGTGGTTTGGAGCGCCTAGATGTGCTTTAGCGCCTTCAAGAAGAAGTGTTTTGAGTACCTTGATGACATCATTCCATAAGCTATCACTTGGTGAAAGAGAGCCTTCAGGGAGAGACGTGAATGAGATCCCAAAATAACGCCAATTTGCGCCTAGAAGAAGATTGGCGCCTAAAGACAAGGTATGATCACCTTAAGTGATGAATGGGCGCCTTGAACAAGTTAGTGTGCCTCTGATGGAGTAGAACCCAAAAGGGGAGAAGAAGAAACCTATAATGAGCTACAAGTATCAAACATCCAATTGCAAGGAGTAAAAGTGAGGTTAGAAGTGGATATGCGCCTTGAAGAGGTAGTTGAGCGCCCTGAGTTGATGTGAGAAAGTCTTGCAAGATCAAACCCTGGAGTGTGCCTTGCAGAGAACCTATTGGAGACACTTTGCTAAGACAGGAGTTGAGCGCTTTATCATGAAGAGTGGAAGCTAAGAGTTCATTCTGGCGCCTTGGGTAAGTATTGGAGTATCTTGAGGAAGTTGCGCCTTTAAGACAAACTGCGCCTAGAGTGAAGTGGGAGTTTGGTGCCCAAGGAAGGTAGTGTTAGCGCCTTGAACCAACTGGGTCCTTTGTTTCTGGATTGGTCTCATCTAACTTTGGCGCCTTCAGTGCTCTGACAACCTTATAGAGCGCCTTGGTGAGGTGAGTACCTAAAGTTGAAAGAGGTATATCAAAAGGACAGGAGTTTCTGAGGAATCTCCCTTTGAGCAAAGAGTTTGGAACCACTTTTAAGAAGATGTTATCATTAAGTTGAATCTTGTTCCAAGATCATCATCATACATCGAGCTTCAAGGTCTTCTTCACTTCATCAATCCTTCGAAGGATTACTCTGAAGATAAGATCGCTTCATCAACTTCTACGTCAACTATGCAACTTCATCACTTCATCATATACTCTTACATGACTCTTATATGAAGGCAAGAATATCACATCTCTTCCATTGCCCAAAGAAGATCAGAAGGATGAACATAATGGAGTTAGGCGCCCATTAAAGACTTAAATTACCCCTTTTGGCGCCCAAAGTTCTCCTCATGTTTTTGAAATTGCAAATATTTAATGCTAAATGAGGCCGACCTAACCTTGGCCGACCTCATTTAATAAAGTGCGGATTGCCTATTTAAGATGAGCGCCCATCCTTTTTACCTCATTCATTTTTTAAATCTAACAAAGGAGCAGCGAATTCTCACTATAGTGGAGTGATTTTGTCAAAAAGGCAGCGAATTTTCACAAGGGAAGGCAGCGAAATTATTGAAGAAGCAGCAATTTATCTTGGGAGCAGAAATCTGCAAGGAGAAAGTCCATTTTTTTTGGGCAGATCTGAGTTGGAAAAAGCTAATTTGTTCTAAATTTTGCCATTTCATACTGATTTTTTTTGCATCAAAATCCAGAAAATTACATTTTCTAAGGCAGAAAATTGAACACAAGGTATGTATGATCACTTCTACTTGTTTAATTTTGCAAAGTTATATTCAGAAATCAGATAATGCTTTAATAAAAATGACTTAGAAAATCTCTTTGTACTTGAAAAATTGAATTAGAACATGATAACATGATAATAGTAATGTAGAAGACTCATAGTGATGTAGAAGACTCATAAATCTACTATTTCAATCCACTTATTCGAGTCTATTCTTGCAGATAGATGGGAATGACGGCCAAGGAGAGACAAGTACTTATCAAGATGGATGCCAAGTCTAGCATACCGGAATCCAAGCTAGAAACGCAGTGGAAGGATGTCGGCGACACCAACATGGGACACGTCAACTTGGAGGAAGTGAAAGACTTCTTGCTTGCGATCACCAGGAATGAAGACATCAAAGCCATCGCGAAGAGCGGGATTGTACAAGCGGCTTGCTTTCCACCTGCCTTGCCAAGCGCTAAGCTAGTGTTGGAGTGTGTTCAACATTATGACAAAGAAAAAAGATAGATTATAGCCAAGGATGGAACTGTTCTCGCTTACCTGCAGAGGGAAGCTATCCAAGAGATCTTCAACATCCCGAAGGCGAAAGGTATCTTCATATGCCCTACAACAGCTCAGATGACGTTCGAAGGCAACTCAAAGGTCTACATGCAAGAAATCAGGAAGAAGTGGATGAATGATTCTTCGATGAAGATATACAACTCAGAAGACCCCAAGTATCACAAAGCTGACTTCAAGCAAGAGATAAGTTACTTGATCATGTTCCTGAATCGAGTAACAGGTAGGCCACAATCATCTACTTTCAAAGGATGGATGTACACTTATTTTGATCATATGTTTACAAAGAACAAGATGATTGACTGGGCTGGCCTTATAAGTCACTGCCTAGATGAACAGCTTGAAAACTTTGATGAAACGAAGTCTTTCTTCATGACTTCATACCTTGTGTATATCTTGGCAAGAAATGTAGTCTATAAAGGACTAACAGCTAAAGGGCAAGTAGGTACAAAGCCGGGACAGATTCTCTCGCACCAGTGTTATCCTCAGCTCCATCTGAAAAACATCAATCACTACAAGAGATTCAATGATGCTTTTGCCATGTTCATAGTGAGAAGGTTAAGAGGCGAACTGCATCGGAGACTAACAGGTGCCACTAGGAACTTCATCAAGCAGTATGGAAGGTACTACATCCAGTATGATAAGTTCACCTACATCAGGATTCAAGGATTTACATCATTCCCATATAGACTGCCTAGATATCCTTCAAACAGGATGGTGTTGCTAGAGGTTTCCAGACAACTGTTAGAGTTTCATAAGATGCAGAAAGCAAGGAAGAAGGCAGGAGTTCAGTTTCCTCTTCAACTTGGTAGATACTATTCTTGTCCATCATTACAGGCAGCCGAGCATTCAGAAGTTGAGCTCCAGGCTTATCATTTGCATCCACATGACTCGAGGAGAGAAAACTTTGATCCACATGGAGCCATCAAGCAGTCTTATTCTTCTTATAAGCATAAAGAACAACTAGAGGATCACTGGGCTGATGCTATAGATGATGATGACATCAGGATGCAAAAGTGTTCAAGATTGAAATGGGACCTGATAAGAGCTACAAAGGTATTGAGAATTCCTGATCAGTTAGAAGGTGATAGAGCTCTTCTTGGTGATGAATATGATAAAATCCGCAATTTGCCTTATGAAGTCAACTGGGCAGATAGAGAAAAGGTCGATGATGAAGGATTGATAAGGCCTGTTATTGCTATCACTGAAGAGCAAATAGACAAACAAGTACAAGCTTTGCTGGATGAAGGTAAGAAACTCACTTATATTAAGATGGGAGAAGTGGATCCGCAAGAACAACATAAAGCACCTAGTAAGGATTCACGAAGCAAAGGAAGTGAGAAAGATTCAGGACAGGGAAAGAAAAGGAAACAGCTTGAGATTGTTCAAGGAGAATCTAGTAGAAAGAAGAAAAGAATAAGTATTGAGACTGCTTCTTCTAGACAGCCAAGTGACATCTCACCGAATCCAGACTTAGTGATTCTTGCCGAGAATGTAGTTCCAGAAGCTCCAATGGAAGAAGTACCTTCTAGCCCACATGATACTGAAATCATCGACGAAGCTAATACCGAGAATAAGGATGATGCTGAAGAGGAGTCATTACCTGCACAGGGAAGACAATTACAACAGCAGCAAGATCTTTCATCACTGCCAGAATGGTTATAGGAAAGAATCAGAGAGAATTGTGAACTTGAAAGCTGTCCTCCCCTTCCAGTTGATGAGTTACTCTTGGATATGTCGAAGGAGAAACCAAAGAAGAAGGCAAATATCCTTTCCAAAATCACTAAAGATGAAGCAGGAGTAAGGAAAGTACATGTAGCAGTTCCTAGGATTGAAAAGAATATAGAGGATGTAACACCTGATGATTATGACATCAATACAATCAATCTGGGTCCTTTGACTGGAATGCAAGTTGAAGAAGAGCTTCAGGATTCAATTGATAATGCCCGAGCTATCATAAGACAAGAAACAGAAGGCAGAATCAAGGCTGAGCAAAGATGTCGTGCCTTAGAACAGTACATTCACCATTTAGTACATCCTATTCATCAGCAAGAAAGGGTTGTTACACCTCCATCTCTCCTTCCTCCCGAAACAGTTGAACATCTAGAAAAGTTGAAGTCTTCATCTCACAGAATGAAGGATTGGATGAAAAGATCAAAGGAGACTACATTCAGACATTTGAGAGATATTATGCAAGTAAATGATAAGATTACTCGCCTTAAGGAGAGGGTACTTGCACTGATGACAGCTTGTGTTGAATTCAAAGACTTCAAGGATCAACATCTACCACACCTAAAGAGTTTGATGGAAACATCAGTTGATGATTTGTTACATGCTGAAGTTATTGAAGAGGGTAGAACGTACAACTTTTCCTCCTGGTATTTTAGTCTTCGCATCAAAGGACAGTTGCTGGAAAAGATAGAAATAGACATGTCAAGAATTAGAAGTGTGCTTCAGAGGATTCAAGATGGAATTCATGCTTCTTTGATGAGGATCTGCAATCCTTTTGGGGAGATGACCTTTGAGAATCTGAAAGAACAAGTTCAAGTTTTCTATTTTCAGGAAAATGATGTTACAGATGAGAGACTTGATAGTATATTCTCACTTGCTGTCCACCTTAGCGACAACAAAGCAAGGATAACTGATTGGGAAAGGACACTTGGCCTTTATTCAGTTGATGTACTTGAAGCCGAAGGAACCATTCAAAATGCGCCAACTGTACCTGTGGAGGAAGTAAAGCAAATAGTGTCCAAGTTCATTGAATGCCAAGCTTTTAGTGATGGATATTCACATGGGGATTCTTCATAGGACAATGATATATCATTCTTATCTTCTTGCGAGGCGTGCCTTTGTTTCTTTCTTCATGGCCTCCCTCATTTAATAAAGATAACTTCTTGTTAGTCTCCTTCATTTAATAAAGTTGATCTCTTTCATTTAATAAAGAGAAGTTTGTTACAACTACTTGTGATGTGGCTTGATATGGTCCGCTGACTCGGCCGATCGATCTTGACCCTTCTTTTCTTTGAGGTCTATAAAAGAGCTCTTGTTGCTCTCATTTGTACGGTTGAAATTTCTGAAATTGTTGCAAGAGCTCTCTGAGATAATAAAAAGATTCATTGCTTTGGTGATTCTATTTGCGTTTCCGAGTGTTGCATGGTTTAGATTTTCAAACGAATATTAAGTTAGATTAAGTTTTCTTTAAGTTCATGTTAGTTAATGAAAGGTTTCTTTATTGCTTTGTGGTGAAATTAGTAAGTTCATACCATTTGTAGTTTGCGGTTCATAGATTGCAGTGCATGGTTAGTCTGAACAATTGGACATCAATTTGATCTTTATGCTTGTTGAATCTTTCATGAGCATAACTGATTTAAACATCTTGTACACCTTAGAAGATTGCACCTATCTTGTGTAGTTGTCCATCTTGGCGAAGCAGGATCTGGTTTGGTTTCACCTCGAGCAGTAATCATCCTTGCATTTAGGATTAGATTAGTGTTTCTAAACCTTGCTCTTTTGTCCTTTTTTACCATTGAGTTAGGATTAGAACCAAGAACATCAATTGCTAAATCATACGCTATCAGCTGTAGTACTTAGACCCTCTAGTATCCACTTCCGTAATCATTGAAACAACAAGTTAACTTGAACAATTGCGTAAGTCCCTTTGTGTGTTAATAGCAGAATCATACTTAGTCACTGAGCTGTCTCTTACCAAAATCATCAGAAGGAACCTTGGAGTCATCTTGATTGATCACCTAGTTCAGCATTCGAGAGACTTTGCTCAAGAGGGAGTCAGATACTTAGTATTTCACTCTAATTGTTGATTTGTCTAAAAACAATCATCAACACTACCCATGTGGCCTCTTGGTAATTTCCTTCCATCTCTCATAGGAGGTTAGTAAATCACATATCATGGTATATGATTGTCTACAAGATAATACATTACAAATGATTCCTCCATATGTTTGTCTACAAGATAATTCACTTGAAATATTGCACAATAAATACATTACAAATGATTCCTCTATATGATTGTCTACATGACATTATTCATGATGATTATATCATAATGGATAATTGGATGTAGACACTGCCTTACTAAGCATGGCTGTGCACAAATCAATAGTATCATGACAGAGGCATTTTGAGTATAAGCATATGATGACTGTCATAAATAAGAATCGATACATTTATGAGAGTTACCATATGATTATCAAGAATTGTGATAATCACTATAAATACATTAACATGAATAACTGCATATGACTACCAGCATACTATTTACTATCAATGATGAAACATGAATATGAATTCGGCATACCTGTGTCGTACGGCCGCCATCGGCATTAAATAAGATAGAGTGCTTACCTGTGATAGAAGATGTATGGCAGTCTGGCAATGATGAATTAATAATAGTATCTACTATTTGGATGGATGTCTTTAGAACTCAGACTTTCTTATCACTGCTCTATCGTATTCCTAATGCAGGTTTGTTTTTCTTCCTTCGAATGTAATATGAATTATCAGTGCTGAATGCTCAATCCTGCCCCCAATAATGAATGATGAATCCTTCTTCTATGGTGTGGAGGAGCCATCGGTGGAGACTCTTAGGCCTTCGTGCCTTTTTTGTTAAACTCATTTAATTACATTTCTTAATGATGATCGATCCTTAGTGGTTTATTCGATCTCCCCATAATTGCCTTTATTTTATTAAAACAAATATAATTTGTCTTTTAGTGTCAAGTCAGCGTTTGTCTTATTCTTATTTTGTCTTTTCTTTTTTGCCATGAAATTTGGCTAAGTATGAAAACATATGTAACCTTCAAGATAACTAATCTTCTTTTCAAATTTCATTTGGAAAACTGCGAACTGTTATGGGCTGAAATTAAGGGACATGACAGGCCTCCCTCCTTAAGATTGCTTGTCCTCAAGCAATTTGTGTGTTTGGGAGTCTAAATCTTCTAATCTTTCCCACGTAGCATCATCATTAGGCAGGTTCTCCCATTTGACAAGATGCTCTATGATGGTTCTATTTCTTAGCCTTCTCTCCCTCGTGTCTAGAATTGCCTCAGGTTCTAATATTAATTGCCCTTCATCATCCAAGGGGGGTAGATCCTCACAGGGTGTGACCTTTTGACCAAGTACCTTTTTGAGTCTAGAGACGTGAAACACATTATGGATCTTGCTATTGTGCGGCAATTCTAACTCATATGCAACCTCGCCAATTCTTCTTATTACCTTGTAAGGCCCATAAAACCTTGGTTTAAGTTTTTCGGCACCATTGGACTTTAAGGAGGATTGCTTATATGGCTGCAATCTTAGGAATACCATGTCTCTGGCTTCAAATGTCCTCTCCACACGCTTCCGATCAGCATATATCTTTTGCTGATTTTGGGCATGATGTAGATTGTCTCTAAGTACCCTTTCAACAGACAACTTAGTCTCTTGGAGGAAAACCAAATCAGGAGAGTGAACACGAATCAACTCACGAAGAACCCTTTGTCTAGGGATGCTATTCATACCCCTAACATTCCAAGATGTCACAATCATGGCTGGGGCTGGAAAAAGCGAGAATCAATAGTCCTCACTGAGCCAGACTCAACCAACGTCTCTCCAATCAACTTTACCTTTTCCCGATCCTTCTTCTTACCTACTTTAAGAGGCTTCTCAGGAGCACCCTTTTTGGGGGTTTTTTGCTGGAGGCCCAAAACAGGAGAAGGGGGCTTGCATTTTCCAGAGTCCCCAACAACCTTCTCAATGATGATCCCAAAACCAGGGAGATCAGGAACCATAATAGTGTCTGTCGTCAAGCTAATTCCCCTAAGCTTAGGTCCTGAGGAAGGGAGATCTGTGTCCATCTGAGCTAATTGACCCCCTGTTGGGGCTTGGGTGGAAAAAGTATTTGGCTGATCCACTAAGCACTTCTCAACAATAGTACTATCGACAACTTGCATTTCGAAGGGAACACCTTCGTCTTGAACCAAGTCCTCTAAAGCTTCAAACCTGTTGAGGGTTTCCTCTTCCTGCTTGTCTTTAAGGGTCCTCTTTTGTCCTCTATTCCTGTTACAAGGCTTAACAGACACAAAACCATCCTTATCCCTTCCACCCCTTGCATGGGGGCCTTACCTTTGTCCACCTTCGAGAAAGACTGATGAGAAGCATTAGCCATACCAGCAGCCGAAGCGGCTTTGGGGCACTTCCGCTGCAGGTGGCCATATTCATGACATAACCGACAACGAAAAGGTAATGCCTCATAATCCAATTGCTGGGTCCAAGAAGTTGCCCCAATGCTTATTTCCACCGAATTCGGCAATGGGTTATTCAAGTCAATTTCTACGCACACTCGAGCAAAGGAAAGAACCCTTTTATTCAAGGTTTGTTGAGAGGGCCCAATAGGCTTACGAAGCAAGAGAGCAATCATCTGTAATATATCACTGCGCTAGCATTCTAGGGGCAAGCGAGAGAGGCGTACCCAAACTGGAATTTGAGAAGTGAGCTCCTTAGTGGAGTTGAAACCCACATGCCAAGGTTTAATGAATAGGCCCACTTGGTTGTAGAAATACGACCTGCCTTCAAAAGCCCGATTTCTATCAGCAATACAAGAAAAGTCCACCATGAAGAAATTGTGGCCGCCAACATAATATCAAAATCCCTGTCAGGGTTCTAGGTCTTGCGAACCCACGAATCAAGAAAGGGGAGCAAAGCCCACATTCCCATGAACTTGCAAATCAACACATGCTTGTTGTAGTACTCCACGTCTTCCGCCACAGAGTCTGGTTGTATCACAAGTATCGACTGTTCATGTGATCTCTCCAAATACCCATTTACTTTGTGTAGCCGGACACCACCATTCCTTGTCAAACCCTTGCCAGGGTTACCCAAAATCACAAAGCTTTGACTTCCTCTAGGAAGTGAAGAACTTGGATCGGACTTGTCGACCGATGCATGCAGCTCCATGAGAAAGAAAGAAAAACTCCTGTCCCGATAACCAGATCATCGGGGGCAGCAAAAACAAACACTAAAGCAGCTCCACAGAAAAAGCAAAACCCAAAAGAAAAAAAAATCAAACCCCCCTAAAAGCATGCAAGCACCCCCACCAGAAACTTGCGCCTCCGTATGCCGCCCCACACACATGCAGACGCAGCTGATCAGAAAAGGAAGAAGAGGAAGCCGCGACCTATTACAAGCCGTGGGATTCCAAACCCTCGTAGCTCCCCTTACTCGACATCCTCCGTCTTCGAATGTACAAAATCCAATTGGGATGTTGCAAGGGAATAATTAATTAATTAATTTAAGTTGTTTAGAGATGTTTATTCTAAAGGCAATTTATGTTTAATTAATTATTTTTATGAAGGATGGTCAGCATTATAAAGTGATATTTAAAGGGACCATAAAAGTGACTTATTTTTGGGGCCCAAAAGTAACGTTAAATTAAAAGAATTTAAAAGTCACTTTTGAGGGGGAAAAATGAAAAGTGGTGAAAAATAATATTTTAATTATTAAAGGAGAGCTTGAGAAGAGGAAGTTCATTTTGTGCATTTATCAAACCCCAACTTCTTGAAGATTGAACATCGTTCAACTTTTCTGCCCTAGGACGAAAACTCTTAGGCAAAGAATGGTTTCGAGGTCGAAAACCCTCGTAGCCATTTGAAGAGTGGATTCATTTAGAGTTCACCTATATGCTGAATGCTTGTAGTTTCGAAGAGATTTGATGATTGATAGAGATATATCATATCTAGATTTGATTTTAAGTTACAAGCTGAGTGGAAGGTTGAAGAATTTTCGATAAATATTTGCGTAGCAAATCATTCAAACATTGAAGGAGAGCATTTGTTATTGCTGGTCGTACCATATCATCTGCTGGCCATACCAAACAACAAGATTAAAGGCAGCCATACCAAGTGTTTGGGTGGGCGTTTGAGGAAAAAAGAGGAAGCGAGTCATGTTTTAAGGGTTTTGAAGACCTAAAATTCCAGCCACACCATATTAACTCTAACAAACCCTTTTTCTACAGCTGGTGATCACTCTCTATGCTGGTTGCAGCCATATAATGAGGCCAAATCTGGGTCGTATAGTCTAGCATGTGTAGATTTTAATGTACATTCAGGTTTCAGTTGGATACACTTCAACTTCAGCATTAATGAGGTTAGAATTGATGACCACTTAGTTATATTGAGAGGGGAGGGATGAATCAGTATATAATAAAACTTTGCTTTCTCTACTTTAATCAATAACAATAAAACATTCAAGTAAGATCTAGCAATTTAGAGCACAGATACAACACATGATTTTACATGGAAACCCTTGCGGGAGAAAAGCACAACAAAATATTGCTTATATATATCTTATTGATCTTCTTCTCTTTCTTGTAGGCTCCAACCTACTTTACATACAAATAGTGAGCTCCAACTCACAGGAGACACCAATCTCCACTTGACAGAATTATAGGCACCAACCTATTGGAGGCTTCAACCTCCACACAAACTGAGTTCCAACCCAGCAAGAGGCTTCAACCTCTATTTGATAGGCTCCAACCAATTAATCCTTCAATGGCTGATATGATTTACTCCTCTCAAATCTGATCCAAACACTACTCTCTTCCTTATATTATCAATTCAATTTACATACATATATCTTTGCTCTTTGACACACTTTTTATCATCAAAATAAATCAGATCTACTCTTCATACTTCTGCTCTTCCTCTTCCTTATATTTAGAAATATTACATTGATTGCTTGCTTTCAAAATCCTCTAACTCTCTCCTTTTATATCTTTTCAATAAACGTAAAAGACATACCTTTTCACAATGTTTACCACCTTTCACAATAGATACAACTCTTGAAACAAATTGCTGCCTTTTCACTATGAAGTCGCTGCTCTTAACAATATTTAATCACTGCTTTATGAATGTAGATTGTACCTTTTAATTATTCTTCATAAGTGCATTGTCTTATCCTTGTCTTCGCACCTCTTTGTTTTATATGGAATGGGCGCACTAGTTAGAGAGGTCGGCCTTATTCTAAGTCGGCCACATTAGATACTTTTTGTAAACCAAGAGGAGTCAGCCCTCTTAATAGAGTCGGCCATTTAGGAGGTTGGCCCTTTATGAAAATTTCATTTTAAATTTAAATCTTTTTTTTGGCGCCAATCTCACATTGTTTAAATCTTTAATTTAAACAAACATATATCTATTTGTCGGCCTCCAATTCCACAATCTATCCAACGGTAAAGTGTAACGGATAACCTCTTAATTGCTTTGCTCTCCAATGGGGATGTATAACAGTTAACTTCTCATTGTAACGGACCATACTTTACTTTGACATTAATGACATCACTTATGACTTCGTGCCTTTGACATCAATGACAATATTTCCAACAAGAATCTCACCAATTTCAGTTCTATGAATGTATGTTCATAAATTTCCCAGGTATAATAACATTTAGTTTCAGAAATATGAACTTAGTGTGGTTTTAAAATACCCATTTTGTGTGAAGAGTTCAGCTGTCAAGGATTAGTAAGTTTGTAACAGCAATATTGAAGTTAATTCTAGTAGATTTGCATTATTAATATGTTGCAGCTGTAAGCTTTACATTTTGATAGTTAAAAATATTAGTTTCCCAACATTTTGTCAGTGGGCATTTTGTCAAACATTTGCAAAAATTTAAAATATTCTGGTCGGGGATATTTCATCTTTATCTTTTGGTTTGCTGATTTATTCCCGTGAAATATTTTTGCTACTATTATAAAACCATATTATAGAACATTAGAGCTGAATTGAGATTTGTTAAAGGTCATAGAGGCCATTATAGAACCATTTTACATAACATTAGAGCTGAATTGAGATTTTTCAAAGGTCCTAGAGGCATTAGATTTGTTAGTTCCTTTTTACAATGTTGCAATACAACAATATTGGAATATCTCAGGCAAGATGAATGAATGAACTTACCTCCAAAATTCATATATGATTTCTGGCAATAGCCATTTGAAGTTGTCCTATTTGTCTCTCCTTGAGTATTCAGGAATCAACAAGTACAAAGAGGCTAGTGCTGAATTAAAATCTGAAAAAAACATTGGATCATGAGTGTTCACTGTTTTCCTGAAGTTGTACACAACATTTTGTATGATTGATGATGAATTACTCGTAACATGTCTCAATAACACAAAAGAAACCAAACTTACAATTGGATCCGTGAGCTGTTCCAAACAGCTCGGTTGATAAGAATGCACAAGAATGTGAAAGTAGTTTGGAGAAACAAAAATTTGATATTGAGAATAACAGGGAATTTGGACAGTTATACCTTTTAATAGTAGTTTCATACACATATGTAATGTCCCCTTCTAGTAAGCCAAAATTTTTCTTTACCTTGCACAATTTCAACTTACAAGAGAGAACATTAGTATTCAATTTTTCCTTTTTCATATCATCATTAGAGTTCACTAATCAATTATCAGTCCATATACTTTTCCTCATTTATCCTTAAGGCTTATAACTTTATGATCGTAATCACAATGATTTCATCTTAACATTAATAAACATAGACATTTCATATTCACATTCTTTCAGTCACAATTCCCATGCACTATCTTGAGAGAGTTCTTGGTTAGCCCTATCATTAATCAACCCTATCTTCCATATGAGCATGGTTTGTTAAGGTGTTATCCATCCCACACGGAGGCCCAAAGGCTTCTCCCAACACCCGGGGTCCTTCACCATTTGGCTCGAGGGGACTTCATGCAAACCGGGCATTCTTCATCCCTTTGAGAGTCACCTACCGTCTGGCACATTTATTATGAACTCATAATACCATAGGCCCAAGAGCTTCACTCAACACCCGGAGTTCTTCGTCTCTTGGCTCAAGGGACTTCACACACACCCGGTGTTCTTCGTCTCTTGGCTCAAGGGACTTCACACACACCCGGTGTTTTTCATCCACTTGAGGGTCACCTAGGTCCAATTTCACATCCGTAACTTAACCCCATACTCATAGTTTGGTAAGATGATTAAGGAGGAGGCTCGAACACCCCTTTCAAATATGTCATGAGTTGTGAGTTATCAATCATTCAATATTGCTATCTTATAGGAATATTATTCCTCATATAAACATTCTTATGCCTTGATCATTCTTAGGCTATTCATTCTCATTCTAACATAGTTATGAGCATTTTCATGTCCATTAGGATTATAACATTTTCATCCTATATATCAATCTATTCCATATATTTATTCATTCTATATTTCAGACTATTCTATATACTTATAATAGCATTTTTAGCTTATCTTTTCTATGATTCTACTTTTCATTCTATGATACCTAATGATATTTCATTCCATTTAGACATTGCTATTCGACTACACATTCTTATTTTGTCATATCTAATATGCTATATACATATGCTGCCCTATATCAGTATTCTTCCTCATCATGCTATCAAACCATTTCATGTTATATCTTACTCTAGTTATGAGTATTCATGACATTGTTAAATTATTCAGATATAAGACATATTAACTATGTTGAGGACCATACCTTGCTTATTGCTGCTTCTAATATCCTATTCTGTGCTGCTCAGACCTGTAGGAAGTTGCATAGATATTTCTTATTGATGTTTGAAGGATCTTGTATGTGAGATGTTCGATTGAATGATGTGTATTGATTGTTCATTGCTGGATGACATGATATCAGATCCGATGATGGTTTCCCAAAATGAGAGATAGATCTCCGTGTGCCACTCCCTATCCATAATAATATCTTCCTTTAAGATATTCCCATGAGATGGATGTTATTGTATATATGGTGATTCGCTGGTGATATGAGATCCTTTTCTTTATTTGATTATGTCTTTCCAAGTGTATTTACCCACTCAGAAATATTTCCCTGATCTGTATAAAATCTGATTCTTCTCCATTTTCTCATCTCAGCCCTCTTTATTAATGCTACTCATATACCTCTTCATTCAAGAGGTGCGACTCTTTGATTAATATTAATTTGACTTAATTTTATGCTCAATTGGATCCGTGAGCTGTTCCAAAGAGCTTGGTTGATAAGAATGCACAAGAATGTGAAAGTAGTTTGGAGAAACAAAAATTTGATATTGAGAATGACAGGGAATTTGGACAGTTACTACCTTTTAATAGTAGTTTCATACACATACCACAACTGAGAAAACTGAATCTCAATGACATAACAGTTCTCCAGGTAGACATGAATAAATCCAATTCTCTTGTTAAATATGAGCAAACTAATACCATTGTTATAACAGATCTGAAGTTGGATTCAAAATCAAACTTCAAACATGATGCCTACATTGATCAGTATGCTACAGTTGATAGTTCTGCATCTGCAGCTACTAATATGGCATCAATGAATGGATCTTCTAAAAAGACACTCTCAGCAACAATGGAAGAACATGTAAAAGCATTTTCCAAGGTCTCTGGTCAATTTTATCCAAATTCAACATACCATTCTTGCTAAGCCATAGGGCTAGCTGTCCCCTGCCAATTTTCCCACATTTCCAGAATGTCTCCTATAGTTTTTCTGATTGGGGACGGCCATAGTTACAAGAGTTGGACTCGGCCCAGACTTGGCAAGCTGATTTTTGACGCAGACTTGGTGCATAGACTCAACAAGACTCCGCAAATTGAAAAAACCATGAAATAGAGAGATTTTTAAGGATTTAAAGCTTTTATCATGCACCCTTTAATAAATAAACTTTAAAGACACAATAAACTAATCAAGTGGAAGCTACTTTGATCACATACACAAGTATACATCGAATACACGAGTACAAAAGTGGATTTTAGCTAAAGGAAGCAACATTTTGAAATATATAAGTATTGACAAATGTTTACAAAACTCATGGATTAGAAAATCCATGGCATCAAAACAAATATCAAAACTAAAACTATAACTACGGCCTAGAGGAACTCGCATCACTTGTCCCAACATCCATAGTTGTAGGACAACTCCTACACGAGTGTTTAAGATAGGTCCTCGATGATGGTGTAGCCATGATATCTACTTGTGTATCCATGACACCAACATCCAAGGGGTCTACTTGTGCTCTATCCTCCTCTGCCATGGCTACTACCTCTATCTCTAGAATCATATGATAAACCCATGCAAGGTCGTCGTTGCAGAAGCGAGGATCCTCAGCCTTGGTGATCCAATTTAATTGTGAAGTAGCCTCCTCTAGAGTGATGGGAGATAAGTCAGTGCCCAGGATTTGCCTCTGATGAAGGCGAAGGTTGTAATGAACATAAACAAGATCATTCAACCTTTGCATCGACAACCTGTTGCACTTCCTGGAGTGTGTGCTCAAACATACTCCAATTGTGCTTGCATCGTGAAGCACTACATGGTTGGCTCAAGACACGAATTGCAATCCTTTGAAGATTTGGCACCTTAGCACCAAACCTTTCCCACCATGCATCTGAAATGAGAAACATAAAGAACTTAATCTCATTGTTCAACTTCGAGTTTCAGCATTAACATAAAAAAAGGGCAAGTTTTAACTTAAATTACACCATTAATATGGCTGCAATGTTGTTTGAGTTTCCTTACATATATCTCATGCAAAGAGATCCCCTTGCGCAAGTTTGTAAATCTCAATCTCAGAGATGATCTTCACTCCAAGTTGAGGATCAGGTACCATTCATTTTATGATTGTGTAGAGCCCACTCAATCTCCTCATTTGCCTTGAAATCCAGGTGAAATTGGAATACCGGATTCAAGAAATAGGTAGTTTAATGTAAGGGCTTGTGAAGTTGATGGTGCTATTGTCGATCAATGATGTCCCATATGGGATGATATTTATCTTCAACCCCACTATAGATGGATCTAATGGCCTCCTTGGCCCTATCCATGCCTTCATATATATAGCCCATTACGGGCTTCACCCCATCTGCAACTTGAAGGAGAACAACTAAAAGCTTTGTGAACTACAATTATTAGTAAACATTAACATAAGTAAGTATGAACAAAAATAAACAAATAGAATGGAACTATGAACAAAAATAAAATGGAAATATGAACTTACATCTACAATCTCCTTTAGCGGAAGTTGAAAATTGTGCTCATTGGAAACCCAGTCAACCATGTCAACCTTTGCATTGGTCTTAGCATATGAAGATGTAGACCACTCCTTGCTAACAAACATGTGCCTTAAGGCCTTTGATTGAAACAAAGATTGCAATGCAATAAAGTTTGTTGCAAAACGAGTTATTCCAAAATGGGTCAACTCCTTGTTCGTGTATTTCCTCATTAAGTTGAGGACCCAAGCATCATTGTATATGTATTTGTAAATGTTTTTACCATGCTCCACACATGCTTTGATTCATGAGATTCTATTAAGATCTTCCAATACAAGGCTAAGGCAATGAGCAACACAAGGCATCCAGAATAAGGATGGGTGCCTATCCATGAGAAGTTTATTTGCAACACCATAATTTGTTGCATTATTTGTAACTATCTGCACAACATTCTCTTGACTTGTGTTGGCCAAGACTTCCTTTAAAACCTCACAAAGGAATTCATCATTTTGTCTTTTCTGAAGCATCAATGGATTTGAGGAAAACTATGCCACCTAAGGAAGAAACATTGAAATTTGAAATGCTAATGTTACTCATTAAAGTAGAAGTTAGAAATCTTAATCACTAAATCAATGGATTTTAGGAAGCACAACCACCTAAGGAAGAAACAAGGAAATTTAACGACGTCCTATTCCTCCTATTTGTCCAACCATCGGTTATGATTGTGCGATCCTTCACATCTCACGCTGCTCCTCAATTTTAGCCCTTCACATAGGCCACCTTTAGAGTTGAAATGGAGCCCTTTATCTCCTCATCATCAAGTGCTTTGAACCCCACACCACAAGCAATAATGGCATCTACCATATTTTGCCAATAAGGAGACCTAAAACAAATAAAAAAAACAAAATAAGTATTGGATATATGAATGCTTCTAGATTTGATTGTGTAATAGTTTTTCTCATCAACGTTTTGGATCACACGTGATCCATCATTAGGATGCAGAGAGAAAGAGAAGAGAAGGTGAAATGACCGTGTAATAGTTTTTCTTATCAACGTTTTGCATCACACTTCGTGATCCATCATCAGGATGTAGAGAGCAAGAGAAAAGAAGGCAAAATGATGGATCATGGAGTGTGATCTGAAACATTGATGAGAAAAACTATTACACAGTCAAATCCAAAAACATTCATATATCCAATATTATGGACTATGAAAATTTGATGTCCTTAAAAAAAGTATTATATAATTTAGAGTTTAAATTCTACAAAACCCTAAATTTAAAAATTCAAGAGAAACAAATCAAACAACATATTATAAAACAAAAATAATAATTGATTACCTAGCTACATGAAATGGAATGGAACAATGAAACCAAAAGTCTTTCATACCCATGCTCTGAAGTGATGGTTGGGAACTTGGAGTAGTGCGTGGTACAATATATGAATCTAATTTGGATCCACCAACTCTAGGCCCAACACTAGCACTACCATAGCCACTACCACTACCACTAGCATTTGAAGATCCAAGAAATGAAGGAATTGAAGAAGAGTCTCCATGAATGGCTGCCATCTCTTCTCTTTGCATTTTTATTATTTCGTTTTGTTGGTCAAAGGTCTCTAATTGGCTTTGTACCTCGCACACAACTTTAGGAGCCACAAGTGTGCACACTTTAAAATCTTGGCATGACATTTGTGCTAGGTGATATTTCAATTGATTAATTCTTTCACTAATGTTCGTCTTGCAATGTTTGCAAACCAATTTCCCTTTCTTTGACCTTGTGATGAGATGTTTCCAACAAGGGTCCTTTCTAACTGAGGTTGACATTAGAACAATCTATAAATGTGAAGTATGCTGCAATAACAAATAAATAGAAAATAAATTAACATTTAGGGTTTCTAGTTAAATTAAAATAAAAAATCAGAAAAAAGTAACATAGTTAGGGTTTGTAGCTAAAAAATTAGAAAAACTAGGGTTTGTTCATAAAAAGAGATAAAAAATAGTTAGGGTTTGTTTCATGAATCTAAAAAAAAACAAATGTAGAAGACAAGTGAAATTAAAAATAAAATAAAAAGAAAATTCAAAATAGGAAAATACATCCTCAAATTTTCTTCAACTTGATGGTGGGCTGCTCCAAATTAATAGTGGGCTCTTCCAAATGCACCATAGGCTCCTTATATGAACTGAGGGCTGCTATGAACCTGCCTAAATGGTATTCAATGAACGTTTGCTGCTCAATTTGTTTAACGTTTTTGCTTCAAGGGCATGTGATTTTAGTTCCAATGAATTTCTTTAGAGTCTTAGAGATCATGTTAAAGTATTAGATTTTGCCCCTTTTTTTAGTTTATTTCTTTGATTTTGACATTGCAATTGGGCGGTCGAGTCTTCCTAGTGGGACTCACTAGGTCTGGCAAGTCTAGTAGATTCGGCGAGTCTGACTAGACTTGCCGGGTATTGGGTCCCAAGTCCTTGGGCGTATGTTTGCCCTACTCACCTTGGAACTCGCCAAGTCCTTGTGAGTCTTGTAACATTGGGGACAACCCAAGGGACATTTCCTAGCCATCCCCATGTCTCCAAAACGTCTTGGGATGGGAACGACTAGAAATCCATAGGGGACACATCCCTGTGTATCATAAAATATTTAATTTGTGTCACAACTAGTTAAGGTTATGTGGATTTAGAGATGCAGATCTTTCCAAGAAATGGGAAAATGGGAATCATTATGCCTTTGAAAGAAAGAAATTGTATTGATTCCTTTAAGTGACCAAAGTAGGTCAATGGGGCTTATAAGGACATTGAGTTACAATAGAAAAGTACTAGAGATAAAAAAGAGCTCTAGGTGCTTAAAAAATGACGAGCTTAAAAACTAAAACAATGAAAGCATAACTAGATGGTGAAAAATGTGTATATCCCAACCATGATAAACAACTACAAATATAATAGCCATGCGAAAGTAGGAACCTTCAAAGGAAACAAGGGCAGATGAAGACAAAAGTTGGAGATTGATGCTAGAAACTAATATTGTCATACGTTTTGGTCAACGTTCACAGCAGAAGAATTGACAACATAATTATCAAGCACCACAATTAGACCAATGCAAGATTTGATAATGTCCATAGGAGAAATTCCTAGGTTTAAGCATGTCAAGTGGGATGCTATCTCTTGAATTTTTTTCTCAACACCAAGCTCAATGAGTTTCAACTTTCTATAGGTATAAAGACTATTGGTCATAAGCACTATGCTTGTATACGAGGCCATAGGAAAAATTACCTAAATCCTATTCAAGGTCAAGTAAAAGTGTATCCATTACACTTGGTTTAAGAGGGAGAGGGTTGGGATATGCTATTTGTAGCACGTAGAGTTTGTCTCATTGATCTGTTACAAACTTTGTGGACCCATTTTATCCAAGTGATACTTAATACCTTTAACCTTTGAGATAGCTGAATCGAAGTAATTAATCTAGTAGCATTGGGCATCCCTTTCAATGCCCTACCTCTAAAGATTAGAACCTCCTAAGAGGAAAGGGCCAATCGGCCCTGATTAAGATAACCAAAGGTGGATAGGAAACCTCATCAGTCTTGGACCATGTACAAACAATATTGCCTCTCCAGATCTTATGGTAGATGTGATAACTAAATGCAAAGTGCTCCTCATTGTCCACCTTATGGATACAACAAAGCTGATATATTTTATCAACATAAGGTATTTGGTGGTAGGGCTAAACTTGCAACTAGTGGAAACAAACCCTCAATCGACAAGAAATATTCCATAGGCCATGTGATCAATGATCTTGTAGATATATTGGACAATGGTTCCAAGAAGCTATAGGGGAGAGATCCAACTGGTATGACTGTAATGTTGAAAATGTTCACCTTGATCATTCTATTTCAACACCTTTGTGGGTAGAAGGTGAGTGGGGTATCTAATGAGTATATGAAGGGATGAAGTTAATCAACAGAGATGTTGACAGACTGAAGAAGCAAACTAGCCTCAAAATACCATCACCATTGATGCCTAGTGAGATTGAAGGAGGCAGCACTCTCAAGTCAACAAAGTGCCAAATATGGTTATCTCTAATGACACGAGGTTGAGTTACTTAAGAGACCCGAGTCTTTGAAGAAAGGAAGTGAGCCTAAAGATGATCTCAATATAAATGGAATTGATAATAAACATGGTTTGGACCATTGAAGCAAAAATCATGAAAAAATTGCAATTAAGTGTGATTATTTGCGAATTGGCATGGTTGGCATTTTTTCCCCTAATAAATTGCTTTTTTTCAAAATATTGTGGTGAACGATGTTTGACCGATTTTTCATGGTTAATTGTGATAAAATCATGAAAATATGTTTGAAACACGTCGAAATGCGACTTTGAGTACTTTTTGACGATTGTTTCGATTGCTTGTTTTTGTTTTGGTGCTAGGTTTTAACACACCTTATAACATTTGTTTCTAAGGATTTTACTTAGTTTATTTCATGTTTGGAGGCATGTTTCGTGTGGCATTTTACTCTTAGTTTCTTCCTGTGTTGGATTTTACGTGCATTTTACCATGACTTCATATGGGGCGACACATTTGCATTTGACTGCCACTTCAACAACGATGACTTCCGACTAATTTATTGCTCATCTCTCATACTGCAACTTAGGCTTCTATATTCATCGACAGGAAAGAGGTTCAATCATGAGAATTTCAGGACTTGTATTGATATCGATTGCTTCATCTATTGCTTCTGTATGTTTTGTAAAAGATGTGCTTGAGCTTCTTTGAGCATATTTCCACTCTGCTAGATAATTGGTGTTTTGTATACATTCTTGAGCTCAATATGCATCTGGTCATGGCCCCTCTTTCATCCCTTAATTTCAAATGCTCATAGTCAATCAAATATGGATGTTGTGTGACTTCTATTTCAGAAATTTCAAATTGCTCATGTAGTGTCACCATTTTTGAGAAGGGATGCCTTGTATTACCAAACAACAAACTATCTTTAGATATGTAATGATCTGATATTTTACCAATTAAAGATTGGAAATAATAAACATTGAGGAATTCTCCCTATTACCCTCTATACTTTTCCATACTTAGTCAATTTTGAAACCAAGAAGAAAAAGACAAAATAAGTAAAAGACAAAATAAGGAAAAAGACAAAATAAGAATCAAGACAAAGAAATTAACAAATGAAAGTTATTATACTTGCTAAAGGATACGATGCATAAGGAGGCAATTTAGAAGAGTCATGTCTTCTCCAAAAGGGCAGTAAATGAAAGCTATATAAACATCAAATCATATTCTCCAAAAGACATAAAAAAAACATCTGCAGTTCAAAGGTCAAACAGAAGCAAAGCAAGATATATATTTCTGTGTAAATACTTAACTTCAATCAGCAGATAAGTCCATAACCAAAACAATTGGCATAAAGTAGATACTCTGCATAATTCAGATCTGTTATCAAAGATATTACAACAAGCATTATAAGAAGACTTTCCAACAGCAAACTGCCATTCTTGCAGGCTCCAGTAATCAAACTGACATAATACCACAGGTATGACAGTACATTGTTTCCCTTGCTTGTATTAATGTTCAGTATAACACTGCATTTATTTACAGCCAGTTCTGAGCAATATAATTCATGGACAGTCATATGTAATATTCACTAACTGTATATCATTCATTAACCACATACGGGATCAATGAAGGGTGACATGTCTAGTATATCATTCATAGTCGATGTATTGGTCTTGGCTACCTAGAGTACCAAGAATCCTCACGGATGCCTTAGCCTCAAGAATACACCAAGTAGTTCTTGAATAAGGATGGGAGACAAACATAGCCTATGATGAACAACAACATGCTACACCCTATCAACCCCATATGGTGTTAAGGAATAGTATATAAGTTATAGAGAAGAAGTGTATGTTGATAAGATCATGAAGATAGCATGTGAAATGTCATGATAAATGGTGAACAATGAACATATGAATTGCATTCTGTAACAGTAACAATAGCTGACTGTGATAGCATGAAATCATTATAAATTATGAATTGTTTACATTGCAATCAGTTTAGTTAGATTAGGTAATGAGTATGAAATATTTATGTGCATTTTCATTATAATGAACTAAGGAAAGAATACAAAGAGTATAAGTACATAAAAGGCACGAATTCCTAAAATAGAGGAAGGCAATAATGTTAATCAACTCACCACTATGAGGAGTAGGGAAGATTAGGGGCGGGCAATCAACCAAGGATAGGTACGGGTTCATTGGTCTAGAGCACCCCTTCGAGCCCTTGTCTCAAGATGGTACCTTAGGGAGCAAGAGGTAGTCTTTTGACTTGAGTGGTCTAGAGAACCCCAAGTCAAAGGAAGGTCCTAGAGTGGCCTGGGTCTAGAGTACCCCTCGAAGGAAGAACGACCTATACCATTGGCATTGCACCCTAACGGATTCACTCTCATAAGATGGAGGATTTGATTAACAAAAGGGCCAAGTAGATCTCTTCTAGGGAATCATGAAATGTATACATCAATCTATGATAACAAATGGCATATGTTTATAGATGATATGTGAATTTAGAGAAGAATTGTATACTAATGTTCTCTTTGGTGAGTTGAATTGTGCAAGGTCAAAGGAAAAATTCGGACTCACTAGAAGGGGACATTACAAGATAAACCCAATGTCACTGACACGTCCAAATTCCTAATTTGGAACCATTTATGAAATCTAGGTAAAAATGTGCACTTATACTTTGAGTAACAATCAACTTTTTTTGCACAGTTTGCTAGCTATGTTATGAATAACAATCAAATTCTTAAGAATAAAGAAAAGGTATCTTTTTAGATTGCGGTTTCTAGTTTTTGCTGCTTTTTTTTTGGCAAAATAGTCTTTATCTAACTTGTACATTGTCACGTCCCAATGAAAAGGCATTGTTTAAATTAAAGATTTAAACATTATGGTAAAAATGGAGTAGTCGTTTCGTTAAATATGGTATTCATCATCATCAATTTGGATGATAATCATATATATAATATTATTAATATAATAATATTAAATTATATAAATAAAATATATTTATATTTATAAATAATAAATATAAGTACAAATATAATATTATGGATTTAAAATATTATTATGATTATAATGATTATAGTATATTATATTATTAAAATATAATATATATAAATATAAATATGATACTTAGTCAATGATTTATAATCCCTCTATGTTGCGATCCATTAATCAGCAACAAGGTGACCAGCCACTAATATCTAAAATAAATACCTTTCACATATAATTGAAGACATAAAATCTAAGTTTTATATATAATTCAGCGATTAACATACATGCCAGCGATCGTTATATGGCAAGCTAAATTTACATGGGCTCATTCCCTAAAAAGTGCGACTCAAACTTGTGTAAGCAGCGATTGATTAAGTGCCAAAACTTTTAAATAAGACAATTATCCTTATGGCATACGATCATATGGAAAAAGGTTATGGTGAATAGGTGAGGGCTGTAATGTCCCCATTTTGCAAGTAACTTAAAAAGGTTTTAATTGTAAATTAATTTTATAAATTATTTTTAATTGCTTTATAAAATTAATATTTTATTAAGTTACTTGAGTCAATTTAAAACACTTTATAAAATAAAGTGTTATTGTGTAGACAAAAACAATCATTTAATAAAGTTAAGTGATTGTGTACACAAATACCATCAAGTGATTGTGTACATAAAAACCATCATTTAATAAGTGATTGTGTACACAAAAACACTCATTTAATAAAGTTAGTCCAGACCTATTTGGAGTGAGGGCTTTATAAGGAGCAGCTAGGATTCATTTGAAATCATGTTTTTGACTTGGTTTTTGCATATTGAGTTTATCTCTTGGCTGAAGACAAATTTCAGTCCAATCAAGGTGATGATCCCTTGATAACTAGGGTTTGGTGATGGCCCCATTCCCATTTTGAGAGGTGGATGCAATCAGTATTCATCATAGAGCTTATTGGAGACCATTACTGTGAATTTGTAGAAGACATTGTTGGTGATTTGAATATCATTACACATTGTTGAAGTTGTTGAAGATTTCATTGAAGATCCGTTGCAATTGTTGAAGACTTGAAGATTTATATCATTGTTTCAGCATTTCTGGGCAGATTTCAGTCAGGTACAGGTATATATCAGACCCAATCAGACTTACATCAGTCATATGTTCAGAGCATTGATCATCTCTTATCGTTCCAAGGTTCAAACAGCTCAATATCCAGCCCTATCGCTTCATTTTGGAGAAGGTTTTGCATGGTTTTAGCCTAGGGTTTGAAGACAGATTTCATGTCATATCAGGGTTTTGTTGCAGTCAAATCAGACCTGAAAAAGTGTTGTTACAGCCACAAATCAGTCAAGGGTTGATGTGTTTTTCATCATGGCTATCTACGGTTTCATTCTACTATCATTGGACTAGAGTTTGCTATGTATTTTGGGCAAATTTGCATAATGTATGTGATCTGATTTTCAAATCAGACTTGTTGATTGTAAACTACAGCCAAATGTCATTTGTAACCAGCCCTTGAAATAAATTAAGAAGTGAAGCTTGTTTCCGGGTATGTCATTCTCATGTTTTCATTGATTTGATTTGAGCATAACTTCATCATAACGAGTTATTTCATTGTGATATTGAAACCTTTCCATCTACACTACTTTCTAAACATATGAGTGAAAGTGATTTGTGAAAATATTGATTGCATTAAGAGAAATTCAAATCAGAAAATTCATATCAGCAAGGCAAAAATTTCAATTAAAATTTCATAGCATTTAGAATTTCAGAGCAATATCCATTTGGGATATTACAAGGGCTGTGAATTAACAGCGATTCATTTACTAAAGCATACACCCCATTAGAGACAACGATTCAGTGTAAAGTTGCACCCATTGATGGAGAGGAACGTATATAAAGAGGAATCTTCATAAAATCAGAGGATCTCATCTAATCATATCTAGCTGGTACACACTATTGACAATTCATACAAGAAACGTGAGAATTGATAGAATGAATTGCAACAATATTCAAGGGTTTAAGACCCCCATTTTGTAAACCTCATCTAAAAACAATTTGGAGGTGGATCGCAGCCATCTGGAGAATATAAAGAGGGAGACGCTTCTGTAGCAAGGAGTACTCTATGTTCAATACATCTACTTTCAAGAATATTAAAACTATAGTATAAGGCATTGCGAGAATATAGTGGGCATTGAATATCAAAACAAAGCAAATCAAGCAAGGTATGCAGTTATGGTCTTTCTCTTTATGACGCCAATTCTGACACAAATTGTGCTTTGACTTTATGAATAACAAATGTTAGTATGCATGATAATAAGATCACATAAATATATTTTGGCTGACGGTAGTATCAATTCATATATGCATTAGGAGTAGTGTTTTTATAAACATGAATAGACTTTCAAGTTAAGTGATTGCGTTTATGATCATTAAGTAATGTTAACCATGAATAGATGAACTGATTTTAGATATGATTATGAATGTGCATAGAAAGAATAGACTAACATGACAAATGAACTACATGAAAGATGATAATGTTATTATCAAAGGCATAAAGGGAATGTTATAGAAATAAGAATGAGGACAAATATGCTGTCTATGAGGAATAACACGATCAATGGAAAAACAAGTTTATGATATGCTTGGAGTTGACTAAGACTACCATTAACCCCTCTATCACCTTTTGGGTATGATGTAGTTGGGAGTAGTTGGAATTAGCCTACGTAACCCTCGATTGGATGAGATACTCCGAATGCGAGTGAAGTCCCTTGAGCCAAGTGATGAGGAACCCTGTGTGTGGGTGAAATCCTTGGACCTAGAAGAACTTGTAAAAGTTAATTTTGCTCTACGGATGGTGACCCTTGTCTGGATGAGGTACTCTGGGTGTGAGTGAAATCCCACGAGCCAAATGGTGAGGGACTCCAGGTGTGAGTGAAACCTTTGGGCCTCCGTAAGAGATGGTTGGACTATCTTCCTAATGAAGTCATACTCGGTGATCTAGAGCTAGTTAATGCTTGAGTCTACCTTAAGTCCCTCCTGAGCCATATCATGAACAAGTGATGAAAATGAATAACATATATGTGAATGTGTTTATGAATTGAGAATGTTATAGGACATGATGATGAAATGAATTATATGAAATATAATGTGAATATGGTGAAATGTGTTATAGTCGCAATGAATTTATATTGAAATAAAAGATGAATCGAATACTAATGTTCTCTTTTACTAAGTTGAAATTGTGCAAGGTTGTGAAGAATTTCGGCCTACTAGAAGGGCTATTATAAGTGGTATCAGAGCAGTCATCTTGCCATCTTGTGTGTACTATGTGTGCCTTACATGCATTCAAGTGTATACTTGTGGTATATGTGAATTCAAGTGTATTCAAAGGTTTACTTTGTGACTTATGTGTATGCTTTGTAACATATGTTAAGGTGAATACTTTGTGTAATGCGTGTACTCACATGTATACTTGGTGACCTTGGAATGGTGGACGGGTCCACGGTGTAGGATGGGATGCACCGAATCCCCTTTCCAATTGTCCGATAGTATACTTATATGTATTAGTGCAAATTGTTTGTATTCATTACCTTATGACTTATGTACTCGAGTATGTTCCATGTATTTATGCTTCATGTGTATACTCCATACATTACATCTGTTTATATCTACGATGCTTTTATGGGTATTACTTCATGCTTTAACCTTACTTGTATGTTTCCTGTGTGTGTATTTACATATATTCTTGTGTGTTTTCACGTATTTTACTTCTGTCTGTGTGTGTTTTTGCATATTCTTGTATTTACGCTTCTTATCTGTGTAATCTTGTGTATTTTCGTGTATTGCTTCATATTTGTATGCTTCCTAGTGGTATGCTTGCTCATGTTGATGAATGTATGCTTCTTATATCTGATATATATTCTCGGCATGTATACTTCGAGCTCTATAGGTGTTCATACGTATGCTAATTAGACATTCATGTGTATATTTAATATGTATACTTCATTGAGTGTATTTGTATGCAAATGTATGCTCTATGACTTTGCAATTGTATTCAAGTGTATGCTTTGTATTCAAGTGCATGCTCTAAGACTTTATCCAAGGGAGTGTTTCTGTGTTCAAGTGTATGCTTTTGTATTCAAGTGTATGCAATTGTATTCAAATGTATGCTCTATGAAGTGTAATTGTCTCAAGTGTATGCTCTAACATGTCTTTGTATTCAAGAGTATGCTTCATGACTTGCATATGTATTTGAGTAATTGTATTTGTACTCAAGTATATAGTTTGTAATCCTATTCAAGTGTATACTCTATGATTCTGTGAATTGTATGACCTGTATTTAAAATTGAATGAGTGCATGCTCTATAACTTGTATTTGCAATTGTATGAAGTTGTAATCGTATGACTTGTATTCATATGCGCATGACCAGTATGATTGTGTATGGCTTGTATTCAAGTGTGAATATGTATTCAAATGCATACTCCCTAACTTGTATTTGTATTTTAGGTGTACTTTGCATCTTGTATTCGTATTTGAGTGTATACTCTCTGAATTTGTATTCAAGCATGATTTCGTTCATACTTTAGTGTATTAAATGATTATGTATTCGAATGCACGACTTTGCCCCTGTATGACTTGTATACTCCATGATTGTATGCTTTATGCAATTGCAATTGGATGACTTTGTAATTGTATTTGAAAATTGAGTGTATGTGTATATTCTATGACTTTGCAATTGTATGAAATTGTATGACTTGTATTTGTGACTGTATGAAGTGTATTCAAGTGCATGCTCTATGAACATGTATGATCTATGAATGTGTATTTGTATGCAAGTCTATACTCTCTGATTTGTATTTGTACGCAAGTGTGCACTCTCTGACTTGAAATTGGTGTTCAAGTAAATACTCTGTCTGACTTGTATGTGAATGTATACTCTAGGGTTATTTGAATGCATACTCTATGATTTGTCTTTGAATGTATTCACTATGACTTTGTGCATTCAATTGTATAATTATAACTGCGTGTATTCATGTGTGTACTCCACGACTTATATACATTCAAATGCACATTTCATGACGTACTTGTATTCATATCCATGTATTACTTGGCGTGTTACATGTATGCTTCATACCTTATTTATTATGTATACTTTGTGAATTACGTGCATGCTTCATGTTTTGTGTATCAAGTGTACGCTATATGTTTCAAGTATTACATGCGTATACCTGTGTATTACATACTATGTACTTTGTATACTTTTGTGTATCATGTATTAAATGTATAAGCTTTGTGTATGCTTCATGTACTACATGTGTTTGCATATACTTCAACATGGATCTTCTCTCTTCTAAAAATCGTATCGATTACGCAATCTTATCATCATTATTAAACACTTCTACGATCTACCTTCTCTACAATATCATTTGATTCATCTTTCCAAATTCTCAAGATGTCTTCTTCATTTATTGGAATCTTGAAATCTCAATACTCTCAAGTCTACTTTAGCATTGAAAATATTTCATTGTCTAAACCCATGTCTTCATCTATGATACTTGCATCACGTCATTCAAAACATCAAACAAATGCTTACCTATGTACTTTTTGTCTTTCATTAGACCTTTCGAGTATTCCTTGGTCATAAATTCTCTTCATGGAATCACAATCATTTTTCTCTTCAGCAATATTCGTTCCGGATCAAATCCACGCTTTCAAGGTATGTAATGTCCCCTTTCCAGTGGAAACACTTAAACCTGAATCTACATTCAAAGTGATTCTCAAGGAGACATTAGAAATATTATAGATTAATAATTTCAATGATAAGATCAAATAAGATCAATGATAATGTTTTCATTTCATTGCTTGTTAAAGGATTATTTATTTCCTAATTGTTACTTGTATATTGATAACCATTCCATAATCCAATCATTCATATTTCTTATTACTTTTCCTCATGGAACTAGGCTTTATATGTATAGGGCGCGCTGAAACCATCTCTTAACCCAGCCTACGGGAACTATGTCCTAGCCTACGGGCTTTAATACGGATGGGATTACTCCGCCTCTCCCTTATAACACCTATCATTCCTTGAAGGATGAAGTAATAAAGAAATATATAGAAGTAATAACTACGTTTATCTCTCCATGTCATCTTCCTTCTATTCCTTAACCATGGATGGGGAATTATATGTCTAGGGCGCGTTGAACACTCTCCAATGCATTATGAATGGAATTACTTCGCCTTTCCCTAGCATTCTTGTCTAGGGTGCGTTAAAACCTCTCTAATGCATTGTGATGGAATTACCTCGCCTTTCCCTAACAAGACCGCCTCTCCTATAGTTATAGGAAATAGAAGTGATGAGATGGTTATGTTTTTCTCCTCAAGTTTCATAATGTATATTTATGTTCATATATGTCTCAATCATGTTTCTTTATTTAAGAATGTACTTTCAATCAACTATTTGTTGACATAGTATAGTTCTATTTTGCTTATATAGTGGGTTTCACTATTTTTATATATAATTCTGTTTACCTTACTTAACTAATATCTGAATTCTATGCATACAGATCTCTATTGTAATGGAGATTAATCTTACACATATATATTTACATTGGTTCCTATGCACATAATACTCTTATTACTTGATTTTCTTTAACCATAAATTATACATAATCTAACTTACCTGATCGCTGCCCCTTGAATCTTATTTCCTTCTGCTGATTGTTATTTTCTGATTTTTTCTGCTCTTTCATAATTACTAATCGCTGCCATGGTGATATGTATAATATAACATTAATATACATCAATATATCTGCTGCATTAGTCCATGCCTCCCCATTGTATATTCAAACTTCTATATATGTATATCTTGAAGCATTGCATTTGAGGGAGACATCCCTTGTCAAAGGTGATGTCCGCTGCCTTAACTAATCTATTCATTTGTTAATAGAGTCTTTACTTCTTTAAAATGCATCGTGGCCTTCTTGAGTAGTAAGTCCTTAATATAAAATCTTTCTTTATTAGATTTGCTTATCCCTTTATTTACATATATTTATATTATTATATAATATTTAATAATAATAAGATTTTAATTTATATTTATTATTATATAATATTTAATCATTAGTATTTATAATCCTATTTTGATATTTATATCTATCTTACATTTATTATTTATATTTATAATATATCTTGTTAATTATATAATATATTATATATTATATTTGTATTTATAGTATATTTATTATTATATTATTATAATAAATGATTATAATAATATTTAAATTATTAATATTTATTTATATATATATATTATAATTATTATAATTATAATATTATTTGATAATATTTATAATTGTATTTATTATTTATAAATACAATAAGTGTATTATATTTTAATAAAATAATATTATTATATATGGATAACATTATATATGTTTATTAAATATTATTATATACATGATCATCATCAAAAGCGGCTTCTCTATCTTATCATGATGTTTTAATTTAAATGATGCTTTAATATCGGGTCATGACAAGGTAGACGTTAAAAGGTGCGAAGTAAGGAAAAGAACTCGTTGTAATTGCTTGAGGACAAGCAATTTTGAGTGGGAAGGGCTGTCATGTCCCGATAATAAGGCATTGTTTAAATTAAAGATTTAAACATTGTGGTAAAAATGGAGTAGTCGTTTCGTCAAATATGGTATTCGTCATCATCAATTTGGATGATAATCATATATATATACAATAAATATATATAATATATATTATATAATAATATTAAATTATATAAATAAAATATATTTATATTTATAAATAATAAATATAAGTACAAATATAATATTATCGATTTAAAATATTATTATGATTATAGTATATTATATTATTAAAATATAATATATATAAATATAAATATGATACTTAGTCAATGATTTATAATCCCTCTATGTTGTGATCCATTAATCAGCAACAAGGGGACCAGCCACTAATATCTAAAATAAATACCTTTCACATATAATTGAAGACATAAAATCTAAGTTTATATATAATTCAGCGATTAACATATATGCCAGCGATCGTTATATGGCAAGCTAAATTTACATGGGCTCATTCCTTAAAAGTGCAAGCAGCGATTGATTAAGTGCCAAAACTTTTAAATAAGACAATTATCCTTATGGCATATGATCATACGGAAAAAAGGTTTACGGTGAATAGGTGAGGGCTGTGAATTAACAGCGATTCATTTACTAAAGCATACACCCCATTAGAGACAACGATTCAATGTAGAGTTGCACCCATTGATGGAGAGGAACGTATATAAAGAGGAATCTTCATAAAATCAGAGGATCTCATCTAATCATATCCAGCTGGTACACACTATTGGCAATTCATACAAGAAACGTGAGAATTGATAGAATGAAGTGCAACAATATTCAAGGGTTTAAGACCCCCATTTTGTAAACCGCCTCATCTAAAAACAATTTGGAGGTGGATCACAGCCATCTAGAGAATATAAAGAGGGAGACGCTTCTGTAGCAAGGAGTCCTCTATGTTCAATACATCTACTTTCAAGAATATTAAAACTACAGTATAAGGCATTGTGAGAATATAGTGGGCATTGAATATCAAAACAAAGCAAATCAAGCAAGGTATGCATTTATGGTCTTTCTCCTTATGACGCCAATTCTGACACAAATTGTGCTTTGACTTTATGAATAACAAATGTTAGTATGCATGATAATAAGATCACAGAAATATATTTTGGCTGATGGTAGTATCAATTCATATATGCATTAGGAGTAGTGTTTTTATAAACATGAATAGACTTTCAAGTTAAGTGTCATGCCCCGATACGACGGCATAGTTTATATTAAAATTTAAGCAGATAGAGAAGCCGTTTTGATGATGGCCATATTTAATGTTATATATAATAATATTATTAAAATAATATATATATATTATTAATAAATATGACAAATATAATTATAAATATATAATACAAATAACAAAGTAGATATTGTATAATTAATAAGAGATTATATTGATAAAATATTCATGAACTAAATGTCATTAATTATGAATATTAAGGATTAAATATTATAATAATTATATATATGTATTTATTATATATTATAAAATATCAATAAATTAAGGAACAATTAGAGTAAATAAGAATCGGGGGCCTAAGACTACGTTCCATAAGGTCTTATAATATGTGACTATGAGGGTGGCGATTTAAGAGGTAGCAATTCGTATTAAAGACAATGATTAATTGGTGAGAGAGCAGCGATTAAAGAAGACAAAGGGGTGCGATTATATCGAAAGAGATTTTGTTTTATTCTGAAAAGGTGCGACTTGTCAGTGGGGAAAGACTTGCATATTTTGAAGACTTGAAGTTCATTGGAAGGGCCAATCAGCGGGCAGCACCACATATCAGCATACTGCAGATTCCATTATCATCATCCATTAATGATCAAATTATACGGTGGCAGCGATCAGCAATTGAGGAGGATTACATGGCAGCGATCCCTATCAGTTATTCCAAATGATGCATGAAGCACCTAATCTAAGACAGATATAATAAGTGATACGGTTAACACAGATATACTCAAAAATGTTGACGGGATGTATATATGGAAAAGTTAAGAGTTATTAAGGCATCGAACAAGTCTTGTCATCATTCCTCATCGATCAGATTTAATCTTCCACTCCATCGCACAAGGATTACAAAGAGACATCGAAGCATTGATAGATCCTATAACACCATCGACCAAATATAGATATCTCTATTACTAACGAATAAGCTGCAATCTCCAATAGTGTCAATTAACAACCGCACATTACAGATTTAAAAGAGGATATTGAAACAGCAAATAAAGCGTTCACCCTACAGCAAAAGACATACGAATTGAGGAGATTGTAAGTATTCTACACAGCTAACAAAGAGAGTAATCTGCCACGAATTAAAGGTAAGGAGAATTTTGACTTACAAAAAGGGGACATTACATTAAGTGATTGCATTTATGATCATTAAGTAATGTTAACCATGAATAGATGAACTGATTTTAGATATGATCATGAATGTGCATAGAAAGAATAGACTAACATGACAAATGAACTACGTGAAAGATGATAATGAACTGTTATTATCAAAGGCATAAAAGGAATGTTATAGAAATAAGAATGAGGACAAATATGCTGTCTATGGGGAATAACATGATCAATGGAAAAACAAGTTTATGATATGCTTGGAGTTGACTAAGACTCTACCATTAACCCCTCTATCACCTTTTGGGTATGATGTAGTTGGGAGTAGTTGGAATTAGCCTAGGTAACCCTCGACTGGACGAGGTACTCCGAATGCGAGTGAAGTCCCTCGAGCCAAGTGATGAGGAACCCTGCGTGTGGGTGAAATCCTTGGACCTAGAAGAACTTGTAAAAGTTAATTTTGCTCTACGGATGGTGACCCTTGTCTGGATGAGGTACTCCGGGTGTGAGTGAAATTCCACGAGCCAAATGGTGAGGGACTCCAGGTGTGAGTGAAACTTTTGGGCCTCCGTAAGAGATGGTTGGACTATCTCCCTAATGAAGTCATACCCTGTGATCTAGAGTTGGTTAACGCTCGAGTCTACCTTAAGTCCCTCTCGAGCCATATCATGAACAAGTGATGAAAATGAATAACATATATGTGAATGTGTTTATAAATTGAGAATGTTATAGTACATGATGAAATGAATTATATGAAATATAATGTGAATATGGTGAAATGTGTTATAGTCGTAATGAATTTATATTGAAATAAAAAATGAATCGAATACTAATGTTCTCTTTGACTAAGTTGAAATTGTGCAACGTTGTGAATAATTTCGGCCTACTAGAAGGGGACATTACATACATGCTTGACTTTGTTTTATTGTAAAGTACTTGGTCATCATGGTGCATTAAAGAGACTTTGAGTGGGCACATTGCATGTCAGTCTTGGGTACAATCAAGGTCAAATGCAATTTTTTTTCTGAATGATGTCAATGGAGGCATTTATTGCTTCAAATGGCATTTGGTGAAGGAGTCAAGACATGACACCATTGCTTGCCCAAAGTGCTCTGCAGATGTCACATATTGGGCAAAACAAGCTCTTCAGGGAATTTTTGATGGTAAGGCTAAAAAGGTAAGAATTGGGACATAAATGGCTTCAAATTCTGTAGATTGTAGTGTCAATCCTTTAGATGAGGTAGTTGGTGCACAATAGTCTTTAAAGGAGTTTGAATCAACACTGTCTTCTACAACATGCGGCCCAAACACAAGTCGAGAAAACATTAATTCTTTCTTTGCACCTCATACTACACCGGGATCACAAACCACTTTGGAGAATACATGATGGAGGAAGAAAGTCCATGAATAGGTGAAGAAGGCGATTGCAAATTTGTAGTTCTACTCTAGCTTGTTGTTCCATGTTGCCAGGTCTCCATATTGGTAAGGCATGGTGGATGCTATTGTAGCTGTAGGTCCTGGGTTCAAAGCTCCGTCACATGAAACATTGAGGGTTGGTATACTCAATGATGTAGTACATGATGTTAAGGATGTTAGCAAATATTGATTAGAGTGGGCAAAGACTGGATGCATCATAATATTAGATGGGTGGACGTATAGAAGGAACCGAACTCTCAATAACTTCCTTGTCTCTTGTGATATTGTCATGATCTTTTTGAAATCCATGGATGCAATTTGCACCATTCGGGTTGTTTGATGAGGTGGTCATGGATGTAGGGCCATCAAATGTGGTTCAATCTATTACAGACAATGTCGCTGCTTGTGTTGCTATTGGGAGACTCTTGATGGACAAGTATCCCTCTATTTTTTAGTTTGTGTGCGCACACTACCTTGATCTAACCGTAGAGGACATTGGAAAACTTGAATGGGTTAAGGAGGAATTGCAAAAGGCTTGCACTGTTACCAAGTTCATCTACAATCACACGAGAGTGTTGTGTGTGATGTGCTCTTTCATGGAGGGCAAGGAGCTAGTTCGACTAGGGTTGACAAGATTTGCTACACTTCCTTGCATTGCAAACTCTTTGCCAACAAAAAATGAATTTGAAGTAAATGTTTGTTTCAAATGAATGGATGGAGTCTGGCTTTACAAATCAAACAGATGGTAGAATAGTGGCCTATTGCATTTTTTGTGAATTTTTGGGATGTGGTTGAACATGTCAAATTTTCAGAGCCTCCAGTAAAAGTTTGAGGCTAGTAGATGGAGAGAAATCCGCCATGGGCTATTTCTATGAGGCCATGGAGGTGATAAGAGGTAGGATGGAAATAACATGGACATGTACATGCCATTGTGGCACATAATCAATAGATGGGATTGATAGATGCACTCCCCTCTCCATGTAGGTGGATACCATTTGAATCCAATGTTGTTCTACAGCTCCTCATTCAAAGATGATGTTGAAGTCACACAGGGCCTACTCAAGTGCATGGAGAAAATGTTCCCTACACCAATAGTGTTGGATGCAGTTATGGCATAGCTACCAATATAGAAGTAGGCAAGGTTTTTTTTTTCTCAAGTATGGCTGTTGTGTAAGGCAGGAAGACCTTCAAACCAAGTAGACTTCATAAAATTTTGACAGTCTCTCTGTATTGTAGACATGCAATGGTGTTAAGCTTTCAGTAGATACATGATATCATCTCGAAATTGTGGTTTTAGATGCAATGGTGGGATTTTTGTTTCCAAGATGCCAAAAATCTTCGATGGATGGCAATGCACATTTTGAGCCAGCCATGCAGTTCATCCACTTGTGAGTGTACTTGGAATGTTTTTGAACACATACAATCTAAGAAATGCAATTGTTTGACGCAACAACAACAGATGAATGACTTGGTACTCATTCACCACAACCTTTGCCTGAAGTTGAAGAAAGCTCAAGGTTAGAGTTTTGAAATACTTGTAATTGTAATTACAAATCCTAAAACCATTGTTTTTGTTTTACTTTCGATTGCCAAATATAATTTCTATGTGGGAAGAATCAAGTATTGTCGAGGAAGGCCAGCCAATTGACCTTGACGGAATTGATTTAGATTCTGAGTGGATTGCAAATGATGATGTCCTTGATGATGGTGATGATTATTTTCTCCTTAAGGAGTGCAACTATGATAGTGGTGGTTGAATGACTCAGGAGAGGCTTTGACCTAAAAGCTTCATCATGAGGACCTGTAGCCCTTTATTTTAGCTCTTTTCTAAGGCACAAGGTTCGAATTCGAATTCGGATTCGGCAATTATGAAATTCAGAATAAATTCAGCAAGGAAAATTTTGGAAAAAAATTTCGTGATTAAATTCGCCTTACATAAATTTGAATTTTTTAAAATATGTTATAAGTAATAAATACACAAAACATTGCTAAATAAATGCCAGATTTATAAACCATAATAAACTTTAATACTAACTTAATTTTAAAAAATATAAAACTAAATATATATTTAATTTATATTTTAACTTCAAAAAAAAATAAAAAATTACTAATGTATTTTAAAAAACATAAAAATAAAAATATGTTAAATTTATATCTTAATTTAAAAAAAAACAAAATTTAAAAAATACTAGATTTATGTTAAGAATATAAAAATAAAAAAATATATTAAATATACGTTTTAAGTTTTAAGTTTAAAGTTTAAAAACAAAATAAAAAATCTAAATTTTATTTAGAAAACTTAAAATTAAAAAACAAAGTAGAAATATAATAAATATTAAATTTTATTTTAAACTTAAAAAACCCTAGAAACTTTACATTACAAAAAATTAAAATTTTTAAAGGCAGGCCTCCATGTGCTGGGGTTGTGGTTGTACCCGGAAATGATGAACCTGTGCCACATGAAGTGACTGCAACTACGCCCACCTTAGGAACCTGCACCCACAAGGTGACTGTGAGTGTTGCAAAATCATCTACAAACCCGTCATTTAGTAAAAAGAAGCCCGCGCCAAAGCCGTCGCCGCAAGGAGTTGTCCAGAAAACTAGCCATATGATTTTTAACGAATTTCAACGATTTTTTTAGACTTTTTAAAAATCCGCCGATTTTTGAATCTCTAGGCCGAAATTCAGCGAATCCTATGACTTAAGCTCTCTTTGTGGAAGCAAGAGTGATTGGCTACATCTGATTTTTTGGAACTTTGTATTTACTTTGTAGGTTGACTTTGTACAAAGTAGATTGTCATTGAAATTTTGAAAAATATTAGCATCTAGTTATCATTTATGCAGTATACAGTATGCATTGTGCAATGCAATGTAATTAGTGATATGAATATAAACGAGAAAATCCATATTCCACAATTCAATGGGATAAACTCTCTCTTTTATTTGCTCTCTATATCTCTATGCTATTAAAATGCCTTTAAAGCTAAGTTATCGGATTTGCCTAGGAATCTGCCAGATTCGGGTCCCGTTCGAACTTGGTTTGTGATCTAGTCCAGTTTGCTTGTGGGTTTGGATAGGGTGTGGATAGAATGGGACAGTTTTGTCTTGGGACAAAAAATGCGAACCCATCACAAACCCATCGCGAGCCCGTTGTTTTGGACGCTTTTTAATTTTTTTTTTGCTTTTTTAAAATGTTTTTGACCCTTTACTTTGACAATTCACCCTAAACTGGATTCCTAAACCTAAAAAGACATTTCAAACACTAAAACAAAGTCATTTTACCTCATTTTGTTTGCAAAAGACAAATAGCATTCCAAAAGGTTGAACTTTCATTCTTGCTTGTGATTCAACAAAGGGAGTTGAAGATTGATTGTTGAAGGTTCTAAATTGATTGCACAACTATTGTTACACATTTGAAAGTGTTTATTGGCTGCCAAGAAGATCATAGAAGGAGATTTTTGAAAAGAGGTAAGTTTTATTTATTTATTTATTTGCATTTTTATTTTACAAACTCTTTTGCTTTGCTTTCAACTTCTTGTTTTCTTTTCATTTTTCTTAGTTTCTATGAATGTATCACTATGCTTAACATATTAAATGAGTTAGGTTTTATTCTTTTTGTTTTGAATGTCTTGTTTACAAAACTTAGTGCCATAGGAATTACAATGGTAGCTAATTGTAGCTCCATAGCCCAACCTAAATTCAAAATCGATCCAAATTCACCTCTTTGGAAGTATTTTGAGATGATACAACTGGTTCTAGGTGGTGGGGGTATATTTGGAAGTGCAATGGGTGTGATGTGAGATATTTGAGCTCATATAGTTGGGTGAAAGCCCATTTGTGTAACACCTCTGGGATGGGCATCAAAGCTTGCCCAGGAAAGAATGGTAAGGTTGTGCCGCTGGAGCAAGTGATGGCATATATCAATGAGCAACAACAAGTAGATGATGCAGCAGGCCGTAAAGCAAGTTTAGCAAAGAGAAAACCTCACAGAATGAAGCACCCATCTAATCCCATTGTTGTGGTAGAGAGCTACCCATTTTTGGTCACTCCTCAAGAACAACCCACTAGTACTACAAATAAGAGACCAAAGGGACTTTTGGAAACAACATTTCAAAATGAGGCTCAAGATGTCGCTGACCAACACATAGCTAGATGTATTTATGCAAATGGGTTGTCATTCAATGTTGTTCACTCACCATATTGGCAAGAGATGGTGAAAAAGATTAATGAGGCTCCAAAAGGGTATAAGGGTCCGTGTTATGAGAAGGTATGTGGCATCTTATTGGAAAATGAGGTCAAGGTTGTAGAAGATTCATTGAAGCCCATAAGGGATTCATGGGTTGAGATAGGGGTGTCGATTGTCTCCGATGGATGAAAATATGCGAAAAGTCGACCTTTGATCAATGTCATTGCAATGTCCCCTAAAGGGGCAATGTTTTTGAGAGTCGTGGATTGTGAGGGGAGGTGAAGGATGGACAAGTTATTGCTAACATGTAATGTCCCCATTTTCTGAGTGATCACCTAATGGAGTTGGTTAGCCTATCCTATTCCCGTAGGCTAAGTCGAAGGGCTAACAGAATGACCTTATTGATTAAATATTCTATTTAATCAATTTGTTAGGGCAAATTGATGATGAGAGGTGACTTTGTATATTTTTGTGAGCTGATTGGTGAATTCAAAATAAATAAAATAGTTTGCCCTAATGGTGAGCGACCAAGGAGAGACAAAAAGAAATATAAGGAAGGAGAAAATAACGGATAGAAATGCTTTTGGATATCTTGTAATGTCAAGGAAAAATAATATAAAATAGCCTTGTAGGTGGACGATCAAGGGAGAGCCCAAAATATGAAATATTCAATACCCAAAATGGTTCGCTCCTCTTGGAGAAAGGATAAAAAATAAAAATAAAAATATATTTAGTGTGTTTGGGCTCCTAGCACGAGGTCGGCCCTAAGGAGAAAGGAAAAAGGCAAATAAAATTCAATTATGAGAAGGAGGTTGGCTAGGGTTGAGGAGAAAGGAGAATTGGCTACAAATGCAAGGTCAATGAAGGTCATTTCATCATTATTCACATCATATTTTCTATTGAATTTATACTCTTTGGCTGCAACTTAGGTTGGGCTTTCATTCCAAGGACGAAAACCCTTGCGAATGTGATGAGTTGGATGAAACCCTAGCTCATCATTGTGGAGGACTCATCACGGAGTTCTACTTGTGCTTCATTGGCGTCATTTGGAGGAGTTGAGCATCATTGCATATTCAGATTTGAAGATCAGTTTTGGAGAAGCACTTTGGTTGCATTTTGTGAGCATATTGTATTAGGGTTTCACCCTAATTTAGGCGCCACTTTTGGAGCAGACTTGTGCGCCCATCTTGGAGGGCAATTTTGGCTTGTTTGGAGCAGCAAACCCTAGGCGCACTTCATGGAGGATTCGCCCAGCTAGGGTTGGACTTTGTCATCTATTTTGCATGTATTTGGTATGTACAATCATACTTTCTAGGTCTGATTTATAGTGCAGAAAACTGGGCATTTGTTTGGCATGTTTGTGCCCTAGAATTTATTGTAAAATCAGATCAGAATATTCAGATTGTAACAACAGAGGTTTCATACAGAAAATCAGATTTGTTTGTTGCAATTGGATGCCCTACATTGTGTATTTCATGTTGGATTTCATGCTTCTTATGAATATCAATTGGTAGCATCATTTGCCATGTTTATTTGTCATGTTTGGGCACATGTATGTTCGCTGTTGTAAATTGTTTGAAATCGGAAAATAGAAATCAGAGTTCAGAAAATTAGGGTTTTGAGCAGAAAGCTAAAAAGCAGAAAATTAGGGTAGAATTCAGAAATTTAAAAATCAGAATTTTAGGGCAGATCCCATTGGGGATATTACATAACATCCTCATTGCAGACATTGAGGATGTGGGACCTTGTAATGTTGTTCAAGTCCTAATGGACAATGCAAAAAAATTTAGAGCTCTTGGGTTGTTGGTTGAGGAACGGTATTCACATATCTTTTGGACACCTTGTGCTGTCCACTTTCTCATGCTAATGCTACAAAAGATTCGGAACAAAATTGATTGAATTAGAGAGTTGTATGTAGAGGTTGAGGAGATGCAAATGTTCATCACCAACCACGACATGTCGCAAGGCATATTTAGATCATTTTCTAAATTGGAGTTGTTGAAGGTAAGTGAAGCAATATAAAATTTTATGTTTTAATTTTACATATTCTAATCCTTCTTTGAAGTTTGTTTTTAAATTTTAATTATTTTATTTTTTGTTTTTGAATATCAATAGGTTGCCGAGACCCGTTTTGCCTCAAACACAATCGTCTTGAGACGACTTGTGAAGGTTCGAGAGGCACTTTCTACCATGGTTATTAGCCATACTTGGTCCATATGGAGGCAAAGCAACATTTAGAGGGCATCAGATGTTAAGATGATGATCTTAAATGACCCTTGGTGGGATCGTTTGGAGTATATCCTTAGTTTCACCGAGCCCATTTTGAGCATGATTCGTTATATTGACATGGACAAGCTTTGCATGGGGGAGATATGTGATGGCATTGATTCAATGATAGAGAAGATAAAGATTATTATAAATGAGAAAGAGCAAGAACCTCAAAAAATTTTCTTCAAACAAGTGCACAAAATTATTGAGGATAGATGGAACACAATGAACACCCCGCTGCATCTTCTTGCATTTGCATTGACTCCAAAATATTATAGTGCTGAGATTCTTGCCGTGCGGAATAGGATTCCCCCATGGAGAGATTATTAAGTGTTTAACGGGTACAAGACAACATTTTGTAGACTCTTCCCTAATCTAGATTTGCAGGATATAGTCACGAATGAGTTCATTGATTTTATATACTCCAATGGTCAAAACATCGAGGCTCTTCGTGATAAATTCAAGAAAGATGCTCACAATTGGTGGTACTTTCATGGCCAACAATTCCGACACCTACAACCTCTCATAATCAAAGTTTAATGGCAAGCAAGTTTAATAAATTTCTATTTTTTTTATCTTTAGTCTTTTAAACTTCGAAGTTCCATTTATAATTTTTAAAATTTTCAAAAGTTAATTTTTATAATTTATAAGTTTATAACTCTTTCTCTCTACTTTGTCTTCATAGGTTGCTAGTTCATCTGCATCTGAGAGGAATTGGAGCACATATTCTTTCCTCCACTCAATAAAGTGCAACCAATTGCACTTAAAAAAGGCGAAGAACTTAGTGTATCTGCCTTCCAATATGTGCTTCCTTCCGCACAAACAACATGGCTACAAGGAAGGGGAATCAAAGTTGTGGGATGGGGAGCCAGAGCATATTGACTTGGATGCTTCTAGTTCCCATTCCCAACATGTTGCACTTGAGGGGTCAGAAAGCGAGCACACTTTTACAGTGAGTGGTAGTGGCACTACTTGTGGTTCTTCAAATGTTCCTGCATCAACTAGTGTCTATGATGTTGATGATGATGATGTGGTGGATTTAGAAAATCCGTATGATTAATGACATTTGACATTGAAAATTGATTGTTGAACTTGATAGTATTATTTTGATATTGAACTTGAAGTTCGAGCAATGAATATTTAAATTTTTATGTTTTAAAATTTAAATGATATTCAAGTTTATGGTGGTTTTGTTGATTATATTATGCTATGTGGTGTTCTACAGAAATGAATGTCATTGGTCACAAATGAATGTCTCCTCTAAGAAAATGTGATGTAAATTGTATGGGTTTATAAGGGCTTCATTGTGTATATATCCATCGCTGTGGTATCATACTACTCCTTGATGAACATTAAAGATACACCATTTTATTAGTCCATATCCTTGTTTTGTTACAACGGGTATTATCTTATATTAATATAACTCCTCCTTAGTATGCTTATACTAAATGTATAACATTTGTGGCTATGATGATTACAAGTGTTATGAAAATTTCATAAAAATTTGACAAGATCTAGCGGACACTTTAAGATGTGATACTGAAGGATAACTTGCATTATAAAATATTTTGAAACTTAACTACAACAATTACTTAATGAGGAGTCTGCACATCCATGTTCCAAACTAAGGTTACTTGTTATTGGTAATAATGTCTTGAAACTTTTAACTTGAAAATTAGGTGCTCTGTTATTTTTCTATAGAATTCAATTTCTTAATAATCACAAGTAGCCAAGTCCCAGGCAAAAGATGTAAATAATTCTTACACAGGTATTTATTGAAAAACAGTGCTGGTTTATGATAAAGACTTTGTTTATAGACTAATCAAATACATGGCATATCAACACTGTTTATGTTAAATTCAAGTGCTTTTAAACTTAAATTTCCAAGTAGTACTTTAATTCAGTCTAGTCCAATCTTGATTTATAGTTCTCTTAAACAGTTTTGTAGTAACTTCACAGGATAACCTTGTTCTCTGTCTTTGTGATAATTTGTTATATTAGATGTCTTAATTATTCTGTAGTAGAAATTAATATGATCTTAAGGTTATACAAATGAATTGATTTGGTTCTTAGAGTCAGCTTTATGGCATCATTATTTGGTTGATGTGGTTTTTGTGTTTAGAGAGTTGAAAGACATTTGGTTCAATGCTTTATATGTGTATTGCAGAAATTTAAGCAACATCCTGTCATTAAGCCAGTATTGGAAGGAGGAAGAGTTGTTCAGTACGGTGCTCGCAGCTTGAATGAAGGTGGATTTCAGGTATTGTAGGACATACTTGGAAGAAAAGATGTACTTTTCATGAGGGTATGAGCTATTCTTTTGAGATCTGAAGCATCTTAGGAGTCTTGGATTTTTTTGCTTTTCTTAATATCCATATTTATGATTGCAGTCAATTCCAAAGCCTGTTTTTCCTGGAGGAGCACTAATAGGATGTTCAGCTGGCTTTCTCAATGTTCCTAAAATCAAAGGCACTCATGCAGCTATGAAGTCAGGTAGAAATCTTATATTATTGTGTTGTCCTTGGGCCATCGTGAAGTTAAAAAAAAAAAAAAGAATCTGTAATGAATAAAAGATGGATGGAATTATATATTGACACTCAGTTAATAATTAGGTTACAAAAGTACCAATATGCAGTTGACAGAAAAATATTTTTTTGAGTACTTAGCATATAATAACAGACACTGTAAAATCAATCAGATGGCTAATACAAAGGTGCTAACATGTTTTTTCTTAGATAATTTAGCTGTGGATTCTATTGGGGCCCACTCCCTTGTAAAACTCTATTACTTTATGCCATAAGCCTTTCCAGCTATACATATTATAAGCTATTACATTAATATACCTTCCAAAAAGATTAATGCAATACTACGAAGCTTTCAAAAGCCATTACAACAGCACAACCTACTTATCAGCCAGCATTACTCCAGGTTCTAAATATTTCTTCTGTTTAGCTTGAAATACACCTTCCCCAGAAATGGATGGTGTAGTGAACACACTGGAGATTTCAACATTGTTATTTCTTGATACCACCCTTAAGTTCTCGACCACCATAGCAATGTCAAGACAGAAAATCTCCACATTAGATATACAGCTCTCTGTTGAAGCAAGACCCACTGTGAATTCTTCCAGTTTTTCCTTCGCTTCCTCCACATTATGCTTTAAATCTTCTAACTCCTCTTCTAAATCCACATCTATGATCAACTTCTTATTTTCCTTGGTCAGCACATGCAATATCCATAGTTGTGCTGCTTCATCCTCCACCCTTAACTTAAGTCTTTCTGCAGAATTGCTAAAACAGCCTCGTTAGACCACATATACCCCGTGCCTCTCAAGACCTTCTCACCAAGAACCAGTTTAACAAAGGACAGCACCTCTGCATCCATTAATTTAAAAATCCTGCCCAGTCTTGCATCAGAAACATCACTCCTCGAAGCTTCGAATCTGCGGCTTCTCTGTTTCCTATACATCCCACATAAAACAACCACCCTAGAAAGCACTAATGTAATGTTCCCTTTTTCTTCAATAATAAAAAAACTGGAAATTGGTTAGCTTTTATTATTTTCCCAAAAGCTAACTATTTGTTAAGGGAAAGGAGAATTTAAAAAGACCAAATATGGCAGGATAAATTGATATTCTTTCAAAAGAAAATCAGTTTCCTGCCTCTAGTGGCGTTGAGGCAATTGGTGGGCCCATTTTCTGTGGATGTCTATTTTGGGCCTAATTTAATATGATTCCTTTTCCTTTTCTGGCTGAGCGTGGCTGAATGGTGTCAGATGGTGGTTTGACTAGATTCATTTACTAATTTTGTTGGGGCGTAAGGATTTAAGAGAGCATTCGCTCAGTTTGGAGGGGGATAATTTTTAGAGCATGCATTTTGGAATCTTCATGGAATGACTGAGAAGGCCTGTGCTGTTTAGCAAGGTTGCTGTGGGGTTTGTCCTCATTTATCACTAGTTTTGACTGTGTAATACCAGTCCTAGTTGTTGCTACTGTCGATTTCATCTCAGGAATCGACTGTGAACTTCAATGGAGGTTGATGTCTTTTGAGTATATTTTGCACATTTTTGGTGTGAATAATGTTAATTTTGTTTTCTGCATAGAAGACGACTCAGTGAGTAGATATGGGATCGAATACATGCTGTTCAGCCATCCCTGAGTATGGCGTGAGTTTCCAGCAGCAGCAAACGACTACTTCCTGTGTGCTTTCACCTCAGATACTTGGTTGCCCAGCATTTTGAAATGTTGTGACAGCAGTTAGGAGAAGGGTTTCTTACGCCAAGAGCAATCTGGGTTCATTTAGGTGAATCCTGGGTTCATATCACTGCATAAATATTCCAGTCATCATCTACCATCCCTTGAACTGCATAAAGGTTGGATCTTGCACTCTTTGCCCAGAATGCTGAAGAATCATTTTTGTAGAAGTTGGGAATCAGTCCTAAGGTAACATTGTTTGTTGGGTCTTTATATATTACCTTGTAAAAGTTGTATGTCTGGAAATAATGAATAACATTTAAGCATGCTATTAGAATCAATTTTGTTTGGTTGAATTTGGGATAGTTTGTTGCACTTTATTTTAAGGGTGAACACTACAGTGGTATCAGAGTTGGTATCCTGCCAGCCTGTGAAGTCACATTAATCTCTGCATCCAGCAATCCAGTGATAGGGAAAGGAGGTATAAGAAGAGAGAGGAAATAAAGTTGAAAACTACAGTCATCTCAAATACAGTTGAGGAGGAATCAGTCATGGTAGATGGGGACAAAGAAGATTGTCCACCTGAAAGCCCAGATAAAATAATGGAGAGGAAGTTTGACCATATGTACGAGATGATAGCAAGGTTAGTAAGCAAAATGGATCAGAACTTAGCTTTGGGCACAAGAAACCAAGGAAGCAAAAATCGTTTGGAGATAAAATCGGCAAACCAAAAGTACAAGATTTTTTCAAAAAATCGTGAAAAAATCGGGAAAAAATCGGACTTCCAAAAAATCTAAAAAATGCAAAAATATATATATATATATATATATATATATATATAAAATTAATGATATAAATATTAATAATATATTGTATATTAATAATATAAATATTATATTATAAATAAAATAATATATTATAAATATTATTATATTTATATATAATATACTATAATAGAATAACAAGTATTAATAATATATTATATATTAATAATATTATATTAGAAAATATTAATTTTTAATATTATAAAATATAACTATAAATAATATAATATATAAATATAATAATATTTATAATATATTATTATATTATTAATATTTATAATATTTTATACATTAATAATATAATATTTATTAATAATACAATATATTAATGTATAAAATATTATAAATATTAATAATATCATATTATAATATATTAATAATATAAAAATTATATTTTAATATTATAATATATAATTATTAATAAATAATTTTTTTTCACATAAATAAAATATATATTTAAATTAAAAACAAATTTCTAAACTAATTTTCAAAAATTAAAAAAATATAAAAATTAATTAAAATATTAATTATATATTTTAATTTTAATTTTAATATATAATAAATAATAATAATAGTAATGAAACTTAAAAAATATGATTTAATTTTTTTAAAATCATTTAGAAAAACAAATCAACTTTTTTTGTAAACACACCTTTAAAAAATTATATGTTAAAGATTTTAAACAAAAGTCATGAATTCAAAAAAAAAGTTAAAAATTAATTTTATATTTTAATTCTAACTATAATGTATAATAAATAATAATAATCAGCCGATAGGATTTTATATGTGAACATTATAGTGCTCCGAAAATTGTCTCACACCATAAGAAAAAATTCATGCCAACAAATTTTCTGAACTCGTCAGTTGTTCCCATCGGCGTATGGGTGAAGTGCTAGTAATTAAAAAAATATATCATCTAATTTTTTAAAAATCATTTAGAAAAACGGAAGAAACCTTAGACGAACAGTGTATAAACCGTCACTGAATGGCAGGAAAACTGCGATTTTTCATTCAAAGAAACCCTAGACGAACAGCACAGGAAATGACGTCATCGAATGGCAAGGAAAAACCGCGATTTTTCATGATTACAGAGGAAAATCCGAAAACATACTGTTGACCTGCGATTTTTTTAAAAAATACGATTTTTTTGGGGGGGAAAATCGCGAAATTGGGCAATTCATGATTTTTACTAGAAATCGCGATTTTTTCGCAATTTCTGCTTCTATGCAAGAGACAACATTGAAGCCAGTAGCTCGCAAAACAATGGAGCACGAAATGATCATGTGAGAACACCTACCAGGACCTCAATGGGATGAGCTGCAAGACCCCTTCAACCTTTTGCAAATAGAAGGGAAGAAATACCACCTGAACATGAGGAGAGAGTTACGTTCACTGATGATATCATGGTGAATCATGATGAATATATGACCCTTCCTGCTCTTGTATGTAGAAGTCTAACATTTGATCAATTTCTGAATCAGAAAAAAAGAAATGGTGGAAGACCGGACAAAAGGGAGAACAAGGATTACAGGCATGCTCTGGATAAAGTGACTATGGAGAAATTTGATGGTAGTGGAAGATGCATTACAAGAGCTTGGGTGCAAAAGCTCGACACTTATATTACTCTGAAGCCTATGCCAGAAGAGACAACCTTAAACTTTGCAACCTTAGACTTGGATGGGGCTTCTTATGAGTGGTGGTATCATGGCCTTGTGACATAGGGTCACAATCTGATTACTACCTATGATGAGTTCACCAATAGACTCATCGAGAGGTTTGATAAGCAAGATCCGGAGCAAAGCTTGAAGGACCTAGCACAATTGGAACAGACCAGCACTATTGATGCATACATCACTGAGTTTCAGAGACTTAGCATAACGGTTCCGGACATTTCGGAAAGAAGACTCATCTTTCTGTTTGTTGAAGGACTAGCAGAACCAATTAGAGGGTGGGTCAAATCCTTGGACTCACAAACTTTGCAAGAGGCCATTAAAAAGGCAAGAAGCATGGAGTTTTCAGCTCCAAAGGTCAAGATGGAAGTCAAATCTCCTCCACTTAATAAAGTTAAGGAACCAAACTCAAAAATTTCCAATGAGCAGAAGCCACCTATGCATAGAATGAGTGAGGAAGTAAAAAATGAGCTCAAGAGAAAAAAATTGTGTTTCACATGCAAAGAGCCATGGGCTCTGGGTCACAAGTGCTATGAGAAGGCTCAAGCACACAATTTGGAGGTGTATGTAGATGCTGATTATGAAGTAGAAAAAACCAGGACAACAAGCTCAATTCGAAGATTGTGAAGAAGTCGAAGAATTTGATGAAGCTCCAAAAGGGCCAAAAAACAAGAAAGTTAATGGTATTTTTGTCCAACTTTCATGCCAACCAAGGAATGATCCCTTTAGGATTCGTGGTGTACCATGTGGACAGTGAATCGCTGCCCTCATTGATACTGGTGCTACTTACAACTTCATTGATGAAGGAGTTGTAGCACGAAGAGGCCTTCAGACGGAGGAGTTTGACGGATTCAATGTTATGGTTGCAGATGGGTTTACAATCCAATGCACAAGTAGGATTCCAAAATTGAGCCTCCATTTGGGAAACTATGAGGTCAAGGATGTGTTTCATGTAGTAAGTGTTGGTGACTCAAATATTGTCCTTGGCATTCAACGGCTTAAGTCATTGGGAGAGATTTATTTGAACCTTCAAACTAGGGAACTCAGGTTTCAAAATGGTGGAAAAACAATGGTTTTGACGGGAATGTCAAATGATACATCTCGTGATCACATTGCAAGAAGAATGGAAAAGAAAAAGGAATACCTTTCAGCTATGCAAGCCTTGCCAAATAAGCAAAGTCAAGATTTCAGCTATAAATGGCTCGAGAAGCTTTCTCAAGAAGATGAGGAGCTGGCTGGAAAAATCAGGACAGCAGCAAAAAATGCAAGTTCCGAATTTATTTTGCATGGGGAACATGTAAGCCAAGGGTCTAATTATGTTTTTCAAGCATTTGATAATCCAATCTATGAAGTAGATGCTGATTTGATATGTGAAAATTTATTTTTTGAGTGGGATTGGGAGACATTAGTTGTTCCTAGATCCTTAAATGTTAATGCTGACATGTCTGAAATGGAAGAAGAAGCTGATGTAGTTATCTCAAATCTACATTGGAAGCAAGAGCATGAATTCAGAAAGCATGCAATGTGTGATGTTAGTTACAAAAATCCTAGTGCTTTGGGGGTTCCATTTGTGAAAGCACTTGGATTGGAAGTTGGAAAGGCATTCTTATTAAGAGACTCCTTCGAGGCAACTGTTGTTCCTTAGGTATGGAACTAAAATCAGATTATTCAGCATTGATTTCAGTCATGAACAACAGCAATGACGTGTTTTTTCAGACCTCCCAGACCTTGAAAGTTCATCTTACAAAGGTTTATGACGTAAATTATGATAATTTACCCTTGGAGTTTAGTCAGGACAGCAAACTTCCGCATGCTTGGGTTCATCATTTAGAGTTTCATGGAGGAAGAACAATGGCGATTGCAATTGTGAGACAGCATGGCACATGGTATTTGGGAGTTCACAAACCCCCTAGATTGATTTGGGATCCTGGAGTGGAATTATTCAGGATGGGTCTGTGGTTATGGATTGCCAGTTGCTTGAGGGCAAGCAACATTAGGGCGGGAGGATTGTAATGTTCCCTTTTTCTTCAATAATCAAAAAACTGGAAATTGGTTAGCTTTTATTATTTTCCCAAAAGCTAACTATTTGTTAAGGGAAAGGGGAATTTAAAAAGACCAAATATGGCAGGATAAATTGATATTCTTTTGAAAGAAAATCAATTTCCTGCCTCTAGTGGCGTTGAGGCAATTGGTGGGCCCATTTTCTGTGCATGTCTATTTTGGGCCTAATTTAATATGATTCCTTTTCCTTTTCTGGCTGAGCATGGCTGAATGGTGTTAGATGGTGGTCTGACTAGATTCATTTACTAATTTTGTTGGGGCGTAAGGATTTAAGAGAACATTCGCTCAGTTTGGAGGGGGATAATTTTTAGAGCATGCATTTTGGAATCTTCATGGAATGACTGAGAAGGCCTGTGCTGTTTATTAAGGATGCTGTGGGGTTTGTCATCATTTATCACTAGTTTTGACTGTGCAATACCAGTCCTAGTTGTTGCTACTGTCGATTTCATCTCAGGAATCGAGTGTGAACTTCAATGGAGGTTGATGTCTTTTGAGTATATTTTGCACACTTTTGGTGTGAATAATGTTAAGTTTGTTTTCTGCATAGAAGAAGACTTAGTGAGTAGTATGGGATCGAATACATGCTGTTCAGCCATCCTTGAGTATGGTGTGAGTTTCCAGCAGCAACAAACGACTACTTCCTGAGTGTTTTCACCTCAGATACTTGGTTGCCCATCGTTTTGAAATGTTGTGACAACAGTTAGGAGAAGGGTTTCTTACGCCAAGAGCAATCTGGGTTCATTTAGGTGAATTTTGGGTTCATATCACTGCATAAATATTACAGTCATCATCTAGCATCCCTTGAACTGCATAAAGATTGGATATTGCACTCTCTGCCCAGAATGCTGAAGAATCATTTATGTAGAAGTTGGGAATCAATCCTAAGGTAACATTGTTTGTTGGGTCTTTATATATTACCTTGTAAAAGTTGTATGTCTGGAAATAATGAATTACATTTAAGCATGGTATTAGAATCAGTTTTGTTTGGTTGAATTTGGGATAGTTTGTTGCACTTTATTTTAAGGGTGAACACTACAACTAAAGCCGATTACAAACATTGCATATATACCCAATCTGCATTCTCCTTAAAAGGATATCAAAGAGCCAAGAAAAATCTAGACACCGCCCCTTATTGATTCTCTCTCGTGCTGAATTACTTGTCCCGTGCTTCGTATAAACCTTTTTATTCAGCCAGTTCATAGAATTATAAGCAAACATAGCTCTCTAAAAAAGGGGTTCATAAATCTGTCAGCAACCGGAAGTGGGATTAGGGGGAGATAATGTGCAGCTATATTCAAATAGTAACGAATCATAAAGCTGCCATCCAAAGGATCCACACTTACCTTCGCTGAGAAGAGGAGCTGCTCTATCTGTTCATATGCTAATTTATCTACAAACTTACTGCTTTCCTGGAAGCAATGTTTAAACCATTAGAACTGGAAGTCATTCCTTAGCATTTGCACACTTTTGCTGAGAAGGGGAGCTTCTCTATCCCTTCATTTACTAATTTATCTACAAACTTACTGCTTTTCTTAAAAATAAAAGCAATAAATTTTCTTTAACCAAAGCTAAAAGCGCTTAAAGCGTGCTTCAAACGCACTCATGGAATCACTTTGAGGCACATCATTGAAAAAGTTTGGGGGGAAAGGGAAGAAGCATTTTGTTGTTTTGTTGACTTCAAAAAGGCTTGACACGGTCCCCAAGGATAAGCTATGGTGTAGAAATGAAGAACTTGGGATTCCTATGCATTTTAGAGCAGCTGTCCATGGGTTCTATGAAGAGGTAAGAGTCAAAATCAGAACTTCAGCAGGCATTTCAGAAAGTTTTAGGAGTGACATTGAAGTCAAGCAAGGCTGCCCACTATCCCCTACTCTTTTTAGATTATATATTGACAAACTTGAAGAGTGGCTAAATTTGCAAGGAGTGGATGGTGTCCGTTTGGGAGAGTTTGTGATAAGGTTCTTTTATATACCAACGACCTTATTTTGATTGCTAAATTGGCTCATGGGTTGCAAAAGCACTTGTATGCCTTTGAACATTTTTGTAGAGCAGTGGGGATGCAAAATACCAATATGACCAAAATCATGATTTTCTCTAATAGAAGGAAGAGGAGCCAGCATAAGTTCTACTTTGAAGGTAGTAATCTTGAAGAAGTAATTGTACAAATACCTCGGGATTGACTTCAACAACAAGCTTAGTTGGGAGGGCTGTAGAAAGAAGAGAACTTTGGGAGGATGGAAAGCATTATATGCTCTTCAAAATAGATGTAGAGAGGTAGAGTCATGGGATTGGAAATCTACTTGTGTTTTTTTGCTTTTAGTGCTTCCGGTGGGGCTTTATGGGTGTGAATTGTAGGCTAGCAGCACCTTGGATTTAAAGTGGAAACAAACTGAGAAAATTCAAAAATGCATGATCACAAGCAAGTTCAAAATAAAAGGTTCGGTTCCTTATGAGATAATGCTGAGTGAAACAAGGGCAGCTCCTATTGAAGCAATTGCTATGATGCGTCTCATAAGATATCTAAAAAGAATTGAACAAACGGAAGAAGGTAGATGGCCTAAAGTTGTTTTCAATGACATCATGAGTGAAAGAAAGAAGACATGGATGAAACAAAACAGCAAATAGATGTACAAATGAAATATCTACTTGAATGCTTGCCCCATGAAAAGCAAAGAGTTAAAGGCTTTTGTTATGGATATGTTCCGCAAACGTATACGGGGGAAAAGTGCTAGGGAGAAAGAAGAAATATTATCTTGAGGAATTCAACCCCGCATGTGATCATCAACACAAAGTGTACATAGGGGCTAGTATTCCGTGGAGAGCAAAGATTCTTTTTTGCTCAATTAAGAACTAACTCTCATCAACTCTAGTGTGAAATGGGGTGGTGGAAAAGACCTAAAGAAGTTTGGGAAGAACGAGTGTGTATTTTTTGCACTACTGGGGCAGTGGAATTAGAAAAACATTTAATTATGGAGAGTGATGCTTTCAAGGACATTAGGGACAATTATGTGAATATCTTGTCAAATGTTTCTTGGTACAATTTATTCAGCGAGGGGATTGTGGAGAAGTTGGGGGTGCTTATCATCACCTTGAATAGGAAAATGATTGAAATGCAAAAGACAAAAATGGCAAGGCTAGTGGTCGCATAGGCTATTTTTAGCCTCATGGATGCTAAAAGTTATTCATTCATTCATTCAGGCAAGTAAAACAAGAGGCACATCATGAAGAAAAGCTCCCGCGTCAGTTCAAACACTCTTAATGCATCAAAACAAGGAGGACATGCTAGTAGGAGGAAGAATGAGGAAGCTCTTAGTCTCTAGTTCAAACACACCAAATATGAAGCAAGTGCGCTATACAAGAAGATTCAATGCCTCATTAGAAACAAAAATGCCTTCTTCAGATTCAAACATGCCTATACATGAAGCCGCGCCCAAACCTCACAAAATTACGCCTAACTTGGGGAAAGAGCGCCTTCAACCATCCAAAACACGTCAAAACTAAAGCTCACGCACTCTAGAGAAGAAGAAAGTGCAAGCAAATGCAAAATGCATCCAGTTGGATAGCACGCACCAGTGTGAAGGCAAAAACGCTATAAAGGAAGACCATACACGCCTTTGCAAAGAGGGTTCAATGTCAGTCATCTCAAAATCGCGCTAGATCAGAGGAGTACGCACTAGTTTGGAGGTTAAAAGGCCTCTATGAAGATTTTTGATGCTAGACAAAGAGGGAATGAGTGCTAAATGCTACACAAGAAGCAAATAAAATCAAACATAAAATCAAGTGCCTTCTAAAGAATTCCCACGCGCTAGTCAAAGGCAATCAAAATAAATAATCTTTAGTTCTTCACATGCCTAATCCAAAGGGAAGCCGCGCCTTAACAAAGAGTTAAGCGCTCCATTTAAAGAAAGTTGTGCCTATACAAAATCACGCCCATCCCCAGAGAAGGCTCCGAAGGAGATCAAAACGCCCACAACTCATTCCAGGATGTAGACCAAGCCATTGAGATAGATACAGATTAAAAAAAATGAGCGTAACGCTTTGTTTTGAAACATCTATAAGTTTATAGTAGGAGGTTGCCAAAGACGAAGAAAATCAATACAAAGTCAACATTTGACATTGTTGTAGTCAAGGATAGAATTTGGATAGCAAAGAGGAATTATTTTAGTGGATTGGCTACTAGATAAAGATAAGGAAGAGAGTTTCCAGATCTCAAATCACCATAGAGTTTTCAATTTCTGAGTATTTTCAAAGTATCCACCAGAATGACAAGGGAAGAATTGCAACTAATTTTGCAATGACGTAATAATTGTGAAATCCATGAAGAGCTGGTCGCGAGCAGTTTCAGATTCAAGTCACCAAGGTTCATGAATTGCCGAAATTATCAAAACTTTCATCAAAGAATTTGCTCGACTTAGCCAAAACAGAGGAAAGCATCAAGCTAGAATCGTCATTAGAGCGACCTTCCAAAATGTTCTATTTTTAGCCTGCGCTTAAAATAGGTCGACATCAAGGAGAAAAACACATTTAGAGATTTTCTATTTTTAGCGTTCGCTATTTATAGTGTCAACTAGAGTTGACTCCTGTTTGCTCGTCATGCGAGAGATGTGAGCATAGAGTCAGTTCCCAACCAATTCAATCTTCAGTTCAAATGGAGTTTGCATGTTTTAAATCACCACTTGAGAGCTACAGTTGCATGTTTCTAGTTTTAGAATTAGTGGAGCAGATTAATTTGTGATAAAATTACATTTCACACAATTAGTCAGTTAGGATAGAAGTCCAGTTAATTATTTTATTTTATTTTCATGCAATCTTTGTAAAATGGTTTAAATAAGTGCTTTTTGCACATAGATTGGGGGATTTTTAGTATTCAGTATTAGAGTTAGCATTTTTAGTATTCAATATTCAAATATCAATGTTGTTTAATGATCAATCAATGAATAAAAAGCAATGACAATTCTCATGCCCGCAATTTGTTGAAGTTGTTACTAGTAATATATTCATGTGATTGTGATTTTGTATTCGTTCAATAGATTTCACTAAGCCTGTCTTGCTTTTGAATGTTTATTGGAATGTGTTGTCATTAGTGCTAAGGCTAAGTCAATTCAATGAATCTGTGAACTTTGTGTCATAGTGAAATTGAAGATATAAGACGTGGCTTTGTATCGTCTTATGCACAATTTAATCATAGCGTTCGTAATTATGCATTTCTATGTTAATCAATTTGACTTGTGTGTACTTGCCCTGCTCAGCCTCTGAATTTAGTTGAACAACGCAAGTGTCTAGTAGTAGGTTATGATTTTAGTCAAAAAACCACAAATCTTTGCCTGTGAATGAAAGTGCGTCTCCGCCTTTTGCACGTCGCAAATCCAAAAAGATTGCATTTTTATGTTTTATTCAGCACGAACATGAAACACCTCTGAAAACACTGTAAAGTTTGTAAATTGCAAATTCATATTGTACAGTTTTAAGTTAGTTTTATTTTACAGGGAGCTTCCACTGCTAACTTGAAGAGCGGTTTTACCGCACATCTATATGTTTTACCTTTGCACTGAAAGGTGTGAAATAAAACGCTAACAGACACGATTGCTTTGGAGTCGAGAGATCTGTGAGCTCCTAAGCCTTCCTCTTCTAGAACAACTTTTACAAAACCTAGGGCCGCATTAGAATTGCAGTTAAAGATTTAGCACAGGTGCCTATTTGAAACAATCCCTTTATACAAGGGGTCATAGCCAGATTTCATACTTCATCTATGCACCATCACCAGAGTAGGCCCCCAAAGAAAAAAGAACACATAGCCAACATCTCCTAGACACCCTACCAAAACCCTCCACCACATCACAACATAATTGAACTTTGCCAAGTGCAACAAATAAAGGCCACACATGCCAAGTAAATGTTGCCTAACCTCATATGTACAAATCCAAGCCACCTCAAATCTTTGGGCAATCCAACATTATGCCAAATTTAAAATCCTGCCATCAAATTCAAAGGGGACCCTAGGTTAAATAATAACATTGCCCATAAGCCTTAAATCCATAATAAGTGCACACAAACCTAAGAAAGAATGAAATGAAAGAGTTTTGCTAGCTTGAGAACAATCCTTAGATAGCTCCTATGATTTGATTAAGGTGGCAAAAAATTTAAGTGATTGACTAGACCTTCACAGGAGTTAGGAAGACGGCTATAAAGCATTGTAAGGGGTGCTTGTTCCCTTCCATAATTTGCTAGAAAGTCAGCAGTAGGGTTCAAATATGGCTACAATGTTGATAACAACAATCCACCATGCTTCTTCCACATAATGCTTTCACTTGCAACTTGTTAGCATTTTAATTTGTCACTTTTGTGACAACAAAATAGAACAGTGTGAGGAAATCCTGTCTTCAAATTAGTAGGGGAAGCTGCCTAATTTAATCTACACCTGGAATCTAACTAAGAAAACTAGATCGCTACTGATGCACACTATACAATTTATCTTTTGGGGGTTTTTCATATAAACAAAATATTGAAAAACAATCTAAACCTATCATTTTGATCCCAAAGGTAGGAACACAAGATTGAAAGTAGTTTATCTTACCAAGAGTTTTTCTATTTATGCAACAAAACAACAATACTATCTACTGATTAAAGCAGAGATCAACAGATTCGTATTAACATAAGTATTGTATTTGAAATTTTGAACAAAGGAAACAATATCAATGACAACAATGAATGAAGTCTGAGATTGAAAAGGAACAATAATCTAGAAGCATGCAAAGCTACTCTAAAGGATAGAATATAGATGCCATGCAAAGTTAAACACAAATCTCCTTTATTGATGACAAACTCTCACAACTACAACACAATAATCTAACTTCACAGCTTCAATGAAAACTTCTGTAGCATAAGCTTGACACACATTATCTTTTCTATGCACCTAAGGCACTTATTTATAAGCTTTATAAGAGAAGCTTATAGGGAAAAATAATAATAAAATAATGTTTTGAAGCTGCTTTCGAATCAATCCTATTTCTTTCTTTCTAAAAAGAGGTAATAAACCCTAAAAATAGTTTGAGATAGGCTTTCCTTTGCTTTAAGATTCACTTTCTTTAATCTGGGCACCTAAATCAATCAATGGCTGAGATGTGCTGCATTATTGCTTTAAAACACTAACTTCCCCCTTAATCAAGTTGCCTAGGTCAAAGGTTTTTCATGATTGGTCACTTTTTGCTTTCAAATCCTTCAACCTTGGTGTTGATACTATTTTTAGATGACTTAATCACCTAGTTGCATTTTTCTGCCACCATCGCCACCTTAGTCGCCTTTCTTTAGTGGCATTGCTGTGGGAAATGTGCGATTTTAACTTATATTGTCAGACGTTTTTTTTCAGCTGTTGGTGTTTTTCTACCACCATCACCAGCATTTTCACCCTTTTAGAGTGGCATTGCCATTGAGAAAGTGTGACATGACTTAAGTGTTTTAAGTGCCTTTTTACTTGGTCGCACTTTTCCACCTCCATCACTAGTTGGGTTGCATTTCTAGAGTGGCAATGCTAGGGATATAGTGCAACTTTCCACTTGAAACTTGCACTCATATATGTTGGTTGTGATTTTAGATCCACTGAACCACCTAAATCACCATTTGTTTGTGGCATGGCCAACATAAAGTGCAATTGCCTTCTGTCTTTGAATAATCCTTCACTGGTCGTGGATTTTCAACGACTTAACCACTTAAATTGTGCTTTTGGACAGGTTATGCCACTTGAAAAGTGCAACTTAGTCTCTGCTTTAACTTGTCTTAATGCTAGTCACAATTTCACCTAATGACAACCACTTAATTTGCACTTTTTCACTGGCTCAACCACTGTAAAAGTGCAACATTATGGCATTCGTCTTTGTTGGTGTGGTTTTGGGTTACTCATGTTATTAAAATTGTCTTCTTGCTGTTAGGTGCACATTACTTAAGTTTCTACCACTTGCTTCATGTTTTTGGCATGATTTCATAACCTTCCTGTCACCTCTAATTAGCTTGGCACACTTCACTTACTCTTTACCCATCCTTGGTGCGATTTTAGACTGGTTTGGCTACTACAACATGGTGAAATTCTTGTTGTTTTTAGGCACCTCTCATATGGCATGATTCACTAATAGCACTGCCATAATTGGTATAGTTTCCTCTTTGGCTTGCGACTCCAATATGTCTGCTATAGTCATTAACCACATTTCTTTCTTGGTGGACTTTCATCTAATCTTTGCCACCTTTGTCTTTATCCAGACATGGATCTTTGTTTTTCCATTCTTCTTCTTCCCATATTGAAGCCACGTAAATATCAAAAACTTGATTCTTTGCATTTGATAATCCTTATCCATGGGCAATTTACAAACATTGTTAGCTGGTTAAAATTGACTAATACCTAATGACTTTGGTGATTTGATAGGAAAGATAATTTGGCTGGCATTAATAATATGACATGGATGACATGGTTACTGACAATAATTTTGACTATAGGTAAAGTTTCATAGTGGTACCAATTTTGGTACTAACAAAACTCAGGTACGATCCTTCTAGAAGAGTATCGATCACAATAAGAGAATCTTCTTCAACAATATTATTTTCCACTCCTTGAGAAGCCGCTGCCAAGATACCTGCAACTAGAACTTCGTATTTAGGTTTCATTATTTGTTCTAATCCCCAAGAATAGAGAACCTACATACACAAAGGTTCCTTTAGAATCTCTGAGTGTAAACTGTAATAACCACCCTAAATTTTTCCAAATAATTTGCACTAAGTTCAAATGCACAAGAAGTCTCCGTTACACTTTCTGATCACCAAGATCCCAAGGTGGGCAAAGGTGAGAGCATACGGTGTGCAGTATCACACTTTTTCTAACAATTGCTACTAGAAGTAAGTGCAATGCAAGATGTTTACGAACACACCAGGCGTCCACGACGACCACATGCCACGCTTGTTCAATGGAGTGTGTTATATGCAAGTCACAGAAATGCATGCACTAGGCGGCTGTGCCAACCACGTCTATCCTTATGCAGCGGAGTGCATAATGCAATACAAAATGAGTGCACACAAGGCGGCAAGCTGTCCTATCAACGCTTATTTAGCGAATGTGTGAAGATGCAAGCCATTGGTAGAGTGTGCATGCCAAATGGGCTAACATGAATGCTATAGATTATTGGTGGTAAACCGTCAAATATTACAATATGAATGCACAAACATGAATCCACCAACGGTACTACCTTTCGGGGTTACAAACAATAATATTGCAACAATACAGAAAATATAACAATGAATTAGATGGCTGCAATAACTGATTAAATTCTGATTTTCAATCCTCAAACACTGCTGAATTCTGATATATTATTGATTTCAGGAGTATGCACTGCTGCAAACAGGGACTAGATCATATAATCATATAATATCAGAGAAATCAAGCTTACAATGCATAATTATCTTCAAGATTGCATTGCTGATATAAATACACTTTCTGAGCACTGCTGCAACTGCATATCAGTCTGAAACTCATTAGAAAATCACTGGAAATGTACCAACAAAGCACTAAACACTGCCATCCATGCACCCAAACTGACTATCACTGCACATACCACTGAACACACTCCAAACCACACCCAAACTGCCTCTAACTAACTGTAAAACACAAACAGAAGATCAGAAATAATAATCAGATCTGTACCTTATGTTGGTACAACAGGTTAAATACCCCAAAATGTAGTCATATCTCTTCTAAAACTCTATGACCCACCTCCAAATCTGTAGTGAGGCTCAATCCTAGGCTAGGCACCCCACAAGGTTATGATAAACTTCAGAAAATAGCAGCGCTTCACACCCACAACTCCCACGTACGTCCTTCGATGGTATGGCCTCCATTCTAACGGTACGGTTTCAATCTTCAACAAAGCTTCTTCAAGTGTACGGTCAGCAATGTTACTTTGTCCTTTATGGCCACTAAAAGACAAACAAATCTGAGTCAGCTTATATCCTTAACAAAAACATTGTTTTATGCATTTTGTATTGGTACAGCTACTTCTTAGAAAGTTACGGCAGCAACAAGGATGGTACGACCTCCTTCAGCTAAAACAGTCCTCAAAATTCAACACAAAATCTCAGATAAATTGTCATGTCCCCATATTAATTGGTTATGTACCATTAAAGATATGAGTGATTTAATATATCAAATATTATATAAATCCTTAAAAGACATATTATAAATTAATACATATATGTCCATTGTAATTACAAATATATATAAATAAATGTAAATATTAAATACTATTATTATTATAAATAGATATTAATAATATTAATATGAGCAATCCCTATAAAAGTATGAGATCTCGTAAGAAGCCACAATTAGTCAATAATAAAAAGATACTTAGAAAACCGGTAATAAGCCACAAAAAGGGCCGTCGCCTAAATGAAGTATTAGCACTTTTGAGAGTTGAAGTCAAGTCCGCATTAAATAAAATTAAGCCATCAACTAGATCAAAATTACCATAGACCAAGCAAATCGATGAAGTAATAATTAAATTATAATAGCCAAGGCAATTAAGGATATGGACGATAAATAGGCCGTCGTAGAGTATAAACATTGGTGAAGAGGGTCGTATAGGGTGGTGACTCTTCACTGATCCAAGGCATAGAGGGAGGAATTCAAAGTATTTATTCTGGCACCTCGTCAGGGGAATACACTAAGGAATGGAAGTGCCGTAGCATTTGGATAATGGCATTGTTTGTTTGATATAGATATGATTGTAAAGGTCTCGCCAGGTAATCATATATATGTCACAGACCGTGGAGTTTAGAAGAATAAGGAGCGCATAAGAGAGATTTGAAGGTGATCGTGGATGGAGACTTATCATGGGAATTAAAAGCTTGAACGCCACCAACAAAGTCATCACATAAGGAGTGCTTCAAATAAGGGTTCACGGAAATCACAAATAACGTCCAGTATAAGATAAATAGGAATCATGGAATGTAGTCTGCCTGAGTGATACTTCATCGCCCATATTTACTTTGTTAAGTTCTGCCAGCATATGAGACAGCGATTCACCTAAGACAACGAATACACTCCAAGCTTGAATGAGTATTTTGAAGATATCTGTTGGTGAAGGTTCGAAAAGCAATTGGATGTTTGACATCATAGTAAATGCCGATCTAAGTGAAAGAAGATTCAATTGCATTTGCGAAACAATCACTGGTTTGAAGGTTCTATCAGCTTGCACTGAGGTAGCATATTGACCATCGACTACATTGCCATCACATATTTACATTAGCAGATCCTGCATCGCTTTTGGAGGTTCCTGAGTTTCAAAGACATAATACAGATCATGCCGTTGCCAATGGATGTTAGCTACTGATGGTATATCTTGTAGTGTTACAAATAAAGATGGTATGGGTATCTCAGATTTTGAGCAACTGATTGAGCCATCTTGAAGGATAGTATCACTGATAACATGGATTTCTGACTGTACCTGAGATAGTAAGGAGTTGAAGCTATAACAGTTGAGTTGTTCAAATCTTTAATTTGAACTTATCTATTATACTCTATAACCTGAGTGTGATTTGTATCAGTTTTGGCCATGCTTCTAATTGGCAAATGTATGAAATATATTTGTTATAATGTTTGTTGCTATGAGACAGAGATTTCATAAGAGAACATCATAGACAGTTTGCATTAATCTCAGAAATCAGTAGAGAGGAAATCAAGAAATTCATGAATTGAACAGATATCCTGATTAGGGATATTACATAAATCACCAATACTCATTTCAAATCAGCAACAATAACATCCAATGAAGCACAATTGTGATCTTCGTTGAAATCACCGCAACCAGTTAGGGGGGATCTTTCACCTCTGAAACTAGTGATTTGCAAGAGGGTTTTCGTCCTTAAAGAGTTTGGAGAAGAACACAGGTTCTCTCATTTTGTAGCAACAAATATCAAGTTCATCAACAACCTCAACAATGAGCCCCAACACTCCTTTTAAAGACACTTTTAGGGCAATGAGGAAATAAAATAATAATTTCACTTTTCTTTTAATTTCCTCCTCACATAAAAATAGTCTTTTTAATTGCTCACTTAAATAACTTGTAATTCCCATGCCTAGCATCCATTTTTATGTGAGCATCAACTAATATATTCCATCACCTTTCCAATGAGCTAGTACACTTAAGTTATCTTTTTAATATTCCCAACATTAGATAACTAAGTGAATAATTAATTAAATAACTCAATAATAGACCCAAGTTGTGGAAAGCATCCAAATGATATAATTTTGCAATTATGATCATACCATTATGATATTGAAGACTTAGGACGATGATTTGTGGCAATCGGGAGACTTTTTAAAAATAGTATGCTCCTCCAAGAAGTTTGGAGAGCACTCAGAAGGTTGGAATTCAGTTCAACAAGCACCAAAAGGCTCCATCTAACCAACTGAACTCAAAACCATGAACAAATGCTCTGCAATGCTGATCCAACGCTCTCCAAGAAATTTGGAGTTCTCCCTTGCATACCAATTAGCCTATGGGAAAACTCAGAAATATGCTAATTGTTTACGACTTGGCTAAGCTCCAATTGGGGACATCACAATCCTCCCTCCCCAAAATTGGTTGACCTCAAGCATTTGCAAGTCAGGATGACCATACATCAACTCACCATTCCCCAAAACACATCTTCTCATCAAATCACCAACACATGCTATCATTCTCATAAATAAAGTTGTTTGCAAACACTTAGAATGTTTCAAAACATTCCATTGAAATATCCATGCCTGAGTTGAGGTTAGGAAGGGTGAAATATAATTTTCTCACAACTGAAACCTTTCTCTAACATCCATCCAAGGTATATGAACCCCAACTTGAATCAATATGTGGCTGACCAAGGTAAATAACAACAGATCATAACCTGATTTTATTAAAGTCAGTGCTCTTGAAGTAGGACAGAAGCTGCACAAATGAAGTCTCCATGCATAAACATGAAAGATGAGCATTGAAATGCTCAAAAACAACTTGGGAGAGGTTGGGAAAGACTCCCAAACATCCTCCAACTGGAAGTTCCTCCATCCCATGACTGAAATACTTTGCCAACCTTCATGAATGAGTGCAAAGAAAAGTATGAGGTGGCTGATCTGCAGTAAAACAACAGAGTTAAAACTGAAAATTTGAACTTTCCTCCGCCAAGGAACATCTCTGTGGTCACTGTAGCCTTCCGACATACTTTGTTGGTGACCTCTATCATGAATTTGAAGTAATGAAGCAATTCCACCGTGCTTGTGTTGTGCAACTCTGCTATTCATGTGGGCTTCATCTAAAGACCACCTAGTGAAACCAAAGACATCTTTTCTAAAAAGAATGCCTTTCACACTTCCAATCCAAGTGCTATTAACAAATGGACCCTCCAAGGCACTAGGATTTTTGTAACCAACATCAAACATTGTATTCTCTTTGAATTCATCGCCTTGCTTCCAATGGAAATTTGAGACAACTTCATCTTCTTCTTCTTGCAACTTAGTCATGTCAACATTAATATTCAAGGATCTATGAATAATTGATGCCTCCAAATTCCACTAAAAAAAAGGATTATCATATATCAAATCAGCACCGATTTCATAGAGTGGATTATCAAATGTTTGAAAACCATGATTAGACCCTTGACTTACCCAGTCTTTATGCAAAACAAGTTCTGAACTTACCTTTTTTGCTACTGTACTGGTTTTTCTAGCAATCTCAAAATCTCTTTTTGGAAGCTTCTCGGACAATATACAGTTGAAATCTTTGCTTATTTGGTAAGGCTTGCACAATTGTAAGATATTCTTTTTCTTCAACCATTCTATTTGCAATGGGGACACATGATGCACCATTTGACATGCCCCTCAAATTCACTATTTTACCATCATCTTGAAACTTGAGTTCCATGGTTTGAAGGTCCAAAGAAATTTCTTCCAATGACTTAAGCCACTGAATGCCAAGGACAATATCAGAATTACCAATACTTACCACATGAAAAACATCCTTAATCTCATAATTTCCCAAATGGAGACTCAAAGTTGGAATCCTTCTTGTGCATTGAAGAGTAAACCCATCTGCAACCATAACATTGAACCCTCAAACTCCTCTGTCTGAAGGCCTCTTAGTGCTACTACTCCATCAATGAAGTTGTAAGTAGCACTAGTATCAATGGGAGCAACAATTTGCTGCCCACACAGTACTTCACGGACCCTAAAAGGATCATTCTTCGGATGGCATGAAAGTTGGGCAAAGATGCCATCATCAACTTTCTTATTTTTGGGCTCTTTTGGAACTTCTTCCTCCTCACTCATCTCTAAATCAGCTTGCTGTTTTGATTTTTCAGATTTTGATACAACAATTGTATATGCTTCTAAATGATGAACTTGACCCTTCTCAAAGCATTTGTGGCCTTGGGCCCATGGCTCTTTGCAAGTGAAGCATAATTTCTTCTTTCTTAGCTCATTTTGAAGGTCATCACCCATCTTCGGAGGGAAAGTGTTAGGTTGATTTGGTTCTGGTTCTTTTTGAAATTGCTTTTTGTCATCTTTGTGAGGAAATGACTTAGACTGAAATTTGCTTTTTGGAGCTAAAAACTCCATGTTTTAGGCTCTCTTTATGGCATATTTCAAAGTTTGTGAGTCAAGTGACTTGATCTATCCTATGATTGGTTCTGAGAGTCCTTCCATAAACAAGAAAATGAGACTCCTCTCAGACACGTCAGGAACCATGACACTCAGTTTCTGAAATTCAGTGGTGTAGGCATCAACGATGCCTTGTTGTTTCATCTATGCTAAATCTCTGAAACTCTATTCTGGATCTCTCTTCTCAAATCTCTCGATGAGTCTATTGGTGAACTCATCGTATGAGTGATGAGATTGTGACCTTGTGTTACCAATCCGTGATACCACCACTCATGGGCTTCCCCATCCAAATGCAGCGTAGCAAAATTGATAGCCTCATCTTCTGGCATCGGTCTTAATGCTAGGAAGTTGTCCAACTTCTGGACCCAAGCTCTTGTTGTACTCATTTCACTTCCATCATAGTGAGCTAGGGTAACTTTACTTAATGCTTGTTGGAAATCTCTCTGAGCTCCTTGGCCTCTACTGTCTTGTCTTCCACCTCCCCTCTTCTTATGGTTCATGAACTGATCAAGAGTTAGGATCCGGCGGACCTCATCAGGAGGGTCCTATATTTATCATAGCTGGTCATGACTTCCGTGAAGGCAACTTGCTTGTCTTGCATAGGTTGAGCCTCCTCCCTTCGAGTAAAGACAGGTCGAAGGGGTCTAGCAGCCGACACAACAAAGTTCTTGCAGACCCAACATTGTTAACTCTAGGACCATTGGGGAATTGCTAGCGTCACTGTTTGGCCTCTGCAAATTATTTTGATTCTGGTCCATTCTGTTAATGCGTTGAGCCATCATATGAAACATGGTATCAAATTTCTTTTCAATTCTAGCACTAGGACTATCAGGAGGACAAACATCCTTGTCCCTTTCTACCATGGCTGAAACCTCTTCCACAAAACCCTTTGTATCCAAAGCTGATCTCAGTTTTCTTTCTTCTCTCTAAAGATACCTTCTTTCTTTGTCACTACTGTGTTGCATGCAGGGTTAACAAACTCACAGGCTGGCAAGAAAACTAGTTCTGATACCACTGTAATAACCACCCTAGTTTTTTCCAAATAATTTGCACTAGATTCAAATGCACAGGCAGTCTCCGTTACACTCTCTGATCACCAAGATCCCAAGGTGGGCAAGGTGAGAGAATAGGGTGTGCAGGATCACACTTTTTCTAACAACTGCTACTGGAAGTAAGTGCAATGCAGGATGTTTATGAACACACCAGGCGTCCACGATGACCACATGCCACGCTTGTTCAGCGGAGTGTGTTATATGCAATTCACAGAAATGCATGCACTAGGACGCTGTGTTGACCACGTCTATGCTTATGCAGTGGAGTGCATGATGCGATACAGAATGAATTCACACAAGGCGACAAGCCGTCCTATCAACGCTTATTCAACGGTTGTGTGAAGATGTAGGCCATTGGCAGAGTGTGCATGCAAAATGGGCTAATAGGAATGCTATAGATTATTGGCAGTAAACTGTTCAATATTACAATAAGAATGCACAAACATGAATCCACCGGGCGGTACTACCTTCCAAGGGTACAAACAATAATATTGCAACAATAGAGAAAATATAACAATGAATTAGATGCCTGCCATAACTGGTTAAATTCTGTTTTTCAATCCTGAAACACTGTTGAATTCTGATATATTATTGATTTTAGGAGTATGCACTGCTGCAAATAGGGATTAGATCATATAATCATATAATATCAGAGAAATCAAGCTTACAATGTATAGTTATCTTCAAGATTGCATTGCTGATATAGAAATACACTTTCTGAGCGCTGGTGCCTGTGCAACTGCATATCAGTCTTAAACTCATTACAAAATCACTGGAAATGCACCAACAAAGCACTGAACAGTGCCATCCATGCACCCAAACTGACTATCACTGCACATACCATTGAACACACTCCAAACCACACCCAATTGGAAAACATAGATAGAAGATCAGAAATAATAATCAGATCTGTACCTTATGCTGGTACAGCAGGTACAACAGGCTAAATACCCCAAAATGTAGTCATATCTCTTCTAAACCTCTAAGTCCCACCTCCAAATTTGTAGTGAGGCTCAATCCTAGGCCAGGCACCCCACAAGGTGATGATAAACTTCAAAAAATAGCAGCGCTTCACACCCACAACTCCCACATACCTCCTTCGATGTTACGGCCTCCATTGTAATGGTACGGTTTCATTCTTCAACAAAGCTTCTTCAACTGTACAATCAGCAATGTTACTTTGTCTTTTATGGCCACTAAAAGACAAACAAATTTGAGTCAGCTTATATCCTTAACAAAAACATTGTTTTATGCATTTTGTATTGGTACGGCCACTTCCTAGAAAGGTACAACAGCAACAAGGATGGTATGGCCTCCTTTAGCTAAAACAATCTTTAAAATTCAACACCAAATCTCAAATAAATCACCAATACTAATTTCAAATCAGCAACAATAACAACATCCAATGAAGCACAGGTGTGATCTCCGTATGTGATGTCTCGATGTTAAGGCATTGTTTAAAGTAAAGATTTAAACATCATGATAAAGACAATGAAGTCGCTTGCATAAAATATGGTGTTTAGTCATATTTAAATGAGCATATATAATATTATTAATATATAATATTTAATAAATAATATTATTATATAAGTATTTTAATATAATTAAAATATAATATATTTAGTTTTAATTAACAGGATATATTATTATATAAATATAAATAACAAATATAAATAGTAATAATAGAACTATAAATATTATCAATTTAAATATTATTATAATCATCATATATTATAAATATGATTAAAATATAATATAATATATTATTTAAATAATTAACAAAATATATTACAAATATAAATAATAAATATAAGTATTAATAATATAGATATAAATATTAAATTAAATATATATTTTTTTGATGGGTAAGAGGCCGTAGCCAGTAATTTATTTTATTAGTAAAATTTTCAAATGTACAACTCTGTTTAGTGCGGGCACCGGTAGGAAAGGAGTAAAGAAAACCTTCGGTCTTGCTCGAGACTTTGTAAAGTCCAGTACATCATTTAGTTTACAAATCTTGCTTCCGACATGCAGGATAGTGACATATGAGGATAAATCCTCATTTACAATATTAAAAATTAACAATTGCAGTCCCTGCTCTTATCATAAGTCATTCTTCTGTTTTATGGCTTACTATTACAGCATTTGATCCTTTGTCTCATGGATCACCTTTTGCAGATTACATCTTTATTATTACAATATGTTACACCTTCCCCCATTATAGTTTTTTTTGGGGGGAGTGATACATTATACAGTTTCACATTGATCACCAGGGGGGCATCCTTTCATTTTATATCACTTAGTCACCTGTTAATGGAAATATGCTTCTCCCTTCTTGCTATTTTTGTTGCTCCTGCAGACACCTGAAAAACACATCGACACTTTTCCCAAACTGCCTTTCTTGTTAGCCATATAAAAGTAGAAAGTTATCATTGTCCTGCATCAGTCTTGTTAGAGCTATTTTCAGATCACACCTTTGAGAAATAAATCAAAATTAAGAATAATTGCAATTTCTCTTATCATTTCATCAGGAAAATGGTGGCAAAATATTCCTATCTCCCAAGATTAGCATCAAAGCCAGTAAATAAAAGGATGAAAGTTTATGTATATATCCGTTCTTTTAAATATATATATGAGTAAATAAGCAAGACTTTACCTAAATAAAGGAATAAAGTGTGCCTCTCTGTGAGAAAGTATCTACTGGTTCTGTTAGTGTCATGTCCCCATATTTTAATCAATTAAGTAATCAATTATAGATGAAAATACAAATATAAATATTATGAACTTAAATATTATTATAATAATCATAATATAATTCAGATATTATTATAATAATAATATAATATAATATATAATATATATATATATTATAATATAATAACATTTAATATATCAAATATACGAAGATTAAATATAATATTCAATATATAATAAGAATAATATTATATTATATTATATAAAATAAATACAAAATATAGATATTAATAATATAAATGTAAATATTTAAATATTATAATATAATTATATTTACAAAGTCAACGATTACATCCATAAAGGCAAGAGCAAAGAAAGTTATGGAGATTAGGAATTAGAACATTCTTTATAAAAAGAGATGACTCTTCAGAGAGTTATCTCTATTCAAAGAGATGCCTCTCTCCATAAAGGCAAGAGCATATATATATTTTAAAAAGGAAGGAATAGAATGGGGGAAATATCTAATTCTAATCTGCAATAAACATAAGGAGACAACCGTCCAAAACACAGGAAAAATATACAGCAAGAGCATTTGAAATCTGCAATAAGAAAGAAATTAAGGCCAGTGACAGTCAAGGAATATATAGGTGGATTGGAGAGGAAATAAAATATAAAGTATTTTGGAAGAAAAACATAACTAAGGTAGAAAAATAAGGAAAAACTCAGATTTATAGTAAATACATGAAGAGAGTATTAATACCTATGAAACAAGAGAGAAAAATAGACATGATATGAGGAAGGAGGAAGAACATATTTCTGAATATGGAGTGAATTATATATATATATATATATATATATTTTCTTAGTATAGAAAGGTAAAAACAAGCAATCAAGATATATTTGTTGAGGGTAAAGAAGGGAAATAAATATATTTTGTGAGTTGAGAGTATAAATATATATTCTGAAATAAAGTACATATTTCTGATCAAGAGAGAAGGATATATACCTATCTGCAATCAAGGTAAAAATTAGTGATGTCTCAAAAGGGGACATTACAGTTAGATTACAAATGCATATTCCTTCTGAAACAAAGCCATAGATAAGAACCACTTCTTGACATAATAGAACAATACATGAACAGTAACGAACTGGCATATAAGGGAAATAAGCCACAGAAGTCTGGAGACTTTTGTGGCAAGTACCAAAATCCCATCATTACAGCGGGTGTTTTAAGTGCTCTGCCAGCTCGCACACTGATCTCACTTCGAGGCCGCGCATGTGAACCATTAATCTTTATTATTTTATTACACGCCTTTCTAAAACAAATCTTCTCCTTGCCACGACTATCCTAACATCATTAATATATATTGAAGGATAGATAATCATGACAACTGAAAAGGTAGCGAGGTCCCCAACTGCTAAGTTAGTCTTGCATATTGTAGCTGCCATGATGTATCGCGGGGCTATCCCATTTCCCTTTTAAAGATAGGTCAAGCCAAAGCATAGAGGAGGAGCCACGAACTAAATTTGAATGTAAAGGTGCATATGAAAACTAGTAAACGAGTAAAGTAAATATATATATCATAGTTGAAAAACTCGGACTCGGCAAAAACTCGGCAGACCCAAAAATTTTAAAAACTCAGGACTCGGCAAAAACTCGGGGAATAACTCGGCAATAACTCGGCAAAGTTATCGAACATTAAAAATACATTAATTTTTAAAAATATGCTTTGAAAACATGCATATTATTGAATTTATGGACCATATTATTGATTTCCTTCAATACATTTCATCTAAGTTGCCTAGAATTGGCTCATGTTCGGGATTGGAATTTGTTGCAATTTTTTTTCCCCTGGTACATGTACTATATATATATATTATAATAAATTATAATATTAGATATAAATATTGTATTAATATAATAATAATATATAATATATTATATTAAATTTTAGTAATAGACACATTGCTATCATATATTATAATAATAAAAGTATAATATTATATTGTAATATATTTCTTATATATAATATTAATAATAATATAAGAACTATATTATATATATTATATATTATATATATTAAAAAATATTAAAATTTAAATATAATTGTATTAAATGTAAAAATATTAATATTATATTAAACCTAAAAGTATTAAAATTTAATATAATATATTCAATTTAAAATATTATACTAAATAAATATATGCGTGAATTAACAATAAACATTATATTAAGGTTTTAAACTAAATAAACATTTTAGTTAAAAAAATTGCGAAAAAATATACTATTAATTTTTTTTACGGCGTGAGACACTATATGTGAGCATTATATTAAAGTTTAAAAACCTATTATACTAGCACTTGCACCCGTAGAAGGTTCAAGGATTACGCTGATAGGAACAACCGATGAGAAAAATTTCTGACATGATTTTTTTTTACGGCGTGAGACAATTCCGAGCACTATGATGGTCACATATAAAAGCCTATCGGCTAATTACGAATTTTCGTCCGTGGAAAATTTTCAAGTTTAACACAATATCATCATAATCGCATATAAATTTTGACAGCTCGTCCAAAATCTCTCCTTTCATATGATATCATTAATTTTTACAGGTCGTCGAAAATCTCTTCTATCGTATGAAATTTTTAATTTAACTTTCGATTTACCCTGGGTCGCCCTCGTCTCGCGCTAGGGTTTCATCCTTGTGAAGCCGTGGGTCGCCATCATCCGTTGAAATGAGAAAAATAACAACATTTTTTTAGGTTTTATTCCTCTGGCCGAGTTTTCAGACCAAAGCACGCGAGTTTTTGGCGATTCAGGAAAGTTTTTGACCAAAAAATCGCCGCAAGTTTTTGAAAAAACTCTGGCCGAGTTTTCAACAGTAAAACTCGCCGCCGAAAACGACGCGCGATTACTCGCGAGTCACGCGCATTTTCGCCGAGTTTTTCAACACTAATATATATATCTATGTATATAAATATATATATATAAAAGTAAGTAACTAAATATAAGAGAATACATAGGTGGCAAGGCTGGGGCATGCTGGCAGAGGTGGAAATCGAGCACTAGAAATCATGATTAATAGACAGCGTTCGATAGTTGGTCCTTAGCTGGCTAAGGAAATTCGAGAATGTTCCAAGTTCTTTGAAAGGAGATACCATAACTAAATCTTTCATTTTCTTCCCCCGCCAGTTCCAATGCCAGTTAGATTCACAGTTATTTAAAAATCTACAGTATCATGAAAAATATTTCGCCATGTTATTACATTTTTTATTTTATTCTTCAAACACAATATTTTAATGCATTTTAAATTATAATAGTATTAATATTATTACATTTTAATATCTTAAGTAGACATTTCAAATCTTTATACACTCAACTAGGGCCAGAGCTCTCCACATAATACAAATATGCAGGCTTTGTAAAGTTTATTTCAAATCTCTATACACTCAACTAGGGCCACGGCTCTCCACATAATACAAATATGCAGGCTTTGTAAAGTTTAGTTTTATAGTTAAGGAAATATTTGTGTTATTTAACAGGGTTTGTAAAGTTTAGTTTTATAGCTAAGTAAATATTTTAGTGCTATTTTATTTTTACCAAATTAAATTATTTTTGAGATTTCAATTTTATTTACCCAAGACATTTCAACACTCTTCAAAAATTAATTTTTCAATTATTGGAATGCAATTTGTCTATACAACCAATACCTAATCAACAAAAAAAATACAACTAAACAAATACTATATACAACCAATAGCTAATCAACAAAAAAAATTACAACTAAACAAATACTATAATAACAACACTACAAGGCAAGTATTGGCCACTACGTGGCACTTGTTTATATTTTATTTTTATAGAACTATTATTAGCCGATATGTTGGGGCGGCTTCCAGCGGGAAATTAAAAATGCTGGAAACTTTTGGAATGCTTGTTTAAAGTTGTCAGAGTTTATTACCAGGTTTGGAAACTTTTTGGTATTGATTTGTTTTAATTTTGGGATGTGTGGCCTCAATTCTCCTCTCCATGGACACAGCTTCCAGGTACCATCCCCATGCATATTAACTGCTCTACAGGTAAATTTCATTCTCTGATGCGGCACCTCCCACCGCTATAACACCTAACAACTAGCCCAATACAGTAAATAATAATTAAGTGTAAATGCTATTTTTCCTATAAATATGTACTGTCTATGCTTGCAGAGAGTTACACAGACCCACATCAACTGAATAAATATTGCAGATCCTGTAGTTTTCCATCTACGGAATTATCAGGCCTCAAATACTGGTGAGTCTCATATGTAAGCTCCGGCCATCGCCAATAAATAGAGGTATTGGCCAAAATTATCCTTTTCGCATTTGCAGTTCAGGTGCTTTTTCAGACATATTAGATTTTAGGCACTGTTTTGTAGTATTAGAGAAAATTTTTCTCTCTGCTTGTAATGTCCCCTTCTAGCAAGCCAAAATTTTCGCAACCTTGCAAACAGTTTCAACTTTCAAAGAGAACATTAGTATTCAAATCTTCTTTCAAAATCACATGTCATCATTTATAAACATAAGCCATTTGTTATCATAGATTGATTGTATACATTTCATGATTCTTTAGAAGAGATATACTTGGGCCTTTGTTAATCAAATCCTCCATCTTTGTTGCAATATGAAAGGATATGCTGAGTATGAAACTAACGGTTGTGTTCCTTGGGCAGTGGTCTCCATGTTGGGACAACACTATTAGATATGGCTACTCATCCTACCAAGAAGATATATAATATCATTGGTGATATGAGATAGGAACATCTAATTCTGAGTTTTAGAACACATATATTCAAAAGGGAAATTCATGAAACATATTCTAATGAAAAGTATTTGGGAATTAAAAGCAGATCTGATATTGATATATATATATATATATATATATATATCAAGTGGGAAGGATCATAGAAATATAAATCAGTCATCCTCATACATATATATAGCAGCAGACTGGAACTATCAATCAAGCAAGTCATATAATTGTGACATAGCAAGAGGATATATTGCCATCCATGAATTGAACTATATTTATTGATCAAGAGGTATTTATAATTAATTATCTTATTCAATTACAAACAAACTATGTTGGATTGCATAAGGGTATAGAGGCAAGTAGGAAGGTTGGTCCTTCTAGTCCATGAGAGATGATAGGTAGGAAACATGCCCTCCATCATGCTCTCATCAAGTCATGTTAAAGGGATGATAGGTAGGAAGCATGCCCTCCATCATGCCCTCATCAAGAGATGATAGGTAGGAAGTGTGCCCTCCATCACACTCTTGAGACTTAAGCTTGATCTTGGTAGGGTGTGCCGCCAAGGTGGACATAAGAGGTGATAGGTAGGAAGTGTGCCTTCTATCATACTCTTAACTTGCTAGTATTCCTATTGGACCCATCATAGGATCAGCTTGAGAATTGGATATCTATATGTTGAACTAAATATTGTTTACGCTATATCATTAATTATGTTATGATGTATTGATTTCATTACTATATTCTAATTTATTGATCTTTAATATTGCCAATGTCCCTTTCTAGTAGTTATTCTTGTGTGCAGGTTAAGAAATCAAGAGTATCCTAAAAGGGGACATCACACCGTATGAAATCACCGCAACCAACTAGGGGGGATCTTTCACCTTCAAAACTAGTGATTCACAATAGGTTTTCGTCCTCAAGGAATTTGGAGAAGAACATAGGTTCTCTCATTTTGCAGCAACAAATATCAAGTTCATCAACAACCTCAACAATGAGCCCCAACTCTCCTTTTAAAAACACTTTTAGGGCGACGAGGAAATAAAATAATAATTTCACTTTTCTTTTAATTTCCTCCTCACATAATAATCTTTTTAATTTTTCACTTAAATAACTTGTAATTCCCATGCCTAGCGTCCATTTTTATGTGAGCATCAACTAATATATTCCATCACCTTTCCAATGAGCTATTACACTTAAGTTATCTTTTTAATATTCGCAACATTAGATAACTTAAGCGAATAATTAATTAAATAACTCAATAATATACCCAAGTTGCGGAAAGCATCCAAATGATATAATTAATTAAATAACTCAATAACTATCTTGGAGTTGAGATTATCCAAAACGAAGATAGAATCTTCATCTCACAGACAAAGTATGCCAAGGAACTCTTAAGAAAGTTTAATATGGCAAATTGTAAGCCTACTGCAACTCCTATGGAAACAGGTTGTAAGTTGGTTACAGATGAAATAGGTAAACCTGTGAATGAAACTTTATTTCGACAATCACATTGGAAATCTGGAAAACGAATATTGAGATAAATTCAGGGAACATTAAACCTTGGATTAGAATTCTCAAAGGTGAAAGAACCAAGATTATTTGGTTATAGTGATTCAGAATGGGCAGAAGAAACCGAGGCAGGAAATCTACATCAGGATACTGCTTCAGTTTTGATTCAACTGTAATTTAATGGAGCAGCAAAAAACAAGCTACAGTGGCACTTTCTTTAACAGAAGCTGAAAATATAGCTGCTGCCAGTGCCACATATGAATTTGGCTAAAAATATTACTAAAATATTTGAACTATACACAACACAATCCAATTGTATTACATTGTGATAATCAAAGTTTAATAAAATTGGCAAATAATCTTGTATATCATGCAAGAAAAAAACACATTGAAGTGCATCACCATTTTATCTGGGAGAATATTCAAGCCAAAGAAATTCCATCTCAAAACAGGAAGCTGACATCACCAAGCTGCCGAGTAAAGACAAGTTTTGTTTCTTTAGGGAGCTTCTTGGTCTGTGTGCCAGAAAATAAAAATTATGGTTTAGTGTTAAAATACAATGTCTAGTCTATGAAATGCAAGCTAGGACTCTTCAAGGGTTATGTGCCATATTCCCGCTTTACATTGATGCATGACACTTGTCACCTTTAGATTAACTGACTTGTGTCTTGACACTTGACATAGATACAAGGGGTGCGCCTTATGCATAAATATGTAACTTTCTTTCATAGTTGATGAATAAAATTAATCTGTTCTCTCTGTTTTCTTTCTGAAACATGTGTCTGATTTTTTCGACATTGTTCTGGGGCTTATTGTCATCATTTTGTTGAAGGCAAAGGCTATTTTTTATGTCCTTGCATGTTTTTCTCAAACATAATCTTATTCAAGATTGATTTACTTTTGCCCTAGAAAAAGATGTTTTTTCACCTCTTCCTCTAGAATTAGGAATATAGAAATTGAATCATCTAGTAGAAAACTTAGTCTTGCTTCCTTCTTAAATTATTTTCCTTCTGAGTTTTACTTTCTATGCTGTTATATAATAGTGCTAGGGTCTTGAGCTAATAGAATGCTGATAGAAAAATAATTGATTTCATAACTATTTCTACTTTCCAGGTATGCTTGCAGCAGAAGCAGCATTTGATGTACTATGGAATGGAGTTGACATGGAAGTGTATTGGGACATTTTAAAGAAGTCTTGGATATGGGATGAACTTTATAGAGTCCGAAATATTCGACCGGTATGGACTTTGCATTCTTATTGCTTTACAATAAGTAAATGAATATTCTTAGGAAGCACAGAGGGCCTTGTAAATACAAATCAAAATTTCATTGAATTTGCAACAGTGCCAATTCAACATATTCATTGGTACTAGCTGCTTAATTATTCTTGGAATTTTGTTTACGACTTATTGTTTCATCTTCTGTGTAGGCATTTAACTATGGATTGATTCCAGGATTGGGTCTTTCTGCCTTGGAACTGTAAGATTTGACTTTATCATTGACTTGCAGTTGTCCCTTGCAATACTGTTTTCTTGGTTTTGATTTATGTTATTCAGTTCTCCGAACTTTCATTTGGCAGGAACTTTAAATATATAATAGATTATAGATTTTTGAAAGATTTAGATGATTTTGTTTAGGTCAATGAGGATTTCTCTATAGATCCCGCAATCTTGGTATATAAATGGGGCCCCAGTCCTCCAGTGTTGGTTTTGTTATTTTTTTCACACACCTTGGGACCTGCTTTATCATGGCCCATATAATGCTTCCAGTGGTTGCCATGGTGATTTGAACCTGAGTCCTCACCATGGAAATGCTCAGCCTTTACCACTCATTCACACCTGCTGGACAAGAGTTAGATACTTATGTTTTAATTTTACATGTGTAATTTCAATATCTTTTTTAATATTAAGGTAAAGGTTGTTCCAAAGGTTACAGCGAAGCTAATATTGTATGACCTCCCACTTGTGGAAGCCTACAAGGGGATTCGTTTCCATTTATCTTATATATTGTTCAAATCTTTTACCTCAGGATTGTGATCTCATGACCTGGTTTGGGAGAACCAAACCTTGCCATACCATCTACTATTCAAATATAAAAGGTGATTTTTTCATGTTAACTTACATATAATTCAGATCTTATGTACCTTAGACTTTTCTAAACCTATTCCATCAGACACTATGATTAGCTGAATGATGGCCACCAACTTGTCACAACCTTTTTTCGCCCCAACATATGCTCCTTCAGTGCTTTAGACCTAGTTTGGAGACATCTGCAAATTCCATCCACAAAGATCTCTGATTGATAGGTCCAAATGACAATATTGACAATCATTCAGAAGGCCTAGTAATTCAGAACAACCTAGAGATAAATAAGTCAATGAACACCACAATAGAGTTGTTTGTGAACATAAAAAATCTAATTGATGGGGTGTTGATGGCCTAGTTTTGATTTTTGTTAGGTTCCATTGTTTCCAAGATTATGGCATATAGTTGCTGTCATGTGGGTTCTTTGATATCAGATATGCACTCCTCATGTATCATGGTTTTTAGATCACGTGTTTTTCTTAGTACCTTTTAGGTATGTCACATTTGACAAACTTTGCTAATGACTACTTCTAAAAGTTGTCTTTTTTTAGTGTAGCCTATGGATGTGTCCTCAAGGATTTTTCCTCATCCCTAGAAATGGTGATAATTTCACATATGACAACATCTGCTAATGATTACTTGTGCAACTCATCTTTTTTAGTGTAGCCTATCTATATTTCCTCGAGGATTTTTACTTGTCCTTGGAAATGGGGATGATTTAGAAAATTTTGGAAAAAAAGGGACATCTCTAGGGACATCCCCCCATAGGTATGCTGTAGGAACACCTTGGCAGTAACCAAGCCAGGGATGTCAAGATGTCTGGATGGCCTTTATTTATTTTTTATTCAAAAACATGAAAAAAACTATAAAAAAACAAAAAAACAAAAAGGAAATAGTTGTTTATTTTTTTGGCATTTTGTCGCTAGATCCATTATATTTACATTGATGATATTTATTTTATTTGTTTGATTGTGAATAATTTGTTTGGTGAATGTTAGGTACCTTAAGGGATTTCTCTTATCCTGTGTTTCGTTATTTTTCTGTCCACTTTAGAGCAAGTTCCAATTTCACATATTACATAGGTTCCTGTTGATGAGGTTTTTGTGACTACAACAACATTAGAATAAAACACAGAGTATCCTATCCTCTCTTGAATAAAGCTTCTCAAACGCTGAACTACGTGATCGAATGAGACTGCTCCAAGGTTCCTTTTGTGTCAGGTCTTGATGTGCATAGGGATAGACTCAGTAGAATGATGTGATTTGCTGGTAATCACAAAGGGGACTTACGTAAGATTGCTCTTTCAGGGTCATGGAATTCATTTCTGGGATTCGAACTGGGATTTGTGGGTGAATGGAATTCTTTCACAGGTGGACAGCTGAAATTCTAAAGTTCCATTCTTATAGAGGCGGATGATTTGGCGATGAAGCTCTGGAAAACTAATCCTAATGAAGATCTAAAAGAAAGTAAAAAAGATAAGGTAAGGGTTCAGGAGTTTAACTAATTGATAGAAGAAGACTGCTGCTGGAGATAGAAACTGGAACCAGTCCTCTGCTTCGTCATGAGACAACAGCTAGGCAGGGGCGGTGCTATCTTCTAAGGGAGAATAAGGATTTTCAGACTGCTTCAATAAGAGACATGGATTTGGTCATACGGAACAGTCGAAGTTAGGTTCGGATTAAGTTCAGACTAACCATACACGATGATTTGCAAGCCACAGATCACCAATGGTATGAACAAACAGATTCAATCATTCAACAGTAATAATCTCCATCTTTCTAACTAATGAAAATATGAAAATACAAGAAAGAACTTCAATACTTTCAGATTTGCTCCAAGAAATCAATAAGACCATGCCAAAAATCCAAAGGGATATATGAACACCATTCTTCAATGCATATATAATTACTTCAGAAGTTTGTATTACAACAATCTGACTGATCTTTGGAGTTTCAGCTCAGGAAGAACAAGTGCTCTAGGAGCATCAGAATGATAAAAATCAGAAGAAGAGAGAGAGAGACAATGAGGCATCCCTCAGCCTTTATATAGGCTCTCAAAAATATCTTAGGGCAAAAAGGAAATCAGATTTCCTTGAAACATGTGCCCTGGGTCATAAACCCTAGAAAAGCAGGTGGGGTCATCAGAATCCACATGTAGGTGACTGCCACTTGTCCTGGTCATCAGAATGTGTAAGGAAAACTTCCAGCTGTCCTAGTCGCCACTTGTCTAGGACTCCTGGATAGGAATGTCTTGTCTGTCTGGAACTTCCTCCTGTTCTTTAGTCTCAAATTCCATGATGTCCTGGAGTCCTTTATCCTGAGCGCAGATTCCAGGAGGTCAAGGAACTTTGTGTGGAGGAATCCTTCCTTGAGCAGGGGCGCACTTTCCTTAGGGTCCTGGAATGGAATTCCTTCCTGAGTTGGAATTCCCTATCGTGGAATAGAATTCCCTGTCCTGGATTCCTGGGTTGGAATTCCTCATCCTTGGAGTGGATTCCCATTCTTCCTGATGGATGGTGAACTATACTTTTGTTCTTGGCTCTCCAAGGATTGATCCTCTAGTCCAGAACTGGAATCCCTGATACTGGACTTGGAGTGATTTCTCCCATTCCGCCATCCTTGACGCAGGCATTCTCTGTGTCATTTGAAATCTTTGGAAGGACATCTTGATCTTCCTTATCCCTTTGTGCGAAGTCTCCCTGTCGTCGAACTAGAATCTTTGATGTTGCCTTCCCTTCCCTTGGTATGCATGTGTAGTCTTCTTATTGTTGGAACTCCTGGATCCTTGAAATGGTCATCATTTCCGGCGCTTGAACTCTCTGCATCCATCCTACTTGCCCCGGATCATCCTTGTTCATCCTCCTCATGGAACTTATCCTCGTCTTGGATTCCTGCAAAACATGGGAAACCTCGAATAGTCATGATGCACAAAATCCATAAATGCAATGCAATATGAAATGAAACATGAATGATTTTGCAAGTTTTGATCAATTTCACTTATAAATTCCTGAACAAACAAAGGATTTCCCTCATTCTCTGGCATTCTTCATACTCGATTGACTTTTCCTTCATTCCAGGGTTACCAGGCATGGACAGGGGGAATTTCCATGTCAGGGAGCAATTTCTAGGTGGTCGGGGATTCTATGGAGTCAGGGATTCCTACTCATCCTGGAATTCCACTTGTCCTGGAGGATGAATTTCTACCCTTGAAGAATGAATTTCTGCCCTCCTTGCTCTGGAATTGAATTTGAATGATTGTAAATGACTTGGGCACCCTCCTTTTATAGGTAAGTTGTCCTTCTTTGCCACTTGGCCGACCTAGGTTGGAGGAGGAGAAATTTAGCCACCATACCTTATCACTGGTCGACTTAGCTTTTTGTCCTTTTCTCCCATGTCGGTGGTCGGGGATTTACGAATGTCAGGGATTTTTCAATGTCGGGGAATTCCTGAGGTCTAGAATTTTGCGATGTCGGGGATTTTTCAATGTCGGGGAATTCCTGAGGTTTTGGATTTTCTTCCTTAGCATGATCCTTGAACTTCTGTTAAAATCCAGCTAAGTCTTAGAATATTGCCCCTTGGAATCTTACTCAGATGGAAGGTTGCAATTTTGCTTTCTGTGGACAGGAATTCATTCAAGCTAAAACTCCCGGAAGGAGTTGGAATCTGCCTGGCATGTCCTCCTACAGGTCCTGGATCAAGTTGTTCAGTTGCATTCATGATTGGGTGAGGAGGATTGTTCCGCAAGAATTTCTGAGTTCAAACATCCCATGACGGACTGAAGTCTTCTGTTTGATAACTGGAGGGATTTGTCCTGGAGCGCAAATTCTTGAAGGTCAAGGATTTTGCGCTCAGGACAAAAATTTGTCCTGGAGCGCAAATTCCTGAAGGTCAAGGATTTTGCGCTCAGGACAAAATTTGTCCTGGAGCGCAAATTCCTGAAGGTCAAGGATTTTGGCCAAGGAATTATAGATTTTTCAGTTTTGGATTGGGAGCATGGTTCGTTTTCTTAGCTTTTCTACGGAAGTTTAGTTGTCACTATGAGATCAGAAATACGGAGTTCGTTTCTTCCATCCTCGTTTCTTCCATCCTCCGGGAATCTGCCTTCGATGGCGAGACACGAAGTTCGTTTGTTCCATCTTTCGTTCCTTCCATCCTCCGGGAATCTGCCTTCAATGGCGAGACACGAAGTTCGGTTGTTCCATCCTTCGGGGATCTCACGTTTCCATGGCGAGATACGAAGTTCGTTTGTTCCATCCTTCGTTCCTTCCATCCTCCGGGAATCTGCCTTCGATGGCGAGACACGAAGTTCGTTTGTTCCATCCTCCGGGGATCTCACGTTTCCATGGCGAGATACGAAGTTCGTTTGTTCCATCCTCGCAGAATTTCTTATTTCCAAGGCGAGATACGAAGTTCGTTTGAATGATTTTGCAACTTCCTTGTTTGGAATTGGCTAAGTCTGGTAGCCTGAAATCCTGAAAAATTGACTAAGTCTGAAATCTGGTGGATACTCCAAATTCTAGATTTTGCATGTTAAATCCGGTGGATTCGAGACCTATCTCAAACATCCTGAAAGGTATATTGAAAAATATTTAAAGTATAAGTTGATATTTTTTAATATACCTTTACCCTGAGAGACACTGAAAAATGGCTAAGTTCCCCATGAGCGCAAATTTCCACTAGTCAAGGATTTTGCGCCCAAGGACAAAAATTGTCCTTGAGCGCAAATTTCAGTTGGTTAGGGATTTGCGCCCAAGGACAAAAATTGTCCTAGGGCGCACATTTCCAAAGGTAAAGGATTTTGCGCCCAAGGACAAAATTTGTCCAGGAGCGCACATTTCATCATGTGCAGGATTCTGTGCTTTTGACCTTGCCTGTCCAGTTTCATGGATTTTGGCCTTGGAAATATCTTTTCTTCAATTTTGAGTGGGATTTCAGTTCTGCAGTAGGTATACCTTAGCTGTTTTTACGGAGGTTCAGTTGTCGACATGGGATCAGAAATACAGAGTTCATTCCTTTCATCCTCGTTTCTTCCATCCTCCGGGAATCTGATTTCCATGGCGAGACACGAAGTTCGTTTGTTCCATCCTCGTTTGTTCCATCCTCCGGGAATCTGATTTCCATGGCGAGACACGAAGTTCGTTTGTTCCATCCTCGTTTGTTCCATCCTTCGGGAATCTGATTTCCATGGCGAGACATGAAGTTCTTTTGTTCCATCCTTCGTTTCTTCCATCCTCGTTTCTTCCATCCTCCAGGAATCTGCCTTCAATGGCGAGACACGAAGTTCGTTTGTTCCATCCTTCGTTTCTTATCCTCGTTTCTTCCATCATGGATGTTCGTTTCTTCCATCCTTCATTTCTTCCATCCTCTCGAGGAATACCTCATTTCCATGGTGAGATACGGAGTTCGTTCCTTCCATCCTAACTGTGAATTCCAAGATTCAGGCATCCACAGAGGAGTTAGAGACAGATTTTCAAGCCAAGATTGACTAGACAGGTCAGGAGGCTAAATTGGACACCTCCAGTCCCTAGGGCGCAAAATCCAGTAGGTACTGGATTTTGCGACCAGGACAAAAAATTGTCCTGGGCGCATAATCCAGTACCTACTGGATTATGCGACTAGGACAAAAATTTGTCTTGGGCGCATATTCCAGTTGGTACTGGAATATGCGACCAGGAATGTTCAGAGGTCTGCATTTCCAGCTTCCAGAGGGGTACTCTAAATACTGATTGTTTTCTGAAATTGCCCTAAGTCTTGAAAATCCTACTGATTTGGGAGTCTTCCGAGTTTCTGAAATGAGGTTGAGTGTCGGATTGGGATCCGAAGGATACCCCCTGGATTGAACTTCCGGACTGGAGCTGTCAGGCCGGGAACTGAGTTCCATGGCTGAAGGATGATCATTCCAAGGAGTGACAGTTCTTGTTGAATTTTGGGTCTAGTCGGGATAAGAATATGGATAAAACCTTAGAACAGGATTCCGGGTAGGAATTCCTTGAACAAGACTCCGGGATAGGCACTTCCGAACAAGACTCCGGACTAGACCTCCAGGCTGGATTCCTGGACTGGAGTCCAGGAATGACTTCCTGAGTGGGACATGGAGTCTTGGAACAAGATTAGAATCGAGTTCCATGCCGGGAATGGAGAGGGTTCTAATGTGGAAAGATGGATTTTGACATGGAAATGACAAGCCTTATTGAATTCAGGACCCTGGATTGGAATTTCAGGACAAGAATCCAGACAGGAACTTTGGAATAGGATTCCTGGATAGGAACTCTGGAATAGGATTCTTGGATAGGACCTTTGGGACAGGATTCCCGAACAGGAACTTCTGGACTGAAGTCTTGGAACAGGATTCTTTATTCATCATGGAGCCTTATGCTGAGGGTGAAGGACTTGGACATTTCCTCTATGGGATGATGGACTCCTTCCATGGACTATCCAGATTTAATTGAGGAATGATAGGTAGGGCATTATTCATCCTCAGGAGAAATTCACTATTTCAAGCATTCCTAATGTTCCCTATGAGCTAACTGCTCGGACATTCTTTCCTAGCTTCATGGATTTGGGCAAGAAACTGCAAGATCAAAGCAAAAACGACGGCGAAAGCGAGAAAAAAAAGGGGGTCCCCATTTGCAATGGGGCGATGTGTGAAAACGTCACAACAGTTCCCTCATTGCCAAGTATTCTACATCACATACTTATCATTTATAAATTCCCTTTATTGAAATACATAATAACATGCTAAAACATTTTTTGTTGGCATTTAAAATTTGGGATACTTGTTTTCAGATAAAAGAAAGCCCTTGAAGGCACCCACGAAACGTACAGTAAGAAAACTTCCATTGAAAATAAACAACAGGAAATGAATATTCTTGTTTGCTAGATTCAATGAAAAATAAATGGAAGTCAAAGCAATGCCATGTTGGGCAAGTTTTTTTAATTTACATGCTTTCTCATAATGTTTTCTTAAGTTTTCTAGTGTAGAGATTTTTAATGTTTTAATTTGCACCTTTCAATGTGACACAAAACGGAATAACTGTGCGGTTGAACTGCTCTTCAAATTAGAAGGGGAAGCTAACCTATTATGAACAATATGTACTTTCTATTCACAATCTTTATAGTGGTTTTATGGGGTGCTTTGTGTTCATGTTGAATAAAATTAAAGTATGTCTTTTTGGATTCACGTAATGCAAAAGGTTAAGACACTCTTCAACTTAGGGCAAATGATTTTTATGTTTTAAATTGAAAATAAACCCTACGACTAGATGCTTGCGTTGCTTAGCTAAAAGTAGAGACTAGATTAGTGTTACAAGACTCGGATTCGGCTCGGACTTGGACTCAGTGCTCAGACTTGGCCAAGACTCAACCAAGACTCGACAAATTGAAAAAACCATGAAATATAGAGACTTTTAAGGATTTAAAACTTGTTTCATGCACCCTTTAATAAATGAACTTTAAAGACACAATAAAATAATCAAATAGAAGCTACTTTGATCACATACACAAGTATACATAGAGCACATGCGTATAAGTGTAGTTTAGTTGTAGGAAACAACATTTTTAGATATTTAAATATTATTAAGTGTTTTATGTGTACAAAACTCATGGATTATGATATCCATGGTGGCATCAAAAACAAAAATCACAATATGGAGTCATGAACTATGGTAGAAAGGAGCTTGTATCGCTCAACCCAACATTGCTATCTCTATGTGGAGTCATGTGTTTGTATCTCAGACAAGTCTGCAGATGCTGCTACAACCATAAAAACATTACTTAGGATATGGATTGACTTATCAAACCTGAACTATAAATGTAATTCAATTACTTGGGATTTAATTGGAAAAAAGTCAAAAGAATAAAAAAATGTTGCTTTCTCATCTAGCATGGCCCAAAATGATTTTTATTTTTAGGTCTCTAAAATTAGAGTGGGGGTTTGGGGGCAGTGCCCCCAGTGGGGTCGAGGGGCAGCCTTTGAGACCACACAAATCTTCATGGTGCATGTCATTTTAAATTTTTTTTATCACTTTTAACCGTCCTTCAAAAGTCCTCCAAACCATGGTTGGAAACTCGGCTTGGCAAAAAACTCGGCAAGCCAATTTTTGGAGAGTCAAAAAAAACTCGGAGAAATCTCGGCAAAAACTTGGCAAAAAACTCGGGAACTTAAAAAATTGCTAAAATTTCATTAGAAACACATTTTTTTTTGCAAAATTCAATGAAAAGATGAATCCAATGAGTCCATAAATGAGTACAAAAGTGTTTTCTATTAAATTTGATTGACTTCAATGCAAATTGATTACAAAATTGCATTCTCATGCGGAATCCTGATGGCTGAAACCCTGATTGTCTGATACAAATTACAGTAGATAGCTGAAAATGAAAATAGTAAAACTAGAAGTAAATACTAAAAGTAAATACAACATATTACATCTTCCTCTTCCCTAATTTAGCCAAAGCTAGGGAAGAGGCAGATGCTCTAGTCCTGCGAGTGCGCGGTGCCGGTGGCTCCTCGGTTGGCATGGAAGGCTATGGCTGAGGCTCGACCACCATCTTGGAACTATCTGGCTCTGGCACTGGCAACGACTCCAATGACTCCTCATGCTCATGAATTTTTACTTGGGGGGGGGGGGTTCCTATGCAGAGCTCAAAAAAACTAATTTCTGATTATGTTTTTCCTTTTTTGGCTGCGGAATCCTTATATCCCTGGGCCTGCGAGTCTTTTGCATGGACTTGGCGAGTCTTTGAAGAAAACTCGCCAAAAACTCGGCCTTGACTCGGAAAAACTTGGCAGAAAAACTCTGAGAGTTAAAGTCAAAAAAACTCTTTTGAAAAAAAAAAACTTGGCGAAATCTCTCCGAGTTTTCCAACTATGCTCCAAACCCTTCAAAAAATACTTGACTTTCATGCTTTTACTTTTAACCATTTTTTTCCTCCCTAATTTTCATTGACTTTGTTGAGTCTTTCCAATAGGACTCATTAGGTTTGGCAGGTTTGACTAGACTCGCCAGGTACCCGGGTCATGGGTCTCCGGGACTCATTTTGGCCTAAGTTGTCGGTTTTGGTACGAGAACGGGTACGGGTACGCAGTTCTGGTATGTCGGTACGTCGATTTTTTTCCTTGGGTTCGGTACGGTTGGGTATGGCTGTATTATATATATATACAAAACTATTAAAATTATATAGAATTGAAAATACATTTGATACAGATTTATCATATTGATATAATAATAATGACATTTGAATCTTTGATAATATGATACTTCAATATTAATATTTAATTGTCAATTGATAATTCAGATGAAAATCATTACAATACAAAATTTGAAAATACTATAATCAAATGACACGTTTATATTTTGGTCTTCAATCTTCATCAAATGGATCTAGATCTAAGTCATCGATTGGCTCAAAATCATTTGAACCACAAGCATATGGAGTGCCACTCCCACTAGGTACATCATGTGTAGAAGCCCCATCCTCATCTACACTGATTCTAGCAAGCTTTGCAATAGATGCATCCAAGTTGGCACACTTAGGGGTTATATCCCAATTCTTCATTGCCTTGCCCTTGTAGTCAACTTGCTTATGTGATAGAAGACCAAGTCTTCTGCTTTTTTAGCAGCCAACCGATTACGCTTCACTGAGTGGGTAAAGGAGTATGTACTCCAATTCTGTTCAGCCAAAGAAGAACTTGCAACCTATTGAAATTGGAGAGAAAGTCAATACAACTTAAAAATTAAAAAATGCAAAAGAATGGTAAGTACTAAGAATGTTAAATAATAAAATTATAAATTAATAAAACATGCTTATTTGTGATAGAACTTTGATTGCAAGAGGTTGGAGGAACAAATAATCTTGTCCATGGAGGTACCACCATGCATAGTTTAAAAACTCGTACTCGACAATTACTCGGCAGACCCAAAAATTTAAAAACTCGGGCAAAAACTTGACAATAACTCTGCAAAGTTATCGAACATTAAAAAATACATTAATTTTTAAAAATATGCTTTGAAACATGCATATTATTGAATTTATGAATCATATTACTGATTTCTTTCATATATAGATCAAAATTAAAGTTCAATAAACAGGTTTTCTAATGAAATATTAATCCACCCTCATACATGTTTATTGCCTTTGTTTTTTTTTGCAAGAATGATAAATAATGTCCAATGTCTTAATAACCTGTCTCTTCTAGAATTAAATAGAATTATTATGAAACACTAACTGATGAATAGTAATGACTTATAGGCATGATGAATGAATCCTTGTCTTGGGAAACTGGCATGGAATTTGTCTGTATGTAGGTAGGGTCCTTGTATATTAATATAAAAATATTTATAGATTTTAAATTTTTTAATATATAATCTATAAATATTTTAATATTAATATACAATATTAAAATATTTATATATTTTTAATATAATATTATATTATAACATTAATACACAATATTAAATATAATATTCTATCTTAATGTTATAATATAATTATATTCTATAAATATTTTATATTAATGTTATAATATTATATTATGTTAAATATATGAATTTTTTAATATTTTATATGAATGTTATAATATTATATTATATTAAAAATACAAATATTTTAATATTGCATATTAACGCTAAAAACATTAATATGCAATATTAAATAATTAATGTTATAATATTATATTATATTAAAAATTTATAAATATTATAATATTAAAAAAATTATATATTTTTAATAAATATAATATTATACCCTGGGAAAGATAAAGTGCAATGCTTGTATAAAGTCTATATTTGCATTGCAATTGGATTATTATTTTTTATTTGAATTGATATAGGTGAAAATAAGAATCTAAACCCTAGTAGAAATCTATGAAAGCCAAGCTCAAATCAATGATCAAACAAAAATTCAATTAATAACATTTCTTTGGAAAAAGGAATGAAAGACCTTCGAAATCCCGTGAGGAAAAACACTCGAAAACACGTCAAAATTGCGAGCGAATGCATAGAAAAATCAATAAAACCTTGCAAATTGCTCAGACAGGAAAGTCTAGGTGAGTTTTTTAGACGTCAAGCGATTTTTGGACGAGTATTCGCGAATTTTTGGGAAAAAAACACCGCATTTTTTTTCAAAAACCTGCCCCAAGTTTTCCAGGGGATAACTCGCGGGTAGAATTTGATGGCGATTTTTTAACCAATGCCAACATGTACAAGAATCATTAGTGTATTGATCTCAAAGAGCACACATACTATGCTATCATCCTGAGATGAACCTGCCAAACTCTTTCCTAACACTATCCACCACTTCTAGATTTGAGAAGATTCTTCGGAATGCTATCCTACAGCCATTAGCAACTTCACTATCTCTATATGGTGAGGTTCTCCCCAGCAAAGAAAGTATCTCAGTGCTATAATATTTGGGGGATAATGCATATGCAAGTAGGTGCAAGGGTGTGTTCATCTTGTTCCAATGGCCATGAATGATTTTTTTTACACTTTGGAAAAATGTTTCATTGGGGTCATTCTCTTTTTGTGCTATTATGATCTTTATTTTTTCTACCATGGAGTCAATGCCATAAAGTCTTGAAGATTCCTTGTGACATATGATGGTTTGTCAAAGACATTTGAATCTCCTCACCCTCAGTGTATATAGTTTTCACCCATTCTATCTGAGTGCTAATTGGTTGCATCACCAAGTTATGGGAGTGTACAGTACATGGTGTCCAAAATATGTGTGTACCTTTCCCCAACCAAAGCACCTGCTTCCCTACAATTTTTTGTATTGTCTATAATGACTTGGACAGTGTTATCGGCACCCACCATCTCTGTGGACTCAATGAGGATTTTGGAAATGAATTCTGCATCTTTGATTTGCCCCTCACAAACAACGGCCTTCAAAAACATTGCCCCTTTGGGGGACACCGCAATAACATTTATTAAAGGTTGCTTTTTGCAATCCTTCCATCCATCAGAAACAATGGACACTCTGTTTCAATCCATGAATCCCTAATTGGTTTTAGTGATGTCTCTACAATTTTTTTTTCTTTTGCCAATAAGGTGGTGCGCACCTTTTCATAACCAAGACCTGTGTAACCAGGTGTGTTACTAATTGCTACCACCATTTCTTGCCAATATGGCGATCTCACCAAGTTGAAAGGAAGACCATTGGCATAAATGCAATGTGCAATTTTTTCATTTGCAATATCTCTTGCTTCATTTTGAAATGCCTTATCCAATGGACCTTTTTTGAGGGAAGAAGGAGAGGGATCTTCTTCTTGGATAGACGTTGTCTCTGAGAAAGGATGTTGGGCCATTATTGGAGTTCTTGTAGGTGGATTCATTGATGTTTTCTTTGCTAAAGGATGAGATTTTAATTTTGATCTCGTACTCACAGCATCAACTTCTTGTTCTTTAATGAATGCCATAATTTGTCCTTTTGACAACCCCTTCTTGTGTGGCCCTTCACATATTTTAATTCCACGTCCACTTATGGCACGTAAGCGAGCTTTCACTCGACTATATGAGCTCTTATATGTGACCTTGCACTCATTACAATTCCAAACCAAAGCCCCATCTCCTGGAAGTTGTTCAAGCATCGTGACATTTTTCCAAAGAGGAGGTGCTTGATCATATTTAAATTGTTTATCTATCTCAACACCCACTGAACTTGAACTAGTAGCCATTACGAAATTTCAAATAGATTGCTGTTATAAGAAATTGCAAAATTTTAAATTAAAATCCCTACAATATATATATATATATATATATATATATATATATATATATATATATATATATATATAAACTAATAAAAGTAATAAACATTCAATACAAACACTAAAATGCATTTCAAAAAATCTTAAAACTTGTTTTTTTTTTCCAAAAAAAACTTGAAAAAATCCATTAAAAACTTGAAAAAATTGGGTAAACTACGTACCTTAGATCAATAGATTACCTTTGTGTAAGCTAGAATCCTCCCTTGGCACTTTGCAATCGATTCCCTTCAAAAATATAGCAGCAGCCCTCCAAAACGCCAAAATGACAAAAAAATGAAGAACTCTTGTGAAATAGGGGTGTTGTTGTCAAAAGAGAAGTCAAATGGGCGTAGTTTTGGTAATAGACACTTTTAGGGTTTTGGTTTTTATTAAAATCATTAAAAAAATAAAAAAAGGTTTAATGTGTTTTTTATTAAAACTTACGCTTTTCCACCTCGGTAGTGGGCAGGGTCGTGCCCTGTCCGCTCTAGGACCCGCTCCCGACCGGTGCGGGATCGACCCCTAGACCTAGAAACCCGGCTACTTAGGTTTTGGCCTGCTCGCCTTGCAACTCATTGAGTCTTGGTGAGTCTTGTAACTATGGACTAGACAATGTAGGTACATAAGGATTGAATAGGTTTAAACATGAAGACACAAACACTTTGGTAAATTAATTGAAGCAATTGGTACAAAGCCACGATTTCCAACTACGAATAGACCTGCAATATGAAGCTTGGAAATTTGGTAGAAGGAATTTAATTTACTTTACATATAACAAAACAATTCAATAGTTATTTAAAATAAAGATAGTCTTAATAAATTCTATTGATCGAATATGGAATTCTAGATTAACAATAACAATGAATAGCAATTTCAGCAATATTTAGGTGTGAGAAATCTATGTGCAAATGACACTTATTTGTACTGTTTACAAAGCATTGAATGAAAATAAATAAGGAAATCAAGGAAATTAACTAAACTTCTACTCTAGGAATAGCTTGATTGCATGAATGCAAGCTTCATTACAAATCATCCTATCCACTAATAATAAAACTAAAGCATGCTGTTGTACCCAATCCCAAACTCAATGCTTATGTTACTAATGACCATTTGTCATCAATTTGTCATCTAGAAATAAGGTTGTCATGTCATGGTCTAGTATTTTTAGCATTGAATTCTTGTAGATTGATTGTGGTTGCAATATTCCAAGTTAAAGATGAAGTTCTTGACTATGACAGTTGTGTCTTGGAGCTATAAAAAAACAGATAGATGAGAGGTGACATTGTGAACATGGAATCATGTCCAAGGCAAGCATTACAGTTAGTTCAAATAAATCACGCCATGGAGAAACAGTCTGTAATATCCCAAATGGGGTATTATCTTGAAATTTTGGATTTTCGGGCTTTCTAAATTCTGATTTTAATACTTTGAATTCTGCCCTAATTTCTGCACTTTAGTTTTCTGCTCAAAACCCTAGATTCTGATTTGAATTTCTGTACTTTTGATTCTAATTTCTGCCCTATCCCTAAGTCTGGAAACTGATTATAATTTTTGAATATGAACACTTCATGAACAGCTAATAAACATGTGACAAATATCCACAACAAAATGCTAAACAAGTAGATATTATTAGCTATGATTGCAATGAGGAACGATAACCATTCAAGGGCAAAACATATGACAAACAATTCTGATTTCTGAGTATGCAAGTCTGCTGCTCCAAACTGAATATATGGAATGCAATTTACATCAAGTTTAGGGCTCAAACATGCCCAATCATTTCTGTCATTACAATTCTAATCCAACAAGAGTATTATCACACCAAAACAATGACAAATGATATTCCACACACCTCCAATGGCTGGCGCACCTATTTAGGGTTAAACCCTAGTGACATGTGACATTAAACCACCATGAAATGCTGCTCCCAAGGCTCTCAGGTCTGCTGCTACGAATTAGGGTTTTAGAAACCCTATGCAATGAAGAATATGCCTCACAAAAAATACAAAAATGGTTCCAAAAGAGTGCGCACAGGTCTGCTCCAAAAGTTGTCCAATTCTGCTCTATGATGACAATCAACTGCTGCTCCAAGATAACAAACAGGTCTGCTCCAAACTGCTGTAGACTTCAAAGGCTAAACTCCTCCAAGTTGCTCAAAATCCACCCTCAAATGTGATTCTCCCTGCCTTAGATATGGCGCTCAAAGTGGGGGGATTAAACCCTAATAAAATGCTGCTCCAAGTTGATTAGAATTCTGCTAAAATGATGATAAAATTTATGCTCCAACTGATGCAATTCTGCTCCAATCTTCGTAGTTCTCCAATGAAGTGCAATTGTGAATTCCGTATGAATCCATGAAAGATCCCTAATAGATATTGGACTGAAATTTTAAAGTTCTGATACCATTGAAAGATCCCTAACCAATTCTGATTTGATTTGTACCTTGCTGTTCTGAATTTTCTGATTTTTGTTTGAATGGTTTGCTTTGTGTTTTTTGTGTTTACAATGCATGTAGAGTCTTTCCATGATATGTTAATGAAAGGGAAACATAATAGCATACAAATAACACCACAAGTTGACTGAAATTGATTGGATCAGCAAGCAAACTATATCAAATTAAATATATGAGTTAGGTGACTTAATTTGACATACCCGATTATTGAAGCTTGCTAATTACAATCGTGAGATGATGGCTGATTACCAATAGTTAGGTCTGATTATAAAATCAGACTTATAAAAATATACAAAGTGATTCAATGATTCCACAAATCACTCTCAAACCTGCAATAGCTTCAACCTCCAACTGTAGCAGCCAAGTATGTTGAATTCCAATTACCAAATAACTGGAGTAAGCTGTCCAAACCCCTGTCTTAGGCCTGCAAAGATCAGATTGTAAATCTGAACACAAAATGAAACCAAATGATGCCCAAACGGAAACCCAGTGTAGATTTCCCTCTAATGTGAACTGGGTTGTCGTCCAATCCACTGTCCTTTAAGGGTTTTCGTCCTCAGAAGAGTTGCAACCTGCTGAAAACTCTATTCAGAGCTCCAAACCTGAATTTGTGTTTTTAGAAAATGATGATTGAATACCAAAAGAGAGCCCAATACATTGCTTTATAGCCTCCATCCTCCTTAATGGGATGCCCACCTTAATAAAATATTCCCTCCATACTGGGATGCCCACCTTAATAAAATATTCCACCTCCATAATGGGATGCCCACCTTCTCAAACAACAATAAAATATTCTCCATAATGGGATGCCCACCTTAATAAAATATTCCACCTCCATAATGGGATGCCCACCTTCTCAAAAAACAATAAAATATTCTCCATAATGGGATGCCCACCTTAATAAAATATTCCCTCCATAATGGGATGCCCACCTTGAGGGTCTCTAGGATGGGGACATTTTCACTTTTACTCCTCACTTTTCACTCCACTTTTCACTATTTATTTTTCATTATTTATTTTTACTATTCATTTTTCACTATTCTGTTACTATTCACTATTCACTATTCACATTAAGGCAAACTTTTAATATTCTCAATTTAACTCCTGTATTCATCATCTAACATCAAACTGAAGACTCGAAAGACTCCCAGCAAAGCTCCACTACCCCTGGATAGGTCCCCTAACCACTCGCTGACCTACGGGAACCCTGGTAATAGGCCAACCACTGCTCATCTATGTGCCGTCTAGGAAGGGGACATTACAATCCTCCCTTCCCGGGATTGCTTGCCCTCAAGCAATAACAAATCTGCATATTGAAAATTATTGCCCAATGACAAGAGTCTCCATCCAATCATAACCCAAATGGTTCCACATGTCACCAACACAATATAGATGAACAAATGACAAAAGATGTCATCTCGAAAATGTATCCATCCTACCAACATACCCGCTGCTCCACTCTAATGAAACCAATATCGTACCACAAGCCATGAAACAACTTCGATGAAATCCATGTGAAGTAATGCACCAATCAAATCAATACCTGGATTCCATACAAAAATATAGAACCTGTTGTAAAAGTTGAAGAAGAGATATATCATCCTATCACTATGAAGAATCCATTCATGAAGAATGTCCAGCAAAAAGATGTATAAATGAATTGTCACATGCCAATACATCAACACATGAAGTCTCTCAACATCGCTGATGTAACCCAGGCCAGCGATAAGAATGATATCATAGGTGTCACCAAACCAATGAAAACCAAAGAAATCTATCTCATACTCCATGTCCATCCAAAAGACATACCTCCACACACTCCTAGACCGTTGAATCGCTGATGTAAACCATGAAAAATCAGGAAGTGCTATATGATTCCAACTAGGACAACCACTAATCCATAAGGAGTCTATGAATATGAAGTCACCAATCAACAAATAGATTGCTGCCATGTCATGAGAAATAGGTGACAAACCCAAGGGTGTAGCATAGATGCCATCAACACTCCTCAAAGACAACTCAGTAGTTGTTGCAGACCATGCTAAATCCGAAAGTGAAATGGAAACCCAAATAGGACAACCACTTACCAATAAAGAATCCATGAAGATTATGCTGCCATCATACCAATGAACAACTATCATATCATTGGGAATATGTGACAACTCTAAAGATATATCTTAGATGCCTTCATCACTAACCAAAGATAACTCATGAGTGGCTGATCCACTATAAATGTAATCAATAAAATCAACATCTCCATCAATGAAATGATCAACATCAACTGCAATTTCAGAACTAGAAGACCTTTGCTTATCATCTTCCATAGAGTGGTGAACAAAATCAGGACCTTTGTGTCTTGAATACACAATAGATGTCATGTGTAACACTCTCAAATTGAGCCCCAACATAGGAAGACTCACTAACACTATTACCTTCATGTGAAATGGATGCTACCTCATGATTAGAACTGTTATAGCTTGTGTTCTTTCCAAACTTACCACCTTTAGTGCCCAAATTCTGAGTGCCAATAGTAGAGGGTTCTTCTACCTTCTTCTCACCATGTATGTTAGCTGCCATCTCAAGAATCTCATTCCATTGAGTGAAGTCAACATTAGGCCTAGACAAGGTGTCTCCATCAAAGTAGTGAGTGGAGTCTACTACTCCCATGAGTGACTGAACTTCAATAAGTGTTGCTTCTTCTCCTTCCATAAGAATAGCTTTGATGGATGGAATGTCCAACATATCTTGATCACTTCCCTTCTTATGAACCAAGTCCATCTCAAGGATACCTACCCCATTATTTGATTCCATGCCAATATCATGTAGAGGGAATGAAACAATATTATGTAATGAACTCATACCTTGATGAACAATAACCTCTGTGGTGGCATGTTCTTCGTCCATATGATCACGGTGAATGTGATTCTCAATGAATCTTCTTCATCACTAAATGTCACAAGGCTGCAAGGTACCTCATTGTATGATTCTTCAATCCTTTTCTCAACTTGTTCAACTCCTACATCATTTGCCTTGTCATCTTGTACCCAAGGAGTAGCTGCTATAAAGGACTGATTTTCTGAATTATGCAAGGAATTATTGGACATACTCAAAAGAAGACAATGATCAACAATCTCTTTATCTTTTTCTTTAACCAATTTGACAGCCATGTCTCTATCTTTAAGCAATTGCAAGTAGTCATCTCCCTTCATCATTGAATAGTCTTGCAATTCTTCCCAAGTCTGATATACAAAATCAGAATTCATATGACTTGAATTCACCACACAAATTCCATTTTTAACACCCAATTTTTGAGCACCATCTATAGAAAACTCTATGGTACTATCATCCTTATATGAACTTGTTACCTCATGGAGTGAAGGAATATGATTGCTGTTATAAAAATCAGAACATCTCTTCTATTGTGTGATCAACATGAAGACTCAACGGTGTACTATGTATCTTCTCTTGATCCAAAGTTTTTTCTTCTTTAAGACTCCTGCATGATAACTGATTTTTGCATTGATTGTGTTCACTTATGGGCTGCAAATTGCAAACAAGTAATTCCTTTTTTGTTTCCTTGTTCTTGCATCTTTAGCTCTTCGTTTTTCCCAATGCTTTCTTTGCTATCTTTTGATTTTTCTTCATGTGTAAGTGATGTGACATTATTGGAATCAACTATCACACTAGAAGATGCCCTTGAGAACACACAAAGAATCCATACCATTGCTTTCCAAATCACTATCATGCTCTATGTTAGCCTCTGATGTAGAAGCCTCAAGTGAAACCTCATGCAAAGATGTAGACAAATCATTACCCAAAGCTGTCCTAATGTCTTCTTGAGTCAAATCAGCATGTCTATCAAATTCATAATATAAATTTTTGCATACCTTATTGGAACTTGAAGACACTAAATCATTCTCATGAAGAGTTGTATCACCCATATGTGAAGATTCTCTATCCATTTTATGTGTAAACAGTTCATCAACTATAGTACGATATTTCTTCCTTGCTTGTGGCCTTTTACCCTTGCTAGTAGAAGAAGATGATCCTTTAGAACGTCCAAACTTAGAAAATGAATCATCTAAATGCTCCAATGTATGTATGATCTTGTATTGCGTTTGTTCAAATTCTTTCCACGCCTGTTTGTTGCTGAACAACTTTGCCATGATGACCTTTTTCACTATCCCAAACTAAGAACCAAATCCAAACTGATTTGTGCACAACTGATACACACCAATTGAATGCAATCATTACCCAACAGGCTGGCAGGATTATGGCTCTGATACCACTGAAAGATCCCTAATAGATATTGGACTGAAATTTTAAAGTTCTGATACCATTGAAAGATCCCTAACCAATTCTGATATGATTTGTACCTTGCTGTTCTGAATTTTCTGATTTTTGTTTGAATGGTTTGCTTTGTGTTTTTTGTGTTTTCAATGCATGTAGAGTCTTTCCATGATATGTTAATGAAAAGGAAACATAATAGCATACAAATAACACCACAAGTCGACTGAAATTGATTGGATCAGCAAGCAAACTATATCAAATTAAAGATATGAGTTAGGTGACGTAATTTGACATACCCGATTATTGAAGCTTGCTAATTACAATCGTGAGATGATGGCTGATTACAAACAGTCAGGACTGATTATAAAATCAGACTTATAAAAACATACAAAGTGATTCAATGATTCCACAAATCACTCCCAAACCTGCAATAGTTTCAACCTCCAACTGTAGCAGCCAAGTTTGTTGAATTCCAATGACCAAATAACTAAAGTAAGCTGTCCAAACCCCTGTCTTAGGCCTGCAGAGATCAGATTGTAAATCTGAACACAAAATGAAACCAAATGATGCCCAAATGGAAACCCAGTGTAGATTTCCCTCTAATGTGAACTGGGTTGTCGTCCAATCCACTGTCCTCTAAGGGTTTTCGTCCTCAGAAGAGTTGCAACCTGCTGAAAACTCTATTCAGAGCTTCAAACCTGAATTTGTGTTTTTAGAAAATGATGATTGAATACCAAAAGAGAGCCCAATACATTGCTTTATAGCCTCCATCCTCCTTAATGGGATGCCCACCTTACTAAAATATTCCCTCCATAATGGGATGCCCACCTTAATAAAATATTCCACCTCCATAATGGGATGCCCACCTTCTCAAACAACATTAAAATATTCTCCATAATGGGATGCCCACCTTAATAAAATATTCCACCTCCATAATGGGATGCCCACCTTCTCAAAAAACAATAAAATATTCTCCATAATGGGATGCCCACCTTAATAAAATATTCCCTCCATAATGGGATGCCGACCTTGAGGGTCTCTAGGATGGGGACATTTTCACTTTTACTTCTCACTTTTCACTCTTCACTTTTTACTATTCATTTTTCACTATTCACTTTTACTATTCATTTTTCACTATTATGTTACTATTCACTATTCACTATTCACATTAAGGCAAACTTTTAATATTCTCAATTTAACTCCTGTATTCATCATCTAACATCAAACTAAAGACTCGAAAGACTCCCAGCAAAGCTCCACTGCCCCTGGATAGGTCCCCTAACCACTTGCTGACCTACGGGAACCCTGGTAATAGGCCAACCACTGCTCATCTATGTGCCGTCTAGGAAGGGGACATTACAATCCACCTCCAAGATGAGATTGGGTTTTCCTCCAATCCACCTTATTTTCACAAGGGTTTTTGTCTTTCACAAGGGTTTTCGTCTTTGGAAAATAATGCAAACAAAGTTGCAGATCCACAAAGGAAATAAATGATATAAGCTGAATGACGATCGAAATGATCTCAAAGTACCTTGTATTTATACCTATTTTCCTTGCCCTCTTCAAGCTGGCCGACCTAGGCCAAATAAACATTTTTTTATTTTATTTAATCTCCTCAAACTAGGCCGACTTCCTTCAATGCAAGGATTGACACTCAAAGGTTTTGTCTTCCTCTATTCCTTGGCCGACCTCACTTATGCTAGGTGTGTGCTCCATAAAACAAATTAAGGATTTGTTTTAACTTTACTTCTTTCTCCCTCCTAGGCCGACCCTCTTTAGGCTTCTCCACTTAAGTTATTTTCTTCATGTCTTGGCCAGCCCATCACAAGAGATATTATATTGTTTCTTTACTTCTCCTTTTCCAAAGAGAGTGAACCTCTTCCTAACATGAATCAAGCTATGTTGTCCTCCTTAGGTAGAGATCACAAAAATAAACATTTTCATATTTCTTTTTTCTCCTCCAATGGGTACATGAAAATCAAAAGAAATGAGATCTATCATTCCTTACACCAAGCCGCCATCAAATGACAATTTCCACACTTATTTCCATCCCTAGATGGTTCGTTCCACAAGAGGGCAATTTTATTTATCCAAAGTAAATACATCAAAATCACTAGAAAAATATGACAATTCATTTTCCATACTCAATTTGCCCACCAAAACTCCCGAAGTGTGAAAATTGGCCTCTTAGGTCTTCTTCTGTGATCACTCCGAAAATGGGGACATTACAGTCTTTTTAACAAAGTTAAATCAGTTTATCATGATAAATGAGGTGGCAGTCTAGTCAACTTGTTTTGTCATGATTAAAAGACATCATAAGGTGGTGATCAAAATAAGAGAATTGTGTCTAAGTTTAAAATATAAACTCGGCACAGTCTTAGAGATATTTTGTCATTTTTTGGACCTGGTAGTGAAGGCATGAAATTGGGCTATAAAAGACAACTCAAGTGTAATCTCCTTTTTCTTAAATTTTTAAAAACCATGTAATTATCTGCATTTCCTTCCTTGCAATAATAGGGCATAAACAAGTACCGAACAACAACAATGTTATAACAATATTTAATATTGAAACTTATGCAATACTAAGATAATTATAAATGCCGAACATCACAATGTTTTCTCGAATTAATTATTAAGACTCATTGCAACTAGCTGAGTAGTAGTTAAATAGTGATGCAACAATAATATCAGCTAAATACAAAATCAGAATATTATGAATGACAATGACCCACTCAAAAGAATGTCGTACTACTATATAGGGTGGGGGCAGATAAACCCAAGTGATAGTCCTTAATATGGTTGCAGCTGGGAACAACATAAATTGTACGCCTGTTAGAAAGATTTGTACGGTGGTAGTTATTACTATTGAGATTGCTGCAACAAAATAAGGGGTGTGATTGGGTATTCCAATTCTGTGGTGTGCCCAAGATATACGACAACACTGATACGAGTAGGATAAAAAATAACAGTGACTTAAGATTTGCTACTCTACAACAAATGCTCTAGCTTGATAGGATATTAGCACTAGAATCCTTCACACCAAAATTTTTGGAATTTGAATAGCAACCTTCAACACAAATTAAAATCTTCCAAAATGCTCGTTATCAATTGAAATTGGAAATAAACTGCAATATTCAGCACCAATGTGATTTCTGGATGAAACCACCTCAAAAGTACAAGGTTTTTCGTAGTCCAATCCCAACTAGAAACCAAGAGGGTTTTCGTCATCCAAATTCATGCACTTCAAGGGTTTTTGTTGTCGGGTGAGAAGAACACAAGTGCTTAACATTGAAAAAGGGTTTGATTTCAATAAACAATGGATATCTTTTCTTTTGTGCAATTCTCCTTTTATAATTGCTTTTTAATTTAAATTACCTTTTCCCTCCAAAAGTTCCCTCCAAAAGTGTTCACTTAAAATACTTTAATAAAATATTACATAACGACCACTTTATTAAAATAATAATAATACTTAAGTTGTCCTTTTACAATCTTTTAAAATATATTTACTAGGACTAACTTAAAATATTATTATTAAATATTTTCTCTAACTTTATCTTGTAGCCTATGGGAAATAAAGCAATAGCCTCTGGGTCTCCCAAATATTTAATTTTGAAAAGGGGACATGATAGTTTGCCGTTCCCAGAATTGCTTTCCCTCAAGCAATTGTAGATTTGGATGCTCAAGTATCTTTGCATCTTCCCATGTAGCATCTTTAGTTGAGAGATTTTTCCAACGCACTAGATATTCTGTTATGCTCTTGTTCCTCAAATTTTTCTCTCTAGTATCAATGATGGCTTTTGGAAACAAGATCAACTTAACTTCATCATCCAAAGGAGGCAATTTTGTTAAGGGTAAAATATGTTGTCTGAGTGCCCTTTTGAGGCACAAAACATGAAAAACATTGTGAATTCTGTTGTGCTCTGGCAACTCAAGCTCATAAGCAACCTCCCCAATCCTTTGCCTGATGTTGTAAGGCTTGTAGAAGTGAGGCTTGAGCAGCTCCACTTCTCTCGAGAGGAGATTGCCTGTATGGCTGCAACCTTGATAAAACCATGTCTCCAATCTCAAAAGTCTGCTCATTGCGATGCTGATGTGCATACAACTTCTGCTGGTTCTATGCTCGTTAGAGATTTTTTTTTGAGTGACTCCAAAATTTCTTGGCTTTGCTTGACCAAGTGTATGGCTTCTAGCACTCTATTGTTTGTGATGACCAAATCAACAAAAGTTAAAGTGTCATAACCATATAAAGCCTTGAATAGAGTCATACCAATGTACATATGATGTGAAGTATTGTAGCAATACGCCCCCAAATGGAGCCATTTGATCCATGTTGTTTGCTGCCTTGCTACATAATTCTTCAAATACCTCTCAATCCATTTATTTACAATCTATGTTTGCTCATCCGTTTGAAGGTGATAACTGGTATTGGGTGTCAACTCGGTTCTTGCCGAATGAAAAAGGTCCTGTCAAAATAAACTAAGGAACATGTTGCTTCTGTCACTCACTATGTTCTTAGGCAACCCATGAAGCCTGAATACTTCTTTGAAAAACAAATCAGCTACTTGTGGTGCCTTCTACTTAGAAGATATTGCAAAGAAATGAGCATATTTAGTGAGTCTGTCTATTACAACAAATATGGAATCCTTACCCTAAACTTTTGGAAGGCCTGTATGAAGTCCATAGAGATGCTCTGCCCTTTTTGATTGGGAATTGGTAAAGGCTATAGTAGACCTGTTGGAAACACTTGCTCTGTTTTGTTTTGTTGGCAGGTAACACACTCACTGATGTGCTTAAGGACATCTGCTTTGAGTCCTTTCCATGAAAATCTCTCCTTGATCTGCTTGTAAGCGTTGAAATATCCTGAATGACCTACCAAGGGTGTATCATGTACTGTTCTCAAGACCTTATTCTTCACCTTGATTCTGGGATGAGATAAACTCTATCCTTGTAAAAGATGAGATCATTTGCTACGTTGTATCTGTCATCTTGTAATTTACCTTCAAGGACACCAGAAGCAAATGTGTTCTTTGCATACTCTGCTATTAAAGTAACTTTCCAATTAGTAGAGATATCAGACATAGAGCATATGTAAGATCCCTAACCAAATCTGCCCTGAATTTTCTGATTTTTAATGGTTTGACATTTTGTCAAACACTTTGCATGAAGTCTGATTTTTTTTTTTCTGAATATGTTTATTTGTAACAGCAGATATGTATATGCAATCTAATGTGAAAATAACATGTTTAATGGAAGGAAATGATAGAATAGTAATTGACAAATACTTATAGTAACCCAAATCTGCCTTTTTATTGAATCATCCAATGAAATTACAATGTTTCAAGGCTGTAACAGTACTCAGAAATACTCAGAAATTTATATCAGCAACATATAATTTCTTACATACCAAAATACATGTCATACACCTTTATATGTCCCTACCAGCATAGGCAGCTACCTCCAAGATCTTCTATGGTCTCCCAAACTGATGTAATGAAGAGTATTATGCTTGCAATGGATGCTCCTCTAGGGTGGCAACCTGTTGCATGTAGTCGACCCTCTCTAGGAAACCCTCATGCCCCACTAGAATGTATGCGACCAGCTATAGGATTGGGCGGCGACTAGGAAATGTCTCCACAATGTACTCAACAAGGAATCAACCTCTCCTTAGGATGGCGCCTTTATGCATTGTCAAACCCTCAATCAAACCCACAATCAAACCCTCCTTATAATGCTGATAGATATGTTCTCCAAGTTTGATATGAAATCTCAAAACAACTTGTGATGAAATCTAAATATGAATCTTCAATCACCAAAATTGTATTTGGCCACAAATCTCACAATTTTGGCCCTAAACCTCCTCCAACACCAATCTGCAGAAATATATCCTCTTTGAAGCTCAAACAACTCCAAATCACCAATGAAGTGCAAATGTGAATCCTGGAATGAATTCACCTCAAGATGGAATTGGGTTTTCGTCCAATCACCAATATTCCAAGGGTTTTCGTCCTAGGAATATGCTGAACCTGTAGTTGCAGCTTACAAGGAAAAACTCCAATGCAAATTACAAGCCAAGAATGATGAAATGACTTGCCTTCTATTTTTAAAGCCACAAGTGAACTTTTTAGAAAGAACTTCTAGAAGACTCACTTTTATTATTTTATTTTATTTTATACTTTTCTTTTTTCAAAAGTGACTTATTTTTATAATTTCTCAATATAATATTGTAAAGTCACTTTTATAATAAAATAGGCCTAGCTAATTAATTAAATATAAATAACCCAGAAATGACTTACAATTATTTATTATTTAATTAATCAATTTATTCCCTTATAACTCCCAACTTAGCCTATGGGAATAAAATAGACTAGTCGACTCCGTTGGATGATCACTCGAAAAAAGGGGACATTACAGCATAATACTAGTTTTTTGGATAGGTCATCAACTACAACATTGTTCTTACCCTTCACATACTCTATATCAAAATCATAAGCCTAAAGCTTACTCACTCATTTTTGTTGTTTGTCATTCAAATGTCTCTCGCTAAGGAAGAGCTTCAAATTGTTGTAGTCAATATTAACCACATACTGTAATGCCCCCTTGTCACAAGTGCAAATTTCACAACCTTGTACACAATTTCAACTTGCAAAAAGGAGAACATTAGTATTCAATCTTTCTTATCTAATCATTTTATTCATGAGGATATATTAAATCAAGACTTATAATCATGAGCTATAAGCATTCTATCTTTCATGATATCCATTAAACATATTTCATGATTCCATTTGGGAGAGGTATACTTAGGTCTACATGATTATCAAACCACTTGCCCAACGAGGGAGGGTTTATAAAGGAGTAATCGAGGGGTCCATATTTTATTCCTTTGACCGGAGACCAACCCAAATCAAAGGCCCATCCCTTGTCCTGGAGAGGTACTCTAGACCAACACGAGACAAGAGCCTATCCATTACTTGATGGTTATCTTGACCTACACAAGATAATGGGAATGTATTGGTCTTTAGCCGGATGGTATTGTTGACCAACTTAGGCATCAACTATGATGTTGGTCTTTAGTCGGATGGTACTCTTGATCAACTATGGCATCAACCATGATAGAACTCATTGCTTACCTTTATCCCTTCATCTCGATCTATGGGTTTGGTTGATATACCATGAGCCTTTCTTTCCATTTATTCAACATGATTAATTTAAGTATTCATTCTAATTATTGATAATATAAGCAATGCTTTAATAACTTAGGCTATAACAGTTTGATATTATAATCTTCATTATCCATTCATTCATGTTACGATAATCTTATGCATTCTATGCTAATACTTAATTCATTGTTGCTTAACCAATCTATGATAGCAATATATATTATGCTTTCATTATCATAACATTTAACTCTTATTCATCTATATATGGAAACCTTCAAATTTAAGTCATGAGATTTATGTTAGACTCATACCTTTTTTTTTATTGATTTCCTTCAATCGAGTTTGCTGCTATTTTCGGCTGAGAGGATATGCTTCGATGATGATCTTAATGTTCCAATGATGTTATCTCTTTCCTCAATGCTTCACTGGAATTCCTTATTAATGCTATATGAGTCGATGATATCTGCCTGTGTTTATGAAGTATAGATATAATCTATCTTTGATCCAATGTTTTGGTTTATATTCAATGTACAGATAGTTCACTAAGGATATCTGTTGTTTGCATGCAGATATATAAAACACCTATTCGATGATAATAAATTATGTTTGTTCGATGCTTTCCTCATTGCCTTTGATCGCTATCTATAGTGTAATGCCTTGACGAAGAGTCACGTCATTTCAATCTTCAAGTCTCTTGGTTAAACATATGATTAGTTATCATGATAATAATACTTTGCCATTCTTTGTGAGGCGCTAACTTAGTCATCCAAACCATGATTTTATTACCTTCATTTATGTTGTTAATTCATCGATAGATAGAGGGATGGGAGACCGGTTCATTAGCAATAGTATGAGTCTTGAAATGGTACGGAATATCACAGTCCTCCGCTCCCGAAGATTGCTTGTCCTCAAGCAACGATCAAATTTGGGTGTTTGAGAACTTCTTCTCCTTCCCAGGTGGCATCATCATCTGGAAGGTTCTTCCATTTAATGAGATACTCTATGATAGTTCTATTTCTTAATCTTCTTTCTCTTATGTCCAAAATGGCCTCGGGTTCTAACACTAGTTGCCCTTCTTCATCAAGAGCTGGTAGATCTTCACAAGGAGTAACTTTTTGACCAAGAACCTTCTTAAGTCGGGATACATGGAACACGTTGTGAATCTTGCCGTGCTTGGGCAATTCAATCTCATATGCAACTTCTCCTATCTTATTCAACACCTAATAGGGTCCATAGAACCGTGGCTTGAGTTTTTCCGCACCACTGGATTTTATAGATGTTTGTTTATATGGTTGCAATCTTAGGAACACCATATCTCCTATTTCGAATGATCTTTCCACTCTTTTCCGATCAGCATATATTTTTTGTTGATTTTAGGCGTGGTGCAGGTTGTCCCTTAAGACTCTCATTATATTCTCATGTTGTTGGACAAAATCTTTAGCTTTAGGAACTCTACTTCCACGGAGAACTAGATTTCCAAAGGAGGTAGCTTCATACCCATACAAGGCTTTAAAAGGGCTCATTCCTATTGACATGTGATGGGTTGTGTTGTAGCCAGAGTTGCATGGACACGGATACGGTATCGGATGTGGATAAGGTATCAGATACAGATACGGCTGTTTTCAAGACCCCTAATATGGATACGGCTAGATACGACATATATATATGTGTGTATATATATAGATAGATAGATTAGCAATAAATAATATTAAATAATTTAAATTTAATATAACTAATATATATTTAACAAATATATTATATATTAATAAATTAAACTTAAAAAAAGTTAAATGTATTAAACTTAATAAATTAATAAAAGTTTACAATGTGAAGTAAAACAAAAAAGCCAAAAATTAAAAAAAGTAATCACCAATTAATAAAATTTGCCTCTTCCTCCATTGCTTGTTGACACGATATCTCCAACTTTAGAATGAATGCGATTATTTGAGTAAATACAATCGCATAGAAAGACATATTTCCATTGTGTGGGTGTTGGTCCAGAGTAGTTGCCTGCAACAAGAAATCAGCATGCTAGGTCATGGAACAGTTGCTTGCGGCAATTTTTAACATTCCAGGGTTAATATTTTTGGGATACGGCACAAATATCATGAGAATGCTGTATCTGCGCGTATCCGGCGCGGGAAAAAAATAGGGTCTCTTTTGGGTACGGCTGGATACGGTATCCAAGAAGTATTCGAGCCGTATCCTATGAGTATCCGTATCCGATACGGCGATACGCGTACCAAGGGAGAGGGGGTGGAGTATCCGGTAATTGTGGTTGTAGCAATATTCTCCTAAGTGAAGCCATTTGATCCATCCCTTTTGCTGCCCCGTGACATAATTGCAGAGATAGCCTTTAATCCATTTATTCACGATCTCGCTTTGGCCATCCGTTTGGGGATGATAGCTGGTGCTTGGTGTTAGCTCGGTTCCTGTCAATTTGAACAATTCTTGCCAAAATGAACTCAGAAGTGATTGCCATAAAATGAGCATATTTTGTGAGTTGGTCTACAACCACATATATACAATCCTTCCCTTGTGCTTTCGGAAGGCTGGTTATAAAATCCATAGAAATGCTTTCCCACTTTTGTTCTGGGATGGGTAAAGGCTGAAGCAATCCGGCAGGATGAGCTTGTTCTACCTTGTTTCTTTGACAGGTATCACATTCTTGCACATGTTTGAGTACATCACCCTTCAAACCTTTCCACGCAAATTTCTCTCTAACTTGCTTGTATGTTTTGAAGTACCCTTGGTGCCCGGCTAAGGGATTATCATGGAATTCTCTTAAGATCTTTTCCTTCATCTTGGAACCGGCTGCTACATAAACTCTTTTCTTATAGAAAATGACTTCTTCCCTTACTTTAAATTCCTCATTTGGTGCCTTTCCTTCAAGGATGCTTATGGTGAGAGGATCTTTGGCATATTCGGTAATGAGGATGCTTTTCCAATCGGGTGAGATACTTGTCATGGAACATAGTGAGGCTCTTCTAGATAATGCATCCGCGACCACATTATTCTTTCCCTTGACATAGGCAATGTCAAAATTGTAAGCTTGCAACTTATTAACCCATTTTTGTTGTCGATCATTCAAGTCTCTTTGGTTTAGGAAAAATTGAAGACTATTGTGATTGGTCTTGACTGCAGATTTCCCGCAAACCAAGTATTGTCTAAACTTGTCCAAGGTGTGCATGATTGCGAACATCTCTTTATCATATGTAGAATATAATCTTTCCGGTGGGGTTAATTTCCGACTCTCGAAAGCAATAGGATGTTTATTTTGCATCAAGACTGCCCCAATGCCTTCACCAGAAGCATCACATTCAAGTTCGAATGGAAGTGAAAAATCCGGAATAGCTAGTACGAGACAAGTACTCATCGCTTCCTTTAATTTCTCAAAGGCTTCTTGTGCTTCATCACTCCATACAAATGATCCTTTCTTGGTGAGATTTGTGAGTGGGGATGCAATCTTGGAGAAATGTTTAACAAATCTTTTGTAGTAGCTACATAATCCCACAAATCCTCTAAGGTGAGTCAAGGTTCTTGGTTTAGGCCACTCCTTGATGGCTTTGATTTTCTCATCGACTTGAACTCCTGAGCACTTATCTTATGTCCAAGGTATAATATTTCTTTCATTCCGAATTCGCATTTGGAGGCCTTTTCATATAGGGATTCTTGCTCCAATATAGATAAGACTTCGTCAATGTGCTTGAGATGATCCTCCCATGTCTTGCTATAGATTAGGATATCATCGAAAAATATTAGCAAGAACCTCCTTAGTTGTTTTCGGAATATATGGTTCATACATGATTGGAAAGTGGCCGGGGCGTTTGTCAATCCAAAGGGTAGGACCAAAAATTCAAAATGACCATAATGACATCTAAATGCTGTTTTTGGAACATCTTCTCCCCTCATCCGATTTGATGATAACCCGACCGTAAATCAATCTTTGAAAAATATTTTGCCCGATGTAATTCATCGATGAGTTCGTCTACCCTTGGTATAGGATATCTATTCTTGATAGTTTGTTTATTCAAGGCTCGATAGTCCACACACATTCTCATGGTCCCATCTTTCTTCTTTACTAGTACTACGGAGGATGCAAATGGATTGGAACTTGGTTGTATGTGTCCCATTTCTAAAAGTTCATTGATTGTCTTCTCAATTTCTTCTTTGAACCTTTGGGGGTGCCTATAGGGAGTGGTGATGACTGGCTTTGCATCTTTTTCCATCTCAATTATATGCTCAAATCCTCGTTTAGGAGGTAGGCCAGGTGGAATGTCATCAAAGACTTTCTTATGTTTTCTAACGATAGGTTGGATATCAATGTGGATGGCTTGTCCTATGGGAGTTGATTTGTCTAAAATCAAGCATTGGGCTGCCCATTCTACTTGTTATGTTTAAATATCCGTTCCATCCTTTTTGCAAAGATCATTCGAGGCGATCCATCGGAAAGTCCATGTAAGGTGATACGTTGCCCTTGATCAACAAAGGATATTTCTAATTTGGGCCAATCTAGAGTGACTCTTCCTAAAGAGTGTAACCAAGGAGTGCCCAGGACCATATCATTGTCCCCCATATTAACCACATAGAAATCATCTTGAATAGGGTGTTTTCCTACAGTTAAGTTTAATTGGGGTAGTATTTTTGAACAATTCTTTGTGGAACCATCAGCTAAGTTTACCATAAACCCTTCAAAGTCTTGTGGGTTTAGCATTAGTCTTTTAACTACGGACTCATCTATAAAGTTATGAGTAGCCCCGCTATCTACTAGGGCGGTTATTTTGTTACCTTTGAGTTGGCCCCTAAGTCTAAATGGGTGATGTTTGGATACCTTAGATATTGCTGCTAGTGTGACCTTCTCCTCGGGTTTAAATTTTCTTCTTTTGGTGGTTCTCTTCATTCTCCTCATCGGATAAAGCCTCTATGATGTGTACTCGCCCACATTGGTGACCTCTTTCCCATTTCCCTTTACATTTGAAACATAAGCCCTTTTCCTTTATATCTCTTATAGTTTGACATATATGCACCCTTTCCCAAGATTCCCCACATTTGCGACATGGATCTTTAATCTTCCTTTCGCCCTTATGATATGATGTTTTATTAAATCTCCCTTTCTTGTGAAATGGTTTGGTGTATGATTGAGAGGAGTGGGTTGGCTCTAATTGCATGGCCATATCTATGGCATCATCAAGTGTAGTGGGTTTGAGGGCTCCTACTAAGCCTCCTAGTTTCTCATTTAATCCTTTAATAAACAAGTATGTGAGCCTTTCATTTTCCACTCCAGATACTTGTATTGCTATCTTCTCAAACTTATTTATGTACTCATCTATGGAGCCTTTTTGTCTTAGTAGGGCTAACTCTCGGAAATCTTGTTGTGGATGGTGTCGGTCAAATTTCTTGATAAATCTTTTTGAGAACTCCTCATAAGAGGTAATGGATTCATGTCCTTGAGTGTGTTTTCCATGATGCCACCATTCATAGGCCAATCCCTCTAGGTGTAGGATGACAAATTGAAGTGCATCCTTCTCGGTCATAGGGTTAAGTTGAAAATAGTCATTCAACTTTTGTAACCATGCTTGTGGAGTGATCTTGTGGGTTCCATCAAAATGTGGAAGATTAACCTTGTTGGCCTTTTGCTTCAATTCTTTGTGGATGGGTCTTTTTTCCTTTCTTGCTAATTCATTCCTTCTTGAGCTGCTATAGTCATTGAATGAAACTACTCTCCTCAATTCGGGTTCCAAGCTGGCATATGCTCTTACCATATCATTTGTGCTCATTGAGTTTGGAGTAGACTCTTCCGTTCTCGATGCTTCTTCTTCGAGAAGAAAGGATGGTATAGGAACCCTAGGGTTTGATGAAGTATTGCTGTTTTCAGAGTGATTTGATCCCACTTCCCTTCCATTTGTTGAGTGCGTCTTAATATGATCCGCATTGTTTCCTACTTTTTGGAGTGCTTCAAGAAACATTTGCGTTGTCTTTTCACCTTGCTCCATCATGGCTTTAGTGGTTTTCTCACCTTGCTCCATCATGGCTTTAGTGATTCTTTTGTTTTGGTCCATCATTGCCTTGGTGGCTGCTTCCATGAATGCCCTCATTTTGCTGTTCATTTGTTCTTCTAAGAGTTGACGATTCCTCCTAGTGTATGCTTGCATAAGATTGTTTCACAGGATGGCAGGTCAATGCTTTGATACCACTTGTAATGTCCCCTTGTCACAAGTGCAAATTTCACAACCTTGTACACAATTTCAACTTGCAAAAAGGAGAACATTAGTATTCAATCTTTCTTATCTAATCATTTTAATCATAAGGATATATTAAATCAAGACTTATAATCATGAGCTATAAGCATTCTATCTTTCATGATATCCATTAAACATATTTCTTGATTCCATTTGGGAGAGGTATACTTAGGTCTACATGATTATCAAACTACTTGCCCAACGAGGGAGGGTTTATAAAGGAGCAATCAAGGGGTCCATATTTTATTCCTTTGACCGGAGACCAACCCAAATCAAAGGCCCATCCCTTGTCCTGGAGAGGTACTCTAGACCAACACGAGACAAGAGCCTATCCATTACTTGATGGTTCTCTTGACCGACACAAGATAATGGGAATGTATCGGTCTTTAGTTGGATGGTACTGTTGACCAACTTAGGCATCAACCATGATGTCGGTCTTTGGCCGGATGGTACTCTTGACCAACAACGACATCAACCATGATGTCGGTCTTTAGCCGGATGGTACTCTTAACCAACTACGACATCAACCATGATAGAACTCATTGCTTACCTTTATCCCTTCATCTCGATCTATGGGTTTGGTTGATATACCATGAGCCTTTCTTTCCATTTAGTCAACATGATTAATTTAAGTATTCATTCTAATTATTGATAATATAAGCAATGCTTTAATAACTTAGGCTATAACAGTTTGATATTATAATCTTCATTATCCATTCATTCATGTTACGATAATCTTATGCATTCTATGCTAATACTTAATTCATTGTTGCTTAACCAATCTATGATAGCAATATATATTATGTGTTCATTATCATAACATTTAACTCTTATTCATCGATATATGGAAATCTTCACATTTAAGTCATGAGATTTATGTTAGACTCATACCTCTTTTTTATTGATTTCCTTCAATCGAGTTTGCTGCTATTTTTCGGCTGAGAGGATATGCCTCGATGATGATCTTAATGTTCCGATCATGTTATCTGTTTCCTTAATGCTTCGCTGGAATTCCTTATCAATGCTATATGAGTCGATGATATCTGCCTGTGTTTATGAAGTATAGATATAATCTATCTTTGATCCAATATTCTGGTTTATATTCAATGAGTAGATAGTTCGCTGAGGATATCTGTTGTTTGGATGCAGATATATAAAACGCCTATTCGATGATAATAAATTGTGTTTGTTCGTTGCTTTCCTCATTGCCTTTGATTGCTATGTATAGGGTAATGCCTTGATGAATAGTCACGTCATTTCAATCTTCAAGTCTCTTGGTTAAACATATGATTAGTTATCATGATAATAATACTTTGCCATTCTTTGTGAGGCGCTAGCTTAGTCATCCAAACCACGATTTTATTACCTTCGTTAATGTTGTTAATTCATCGATGGATAGAGGGATGGGAGACTGGTTCAGTAGCAATAGTATGAGTCTTGAAATGGTACGAAATATCACACATACTATGTAATGTCCCCTTCTTAGTCAGTTTCAGTTGCAGAGGGGTTAGCCTATCATTCTGGCCCTCGTAGGCTAATTGACGTGTTTAGAGGGTCTTCTGAGGCAGTTGCTTGGTCATTTTGGGACATTACTTCTCTTTAGTGCATTGTTTGGTTCAGGGTTAGGCCTTTGCCAGGGTTATTGAGCTCAGATTGGCAGACTTACTATTTATAGTAAGTCAATTCAGGTAGTTACTATTTATAGCAGGGCACCTGGGTACATGGTGATTGGCAGTGTTGACTTCAGTTTCAGACATGGCGAAATACTGAGTAATTGAGGAGATATTAATATTTTAATGGCATTAATGATATTTAATTATTAAAGTTATATTATAAAGTTATAAATTGACTTTATAATAAAGTGGGGGCCATTTGAGTATTAATGAGTAATTAATACCTCCTTGAAAAGTACGCCCAAACTTATGACATAAAATAAAGTCAATAAAAGCAATAATAAAATATCATTTAAATATTATTAAAGCAACATGGGAAATCTTGCCAAGTGAAGAGAAGTATAAAAGGCCTCCAAAAAGCAATCGACCTCATTGAATATTGAGCATTTGACTTTGTCCTTTCTGTGAGAGCATTGGGATTTGTGTGAGACCAAGGGTTTCTGCAGAAATTCATCAATTTTAGACATTGGAGAACGTGCAATTCTTCATTGTTCAACAATTTGAGGTTGTGCAACACCAGCTGAAGTTTGCTTATCTAGTTGGCTTCATCCATGAGTCAATTGTGCTTAAAATTTGAAGAAATTATTGAGGGTTTGGATCAGAATTTCATTGTGAAGAGGAGATTGTTTAAAATCTGCATTTATTGTTGATTTTCATCAATCCCTAGGCCGTACCAGCTGCTGGAGCAAGCCGTACAGCTATCTCCAGCCAAGGCGTGAGTTTCAAAGGCCAAATCGCCTTGAGTTTTGGGCATATATCTATACCAATTTGAGCGTATAGACTATTGAAGGCATTGTGCACCAATTTCAAGCTAGAGAAATTCTTCCTGGAGGCAAATCGATTTATTAATCAGATATATATTTGCTGCAATTAATTCCAGTTTTCATATAATCCATCTTCTGCTCATTCTGGTATGCAATTGAACATTTTGGCTTGTAATTATTCATTAGAAATAATAAATATATTTGCAGCAGTTGAATTTCATTTCATTGTATGTATTTAGTGCATAGTTTTCCCTTTCCAGCATCTTATTTGCAAAGAAATACAAAAAAGAAGTAAACTCAAAGGTACCCAAAAAAGATCAATCATCAGCTGCATGAAAAATATCTCAGAGGATAGAGGGATATTATAGTGGTATCAGAGCGGTTTCCTGCCATCCTGTCGGGTTAATCAATTTGCATGTCAGAGATTCTCAGTTGCATGTTAGAGATTTCAGTTGCATGTCAGAGATTTGGGGTTGCATGTTAGTGATCAGCACTTGCATGTCAGTTTTAATGGTTGCATGTGTGGTATCCTGTGATTGCAAAATATTTACATGAGCAAAGGTGAAAGGGTTTTTGTATATACCAGAGGAACAGGTTATTGGTAGCCACCAGAATTAACCGAAGGTGATACTGCTTCTAGAGTGATTGGTGTTCATAAAAGTTCATCCAGTGAGAGTGACAGAGTTCCTGATCATTAGAGATCATCCAGTGAGAGTGACAGAGTTCTTGATCATTAGAGATCATCCAGTGATAGTGGTGAGAGTGTGACAGGTGCTATGGCAGACAGAGAGAAGGGACGTTCTGGATTAGTCAGTCCCAATACTAGATCAGAGAGGAAATTTGATAATATGATGGATATGATGTCACAGCTGTTGGGTATTATGAGACAGTTTATAGTTTCACAGCAGGGTGGTTATGCAGGAGAGACCAGTGGTAATCAAGGTCATGGACATCAGTCCATGCCAGCTGAGCGAGCTACCGTTTCATCAGGTTCAGTTTTCAGGTCTTTATAGTTTGTTTTTGCTCCCAGGGAGGTGCCACAAGTGCCAGAGATTCTAGTTGTCCAGGAACCACAAGTTGATTCAATTGCCGATATTGTTCAGCACCATGTTGAGTATATGACAATGCCGCCAGAGGTCAGGCAGAGGTTGACCTTTAATCAGTATTTGGATCAAAAGAGGCCTCGAGGTGGTGGTATAGGTAGGACAAAGCACAAGGCAGCCTAGGCTACACAGGGTCACCGTGACTATCAGCAGGTGTGAGTAAGGTATCTATGCCACAGTTCGATGGTAGTGGTAAATGTACTACAAGGTCATGGGTCCAGAAGCTGGACAATTATTTGGCTTTGAAGCCAATGTTTGAGGATGAGGCTATCAATTTTGCCACAATGCATCTTGAGGGTGAGGCACATGAATGGTGGTATCATGTCTTGGTGACATTGGGTCACAATTTGATTACCACATATGATGAGTTCACTAATAGGCTCATCGAACGCTTTGATCATAAAGATCCTGAGTTATTCTTCAGGGAACTTGCACAACTCAAACAGGTTGGCTCTTTGGAGTCATACATTTCAGAGTTTCAACGGTTAGCAATGACGGTTCCTAGAATCTCAGAGAAAAGACTAGTGGTTCTATTTATTGAAGGATTAATGGATCCTTTGGGTGGATGGGTCAAGGCTTTTGATCCCCCTACTTTACAAGAGGCTATGAAAAAAGCACGTAGCATGGAGTTGGCTGCCCCAAAAAGGCAGTTTCTGCCTAAATCCATCACTCCTCCTTTGGATGAGAGCCCTCCTCTAGCTGCTGATCAGAAACAGAAATCAACAACTAAGGTTGATGAAGAGACACGTGATGATCTAAGGGAAAAAAAGTTGTGCTACTAGTGTAAAAAACCCTTCACTAGAGACCATGTTTGTCCTTTGAGGCCCAAGAGTAAAGCAAACCATATGGAGTGGTTCTATGATGATCAATCAGATTCTGAAAATTTAGATCAGTGTGTAGATGGTAGTTTACGTGCCATCTCTGTCAGTAAGGAGAAGTTTGAACAGGTGGTGGAGGAACATGAGCATATTCCAGAGGAGTATAATGCTATTCATTCCTCCAAAGGTTCAGAGGAAGGTAACTCAAATCAGCAAGGGGTTACAGATGAGCTCTACAGCGTGTACATTGTGCGGAGTGCATACTGTTTCACCTTTGATCCACCTGTGCATGATTTGATTCCGATGCATAACCATTGTGCTCACAAGTCAGACAGTTGGTATGATGCATTACTTTGCACAGATGAGGGAAGCAGATCATTTTAGTTTTCAGAGTTGCTTCCTCCTGAGGTTCATACTCCTGAGGTACATGACATCGAGAATGATCTTGATTATTGTGCTTTTCAGTTATATTCATGATGGTGCTTCAGGAGTCAGTTGGAGACATGAGGGACATTCTACGGGTTTTCCCTTGGGACCCAGGTGGAGTGGTGTTTATATGCAGTGGAGATTGCTTGGGGACGAGCAATTTTAGGGAGGGCGGACTGTGATGTCCCCTTCTTAGTCAGTTTCAGTTGCAGAGGGGTTAGCCTATCATTCTGGCTTTCATAGGCTAATGGACGTGTTTAGAGGGTCTTCTGAGGCAGTTGCTTGATCATTTTGGGACATTACTTCTCTTCAGTGCATTATTTGGTTCAGGTTTAGGCCTTTGCCAGGGTTATTGAGCTCAGATTGGCACACTTACTATTTATAGTAAGTCAATTCAGGCAATTACTATTTATAGCAGGGCACCTGGGTACATGGTGATTGGCAGTGTTGACTTCAGTTTCAGACGACATGGCGAAATACTGAGTAATTGAGGAGATATTAATATTTTAATGGCATTAATGATATTTAATTATTAAAGTTATATTATAAAGTTACAAATTGACTTATAATAAAATGGGGGTCATTTGAGTATTAATGAGTAATTAATACCTCCTTGAAAAGTATGCTCAAACTTATGATATAAAATAAAGTCAATAAAAGCAATAATAAAATATCATTTAAATATTATTAAAGCAACATGGGAAATTGTGCCAAGTGAAGAAGTATAAAAGGCCTCCAAAAAGCAAATCGACCTCATTGAATATTGAGCATTTGACTTTCTTTTTTGTGAGAGCATTGGGATTTGTGTGAGACCAAGGGTTTCTGCAGAAATTCATCAATTTCAGACATTGGAGAATGTGCAATTCTTCATTGTTTAGCACTCTGAGGTTGTGCAACACCAGCTGAAGTTTGCTCATCCAATTGGCTTCATCCAGGTGTCAAATTGTGCTTAAAATTTGAAGAAATCATTGAGGGTTTGGATCAAAATTTCATTGTGAAGAGGAGATTGTTTAAAATCTGCATTTATTGTTCATTTTCATCAATCCCTAGGCCGTACCAGCTGCTGTAGCAAGCCGTACAACTATCTCCAGCTGCGTGAGTTTCAAAGGCCAAATCACCTTGAGTTTTGGGCATATATCTATACCAATTTGAGTGCCTAGACTATTGAAGGCATTGTGCACCAATTTCAAGCTGGAGAAATTCTTCCTGGAGGCAAATCGATTTATTAATTAGATATATATTTGCTGCAATTAATTCCAATTTTCAAATAATCCATCTTCTGCTCATTCCTGGTATGCAGTTGAACATTTTGGCTTGTAATTATTCATTAGAAATAATAAATATATTTGCAGCAGTTGAATTTCATTTCATTGTATGTATTTAGTGGATAGTATTTCTTTTCTGGCATCTCATTTGCAAAAAAATACAAAAAACAAGTAAACTCAAAAATACCCAAAAAAGATGAGTCATCAGCGGCATGAAAAATATCTCAGAGGACAGAGGTATATTACATACTACCAACCAAATATTACCTGAATTCAGCCAAAACATGCGTTATGGCCAACATCTCTTTATCATAGATCAAGAATCCTTTTTTTGTCGTTCTGAGCTTCCGACTCTCAAATGCTATTGGAAGCCTATTCTGCATCAATATTGCTCCAATCCCTTCTTTTGAAGCATCACACTCTAATATAAAGGGAAGTGAGAAATCTACTACTAACACAAGGCACAAACTCATTACCTCCTTGAGCTTGTCAAAAGCTTTCTATGCTAAATTTGACCATGAGAAGGTTCCCTTCTTTGTTAAATTTGCCAATGGTACTACCAACAATGAGAGACCCTTAACAAACCTTTTGTAGTAATTGCAGAGGTCAAAGAAACCTCTCAATTGTGTCAAGGTCTTTAGAGGAGGGCAATCTAGGATTGTTTGTATTTCTGTTGATCAAGTATACCAAGTACCTCATCTAGTTGCCTCAAGTGATCCTCTTAGGTCATTGTAGATAAGAATGTCATCAAAGAATAATAACACAAATTTCTTCAATTGTTTCATGAATACCTAATTCATGCAAGATTGAAAAGTAGCAGGTGCATTTGTTATGCCATAAAAACTAAGTGTCCATAATGACACCTAAAGGCTGTCTTGTGAACATCCTCCTCTCTTACCCTTATATGATGGTGCCTTGATTTGAGATCAATCTTAGAGAAGTATACTGATCCATGAAACTCATCTATGAACTCATTGATCCTGGGAATGGGATACTGATTCTTGATAGTCTTCTTGTTGAGGGCTCTATAATCAATGCACATTCTCATTGTGCCATCCTTTTTAACCAAAACTACAGAAGAAGCAAAAGGACTAGAGCTCAGTATGATGTGATCCATATTAGGTTGTTGAGACTTGATTGACATCACACACAATCGTGTTGAGATGACTTGTAAAGGTGTTAGATGCATTGAGCACCATGGCCATCATCAACCTTGGGAATATGTGGAGGCAATCAAATTTAGAGAGGGCCCAAAAGGTCAAAGAATTGGTCCTAAATCATGATTGGTGGGCTCATGTGGATTTTGTTTTGATTTTCATTGAGCCCATTACGAGTATGATTAGATTCGTGGATGCATATCAACTATGATTGGGAGATATACATGATGGTGTGGACTCCATGATTGAAATAGTAAAGGTCATAATCATAGTAGAAAAAATCGCCAAAAAAGCGCTCGACTCACGAGTATGCGTGAGGTTTTTTGGGCGGCGAGTTATTCAAGGAATAACTTGAGACAAGTTTTCCCTAAAACTCGTTGCGAGTTAAATGGATAAAACTCACGATTTCGTGGAGAAAAACTCGTCGTCAAAGAGTTTAAAAGTAAAACATCAAAAAGTTAGAAGTTAAAACCCTATTTCATTCGCGTTCGGGAGAGGAAAAAACGCCGCCACCGCCGAGAGGAGAAAATGACGCCGAGGTAGGGTTTTTTGTCATTTGATAATCAAAATTTTTTAGAGACTGTATCGCCTCAGCCAGGAGATCGAATCGAAATTAATTAAAGACTATCTGCTATCGTATGAAAGGAGAGATTTTGGACGAATTGTATTGAGAGTTCATCCAAAATCTCTCCTTTCATACGATAGTCTTTTAAAAATTTCGATTTTAAAATAAAATTTCTTAATCTTTAATATTTATTAAAATTTAAAAAGACTATTGTATGAAAGGAGAGATTTTGGACGAACTGTCAAAATTTATATAGGATTATGATATAATATTAAATTTTGACAATTCATCCAAAATCTCTCCTTTCATACAATACAGTCTTTTTAAATTTTAATATTTGGAAATTGGAATATTGTTTTGTTTCATACAATACAGTCTTTTTAATTATTTAATATTTATGATATATTTCTATATATCATCATAATCCTATTTAAATTTTGACAGTTCGTCCAAAATCTCTCCTTTCATATGATAGTCTTTTTAAAATTTCGATTGTTTTTTACAACAAAAATGTCAAAATACAATTATACAACAATCAACTGTCAAATTTAAATTTTTAATTGAACTTTTTTTGTTGTCTCTCTTTTGATAGGTTATGGCTTCTGCAAGTGGAACTGGTGGTAGAAGAACCGATGGCAAACCTAAGGACCCTTGCTAGAAACATGGGACACCAGGTCTAAAGCGAGATGTCATTTGTAACCATTGCACTAAACCTATGACCAGAGGCATTAATCGACTTAAATACCACCTTGCACAGGCCCCTTGCAATGATGTTTTGTTATGTGACAAAGCTCCTCTGGAGGTTCAGAGGGAGGCACAAGTCCTTATGGATTATCAACAAAGGAAAGAAGCTAAAAAGAGAGCAGCAGAGGCAATGGCAGCCCCAAACCGAGATTTGAGTTTTACAGGGTCAGATTATAGAGGTGTAACTGTAGAGGCCTCTTCTACGCCTTCCATTGGGCCACGGATACGATGATTAGGCAAAGGGCTTGATAGTTTTTTTTGTTCCTCGGAACACTCCTGGTCCGCAACCTTCATTGAATGGTCTTGCAAATACATGGAATAGAGAGGTGCGTTGTGAGGCGAAGTTGGCATGTGCACGATTTTGGTACTACAACAATATTCCCTTCAATGTCGCTTCGAGTCCTTATTGGGAGCACTTGGTCACTACATTGACTATGGCAGGTAAGGGGTTCAAGGCCCCAAGTTGTCATGAGTTGAGTGGCCCATTGTTGCAGGAGGAGGTCGAACACACACATCTACTAGTACAGGATCAGAGGAAAATTTGGGAAAGAAAAGGCTGCACTATTTTGTCTGATGGATGGACAGATGCCAGGAACATGACTCTCATCAAATTTTTAGTGGCTTCAGCGGGGCAGCTAGTCTTTTTAAAGTCAGTTGATGCCTCCAATCAAATAAAAAATGCAGAAACCTTGTGCAACATGTTGGATGAGGTGGTGATGGAGGTGGGAGTGGAACATGTCGTCCAAATAGTGACTAACAATGCAACTGCATATGTGGCAGCCAGTAGACTTCTAGAGGCGAGGCATCCAACAATTTTATGGAGCCCTTGTGCTGCCCACTGTATTGACCTTCTTCTTGAGGACATTGGAAAAATAAGCTGGTGTAATGTCCCCAAATTTCTTGGTTGTCAAAAGCTGTTTTAATTCCCAACTTTCCATTCTAGAAATTTAAAATATCCTGCAAAACATGTTAGAGCAAATTTACAACAATATCTTTTTATTTCAATTAACATATTTAGATGAATAAATCTAGTTACCCAAGAAACTCAATCATAAGAGAGGTGAGGGAAATGGCTTTGATAGGGTGTCCCAGATCCTCTACCCAAGGCCCAAGAGTGGATATACCATCCCCCTTGGCCTCATGTGGCGCATGCCATCCATATGAGGTGGTGTACCTAATGAGGAGTCTGTTGTTCCGTTCCCCTTCCTTCTTACCATCCCCTTTCCTTTCTTTATAATTGGATCCTTGAAGTTGAGTATTTATGATAGGAAGATGGAGTCACAAAGGGTGCCCCGAAAGCTCTCTCTCCTAAGCCCAAGAGCGATATTCCATTATACCCTCTTGGCCCCAATGGGATTTATTAATCCCCCCTTAAGGGGTGGTGTACTTAGAAGGATGCCCCATCGCCGTTCCCCTCTTGTAACACATCCCTTTATCATATAACTCTTATACAATTATTCCTATAACATATTTGTTCAGTATATTCAATTGTATATAACTACTCATGTCAACCATTTTAGTTTAGTATGTGAGATTATACACAGCATTCATACTAAGTTAAAAGCTTACTAATGATAAACATTAATACTTAGATTAGATTATTAACATGGGACTCAAGTAACAATCATAGTAAATTACTTAGTAAAACATTAGATCCTACTGATCTAATATTAATTATCACCGATACCTCTGTTGCTACAAACTGAGTGAATTGCATATACAGATCAGTAAATAATCTTTGTCAGATTCTTTGTTTTGATGCCCGATGCCCCTTTTGCTCACCATTCGCTCTCCATTTATAACCCCCGATTGCCTTGAATGGGTGCGATCTTTCTTTAGTGACGTCTTTTCCTTGTGAGGGATCGCATCCCTTCTAGTCCTTCATTTGATAATTGTTATTATTGCTACCTTTCGGGAGACAGCGCTAGAAAGGTAGTTGTATTAGTATTGGGTTTTGATATCATATCAATAATAATATTCAATATTAATAGTATTTAATTAAATATATTTATATATGTATATTTCCTATAATGATAATCATATTTATATTAATATTATATATTATTTAACTTATGTGAATATTTGGTAATAATAGTAAATGCCTTTATTTTATTTTATAATTACAATTGTTTATACTTACAATAATCATTATTCAGATTGATGTATAATATCATCTATAGTTATGAAAATAAGGTTGCAAATACTTATGATTTTTCTCTATAATTATGGGGGCATTACAGCTGGGTGAAGAATGTGGTTGAAGAGGCAAGAAATATCACAAAATACATCTACAACCACACATGGGTCCTAAATCTTATGAGAGAGTACACTGGTGGCAAGGAGCTCACGCGATCAGTTGTCACATGTTTTGCCACTAATTTCCTTACCTTGCAAAGTATAGTAGCATTATTGCCCCACCTTAGGTGCATGTTTGTGTGCGAAAGGTGGTTGGAGAGTCCTTATCATAGGAAGCTAGAAGCATAGAGGGTCGTGAAGGCAGTTTATGATAATGGCATGGAAAAAGTCATGGAGGAGATCATCAAGGTAAGTTTTCAAACACTAATTTTTATTTATTTTTTTATTTGCTAATGTTAAAATTTTCTGATTTTGTAAAAAATTTATATTTATATTTGTTGAATTTCAATTACTATAATTCTCTAATTTTATTTTCATCCACTATTGATTTAGGTGTCAGAACCGTTGGTTAGGGTTCTACGATTGGTGGATGGGGATCAAAAGCCCATGGGGTATTTATATGAGGCCACGGATAAGGCCAAAGAGGCGATTCAACATTTGTATGGGTTGAAAAAACAAAATATGAACCCATATGGCGCATTATTGATCGGAGGTGGAATCGACAACTCCACCAACATATTCATGTTGTTGGTTACTATTTGAACCCCACGTTTTTCTTCTCCTCTTCATTCAAAGCAGATACAGAGCTTAAGCTTGGCCTGAACACATGTATGGAGAGGTTGGTCTTTGATGATAACCTTCGAGACATCATACTTGATGAGTTACAGGCCTATAAGAATGCGGATGGGCCTTTTTTTTCTTCAAGAGATGCCAGTTGTAGGAGATCCACTCTGCAACCAGGTAAAAAACATATGTTTATTTTTCATTTACTGTTTATTTTAATTTTTAAGTTTACTAAAATCCTTACAAAATTATAAATGTTAACCTTGCAGATTTATGGTGGGAAGATTATGGTGCCTCAACACCTAATCTTCAAAAGATAGCTATCCAAATTTTATCCCAGCCTTGTAGTGCATCCAGTTGTGAGCGCAACTGGAGTGTTTTTGAGGCCATTCACACAAAGAAGCGCAACAGGTTGACTCAAAAGCGCTTGAATGACCTTGTCTATGTGCGGTACAACCTTCGGTTACATGAGAACAAGGTAGAAGGCCAGGAATCATATCAGGGATTGGACCTTGACGACATTGATCCATATTCAGATTGGACTGCTAAGGATGTTGATGTTGATCCATCATGTGATGATGATGATATAGCTGCTATGGAGAGGGATACAGCTGAATGGCAAGCGAATGTCACAACATATGAGGATTCAGAGACAGAGTCAGGTGATGATATTGATGTGCCCTCAGGGGCAGGTTCCTCACATGTACCGCTTGATCCTATAGATGAGGATCCTGTTGAGGATACCCCAGCTATACCAGCCACTTCCGCACCACCCACAAAGAGAAGCAAAACTCTTTTGAGCTTTAGTCGTAGAAGAAATTTATGATTTATATCTTCTAGTGATAATGGAACTCTTTTTTTGGTCTATGATATGTATTATCAAACTGGAATTTCATATGTATTCGAAGGTTGAACTCTTTTTTTTGTCTATGATATGTATTAAACTCTTAATTTTGATTTATATATGAGGGAAATCAGCAATGCATTCCACAATTTCAGAAATGTGTTTTTTTTTAGAATATTTAAAAAAAATTATGCATATTTAAATGTTCAATAAATTTGCCGAGTTATTGCCAAATTTTTCCCTGAGTTTTTGGCGAGTCCCGAGTTTTTAAAAATTTTGGGTCTGCTGAGTTTTTGCCAAGTCCGAGTTTTTCAACTATGGTCATAATAGTAACTAAGGAGAATGACCTCACAAAAACATTTTTAAAATGGAGCCCACAATTGAAATCATTTCTTCCCGCCTACCTACCTAATCACTTTCTCTTAATAATTAGGTAGGGCTTATAGAAAAGGTATCACAACTACCCATTGGATCACATGAAGAAAATGAATCACAACAATGCCCCCTACCAATATAGAGATAGGGCTGTACACACACACACTTACTCATCTTTTTTTGCCTTTTGTTCTTTTCTATTCTCTTAAATTTTAACTTTTAAAACTTTGTATATATATATATATATATGATTTGAAAAAGATCTGGTTCCTCAATCCAAGTCCAAATGATTGTTCCTACCTACCCACTAGGGTGTAGTGGTGAGTAGGAGGGAGTGGGGCAAATGTTTGGTAGGCCAAATTAGTTCATTCTTCAAAACCTGGGAAAGGATAGAGAAAGAACTGGCCGAATAATCCTGCATTCGAAGTACAAGACCAACGCTTGAGAATTGCAGTACATTAGCTCGTTCCACCTTCTATTGAGCTTAGCCTCAAATTGGCATTTTTTTCATGTGATCCTAGTAACTACAACTATTCATTTTTTTCTTTGTTTTTTCTGTTTGTCATTGTTGTTTGTCTTGACTCTTTAGATTGCATGAAGAAAAACAGTCACAGTGCCAACCTCTACCAATATACAGGTAGGGATATATATCCCTACTCACTCATTCTTTTTTGCTTTGTCTTCTTTTTTTTTCTGTTGGTGCATATTTATTTTCTTGCATTTAATTTATTTACTTTATTGCATATTAACACCCAGGATAGGATAAGATTGCTTAGGTAGGTATTTACTTGGGTGGGTTTCACATGTGACTTCTACTTTATTATGTGGTGGAGATGTTGTTCACACATGTGACTACATCTCCTTTATCCCACATTGGTTGTACATTCACACATCTTGGTGGTGTATCCTATAAATATGCACTTGTAACTCATTATTGAGCATCTCTTTTGCACATGCATCCTTGAATAGAATAGAATTATTCTTTCATATTTATTTTTTGATTCTTTGTGCTTGCTTTTAGCTCTCTTGATGTTGGGTTGCTATCTCCATAGTCAAATCTTACACTTTATTTTCCATTTCCTTAAATTTTTTAACTTTTAAAACTTTGTATATGATTTGAAATTCAAATGTTTTCTTACTTTTTTTTTTTTCTGATGCTATTTTGGTTGCTTTTTTAATGTGTGTTTTTATTTGTTTTATTTTTTCATTTAATGTTTTTCTGTAATAAAAATTTAATTAAAACTTCCCATTTTTGTCATTTGTAATTTGTGTTTATAAAATTCCTGAAATTTAATTGGTTTTTCTAATGTCTTTGATTTTTAATTTTTTTTCTTTATGTCATTTGAAATTTTTTGGTAAAACATTGAGAAATTGGCCACAAGCCAAGGAAGATTTTTTCGTTCAGACTTGAAATTTGACCAAACCACAGGTTTAGGGTTCAAGGGCAAAAATCCAAAACAGTTTTGCAAACCACAAGTTGCAGGATAGTTTGCTTTGATAACACTTTTCAAGTATCTACTAGGCACATACATGATAAATATGTATTATGTACATATTGAATATAAAATAAGAATTTAATAATAAATAGGTGAGAGTGAATGAATAGGGTGATAGGTTATTTAAATGAAGATTAAGGGGAATGTTCAATAACACATCCTATCGAGGTGATAGGTTGCGTCTCTTAGTAGCGACTATTAATAACATAATTAGGTCTATAACACTTCTCTCTATTATTGGACAGTGGTATTTCTGTATACGTATTCTACAACATATGTGTTGCAATGGAAAACTCTACTTGTCTTTCTTCAAGTTACCAAGCCCAAATCGCAAATATAATTCAAGTCAAAGAGCAAATTATTAAAAGATATATAATATGAAATAGGAATTTTATTATGTGGTTTTACAAATAGATAAATTTGTACGTAAAATTTATTCAATTCTGGTATTGACTTTTGAGTAATCTTCCACCATAGTGAAGGATTTCTGCTGCAATGAGCCTTGTCTATTTGATCTTTCACAGTTTTTTATCCTAGAGTTTTCTCGTTCAATATTATGACTGTTTTCTAAAGTTAGTCAATATGACTTCTGTTTGTGTGCCAGCTATATTACAAAAGGGAGATTACCGTGGACACTCAAACATGGCAAACCTGATCATGAGACAACTGAGGTGAGAATTCATATGTCGTATTATTTTTAACAAGGATTTGGATAGAAACAAATCACGGTGGCTGCGAGACATAAACATGTTTGTTCTTTTCATAATACAACATGTGCTGTATTCATGTGCAGATTGCGGAGATGCATACACCTATAAAATATCCAAAGCCAGATGGAAAAGTGACATTTGACTTATTGACCTCATTGTACAGGTTGGTTGGTTAGTCTGAAACTTTTAGATGTAAAACTTGACCCATAGGAGTAGGATATAAGAGATGGAAGCTACTTTTATTTAATTTGGAATGTTCATTAGGTTGGTTCCTTGAAATTAAACTAAGACTCTAGAGTAAAATCATGTTATCTTTTGTATCCTACTTCTAATCCAAGAATGTGGACTACAATTATTGTAATCTGACACCTTACTTTTTTATCAAGTAGATGGTCTTTTCTGCAGTGTGTCAAATTATGTGATGTTTTATCAGGATTCAACTGCATGGTTTTTGAGTCAATCTCATTGATCCATATTTCATGTGTCGTGGTTCACAAGAATCCATCTCTCATGAGCATGAATGGTCCACTTAGCACTCATTTGTTATGTCCCCATTTTCGGAGTGATCACTAAAGAAGGCCTAATGGGCTAATCTTCACACTTCGGAATTTTTGGAGGGTAAATTGAGTATAGAAGATGACTTGGCATATTTTTCTAATAATTTTGATGTATTTTGTATTTATTTTGAGTAAAATAATTTGCCTTCACATGGAGCGAACCATCTTAGAGATGGTAAAGAGTGGAAATTTTTCATTTTGAAGGGCATTTTGGTGTAAGGTGAATTTGATATCATTTCCTATGTTGGATGTCCGCCTTGAAGAAGATAAAGTTGTAATTTACAAAATTATATTGGTCTCATGTGAGCGCCCAAGAGAGAGGGATGACTTATGAAGGATTTTAAAATAATTTTATTAATTCATTTTGGTTGCCCTTGAGGAGGACAACTTGGAGAAGGGAAAAAAGATTTAAATTCAAATCTTTAATTTGAAGTTAGGCGCTCAACTTGGGTCGGCCTTTATGGAGGGAAAAGACATCTTTAAAATAAAATATAATTCCATGCCTAGGTCGGCTAGAACGGAGGAGAAAAACATGTACAAATAAGAGTTCTTTTGTGACATTTGGATGATATCATACATCTTTTTATCTGAGTTTTTACTCTCTTGGCTGCAATGGAAGTTGGGCTTAGGAACCAAGGATGAAAACCCTTGTGTTTCACGGTGAGTTGGATGAAAACCTAGCTCATCAAGTGGAGATTCTGTGATGGGGATCTAATTGCACTTGATTGTTGATTGTTGGTGAAGAAGAGCAGAATTGAAGAATCAGATTTGCAGATCAGAAGTTTGGGCAGCGTTGTTTGGCGAGATTTGGTGATATTTGACTAGGGTTTTCACCCTAGGTTTGAGCGCAACACTCTAGGAGAGAGAGACCAGCATTTGGAGGGCAAATTGGGGCATTTTGGAGGAGTTGTCATTGCATTTTATATCAGACTTGTATCAGCAGCAGAGCAGCCCCATTCGTCATCATTTGGAGCAGCAATTTTGGTGCCTATTGTTGTCATTACATTAGGGTTTTGCCCTATGATTATAGCGCCATCATTTGGAGGAGTTTGTTGAGTATTGTTGGTGACATTTTCATCATTTGGAGCAGCAAACCCTAGCAGACCTGAGTGCCTTCTTTTGGAGCAGCACCTTGGTGTCACTGTGTCCACTTGCATTAGGGTTTTCAACCCTCATCTTGGCGCCACATTCTTGGGAGGCGATCTCATCAAATGGAGGTCATTTTTGCATGTATTGGTATGTATAAACCCTAGGGTTTATCTCTGATTTGTAGACAGCAGATATCTGGGCATATTTGGCTTGTTTGCCCATTATTCTGATTTATGACAGCAGACATCTTATCCAGATTTTCAGTCATTGTGGTTGCAAGTTGGTATTGATTCATTGTGTATTTCATTGTGTAATTCAGGTATGATGTTGGCAAACATATTGGCATGATTTTTATGATGTTTTGGCATGATTAATTGGCTGTTAAAAGTGTTTGTATAAGTCTGTTATAAAAATTAAAAGTTCAGAAATTAGGATTTTTGGAGCAGATTCAGAAAATCAGAAATTAGGGCAGAAATCAGAACCCAAAAATCAGAAAATTTAGTTAATATCCTATTTGGGATATGTTGTGATGTAATCACACATCGCCCCATTGCAAATGGGGACCCCCTCTTTTTTTTGCTTTCTCGCTTCGTTTTGCTTTAAAGTTTAGTTTTGCTATGAGCTTGTAGGGTTTTGGTAGTGTTGTTTTGCCCATGTCTCGACAGTTTCTTGCCAAGAGGTCTATATGCCTTCATCTTGATGCATGTCACTGAGACCCTGAAAATGACTAAGTCTGATATCCTGAAAATCCTGAAAAAATGACTAAGTTTGAAATCTGGTGGATCCTCAGAAATCTAGAATCTGCATGCTAAGTCCTATGGATCCAGGACCTATCTCAAACATCCTAGAAGTATATTGATAAATATTTAAAGTATAAGTCAATATCTAACTTATACTTAAACATATTTTCAATATACTTCCATTCAGGAAATCCAAAATTTGACTAAGGCAAGAAATTCCTCACTCCATGTCTAAACCTGCCCTTCCTAGGCGGCCTTGGCATGAGCTCATGGATTTGATGTCCTGCACATGCATTTATCTAGACACCACCCTCAAACCCGCCCTAGGGATAAATTGTCAAGTTTGTAGTGTTTTGAGCTCCAAGTGCTTGGATGATGATCAAATTACAAGGAGAGTCCATTTGGAAGAGTTTGGGTGTATTTCAAAGTAGAATCCATGCATCACCTCTCAACCCGCCCATGCTGGGCGGCCTCATGAGGGAGTGATGGACAATGTCTCCTGCCACATCAATCTCTCCACAAACTACTCTCAAAACCACCCTAGAATAAAAATGGTTAAGTATTGAAGCTTTTGCATGCACAGAGCACTAAGATGTGATGGTTTGTAAGCAAGGTTTGAGTTTAAGTAAGTCTCAAGTTCAAGTCCAAGGGTCACTCATCAACCCGCCTTATCTGGGTGGCTTTGGCATGTAGACATGGACAATGTCTTCACCACCTCATGACACTCTCCAGACCCAGCCTCCAAATCCGCCATAGGAGAGATTGAGCAAGTTTTAAAGTATTTCAACACAAAACATTAGAAGGTGATGACATTTCAATGGAGACTTCAAGGTGGGAAGGAATCAAGTGAGTTTTAAGGTAAAGTCCAAGGGTCACCCCTAAAGCCGCCCTACTTGGGCGGCCTCAAGAGGTCCTTGTGGACTATGTCACCTGACACATGAAGTAATCCAAACACTTGCTTCAAAACCGCCCAGGGTGAAGAACAATGCAATTTGCAAGGTTTGTTTGATTAGTATGATCAAGATGATATCACAAGGAAAGGAGATAGTCAAGTTTAAGGCATGAAAAGTTTCTAAGTGTTGAAAATCCACAACCTACTCTCAAATCCGCCCTACTTGGGTGGCCTAAAAAGGTCAGCTTGGAGTTTTGATGTCAAAGCAATGTAGCTACCCTATCTTGGCTCTCTAATCCATCATGATGCTTCACATCCTTGAGAGGATCATTCAAAAGGAGGAAAGTTCGAAACTTTGACTAAGTCTTAAGAAAGAAGGAGAGAGACATCTTCATGAGGAGAGGAATCAACCTTAAGTGAAGAAATCCTTATACCTCTTCCAAACCCGCCCATGCTAGGCAGCCTTGAGCTCCATGCTTGGACAACTCCACCTGCACATGACACTCTCCAAACACCATCATCAAACCCGCTCAAGGAGAAGACTTATCAAGTTTGAAATGTTTTGAGTTGAAGTACAATGAAATCATGAAGATTTGAAGAAAGTTCATAAGATTGAATGTATTTTGAGGCATATTAAGGAATAGTCCAAGGGTCACCCTTAAACCTGCCCTACCTGGGCATCCTCAAGAGGTGTCCATGGACTGTGTCTTGTCCTACATGAAACTTTCCAAGCACTCTCTCCAAAGCCGCTCAAGATGAGGGATAACATAAATTGCTAAGTTTGTTTGATCAAGATGGTACCAAGGAGAGGAGATAGTCAAGTTCAAGGGTAAGAAGTTCCAAAATGTTGAAAATCCACACCACACCTACAATCCCGCCCTAGCATAGGCGTCCTTGAGCTCTATGCCTGGATAACTTCATCTCCTTGCACATGACATCCTCTAGACAACACTCCTAAAGCCGCTTAGGGGTGAAAACCATAAATATGCAAGCATAAATCAATAAGATGAACATGTCAAAGGTGAAATGAGCAAGTGCAAAGTTGTTTAAGTTGAAAATTCCATGTGTCATCCTCCAGCCCGCCCTTCCTAGGCGGCTTTGACCCCTTTGCTTGGACAACATGTCCTCCACAACGCATATTCCATACACCCCTTCCAAAGCCGCTTAGCTTACGCGGCCTAGAGCCTGAAACATGGACATCCACATCATTCACTCCATACACTTCCTTCAAATCCACCCATCCTTCTAAGGTTTTCCATTCTCATTCAAGGAGGTCAAGTCATCATTGAACCAAGTGAAGAGGTCTTAAATTATCAAAGTAAAGCCAAAAAATGCTTAAGTCATGAAAATCCACACACAACCTTCAATCCCGCCCTTCCTAGGTGGTCTTGAGCACGTTGCATGGACAATGTCATGTCATTCACAAGACACTCTCCGCCTATCACCTCTAAAACCGCCCAAGAAGGTCGGCCTAGACACTCAAGCATGGAATTTCACGTTCCATAGTCTAGGCATGCCTTTCAAACCTGCTCAGGCTAGTCGGCCAAGAAGAGAGGTGAATTGTCAAGTGAATTCAAAGTGTAGCTTTCCAAGTTTGATTTTGACAAGTGATGGATGCTCTAGAATGTCACTGTTTTAATCCCACATACATAAGGTGAATGTAATTTGTTGTTGAAAATCCTTTATATCGAGTCTTAATTTGATGTGTTTCTTCTTGTAGGTGATGAAGGATCCAAGGAGGTGAATAGCGAGAGCTCATACATGAGAAGTTTGGAAGGCGGATTAAAGGTGCTCAAGTTTGTCGTCATCAAAACATGGAGGAGAGCTCTTACATCAAGTTTATCTTACTTCAAAGACTTCGTATGTCTGGATGAGAAAGACATCAACGCCATTCTAAGATGATCAAGGTTACAAGTGTAGTTCATCATCAAGAGCATTATCCATTCGAGGCGAGGATCAGTGGAAGGTTGTCACTTCACCACGCACATCTTGAAGGAGGTCATCATCCAGAAGCTCACGTATCATGTGCCAAACAAGAAGAACTCTCATCAAGCATTAGTCTACTCCATGAGTCCATGCAACTATCCAGAGGCATGATCTTGCACAAGCACAACATCACAAGATGAGAGATGAGCATGATCATCAAAGCGATCCATGAGTTACATCAAGACAACAAGAAGAAAATATTCTAAGTGAACATGAAGTGAATCACACCAATTCAATCAAAGATGCTGAGGTGGCATGTACACATCATCAAGCCAATCGCATTCTGCCATGTAAGAGGGCCCACCATAAAGATACTCCAAAGATGCTTATCACATTGGAAATTGTGCCTTCATTGCCTCTTTCATGTTCTAAAAATAGTAAATTTTGTAACAAACTGCCTTGTTGTCTCAATCTCGACCGTTGATTGCTAAATCAATCTGAGCCATTCATTGTAATTCTTGAGTACTATATAAGGCTCACTTCTCTCATTTGTAAAGGAATATATATGAGATTAGAGATTAGAAGTAGAGATCAAGTAGGAGTAGAGTAGAGAGGGAACTCTTCGAAGTCATGAAGAGAGACATGAGATTGTTGTGATCACACATTTCAAAAGTAATACAAGCTCATTGTTGTTGTTTTGCATGGTGATCTTGTGGCCTTGAAATGTTAGCATGGTTTCAAGTTCTTGAATATGACGGAGATGTGTTTCCAAGAAGCTTAAATAGTAGGGTAGATAAAGTTCATTGATGTGATGTATATGCTAAAGATATTTGATGAACTCCTCCTTGATTCATACTTTTGATGGTTTGTCGTTGGCAAGTCATCGTGCAAAGTTAGCCTGAACTACATTTGCTTAAGTTCGATTGTGAATGCTCGTTCAAACTGCACTAGTTGTGGGTGTTTGGATGGAGGTTTACAATATGAAAATCATTGAGTTACTTTTGGAGATTGCACCTGCTTCGTGTAATTGTTGGTTCTCATGGTGAAGCGGAGTAAGGTTACATGAGGAATTTGTCTATCGTAGCATGTGCATTATATTATTGTTCTTAGATTAGAATCCTCTCAACCCTTTCTCTTTTTCCATTTTCTTATAATCAATTTAAGAAGTTCCATTTCATAAAGAGGAAGTAACTTGTTTGAATGGAGTGAGGTGACAATTCTACGTAAGTCCCTTTGTGACATAGCAAATCACATCACACCACCGAGGCTATCCGTTGCAAATCACGTACAAGGAACCTTGGAGCGTTCTTGTTTGATCACATAGTTTAGCATTCGAGACGCTTTGTTCAAGAGAGGATAGAGCACTTGGTGTTTTATTCTAATGTTGTTGTTGTCAAGAAAACATCATCAATAGGATATTACATCTTTGCATCTAGGTGATGCTCATTCTTAGTTTTCAGCCTAATTGGTACTTATTTTTATTTGTTTTCTGTTTCCTACGTATGTTTTGAGAATGTAGACTAAAAATGCCATCATCTGAAAGTTTAAATGTTCTTCCTTTTCCCTCAGTGGTCAGTCTTACTCATATTTTTTGTTGGATGTTCTCCTGAATCCTATTTATAGAGAATATGGATTTTTTATCTTGCTTTTCAGTGATTGCTTAGTTTATTGGTAGTTCTGTTTGCATGGCTGTGGTCTTCCTTTATTGCATCTCCAACCAGTTGAAAGAAGCTTAACCTTGGTTGAGTCAATATTCAACAGAGTGATACTTACATTTGCATTGAGAAAAGTCTCTGTTTTCATTGTATTAGGGATATAGTGAATGGTGGACGAAGATTTCAACAAAGCTGGAGAAAAACTATCAAGTGGATTGAGAACACATGGAATTATGTGAAACAAATAGAAATTAGAGTGGATTGTTTCGTACTTAATTACATATAAATCTTCATAGTTTAATTCTTTTGTAAAGGATCAAGTCACAAGTCTTGCAAGTGTTTCATCACATTTTATGGTTGCAAAGAAATTAGCTCGCAACAAATGTTATGATCAACCCTTGCTTGGTCCATCCATCTGATGGTGGATTATTGAGGGACAGCATCACAACCCATCCACTTATAGTATTGCTCTGCTGTAGTTTATTTTGCACTTGCAAATATTGAAGAGGCTTGTGGTTAGTATGCACAATAATTTGCTTGCCTAACATATAATGTTACATTTCTTATTTTCTTGAACTAGTGCGTTACATTTCCTTATCATTTACCGGATACCTCTTACTGCAGAAGGAAATACCTCTGAATGATGACAAACTGACTTAACTCCTTGCAGCAAAACTCCCCCCATAGTATACTCACTTGCATCTGTTTCTATCTTGAATGACTGCTAAAAATTGAGAAGACTAAGCACTGGTGCATGGCTTATTTAATATTTCAATGATATAAAAGCATTATCATGTTCTTTACCTCAATGAAAACTCATACCACTTGCTGCAATGGCGGAGAAAGCTGAAGTACACTTCCTCATGTACTGTACCACTCCGTAGCCTCAACCTTTGCTAGATCTACTTTGAGTTCCCATCCTCTAACCATGGTCTAAATAGTTTAGTGATTGTTTTGCAAGCTCACATTTCTTTGTAATGCTTAAAATCTGTTTTTTCATTCAACTTTTGCAAGACTTGTTTTAAATGTATTAGATGTTCTTCCTATGTAGCACTAAAAATCAAAATATGATCTAGATACACTATGACAAATGTATCTATGAAAGGTTTCAATGCATCATTCATCAATCTCTTAAATGTAGGTGATGCATTACATATACTCAATGGAAGTACCATCCTCTAATATAAACCTTGTTTCTGTGCATCGTCCTTTGGACAAACTTGATGGTACCTAGATTTGAGATTCAACTTAGTGAAATACTTTGCATACTGAATTTGGTCCAACAATTATTGTATCCATGGGAGTGGATACTTGTTCTTGATGGGGATCTTGTTCAAGGCTCTACAATATATGCACATCCTCTAAGATTCATCCTTTTGTATCATGACAATGGGTGATCCACATGGTGAAGAATGTATGACCCTATGTTCTAAGTTCTAACCAGTGCTTCTCTGAGTTTCTTGCATAGGGGGACATGGGGATGGGTTTTGGGCACAGCAAAATCTGAGATGGGTTTTGGGGACAGAAAAATTTGTCCTAAATTTTGGGGACGGTGGGGGGATGGCTATATATATATCATAAATGAAAATTTACACAAAATGTACAAAATAAAATAATAAATATAGAATTGAAAATACACTACATAACTGATAATTGATCAATGATAAGTTATAACAATTAAACAATGCCTATTGTCAAATCATAAATGTAATCATTTGAATATTATAACAGCTGAAAATTGGAATCCATTACAAATTACATGAAAGTTCAATGTACCAACTAGAGTCTACAAGTGACAAGATCGACCATGTTGAGATGGAAATAATGAGACAGCAAAATTTGTTGCAGTCAACAAGATCCATTCGCAATCGTCGAATCATTCATTGCAAGCTTCTATATGTGCTCTTAACAAACTGTCAATGAAAATACAAAACCAACAACACAGTTGCCAGGCCCACCTGGGTAGAGGATAAACTACCACAAAGCTGCCTCATAGCAATCAGTAGCCTAGAGAAGAGAATTTTAAAAAAAGTGTGGTACACTGGTCTTGATTGAGATATTGTAAATACATAAAGGATTTTAGGTAAGGCATATGCGACAGTTACCTATATATTGACACAGCCATGTCGTATGAGCCCACTTCATCACATACATGCAACACAGTGGAAGTTAAAGATTAATAACTATCATAATTATTAGATTCACATTGTTATAATCCAATAATAGTTAATGGACCATTGACAACACACTGTTGAGTTAAGGAATCGACAGAATTGATGACCGTCTGTTTGCAGGGGGCAGCAAGACATCCCTGGGACATCACAGGACATTGGGGATGTTGGGGTCCCACCTTAGAGGACATTCCTAGGAGATGCCCCCATGGCGAGGGGCCATCCCTGGGCTGTCCCTAAAATGTGCAAAAAGAAGAGGATGACGTGGGGACATTTTGTCCTTATCCGCTTATCCCCAGAATGTCCTAGGTACCTAGAATCTAAGTCATAGGGTTTGCCAAATTTCTAGCATGGTGTTCGAAATTCAACGAACTTTTAAAGAGGATATAAAATTCGTTTAAATTTGCCATTAAATTCGTAATTTTTAAAGGGCTTTTTAATATATATATATATATATAAAACTTTAAGTCTTCTCTCCCGCGACCCGCGACTGTTTTTCTTCTCCTGTGGCAGCGACTGAAGGTGAAGGTGAAGGTGGTGACTGAAGGTGAAGCGGCAGTGACTGCTCTTCTTCTCCTTTGAGCTTTTGTTAGCGCCGAGCGAGAAAGGTAAGCGTCAAATTTCAAGATTTTTTTTAGATTTTTTTTGTTTAGATAAAATTTAATGTATTACAATGTGACATAAAATAACATAAAATTTAATATATTACAATGTTATTTTTTATTTACATTTTTATTTTATTTACAATGTTACATAAAAAAAACTATATTTATTTTAAAATGTTGGGTTCTCATTGTGGATACCCAAGTTCATATCCCCATAGGGACATCTACTATGGAATTCTAATTGTGACTTTTGGTCTTCCATAGTTGGCTTCTAATGTGGATGTGGTTTCTAAATAAAGTGGATTTCTAAGTAGTGACTCTTGGTCTTCCATAGGTGATTTCTAATGTGTTTGCTCGTAAAGAGCTTGTATTGGTCTCATGTTGATGCTCATATGAGCAGAATATTTGTAAATGATATGCAATATAAAAAAAACATAAATAAAATATATTACAATGTAACTATATTTTTATTTATATATATATTTTTTAAAACTCTAAAATAAAATATAATATATTACAATGTTACTATATTTATGTAACATTGTAATACATTAAATTTTATATTATACTTTCATTTATAGTATTTTCATTTTGTTTGTAAATAAAAAATAAAAATATAATATATAATTTTTATGTGTCTAAATAAATTTACTAATTTTTTATTTTATTGTCTATTTAGCAATGTTAAACTATCTTTCTATAATTTTGCCACTTGTGGATATATTACTTATATTTTTTAAAAAATCAAATTTATATAGGCGAATTTAATGACGAATTTTTTTTCCCCTTGCCGAACTTCATCCGAACTTTATAGTTGTTGAACACGAACACAAACACAAACTCAACCTTGTGACTTAGCCTAGAATGCCCCGAGTACCCAAAACAATAGGAAAACCGCAAGGATGCATTCGGAACATTGGTTCTAACAACTCTTAAAGTTGTTTTTTCACTTCATTCCTCTCCAAAAGTGATACCTTGTACAAACCAATATTAGATAATTGAGATTTAGGGAGCAGTTGAATTTCATGTTCTACCTTTCTTTTTGGTGGCAACCCTTTAGTAGCTTGAAACACTTATTTAAAGAATCTAGCAACTCATCCAATCCCTTCAACTGTTTGTGAGCACAATCAACTGTAGAAATTTTTAGCTCATTTTCTTCTATATCCTTAAAAATAAGTAAACAATACCGCTTAAGTTCTTTAGTAATTCTGATGGCTTGGTTGACACTTACAGTGGCAAGCTTGGGCTCGCTTGTTGTGCCTTGATGATATACTTGACACATCCTTGGTCCATCTATATTTGTTAGCCCTCCTCATGAATATAAGATATCTAAGATACAAGGACTAATATGTCAACACAAATAACTGCTCCGCTGGCAGAAAATCATGCTGAAACTCAAAATCTGGTGTACTAGCTCTTTTGCAGGGCCATCAAAAATCTTGAAACAGCTGCAAAGATTCAAACTTAAAGGCTACAATTTCAATATGATGCAATCATTCAATCGATAAATAATGATGTATCAGCTACTCATTTCAATATAAACCCCAAATATGAGACTAATATGTCCCAATCTCAAAAAAATTGCATTATGCAGGAAGCTGCAAACAGTCTGCAAATGTTGAAACAATATGACTTGCATCAATGGTCAACACAAGTAACCTCTAGATGACATGTTAGGGACGACAACAATACTCAAAAAGGAACCCTATGATGAAAAGATAAAAAATTGACCAATCTCTCTGGTCAAAATTAGTAGTTTTCAAGAAACACATTGAAACAACTCCACACAAAATCTAACTCACACTGTCAAGATATATCCTGGGAACACAACTGAAATATCTACACAATCCATGTATCATCTCAATGAAGCACTCACAAGTGCTCAAAAAAGGTTCAAGCAAGTGCTTTGGCAACCTCAAAAGACAATCTTTGAAGAATGAAAAATTGCACAAACCATCTGGTGCACAACAAATGCTGAAGAAGAGATGACTTAATTAAGAATCAACAACTGAGTCATACCCAAATCAATAATCTGTGGAATCTCTAACCTCTGATCTACAATCACAAAGGAAATCCTCTTAATATAAAATGCTTAGGTCAGATGCCATATTGACAATCCACGATATGTCTAGATGCTTAAATCAACACAATTATCACAAAATCAAGTAACTGATAATAATCTGATCGGTTACAAAATGCACAATCCAAATGCAAGATCCACAAAGGTAAAAACCCAAACCCATCGAACTAAATCATTAGCTACACATCAGGTACACCATCAATCAGGTGCATAACACAATTATCACAAAATCAAATAACTGATAATAATCTGATCGGTTACAAAATGCACAATCCAAATGCAATATCTGCAAAGGTAAAAACCCAAACCCATCGAACGAAATCATTAGCTACACATCAGGTACACCATCAATCAGGTGCAAAAAACAATGTCTCAAGTCATCAGATTAACACCGAGATGCTCAACTCAATATCATCAACTCTGAAGAAAATCATGTCTCAACTCAGCAACAAAACATCATCTTCTGAAACTTAAAATCTGCCTCATGAATGTTCCTCCCCTTCCCCTGTCAGATGAGAGCAGAGAAACCTTACAAAGAGCCTTCTTGAAAGGGTAAGCAGCTCAAAAAGATAAACAATAGCTGCACAATGTAGATCAACAACAGTGTGAACTAATAAAATAGATGCACGACTCAGTGATGCCCTTTCGGGTTTTCATCACAAATCACCACTTACCTTGCCCTTTTGGCTTTCAACTTAATGGGAAGAGTCTGCAAGCTGTCCTTTTAGATTTTCAATTTACAACACATGTGCACACGTATGGGCCATTGGCCCTACCCAATTCAACAAGAGGCCAAAATTACAATCACCATAGCCTCAATAGACAAACTCATTTGTATCAAATTCAACATATCAAACACCATCATCAGAAAACTGATTTGAAAACATATCTAATCTCTCATCTAGAGGATCGTAATCATCCATGTAGAAATATAAACCAACAACTGAATCTGGACAAGAAGTAGAACTCTCAATAGGTAGAGTAGGATCAATCATCGTTGAATCCTAATGTAAAACTTGAAGACGAGTCTGATCTGACATAGTAGAATCCTCAACTGCAGGCTCAAACAAGGGATTAACAACAATAGACAAATCGGCATTCATAGGCTCAAATGTTTTCTTGCAAGATCTTGACAAGAGGTGATATTTCAATCGTCATTGGGTTTCATCAATCTACCCAAAAGATAGTGTCCTAGGTGACTTTGTAGGAGATTGATAATAGTGTTCAACAACATGAGTGATTTTACCACAGGATGGACAAGGATGTAACTCAAAGCAGGTACTCAAGTTATTACCTCTATGACCACATTGTGAACAAATAGGTGTTTGGGTTTAGATGATCAATCATCTGATGACTCAGAGGGACTACTAGAGGATCCGTGTTGACTCTATGAAAGATACTCATCTATATGAAATTGAATAAGATCTTTGTACCCTAGACCACCATGTCCTATGTTTAGGGTAATGTTTCTCATAGTCTCACACAGGTTTAGATTGTTCTTTTTGATTGACAATCGGCTTGGGAATAAAATTCTCAAACTGCTTATGGACACTAGATTTGACTTTGGATTGTTTGAAAATAAGCTTGGCAATGTTTTTTCTCAATAATGGATTTCGTAACTCACTTTGGGACAATTGGTTTAGAGATGGATGGTATTGTAAGTTGTTTTAAGAACTAATGGATGGTATATCAGGTATTATAGAAGGTTGAATTGAATTTGAATTTTCTTTGATGTCAAGGCAAGCCTACAATCGATCTATCTTTTTTTCTTAGAAGAGTGTATTGATGACAAAATTGCATAAACAAGGGCTTAAATTGTTACCAACATTGACTAATCAAATTGCTTCTTGTGGAGTTTTAGCCTTGATATGTGGGTCCCATGACCATCAATGCCATCAACATGTCATGTGGGTCCATGATGAAAAATGAACAAACTCCAGAAAAGACTACTCAGAACAATGCAGCACACAAAGAACAATCCAAGTAGGGTACCACAAAAAATACTTGGATATAGATAGGCAACGGGTACAAAATCCTTCTCCATACAATTATATGCCTCTATAAGAATAACAAGACATCCACAGAACAACAAATGATCTCGAAAGAGACTTGGCCTTTTACTCGTGATGATTGGACAATGGGTGTTGGGTACCATAGAGCATGCACCCAACAAACAAGGCATTATTACAATTTACAATAATTCACTAAAATGTAGTGAAAGTAACGAAAGGGTATGTTATAATAACAAATGGACCTTACCAATGTATCTAGGATACCCCTTGTACTCTAGATCGAGTGGACATACGATAAATTTGGCCACTCTGACAAAGTCACACTTGTTTGAATTTTTGCACTCAAGCGAGGCAATTTCTGCCATTCACCATTGCAAAATCAGATTTTTAGCAAAGTTTTGAAACTTCAAAATTCACTTTGTTTGATGTCTAATCCTTGCTTTGTGGCGACTCATTGGAAAGATGGTTCTGTCTAGTTTCCAAAAATATCAACGTCATTGATAAACACTACTATAGACAAAAGTTATGGCTAAAAAAGAAATAGTAGGTCAGAATAATCCTGTTTTTCAGAGGAAATATGTTGTCATTGATAAACACTACTATAGACAAAAGTTATGGCCATAAAAGAAATAGTAGGTCAGAATAATCCTGTTTTTCAGAGGAAATTATAATTTTTTCAAGTGTGGAAAATGGAATTTTTGCTTTTGGAGACTCGAACTTGAGACCTCAAGGCTAAAAATGAATTCTTAAGAAACTATCAACCTCCAATTCATCTACAAGACTTTTAAGGTTCATTGTGAATAAGCTTCATCTAAAAGATAACTTGACTTTAGTGGGATTCGAACACTCAACCTGTAAATTTTAGATAAAACTTTTAACCAATCCTACTATGTGAAATATATAGTTATGAGTAGGGAAGTATAAATAAAAACAAGATATTAAAGCAAGGAGTATTCATAAAAGGGTGGGCAACAATTTGTTCTTGTTTAGGGCCATACAAATTTGTTTTAGATAGGTAGTATGGTCAAAATAGGCGAAAACTATTCTCCATACAAAACATACTTATGGCCATCAAATATATATGTATGGTTGTCATGCATGCATCCATCAAATATTGTTTACTTTCAAATAAATGTTAGCCACTACAGTTAGAAGCATCACTTCCCATGCAACATGGTTGATGTATGCACTAATAAAACGCAAGTCATGGGTTCAAATCACAACTTATTTGCATAACCACTTGTTGAAAAGCACAAGTGCAAAAATATTCTAAGTATTTCTCTATGTGATGAGATGGGCATGCATGTGTATTTGATGGCCATATGTACATTTTATATGGAGAATAGCCTTCAATGTCAAAATACAGATACTGGGTAGATTTTGAAAACCTAAGATAACAAAGTGCCGCTACACATTGGTTGGAGGTTAGGAACAAAGCAAATAGGAATTCAAACAAATCAATGCAATTTGATTGGGAAACACCACTCACGGAGCCATTAATACACCATTTTCCAATCTTCTGCAATGGGTTGAAATTGAACCACCTCAAGAAACAAAGATGCAATAATAAAACACAAACAAAGCACCCTTGTACAACACAAATTTGTGATCTAGGGCCTAGGATGTAACTTGGTGGACAACTCTCTAGATGAGGTCGTGTGTGTGGAGAAGCTTTTTTGTGAGACAGAGTAGTGCAAAGATTGAGAGAGATATAAGAACTGAAACAATAAATCTATTTTATTTATTTGTTCATCCTGCACATGGCGTATTCTTGGGAAGGATGTATGATTGCTACCTTCTTCTATCTAACTATTTGTTTGCTATCTTCTATATATCTTTGCCTATCTGCTAAGCCATGTTATAGATATGTATATATATAGATTACATGTCATGAAGGTTGAGAGTTGTTATGGAAGTTGGACCGTTCCTGTAGAAGTGGAACCATTTTCATATGTGACTCATCATCTCTTGAGGGTTGCGTGGTGTTGAACTATTTGTTGTTAGTTGTGCAATGTGTTGGTGGGTGACCTAGCATAGCATGAGCCTCTAGAGTGCCACCTAGATTGTAGTGGCAACTACATCATTTGACATTCCAAGTGCAATGGTCAGAGCAGTGTGATGATGTACAGTGTGGGTTAGACTTTGTGGTTTGGCTTGGAGGTGTGTTGGACCCCGCCGAAGCCATGGTAGAAATCATAGAAGGTTTGGCAGAAGTATGGTTATTGTGGAGTCTGACTTTGTGTAGAGTGTCCTGCGCCACTTTTGAAGCATGTGTGGCATCTGCTAGAGACAGACCAATGATCCTTGTGTTACTGTGAGCATCTGGAGGTGCTTTCGTGTATCGCAGACCATAGTAGTGTTACCGCAAGTACTACAAGCCATGTGAATCATCTTGGCATTACCACACGAAACATTGCTGGTAGATCCTCCTAGATCAATTTGTAGACTGTATGCTGTTGGCTGGTGTACAATCTAAAAGAGTGCCATGGTGGGCCATATGGTTAAAATAAAAATAAAAGATTGCCATGCTGGGCTGTATGGTCAAAATAAAAAATAGTAGCACACCTTTCTTTCTCCATCATTGTATGATTCTCTCTTTTTTTCACACATTATATGGTCAAAACACAATCATCACTGTCATTCTTCAATGCTCCTCTTCTTTAGCCATATGCTGTATGACCCTCCTTTTTTTTCAACAGCCTTACATTGTACAGTCAGCATACTTCTTCAAACAGCTGTACACTGTATGGTAGAACCATATATAGTTTGATTTTTTTAAAAGCATTGTACCTTTAACTTGTCATACAAAAGATTAAGCTGTGCATTTCAACAAATACAAGTGTCATACTTCAATAGGAATTTCTTCTTGCACAATAAACTCTGTGATTCTTCTCTTATCTCCTTCCTTCGATCTGATACTACTTCTTAGGTTCCAAACAGAGGACAAAAACAAAAATAAAATAAAATTTAAAAAGCATAGTCCGTGGTTTCACACATAAGCAGCATACACCATTAATTTTCAAATATTACAATTAGGATTTCTCTTTCTTTTCTCACATCAAATAAAAATTTCCATGTAAGTTTGGTTTGCAACTATCAATTCACTTTCTCATTTGCCATCCTTTAGCAGTTACATTGTCAAAAATACATTACTCTTTTTTTTTGTCCCCCAAAAATGACAAAAAGGATTTTACAATTTTATGAAATGAGGAAATAGAGATAACAAAATAATTGTTTTGAGTCTTCGAGCAAACCATTGAAGATAAGATCCAGATCTGAAGGTAAATCCAAGTATCGCTAAGAGGGATGATACTTGACCTCAAATCCATATCAAAAGAACTATTACATTACTTTTTATCAGAACTAACATCAGTAAACTGTCTAAAACCTGTCTCAACCTCTAGGAGATCACTAAAGCATGAATCCATATCACTAAATTGGTCGTAGCCTTATGTAGCCACTAAAGTGATCATAAAACTTAGCAAGAAGGTTCGCCACTTGGTTGGCCTCTGTAGGTGTATAGTGAAGATAAACAGCTTGGAATTTCTTAGGATTCTGCTAATCTCCTTCATGACATTATTGAGCCTTCAATTTGTCAAATTCCTTTTTGAGGGGATGCAGGATGTTACATTCTGCAAATCCGTCTCAAATATAATTATAGGGATATTGTTAATGACACCTTTCCAAATGGTGAGTGCCTCAGCCATGTTATCAGGGATTCACCTAAGCCGCAATGAACAGAACATGAGCTTACCATCCAAATTCCAACCAAGACCAGCAGCTCCAACAACCCCTGGGTTTCCCTTGGAGACAACATTGAGTTTCTGGTGGGAACTGTTTTGCATTATTCAATTTCCTTACCTCATTATTTGGGGAGTGCATAACATTAATTATGAGAAATCTGTTACTCCATTTTTTTTCTATTTTAGGTTCAGGAAATGTCTGTATTTGGCAATGCTGAAAGGGAGTTACAAAGTTATGCATTTTATTGAAACTCCTAGCTTGGGCATGTGGTATAAGTAGTTGCTTCTTTAAGCAGTGAGCTACAGCTATCTGTTATTCAGTAATTCTTCATATCATGGTTTTTAAAAATGAAGCCACAAAATGCCATTCTAAAACTCTTGTTAGTGTGTAATGTCCCATTCTTGGAATGGTTGCCATTGGAAATTGATTTGGGCCTTTCACCTGCTCCAGGACAATTGGAGGATATCATGAGCGATGGAGATGACTTGTCATATTTGTATGTTACCTATGGTGCTCTCTTCCGGGATAATATTGTTCATATTGATGCCACTTTGATGATGAGACATTAGTCCTATACATGCATGCACCTACCTTGAGGAGATCATCTTTGCGCTTTGATTTGGGACGACTTGTGATGGAAAAGTAAATAATAGCTAACACCTTACCTTGGCACTTGGAGATAGTATGAAAGAGGAATAAATTATAATAAATTCATATCTTTAATTTGAATTTATTTGGGTGTTTATGAGGCTTGAGGCTGGTCGGCCTACCTAGATGGGAAAAGGTTATTAAAATAAAAGAATACTCTTCCTAGGTCGGCCAAGAGGAAATAAGGATAAGTTATGTATAAATACAAGGTCAAGTTGGCATTCAAACATATCATTCAAGCATTCATTCATTCATACTTGGAGAGCGATCTCTAATAGGAGCTTGGGACGAAAACCTCAAGTGACTAAGGAGGAGTTGGGTGTCAATCTAGCTTCTCTTCTTGTGGATTTCGTGACGGGGATTCAAGTGAGCTTCATCATCATGAAATGCAGAAATTTACATCAGCTTTGGAGAGCATTCATCATGGGTGAATTGGTCTAGGGTTTACCCTAGCTTTGAGCACACCTCTTGGAGGTAAAGGCTACTTCATTGGAGGCGATTTGGAGGATACATTGGCTGCTAGGGTTTCATGTTTCAGCAGTTCTGCTACAGCAGTTAGGGCAGACCTCATTTGCCCTCCTTCTAGGGCATGTTTTGGCATGTTTGGTATGTAATTTGGTAGTAGATACTTTGTTATGAATTTGTGACTTGTGGCTGTTTGCCCTAGTCAAATACTTGTCATTTTGGACTGCATATTTCCAGTTTATAACAGCAGATCAGATTCCTTCATTTATGAGTTGATATCATGGTTGCAATTGTGTATTTCATGGTGAATATCATTTGCATTATTGGGCCGATCATATGAAGAAATTATGTTGATGTTTTGATGTGATTTATGATAATTATATGCTATTGTTCAGAGTCTGATTTTGGAGCAGAAGTTAGGGTCAGGGCAGAATAATAAAGTGCAGAAATTTTAGGGCAGAATTAGGGTTTAAGCAGAAAAATGAGAATTACAGTCAAATATCCTATTTAGGGTATTACATAGTGTGTCTCTCGAGTATGGGAAAAGGAATAATTTGGATCCAATATTTACATTTTCAGGTAACCTTTTGACATTTGTGGGGCAACTATTCATTTGATCCTATTACTCATTTTGTTTAAGGGGGGTGGAAAATGGACAAAATTGCATATCACAAAATTTCCAATTTGCACACTGGAGGAGATTACTAGATTTTAATGTTTATACAGAAATAAATAATATGCTATGCTGTGACTTGTTGTTCCTTTTAATTAATTGTCATTATTCATACTACTTAACAATTATTGTAGGAGTAACACAAATCATGATCATGATCAACCAGCCCATCTACATTTGCGTGATCCTAGAATGCCACTGGATGTAAACTTACCAAGATATGCAGGGCCAGAGTCTCGATACTGTCCAGCACGAGTGTATGAGTATGTAATACTCTTTTGATTGCATTACCAAATATCAAAATTAAACTGATGGAATATACCCTTTGTTTTGGCCATGACAAGTTTATTCTCTTGAAATTTAGACAAGTTAATTAGAGTAATTATTTCACTAATGGTCTCACAAACATTTGCCACACTTGTTTCTATACTCAGATATGTATCAGATGAGAATGGCTGTTTGAAGTTTCATATCAATGCGCAAAATTGTCTGCACTGCAAGGTTAGTTTGTGTGACTTTTTTCAACTTTGGTATGATAAATTATTGATAATACATGATACCTATTTTTCTGAATATAAAGGGAAATAAATAAATCACTGGAGTAAGCATTCAATGTTGAAAGCGAGATTTTATAATTAATATAGGCAGAAAATATTAGTCTTTTCTTTTCAGTATTTTTTTTCATTTAAACTTCTGATGATACATTCTTATTATAAGAATCTTGTGTGACACAGAGATAACTGATAACATGATTATATTAAAACGAGAATAATCATTGACACTAAATGTGCTTGGATCCATTGCATTCAAGTTTTTTATTTCCAACATTTCAAGGTCAATTATGGAACCCTAGAGTATACCAGGTTGGTATATGGAAGAAATATGTAAAGAACTACATATTCAAATAAATAATATTAATTTATAAATACACAAAAATGATAATACTAAATAGAATTCACAAAGATGTCAAAGGATAAATAGGTAATTTGGTCATCGGACACATGATAGGGTGTGTCCCAATGAGGTGATGCGTTGTGTCTTTCTCTAGCAACTTTTGCTAACTAATGAAGCTTGCACACTTGTGTTGAAAAGACAAAAAAAGGCTTCAACCTTGAAGCACAATTAGAATATGAAAGTTGATAACATAAATTCTGTTGTAGTTATAGTGTTCCCTTGGGATGTGTCACTGGGGTTTTGGAGCTGTTCCTCGGAATAGGAATGTTTTGGGAGGTGGGATGGGGACAAAATGTCCCCCAGTCATCCCCAAGTCTAGACCCCTGCAGAGGTTTGTCCTTTGGACGACCCTACTAAGGCAGGGATGTTCCCCTCTTTGGGGATGTCCAGCCATCCCTAGGGTGGTCGTCTTGATGTCCCTCAATTGTCCTGGGGACAGCAGAACATTTAGACATCCCTCAATCTTCCTGGGAATAGCGTGACTTTCTAACATCCCTTGACTGTCCTGGGGATGACAGGACATTTCAGACATCCCTCAACTGTCTTGGGGATGATAGGACATTCAAACGTCTCGACTGTCCTGGGGAGAGCAAGACATCCTCTAATGTTTAAAAAAAAAAAACTTGCAACAGACATTTCTGGGAAGTGGAAAAGAAACACATTATGGCTTAGAGAATTTTTTCTATTTTGCATGCTTGAAGAAAAACATAAGCACCCACTAGTAGCTTGGGCAAGAATTAATTGTCCAAAGTCAGCATGAGGGCTCAATCTAGAAATATTTGATAATCTTCAACAAGGCTGTAGCACTAGAAATGGCTTGGTGGTTGTAAAAGGGCACAAAATCAGAAATAAAAAAATACCCAAGCCCACATGAAGGAGAGAATAGTGACCCCTTGGAAGCCCCAAGTTATTGACCATTGCCAAATAACTTAAATAGGAGCTTTGTTATTTAAACAAGAAATGACATGGAAGATAGGTAACAACCAAAGAATCAAATTTTAGGGCAGCAAAAACGAACCCTTCACTCATATGATTGAAACTTGACGTGTTTGAATAATTCCTAAAAGAGAGGTCTCATCTACATCTCTGATATGTCACAGGAAGTAGTGGAAGGAAGAAGCTGTCATTGGAATAGAGACCATGTAAAAGTAATAGAAAGAAGATAAAGCAACAATACCAAAGTCCCATGAAGGAGCTGAATAAGAGAGAAATTATCAGCTCTCCAAAATGAGATAAATGGTTTGGAGTGGGCATAGTAGAAGGGAATTAGATGGTATATTATAATATTTGGCTTATGCAACCATACTCACAAGAATGTAATGTCCCTTTTTTGCGAGTGCTCATCTAGCGGAGTCCACTAGCCTATTTTTATTCCCATAGGCTAAGTTGAGAGTTACAAGGGAATAATTTAATTAATTAAATGTTAAATAATCCTAAGTCATTTTTGGGTTATTTATATTTAATCAACTAGCTGGGCCTTATTATTTGTAAAAAGTGACTTTATAATAAGTTATTGAGAAAATATAAAAGTCACTTTGAGAAGGAAAACATAAAATAAAATAAAAGAGAATCTTCTAGAAGTTGTTTTAGAAAATTCACTTGTGGCTTTAAAAAGAGGTGAAGGCAAGTTATTTTCTGATCCTTGATTTGTTATTTGCTATTGGAGTTTTCCTTGTGAGCTGCAACTACAGGTTCAGCCTATTCCTAGGATGAAAACCCAATTCCATCTTTGGGTTGATTCATTTCAGAATTCACATTGTTCTTCATTGATTGCATTTGTGGAGATATTTGAGCTTCAAAGAGATATATTTTTGCAGGTTAATGGTGGAGGAGATTATTGCCAAACTTATGAGGATTTGCATACAAATATAAATTTGGTATTTGCAGGGATTTTAAAGGAGTTTAATGGAGTCATTCATTGAAGACATTCATGGAGTTTATTTGAGGAGTTTATAGGATTTCACGCTCTAACCCTAGCTTCTAATTTTGAAGACATATGGTGTTATAAAGGCAGTTAAGGCAGATTGCAGCCCTCTTGGATGCAAGGTCATGGCACTTCTTGATAGTGGAGCTACGCATAACTACATTGATGATGGTTTGGTGAACAAAAGAGGTTTGCATTGTGTTGACTTTGAGGACTTTGATGTGACTATAGCAGGTGGACTCACTATTCTTTGCAAGAAGAAAATGAACAAACTTAGCATTCTATTTGGTGAATATACACTTTGTGATGACTTCTATGTTCTTGATTTGAAGGATAATGAAATTGTGTTTGGTATGCAATGGCTACATTCACTACAAAGGGTCATCCAAGATCTACAAGCTATCGAATTGAGTTTCCAACATGAAGGGAAACAAATTGCTATGAAAGCACTCAAGTACACATTGACACATCAAATAACAACCAAGTCTATGATAGCTATGGGCAATGAATTATCTCATGAAAACATTATGGAGTGGTATGATATTATTCCTGATTTTTTTAACAGCAGTCCTACATCTTTGCATTTTCATGAGGTAGACACTTTAACACCTAGGGATGATAATCATTTGAAGTCTACTAATGATAACATACAAAATTGGAGTGCTGAATATGCTAAGTATGTTGAAAAACCTTGCACTACACATTCTTATTTTGTATATCAGACTTTAGAATATGTGGAAAGGACACAAGAAAAGTGTAAAAATTGGTTAGAAAGGGCAAGGAAAGCCAAGTTGATTGTTGCTCAAGCAAAACAACACCTTGAAATGATCAAGGATAAGAGGCAGTCAGCTTTGTATACTTATCATGGGCTAGCCAATGATGATATGCATGTAAGTGAGAATGAAGACGAAGGAAAATCAGACATGCTTGAGGCATTAGTCTCTATTGGAGAGCTAGATCAGCATACCATTGATTTGACACAACATTATTTTGATGAGGCTTTCATATTGGAGCATGTGGATAGTAATAATTCCATTTTAACCCATTCTTTGATAATTCATTCTTCGTGGTTAGATGACTGTTTTTCATTGTTGGGTATTGAATTATCTGATTTCACTTTAGTTACAACAGTGTTTGGGGCAGTTTGGTATGGTGGAGAGCACTATATTCTTGTTGAAGATTGGTATAATGATGGTTTCCTATCATCATGTGTTATGAATGACACTTTTTGCATCATTATAGATGATATTTCCAGTTTATATGTTGCTGTTCTAATTTTGAAAGCAATATAACAGGGTTGGATATACTTTTATTTGCACTTGTGTTCGACATCCATCACTTGTCCATGCTACTATTCAATGTTAGAGGGACTTTCAGCTTTGTTGGCACATTGATTGGCATCTACATCTTCATTATTGGTTTGATTGGTTACATCATGGTATGGGATCCAGGTGGTAGCATGATTGGCATGTTTTGTGAAGTGTTGCTTCACAGGTTTTGGTGTGATATTGTTTATATCAGAGTGGAGCAGCGGAGGTATTGGTACAAGTGGATATGTTTCAGAGGTTATTTCTTTTGTCACTTGTCAATGTATTTGTCTCACTACATGGTTTGGGTATGGTACATTATTAATGTAGTTGAGAGATGTGTGATCATTTGGTATTCGATTGGATGGAGATACTTGTCCTATGATGGTATTTCACAGGATGCAGGTTTGCCATTGCTTGAGGACAAGTAATGCTGGGAAGGGAGGACTGTAATGTCCCCATTTCCGTAATGGTCACATTTGATTTGGGTATTTAGCCTTTTCATTATTCCTATGGGCTAAATTGCATTCTAAAGGAATGATTTGTGGTTGAGCTAGGACCTTGAAGGCTTGGAGAACGGAAAGTTGGCTCAACACTCTATTTTATTTGAATTTTTGGCTAGTAATATTTTATAACATTTCATAAAGCCAAAAATAGTATTATATTTAGCCAAGACAACATTGAAAGGATTGGGAAATGAAAAGTTGGAAGGAAAATAAAATATAATATTTTATTATTTAATTATGCCAAGGAAAATCGACACCCACATGAAAGGGAGGAAAAAAAATTATAAAAAATTAATATAATTTTACTAAAAATTGGTGCCTGTGGGAAAAAAGGAAAATTATAATAAAATGATATTATTTTATTATTTTTGAGTGAGGCGTCCAAGGTGGAGAGATGAAAAATATTTAATAAATATCAAATTAAAGATTTGATATTGACGGTGGACTTGAAAATTGATTATATTTTGTCTAATTGGGTCGCCCAAGGGAAAAAGTATGAAAGGAGGTCTTTGGCATCATTTTTCATATCTTGATCATTAGGTAATTTTGCATTTTGAGTATTTGCTCTTGGCTGAAAGTGATTTTCAATTTGTTTAAAGAGATGACCCCTTGAATTGAAGTGGTTTGGAGATGATCTCAATCCACAATGAGAGATGAATTCATGTGGAGTTCATCATTGTGCTTAACCGGAGGTATTTGATGGAGATATAGTTTCAAACAATTAGGCAGAGAATTTAGTTTTAGCTAGGGCTTGAAGGATTTAATTGCAGGTTTCTTAAAAAATAAGGCAGATCGGGACATAAATTGATGATATTTTGCACCTAGGGTCTCATCTCTCCTCTTTGGCACATTGGCGCTACATTTTGGAGACATATTTGTGTTGTTTTTCATCATACAACTTGTTGGAATTTTATATCAGACTTTATCAGGTTCGTATCAGCTACATATTTGAGGGTTTGAACATCACATTTCAAAGGTATAAGGGTTTACCATCATCCTAGAGTCAAATCGCCTCAATTCCAACCTATAGCGATCCAAATTGGAGGAGTTCTTGGACACTTTTTGGCTAGGGTTTGTTATCAAATCTTGCATCAAATGCTACAGTCATAATAACAGTCATATCAGACCTCAGATCTGCTGCTATAGTTGGCTTATCATTCATACTTTGCTAGGTATTTCATCAATTCTTCATAGAGCTTCATCTTCACTAGGGCGGCTAGGGTTTGGACCAACATTTGAGCATTTTTAGATGCATTTAGAAGTCTGAAATTGAAATCAGACTTGACTGATTGTAATTCCCAGCCATCATCATTTGTAATCAGGTCTCTATTCAATAAAAAAGATAAGCTTGCATTCCGAATATGTTCATCTATGCTTTATGTGAGTTATTTGGTTAAATAATATCATCTTTTCATGTTGTTTGAAAGTGTATTTGCAACCTTTCCATCTCTATGATATTTCAAACACATTAGTGAAAATAAAAGTTGAAAACCCTAAGTACATTGCAAACAAATCAAATCAGAAAATTCAGATTTGCAAGGGAAAAATTCAGTTTAGATAACACAAGGATTTTACAGTGTGTTGGCGTTTCAATTCGCACCTCTGGAATGTGAGTTGGAAATGGACAGCTATGCACAGATAAACTGCTCTTCGAATTAGGAGGGGAAGCTCCCTCTTTGCTGATGATTGCTTTAAAGATAAATAAACTAAATTGTCTATCTTTTTTTATTCTTAGCTGGGAGCACAAGGTTATAAAGCTCTATCGCTGTAACAGAGGTTTTTTCTCTTAACTTCTAACTACAGCTAGGCCTAAACTAAATGATGCTTTTGACTATCTAAGTAAATTTAGAGCTTAGGAATCAAAAGTAAACAGGGAATGATTTGTTAACACAAAAGCTCAAATAAACTTATTCGAGATTGCACCCGAAGACTCATTGTACTTTTAGGATGTAAAATGAAAGTAAGAATATGCAAGCAACACATATGACGATAAACTAAATGAACATGAGATAGAGAATTAGAGCAATGGAAGGCGTGAGATTTCCTTTCTCAATATCAAGAAGCTGTTACAAGTCCAGGACAACAGTATTGCAACAAAGACATGCATGCAATATGCGATCAAACATTCGATTACAAATGACACAAGGTGAACAAGCACTTGAATAACAATTTGTAGGCAAGAATAGGCTCAACAAATTTTGCTATCACAATTACAATTACTAAACAATGGACAAGGCTGGCTTTATTTATACATAACTCAAAGGAGTGGAGAATCCTAAAATCTCCTTGATCCTAGCGAACTAACTTGCCAACTTGCAAGCTTTATTTCTATTCTAGACAAAAGATTCTAACTAACACTTGTTTTAAGACAATTTGATTTAAAGCAGAGAAAGCTCCAACTATTACAAAGTGATTTTTCTATTTAAAGGATGGATAAGCTTGAATGAAAATGACATCTTTAACTCAGAAAAGCATTGAGTTAATTGCCGCCTTTTTAGTTCCATTGTATCTACATTGCTGCTCCATTGGTGACATCATCCACTGATATTTTGAGAAATAATATCCTCCAAAAAGCTAATAACTGCTTTCTTGCCAAGAATACTAATACTTTGATTTTTAAAAAGCAAATTTTGAGAAAAAGCTGGCATGTGGGTTTTGTAGACAATCTCATTCTAAAGCAACCCAGATCATCAGAGTTTGAAAAAGCAAAGGATTTCCCGAAAAAGCGGCAAAAAGTAGATTTTTGGAAAACTAAAATTTTTCGATCTTCAAGAGTACATGATTCCAGATGAACCCATTTCGATGAAAATTGAAAAAGCTCTGACTCTATTTCTGGAAAATGATGTCCTAGAAAAATGGACCTTGAAAAAGCGTGCCTCTGTGCTTCCCAATCCCGAAACCACAAAGAACACTGAAAAAACACTCTATTTGGGTTCTCAAATCTTCATGAGAAGAAAACGATGTTCTTCTTCCTCTGAATGCAACCTGCAAAAATAATGAATAAAGGAGGCCAAAGGCTTGTTTTTTTATAGAACTTAGGACAAAAAACAACTTTCTTTGTGAAAGCACAAATCTTGAAGTTTATCCATTAAGATAGCAATATTTTGAGCAAAATCCAAGTTGCTATGCTCGCATAGGATGAATTCCTATTTTATAGCTGCCTAAGGCTCATGTGTGAGGATGATGAAAAAGTTGTTTCTTTGATGATGTCGTCAAACACACGAAGTTGCAAAAGTGTTAGCCAAATTTCCTTCGTTTTTGAAACTTTTTGCACTCATTTTGACTCCGGCGTGGCCTACCTCCAACTTCAACAAGACGGTAAACTGTCACCGTTGACTGCAAAAGTTGACTGATCATGGCATTTTGTAATTTTATCAATTCTAATTTGATCCCCGGCCTCGAACTGACAATCTGACGACATTTGACTACAATTTTGATTTTTGGAAACTGTGGCTAGACGAAGATCGGGAAACGGCTGAAGGAGGCATTGTTGGGACAAGAAATTTTGTAACACTGGAAAACCAAGTGCCCAGATTGGACAGGGGAACCTAAGAACTCATGCCTTAGCCAATTTTCTGAGATTTTCAATTTTGCTCACTTTTCGTTTATCGTGCATGTTCTGGTGATCGTGGGCCCCTATTTAGATGTTGAATCTCGCTTGCCGAAGCAAAACTAAGACTGATGGTCAAGTAATTAGGCAAGCCCGATGAAAACTGAATTGATTGCACCTTCTGCCTGCCTTAGAAACTGGATCAGACTGATTTTCTGTGAATCTGATCGGGCTGATGGAAGAAGATTTGCAATTTTCTGGGAAAAATACAAAAATAATCTCTTTGCAGATGCCAGGCGCCCCTAGCCTCTAGGGGCGCCTGGGATTTTGTGTGTTAGAAAATATTTGATGATTTTCAACTTCTTTCGTAGTTTCCTTGTTTTGCGTGCCGGTAGCTACTTTCTGTCATCGATTCCCGTGATCTGTTGAACAACTGTCACTGGATGAGGGGTGGACTGGATAACCTGAGCATATTTGAGAATCCCCATCTTTTATGGGCCTTTTGACTGAACTTGACTAATTTTTAACCCACCCGAAAACGGGTTGAAGAGGCCTTTTTTAACGCTTTATGAGAAAATGCGAAAATATTCTATCTCTGGGCAAACTAGGTGCCCCTAGCCTCTGAGGGCGCTTGGGAAACTCAGTGTTAGAAAAATTTGATGATTTTCAACTTCTCTTTGTTTTTCGGATTCATCATGCTTTGTTTTCCGTTCTTCGTTGGTCGTTGGTCGCTCAACAGTTCTTCATCCTCTGAACAACACCGAAGTCTTGAATATGACCTCTAGCAGATGAACTTCCATTAATGGCCTCGAAGTTTGTGCTTCGCCTTCTAAAAAAGCAGAATTGACCAGTAGAGAAAACTTGACCTTTTGCAGATTCCGTCTGGACCACCTTGATCGTGAAACAATATCAGCCAATCAGAATCGGGTAGGACTCCTGAATCAGAGATTCTATTTTTAAAAACTTTCTAATTTTAGAAAATTTTGACAACATTCATATCTCAAGAAACCCAGAAAACCTAATATTGATGTCTATTTTTAGAAACTTTTTAAAAACAAACTTTCAATTTTTAGAAATTTTGACTTTTTGACGACAAATTTTTTGAACTCTCACAAAATGCCTTAATGAAGCAAAAAATTTGTTTTGGCACAACAATTGGCTCTGTCTGGGGACCATGTCAGATACTTACAGCATAGGAGAACCGAGAATCTCTGGACTTTCTAGCTTAGACCAGTGTCTTATCAGTTGGGCAATAGAGTCAGGACATTTTCCTAATCACCTAGAACAAGACTTTTTCCCTAAATCACCTAGCGCCGGACTTCCTAAAATCACCTAAGAGTTGGAACTTCCCAAAAACACAAAAACACGACTGCCTACAAAACACGATGCATCCAACAAAAACACAAGACCCACACAAATGCTCTTTTGAGCGAGGACAAGAACAAAAACTGTTACACAAACCCATCAACTGGTTCAGAAAAATAAGAACCTTTTCTCCTGAGCTATGAGATTTGTCTTGGCAACACATAGCCTTTCTTCCTTTGCAACACCTTCTCGAAGAGCCATGATTCAGGTGGGTAGACGTCATGTCCCTATAATGATAATTTATAATTAAATATGAATGACATTAAAATTCATATTGACTATTATAAAACCACTATATTTATTTAAGTAATAATTTAAATATTACATAAATCATATATATACTAAATCAATATTATAAATTAATATAATTAAAAGATAATATATAATAAATTTATTTTAAATATATTATTAAATATAAATAATAAATATAATTATTAATATAAATATTAAAATAGATGTTATTACAATAACAATACATGTTAATAATTTAAATATTATTATAATATATATATATATATAAGAATAAACATAAATACAATATTATAAGTTAATTATTATAAATAGTATAAAGTCAAACATGTCCCGATATTAAGACATTGTTTAAATTAATTAAAGATTTAAACAACATGATAAAAGTCAGTGAAATTGCTTTGGTAAAATACTGTATTTAGTCAATTTAAACCATAGAGATAACTACGTATATTTAAGTAAATATATATTATTATTAATACTTATTATCTAATAAATAATATTAAATAATATTACTATACTAATACTCTTTCTATAATTAAAATATAATATATCTATTTTAATTGACAAGAGTCATAAATGACAATGATAAATATAAATATTAATAATTTATATATATATATATATATATATATAATAAATATAAATATCAATATTGTTAATATAAATATAAATAATATTATTATTATCCTATACTATAATTATATAAACTAATATAAAATGAGAGAAGTAGTTCCCATGAGATAAAGTTAATGATCTTATATAAGGCAATCAAATATAAATAAAAGTATATATGTGGCAATTATAATTACAACCATTATAAGACAAGACTTATACAACGATCATTAAAAACCACGATCTTTGGCAAAAAAACCCTTGGAAATATATAAAAGGGCATAAGGGGTATGATGGGAAAAAGGGTGTGAAGTATATATTATATAATATATAAACAGCAACAACAATACAATAAAAATTATATTAGTCATTCCATCGAGCAAGGAAAACATTGGAAAATAGAAAGAAGACCGCAACAATAGGTAAGGAATTCGAGGTAAAGTTACAGCAGGTAAGTATTTATATTTAATTTGTTCAATCTATAATTGGTAAAAAAAAATGGTAAGAATTTATATTTACTTTTTCAATTTATGACTTGTAAGATATAAATGATAAGAATATTAAGTAGGATCTAATATATGTGTTTATTTATGAAAATGAAATTTATATTTTTAAATATGTATCTTTGCTGCATTATGTAATTGTCCAATGACTAATCCAATAATATGAATGATCATTACCATAGATGAATGAATGATCGTGATCATTAATGGTTATGCATAAGGAATCAATGACGATGATAATGTAATATGATCAAGCATTAAGATCATGTGGATATATGATTGGCCAATTATGATATAAGGCCAAGATGTCCAATTTATAAGGCATCATGTGCAAAATGTTAATAAGGACTTAGAAATCATAGGATTGTGCCATATCCAAAAGGAGGATTACCCTCATCATTAATCATCTCGCCATCCTAGGTGTATGGGTAAGTTAGGAGAATGTTAATAGTCCTAGGTAACCTCAAGAAGATGAAGTACCTCCGGGTGTGAGGCGAAGTCTCTTGGGCCAAGTGTCGAAGTACCTCTCGGTGTGAGGTGAAGCTTTGGGTCTATGGTATGATGAGCTCATCAATGTTAAATGTGCCCTACGGTGGGTGACTCTCAAATGGATGAAGTATGCTCGGGTGTAACGTGAAGTCCTTTGAGCCGAATGGTGAAGTACCTCAGGTGTAGTGTGAAGCCATTGGGCCTCCGTATGGGATGGTTAGTGTCTCCTTAACGAACCATGCCTATGGAGTTAGAGATGGATTAATGATAGGGCGACACATGATCCTCCGGAGGATAGCACATGAGGCCTATGAACATGAATATGAATTGGAATATGAATATGAATATGAAAATGAATTGGAATATGAATATGAATATGACTATGAATATGAATTATGTGATTATGGAATTATAAGTTCTAGGATAAATGTGGAAAGAATATGGATCTATATTAATTATGATATGAAAAGAGAAAAATTTGGAGTACTAATGTTTCCTTTTTGTGAGTTGAAATTGTGCAAGGTTGAGAACAATTTGAGCTTACTAGAAGGGGACATTACAAGTGGTATCAGAGCAGTATCCCTGCCATCCTGTGAGTAATAGTTGACTTCCAATTCTCAAAAAATAAATAAAAAATAAAAAATAAAAATTTATTACAAATATGTAATAAATAATGAGTAAATAAGGTAAAAATAAATAAAAATAAAACAACTCTTAATAACAATAAAATTACGTTAAGTAATTATACTTGACAAAGTTATTTTCATCTATGGGTAACCTACAGTGAGAAAAACAAATTAAAATATACGTAAACAACTAACCCAAAGTATTTATTGTGTCATAAACCTTAATAAAATATAGTAATAAAATAAATTATTTACAAAATAATATTTTCCATCTTCACCAAGGTTTGTAAATTTTGCATTAATCAAAATATATATAATATAGTGCTGAAAATCTTAAAAGGTAAAACCCTAATTTATAAAATATTATTTTAGGGAACTATATTAAACCTAAAAGAATATATCTAAGAGAACTAATTACAATATTTCAATAACATTAATGAAGACATATATACAATAGTAAACCAATCAAACATTATTGACCATAAATTTATGGCACGATACTTTATTAGCATTTGTTATAGAGGTTATTTTATATTATTGGTGAGAGTAATGTTATTTTATATAAAAGGAAACCTAGTAAAATATAATGTTATAAAATATTGTTTTAGGACACCTAATTATAATTGCAATCTTGAGTGGGGAGGGTTGTCATGTCCCTATAATGATAATTTATAATTAAATATGAATGACATTAAAATTCATATTGAATATTATAAAACCAATATATTTATTTAAATAATAAATTAAATATTACATAAATCATATATATACTAAATCAATATTATAAATTAATATAATTAAAAGATAATATATAATAAATTTATTTTAAATATATTATTAAATATAAATAATAAATATAATTATTAATATATATTATTATATTATATAAAAATAAACATAAATACAATATTATAAGTTAATTATTATAAATATTATAAAGTCAAACATGTCCCAATATTAAGACATTGTTTAAATTAATTAAAGATTTAAACATGACAAAAAAATATTGTATTTAGTCAATTTAAACCATAGAGATAATTACGTATATTTAAGTAAATATATATTATTATTAATACTTATTATCAAATAAATAATATTACTATACTAATACTCTTTCTATAATTAAAATATAATATATATTTTTTAATTGACAAGAGTCATAAATGACAATGATAAATATAAATATTAATAATTTATATATTATTAAATTATATAAATAATAAATATAATATTAATAACATATAATATTATTATACTATATATGGGAATAAATATAAATAACATAATTATTGATAGAAATATCAATATTGTTAATATAAATATAAATAATATTATTATTATCCTATACTATAATTATATAAACTAATATAAGTGAGAGAAGTAGTTCCCATGAGATAAAGTCAATGATCTTATATAAGGCAATCAAATATAAATAAAAGTATATATGTGGCGATTATAATTACAACCATTATAAGACAAGACTTATACAACGATCATTAAAAGCCACGATCTTTGGCCAAAAAACCCTTGGAAATATATAAAAGGGCATAAGGGGTATGATGGGAAAAAGGGTGTGAAGTATATATTATATAATATATAAACATCAGCAACAATACAATAAAAATTATATTAGTCATTCCTTCGACCAAGGAAAACATTGGAAAATAGAAAGAAGATCGTAGCAATAGGTAAGGAATTCGAGGTAAAGCTACAACAGGTAAGTAAGTATTTATATTTAATTTGTTCAATCTATAATTGGTAAAAATAAATGGTAAGAATTTATATTTACTTGTTCAATTTATGACTTGTAAGATATAAATGATAAGAATATTAAGTAGGATCTAATATATGTGTTTATTTATGAAAATGAAATTTATATTTTTAAATATGTATCTTTGCTGCATTATGTAATTGTCCAATGACTAATCCAATAATATGAATGATCATTACCATAGATGAATGAATGATAGTGATATTAATGGTTATGCATAAGGAATCAATGACGATGATAATGTAATATGATCAAGCATTAAGATCATATGGATATATGATTGGCCAATTATGATATAAGGCCAAGATGTCCGATTTATAAGGCATCATGTGCAAAATGTTAATAAGGACTTAGAAATCATAGGATTGTGCCATATCCGAAAGGAGGATTAGTCTCATCATTAATCATCTCGCCATCCTAGGTGTATGGGTAAGTTAAGAGAATGTTATTGGACCTAGGTAAGCCCAAGAAGATGAAGTACCTCCGGGTGTGAGGCAAAGTCTCTTGGGCCAAGTGTCGAAGTACCTCCGGGTGTGAGGTGAAGCCTTAGGCCTATGGTATGATGAGCTCATCAATGTTAAATGTGCCCGACGGTGGGTGACTCTCAAATGGATGAAGTATGCTCGAGTGTAGCATGAAGTCCATTGAGCCGAATGGTGAAGTACCTCGGGTGTAGTGTGAAGCCATTGGGCCTCCGTATGGGATGGTTAGTGTCTCCTTAACGAACCATGCCTATGGAGTTAGAGATGGATTAATAATAGGGCGACACGTGATCCTCCCGAGGATAGCACATGAGGCCTATGAACATAAATATGAATATGAATATAAAAATGAATATGAATATGAAAATGAAAATGAATATGAAAATGAAAATGAATTTGAATATGAGTATGAATATGAATAATGTGATTATAGAATTATAAGTTCTAGGATAAATGTGGAAAGAATATAGATCTATATTAATTATGATATGAAAAGAGAAAAATTTGGAGTACTAATGTTTCCTTTTTGTGAGTTGAAATTGTGCAAGGTTGAGAACAATATGAGCTTACTAGAAGCGGACATCACAGTAGATACAATCATGCCATGAGAAGTTCATGATGAACTGATTGATATGCATTAGTTCTGGTTGATCATCTTCTTCCATAGCAAAAAGCCTCTGCAACAGATGAAGGTACAAAACCTCTTTTTGAAGATATGGAGCAAGGTCTTGTGGCCAAAGTATGCTTGTGGGAATGGTAACCACCACATATAGAACTTGACGTTCTTCATTTATGTATTCAACATACGCAACCTTGAACTCAGTCAATGTATCATCCTCTAAAAAAGGTCGAAGCTACTCATACAGAATTACAGAATTTCCATCACTGGTTCTTGGCTTAGCGGATCCACAACTGTTATCATCAATTTATCTAGTAATTCAGGTACATCATTCTTATCGGTCATGTCTTCATACATCCAATCCTCAAAATCTGAATGTGATAAATCATCAAGATCTGAATCTTCGAGCTCCTAATCATCATCAAAGTACACTTGATGGATAATATCTTCACCTAGTAGTTCACTCTGCCATCCATTATTTTGAGTCTCATCAACCTCCATAAAGCAATCTTCTTCAATAAACGTATCCTTGAGACCATGAATGTGGATATCTGGCAGCATCTCATTTTCAGCAACCATGTACCTTTCTTCTTCCGATAGGCAAACAAGATCAAAGACAGATTCTTCTAAGCTTTGTGTTTCTTTTTCTTGTGTGATCTCACATATGGCATATCTCACAAAACAATTGTCAAAAATTTCTGACTTTTCCATATGATTCTCTTCAGTGATCAAGATTGAATATTCTATGAGCTTTTCTTTTCCACAAGCCTCTTCATATGTTGCATTTTGTGTTGACTTTATCATATCTGTGATGTCCTTTTCTTGCACAGGTTCATGGATAACCTTTGAAAGTTTAGCATCATCTTTTTCACTAGTATGTATGAAAACTTCTTGAGGCAAAGATGAAGATGGGCTAAACTATAAAAGAAAATTTACAGTATCCTCTATTGTAGAATCACTCTCCAAGTGATGTAGAAAACTGTCGATAATCTCCAATGATGAATCATCTTCAAAATGAAGATCTTATTCTTGCTCCAATTGCAATGCTTCTTTGGTCTCTTTTCCTTTGAATGTATTTAACACGGGTTCTTCAAACCAACCTTCAAAAGATGGGAAGAACAAATTGGATTCACCATTGTTCTCCACAGCATATTTGGTCTTTTGCTCGTAATTTTGCTCTTGAGAAGATTGTTGCACTTCTTCTTCCTCAGAGAAAGTATGCAAGTTGTGCATTTCTTCAGGTTCTTCCATCAACGATCCTTATTCATATTTGAAGAAATTATGCAAATTTTCAGTTTCCGATGAACATTCATGTTCCATATGCAAACACATGATGTCGCTTGAAACAGAGTTAGGAAAATGACCCCTTCTAATATTTGATTTCCTTTGGGTAAATCCCTTCATAGAGCCGCCATCAGATTCGTCAAAGAGACGTTCAGGATTATCCGAAAATCCTTGATTTTCATTTGATGCTTTTAATATTTGCATGAATCTTCTCATCTCTAAGCAACTTTCTCCATCATGTCTATTTGTTGCATGGAATAAGCAATAGATTTGTACCACATAAGACACATCCGCAGGTTGATCACTGACATAGTTAATAAAAGAATCCTGTTTATTTGGAGATGAAACTTGCCGAAGTGGTACAACGTTCAAGGGCACCAATGGCTTGATTGAATCTCTTTGTATCTTTCCTGAGGTGATCATGTGATCCTCTAATTCAACAGCATACTCCTGGGCTTCTTGAAGTTTTGTAGCGTGTATTTGCTTGAGATAGAAAGAAACTTCTGAAGATTGTGCATTGGTGAAGCAACTTTGCAAAATTTCTAATGAAGGCTTCAAGGTGTTTGCAACTTTTCCAACCAGAAGGTTGAATCTAGCCACGAACTCTTGCATCAACTCACCTCTGTCTTTCTTAATGTTTGAGAGTTGTGCAAACAAGACATGACTGTCTTCTGCAAGCTTGAAACGGGCGAGAAATTTCTTCCTCATCAACTCCCAACTTGTGATAGAGTTGGCAGCAAGATGATTAAACCATTCAATTGCTGAGCTTTGCAATGATTCCACAAACAAACGCACTGCAACATCTTCATGTGCAATGCCAAGAATCCCACAGGCGGTGGTGAAGGCAGAAATGTGCTCATCAGGATGTTGCTTACCATCACCATGAAACTTTGGAAAACCTTTTCTTGATCCTTCAGGAAGCTCATGATTTCTGCTAGTGCCAAAGGTCCAATGTTGTTACCCCAAGGTAATGGGGGTGGACGCCTCTGATTCTGATTATTGCAAGCATTATTATTAGCATCACCCATTGCTCTAGGCTGGATTATGGGTTCCTCTTGCTTAACTTGAGGTACTTCCTGCTTGACTTCAGGAACTTGCTGGACTCCAGGAACTATGTTGGATGCTTCTCCAACTTCTGTAGGAATAAGATCTTGGAAGAACGGATCTGAAGTACCGTCTTTCCCCCTTCTTGCATAAACCCCGTAAGCCAAGATTATCTATTCCCATGCGGGAGGTGGTAAGACTGGTCTTCCGGATGCAAGATCTACTTTGTGTTCTTCTTTGTCAAGAATAGTAGCCGCATCTCTCCATTGAGCAGGACTTTCCTTTTGCGCAAATATGAAACTCCTCAGGCTACTAATGATGTCCGCTTGCTTTCCTTCCACACATACAAGATTTGGTTGAATAGTAGGTGGTGTAAGATTTTGTTGTTGAACAGGAGCAGAATGCCAGATGGTCATTCCCGTGACATAAGCTTAAGCTTGCTTGAAGTTTTATGCCTCGTACCCCATGGTGGGTGCCAGAAAACTGTTGGCGTTTCAATTCACACATCTGGAATATGAGTTGGAAATGGACAACTATACACAGATAAACTGCTCTTCGAGTTAGGAGGGGAAGCTCCCTCTTTACTGATGATTGCTTTAAAGATAAATAAGCTAAATTGCCTATCTTTTTTGATTCTCAACTGCGAGTACAAGGTTATAAAACTCTATCACTGCAGCAAAGGTTTTTTCTCTTAACTTCTAACTACAGCTAGACCTAAACTAAATGATGCTTTTAACCACCCAAGTAAATCCAGAGCTTAGGAATCAAAAGTAAACAGGGAATGATTTGTTAACACAAAAGCTCAAATAAACTTATTCGAGATTGCACCCGAAGACTCATTGTACTTTTAGGATGTAAAATGAAAGTAAGAACATGCAAACAACACATATGACGATAAACTAAATGAACATGAAATAGAGAATCAAAGCAATGGAAGGCGTGAGATTTCCTTTCTCAATATCAAGAAGCTGTTACAACTCCAGGACAACAATATTGCAGCAAAGACATGCATGCAATATGCGATCAAACACTGGATTACAAATGACACAAGGTGAACAAGCACTTGAATAACAATTTGCAAGAAAGAATATACTCAACAAATTTTGCTATCACAATTATAGTTACTAAACAATGGGCAAGGTTGCTCACATTTATACACAAATCAAAGGAATAGGGAACCCTAAAATCCTCTTGATCCTAGCTAACTAACTTGCCAACTTGCAAGCTTTATTTCTATTCTAGACAAAAGATTCTAACTAACACCTACTTTAAAACAATTTGATTTAAAGAAGAGAAAGCTCCAACTATTACAAAGTGATTTTTCTATTTGAAAGATGGATAAGCTTGAATGAAAATGACAGCTTTAACTCAGAAAAGCATTGAGTTAACTGCTGCTTTTTTAGTTCCATCCTTATTTACATTGTTGCTCCATTGGTGACATCAACCACTGATATTTTGGGAAACAATATCCTCCAAAAAGCTAATAACCGCTTTCTTGCCAAGAATATTGATACTTTGATTTTTAAAAAGTAGACTTTGAGAGAAAAAGCTGGCACATGGATTTTGTAGACAATCCGGTTCTGAAGCAACCCAGATCGTTAGATTCCGAAAAATCAAAGGGTTTCCAGAAAAAGCGGCAAAAAGAAGATATTTGGAAAACTAAAATTTTCCAATCTTCAAGAGGACGTGATTCCAGATGAACCTATTTCGATGAAAACTAAAAAAGCTTCGGCTCTGTTTTTGGAATATGATGCCTTAGAAAAATGGACCTTGAAAAAGCATGCCTCTGTGCTTCTCAATCTCGAAACCACGAAAAACACTGAAAAAACACTCCATTTGGGTTCTCAAATTTTCATGAGAAGAAAACCATGTTCTTCCTCTGAATGCAACCTACAAAAATAATGAATAAAGGAGGCCAAAGTTTTGTTTTTTAATAGAACTTAGGACAAAAAGCAACTTTCTTTGTGAAAGCACAAATCTTGAAGTTTATCCGTGAAGATAGCAATATTTTGAGCAAAATCTAAGTTGATATGCTCGCATAGGATGAATTCCTATTTTATAGCTGCCTAAGACTCACATGTGAGGATGATGAAAAAGCTGTTTCTTTGATGATGTCATCAAACACACAAAGTTGCAAAAATGTTAGCCAATTTTCTTTCGTTTTTGAAACTTTTTGCACTCGTTCTGACTCCGGTGTGGCCTGCCTCCGACTTCAACAAGACAGCAAACTGTCACCGTTGACTGAAAAAGCTGACTGATCATGGCATTTTGAAAATTTATCAATTCTGATTTGATCCCTAGCCTTGATCTGATGACGTTTGACTGCAATTATGATTTTTGGAAACCGTCGCCGGACGAAGATCAGGAAACGGCTAAAGGAAGCATCATCGGGACAAGAAATTTTCTAACACTAGAACACCCAAGCACCCAGACTAGAGAGGGGCGACTAAGAACTCATGCCTTAGCCAATTTTTTGAGATTTTCAATTTTGCTCACTTTTCGTTTATCGTGCGCGTTCTGGTGATTGTGGGCCCCTGTTTGGATGTTGAATCTCGCTTGTCGGAGCAAAACTAAGATTGATGGTCAAGCAATCAAGCAAGCCTGGTGAAAATTGAATTGATTGCACCTTCTGCCTACCTTAGAAACTAGATCAAACTGATGGAAGAAGATTTGCAATTTTCTGGGAAAAATACAAAAATAATCTATCTTTGCAAATGCTGGGTGCCCCTAGCCTCTAGGGGCGCCTGGGATTTCATGTGTTAGAAAATTTTTGATGATTTTCAACTTCTTTCGCAGTTTCCTCATTTCGCGTGCCGATAGCTGCTTTCTGTCATCAATTCTTGTGATCTATTGGACAACTGTCGCTAGATGAAGGGTGGACTGGATAGCCTGAGCATATCTGAGATAAATCCCCAGGTTTTACGGGCCTTTTGACTGAATTTGACTGATTTTTAACCCAGTCAGAAGCGCGCTGACGAGGCCCTTCCTAATGCTTTCCGAGAAAACGTGAAAATATTCTATCTCTGGGCAGACTGGGCGTCCCTGGCCTCTAGGGGCGCCTGGGAAACTCAGTGTTAGAAAAATTTGATGATTTTCAACTTCTCTTTGTTTTCTAGATTCACCATGCTTCGTTTTCCATTCTTTGTCGGTCATTGGTCACTCAACAGTTCTTCATCCTCTGAACAACACTGAAATCTTGAATCTAACCACTGGCAGATGAACTTCTATTAATGGCCTCGGAGTTCGTGCTTAGCCTTCTGAAAAAGCAGAATTGACCCAATAGAGAAAACTTGACCTCTTACAGATTCCATCTGGACCACCTTGATCGTGAAGCAATATTAGCTAATCAGAATCGGGCAAGACTCCCGGATCAAAGATTCTATTTTTAGAAACTTTATAATTTTAGAAAATTTCGCCAGCATTCGTATCTCAAGAAACCCAGAAAACTTAATATTGATGTCTATTTTTAGAAACTTTCTATTTTTAGAAATTTTGACTTTTTGACGACAAATTTTTTAGACTCTCACAAAATGCCTTAATGAAGCAAAAAATTTGATTTGGCACAACACAGTGGTATCAGAGCTCATTTCTACATAGTTAATTTAGTAAATATCCTATTCGGGATAGTACACTTTGTCCCCTCAATGTACAACAATTTCCGCAGCAGCTTCAGTTAAAAGTAAAATTATCCACAGAAGGGTTACAACAACAAATCGAGGCTGCACTACAAAAGATAGAAGCAGAATATGTGTGAGGGCCCCACTTATGGTGATGTGGCAAGATGCAACGGCAATCAAAGAGAATGCAGCAATCACTTTATAAAGGCAGTGATTTGTAAGAAATTAAGTGAATTGGAATTAGTTTATTAAGGCAGTGACTAAGTTGACAAAAGGAGCGCCTCTTTTAGAATAGACGTCTCCTTTGTGAGGGATCATGTCTCTTGGGTGAAGAGGCATACGACAGGAATATATAGGCAATCATCAACGGATCAGCAGGGGGAAGGGAACAATAATGATCATTGGACTATAAAGGCAGAAATAAAGGAAAGAATATATATATAAGGCAGAAAGGAATATATCAGCAGTGATATATTTATTTATGTAATATTTATAATAGATTGGAATCCATCAAGAGGTGCATATATCAATCATACCAATTCCCAAGCAATACAATTGAAATAAGGATGTTAGTAAGTAGGAAATGATGGCCCTTTTGGGGTTCACGAGATGGTGAAGTACCGATAGGCCCCTTCATCAAGTACGCCACCCCGAGTTAGTTGCTTGTGGGCCGGAAGGCTTATGAGTGCTCCCGAGCTTCTTGAATAGCGGTCTTCATGCATCTTATCAAGCATGTCACCTCGAGGTGAGACACTCGTGGGCTGGGAGGTGATTAAGTGCTCCTAGGCTTGATCAAGGAGGACAATCAACCTCCAAGGTGAACCGGGAGATGTTAGGTGGACTAACCCCTTTCATGCTCTCGACAATATTGTTACTTACTAGCACTCTTGGGAGATTCAATATGTGATTGGCTTGGGGAGTTGTGTTATGGATTGAACTAAATATTGATTATGCTATGATGATTTGATCTCATTATTTATGTTATGAAGTATTGATCTCATTATTAATTCTGAATGATAGATGAATTTAATATGAATGATGCTATGAACTGAATATTACCTTAATTTATTGATCTTTAATATTTCTAATGTCCTTTTCTAGTAGTTATTATTGTATGCAGGTAAAGAAATAAGGAATATCCTAAAAAGGGACATTACAGTCTAGTAATGACTATGCTCATGAATCATAAATAATGACAGCAGTGTTCTCTGTTATCAAAGGCGATAGTGATAATCACTAATCACAATAACGAGTCATGTTCCCTATTCACAAGGCTTGCAAACCCAATTATACCAAGTGTCTTCACAACTATAGATAACTACGTTCATTTTTGAAATAATGAAGGCAATAATTGACATTGTCCCTTGGCAACAGATCTAACTGTTATGCAATAATGGCAGCTGGAAATCTTAACAGCTACTTTCATCGTTCAAGGTGTATAACGTGTTTATAAAAGTTCTATAGTAGAATGATAAAAAAATTGCAGGTCTGATGCTTATATAGAAAAGAAAACTAATTTATTGTGATATTACCAGTGATATATCACCAATAATTTTGCAATATATTGGTGAAAATTTCAGTCAAAGTCGCAATCAAAGATATTTTGAAAATCTTGCAATATTTTCAAGAAAATGTGAAGAATCCTATAGAGAAAAGATATATTGGAATATATCATGATATTTTAAAGATATCTGCTTCTATGTTCTATTTGACATCTATCAGGGACATGTGAACAAATGGAAGGTTAATTATCACCCAAAATCCCTTAAATATGGCTGAGTAAGATCGGTGAGCCATTCCTATATTCCATAGTTCCAGGGAAAGAAGAGCAGGGAAGTTTTAATCTCCGAGAGTGAACTACTTTTTATAGCTTTTTCTTTCCATTTGATAAATAGAGGCAACCTTTAATGTTGGAGCTTTTCCAAGAGGATTTTTGTCATGGTAATTTTGGTGTCTTGTGGATGTGTTTTGTTATGGATTTTCTATTTTATTTGAATGCTTTATTTTCTTTAAAGTTTCACAAATTTTGGCATATGGGCCACTGTTTTATTGTGTATGGAGCATGTTTAGTGAATCCTGTTAATTACTTTGCATCATATTCTAGTGAATTATCAATCGGAATGTCAAGGAATGCCTGTCTACTTGACATTTTTTGGTAATGATCTCCGTGTATGCCACACTAAGTGTAGTTTTTGGTCACTAACTTGTGTGACATGCACATGCAAGGTTTTTAGATGTTAGCTTTGTATTTTGATGAGTGCGGGGAGTCGGGTGCGGGAACCAGTGGGATATTCCATAACATGTGCACCCAATAATATATACCAATCATAAGTTCTGGCATTGGAATTTAATTGGTGATAATATTTATCATTATATATTTGTTATTTGATACTTGTTGGTAAACAGATTGGTCGCTGCAAATATCACCTTGAAAATTAACTCTGTTCGCCCAAAACACAGCGACAAACTGACCAACAGTTGGAGAGATCACGATAAAGCAACGATCTTTCTTTGCGTTTGAGAGGGGCAGCTCCCTCGTATGATGGGGGTATTTGTAGTTTTTGTGTACTTTTAACCCAAACATACATAAAGGAGAGAATGCAAAACTAGAGGAAAATAACTAATAGAAATCCCAACAATAGACATACGAATATCAGCTGAGATTTCACAATGGATATGGCAAATTACAAAGGGGTTTTAATAGAAAATATGTTTTGATGTGCAATGGCAATGAAAGAGAGATGATAAACCTCAACATACAAAAAGATATGCCACCTCAACACGTTCAAACCAAGATACCAAGATATGAACGCTATTCATTACATCAATCACATAAAATACCAATGGTTTGCACAATCACATAGAAGGATTACTGATTTAACATACGAAAAACCAGCAATGACAACACATGTATACATTTAGAACATACGAACCAAAAGCATTCTTCATTATCTCCTTGAAATTAGACAATTCCAAAAAACTCTTCTATACATAGTGTCAAGCCAAAAAGTCTTCATACAATATCTTTGAGAAGTTCTCAAAGTTTTCCCCTCTTGTAAAAAGTCCCCTTTTACATGTGAAATAGCCTTGTATTTATAGGCTTACATTTGGTAACCACCTAGTAACCACTTTGTAACTACCTAGTAACTACCTTTTTGAAATACAATGATTTAAAAATAAGCTTTATTCTAGTTAGATTTTACCTAATTTTTCTGGAAACAAAGCTCATTTTCTAACCCTAGTTATAATAAGTGACATAAGTCACTTTTACAAAGAGGTAACTTAATACTTGCAGCTTTTTGAATTATGATTTTTACAAAGTTACTCTGCTTCTCTGTTTGCTCCATTTCGGTAGTCAAACTTCGCCAAATGTTGATAACTCCTCTGGATACCTGAATCTTAGACTCTTGTGTTCACGTATACAAATCCTGGATGAAGAGAATAGTTACACATTTCCATGCTCTGATATAGTCACAAAATGTTATCATCATCATTTCCAAAGCCACCTCCTCTAGATTTGTGTTCCTGACAAAAATCATGTACTATTTCTTGGTATTCAACCCGACTAATTCCAGGTTTCTTTTTAATTCCTTTTTCATTTAACAATTTCCTTCCTACTTGAACTTCATCCATCCTACCCACTCTCGGAAGTATATATTCACATGTGACTTTGCCTCCCCTCAATGTTTTGAGAACCATCCTCATATCCAAAATGAATATATATATTTTCAATAACATGAACATTAAACCATGAATAACATAATCTCAAGATGGAGAGCAATTAGAAATTATAAGACCTCTCATGGTCGAGACTACTTTGTTGACCATGTGACAATGCTTTTATTCATCGTGATGAATTGTAGAACCGTGTGCATTATGTTTCACTTTCTCATCTTCAAGATACAATTGCATAGAAATAAGGACCACGTTTTCTTTCGAGCACCTTCATTTGAGATATCCTCTGTGTATCAAATGAGCTTACTTATATGTTTTTATATCAACCAATTTAATTCATGTGTATCCTATGATGCTTGTTTGTTTATGTATCAAAGTTTGAGAGAGGAACATAAGCATGTAAACATTCTAACACATGCCAAATCAAGAAATCCATTATTGTGCATACTCTTCAATCATTTCATTCCATGACATGATAGCTTGCGGCTAGCATATTTGTAACTAAAACATTTGACAAATTTCCTCTACCCTTTATGCTTAAACGGAGTTTATAACCTGGTTCAAAGTTCCCATTTTGGCAGAAGTTGGGAGTACATTTCCGAATATGAATTCATCAGGCAGGAAATTTGTTCGTTGCATTCGGTGAAATAGTGTGACTGCCTCATGAGAATACCCATGTCTTTAGTCTGCTGCAACTATGATCTCCATGAGCGGATGTTTTGTCCTGTGGGTGTTGAAAGAGTAAGCATTTTTCCCTTGCGAAGCAATGTTCTTGAGAGTACAGGTCCGTAATAATTGAAGATATGCAAAGGAGTTCCCCGCAGGGGTCGTGTGTAGTAAGAAGAAATTGTAGCACTTCCTTTCATCGGCCTTATCAGTCTTCGATTGCATATACTTGAAGGCTTATGAAACCCTATGAACAGATCGATCTTATGTAGACAAACATCTTCATCCTCAATAATGTAATCGTTGCATTCCATGGGGTAACATCTTTTTAAGGCATTCTGTAAAATAGTTCATGCACATATACAACAATGATTATAGTTTACGAGACCACATTTCTTAGAGGCCTTCTGCCAAAGATCTTCACCGCCTTGTCTAGGCGTCCACATTTTTTATACATGTCTAACAAAGCATTTCCAACTATAAACTCTTCTTCACAATTTTGGCGACTCTGCTGGGGAATCGAAATTTAAGTCCTGGTGCATATTTATTCCCCACAAATTTGAAGGTACCTCATTGAAGATGGTTTGGTATCGAGAAAGGGATGATAGCGATGATGAAGACTTTTCTTCTTCTAAATCTCCATTGTAGAATAATCAGGGATTTGATGATCCTAAACAAGTGAGCTTCTTGAAAAGTTTTTATGGTAATATGCAGTTTCAGCCCAATATGGTACATCTATCTTTGCTTCAAACCTTGCAAAAGATTGAACAAAGGGATGGGAAAGATACACCTTTTCTTGCTTGTAGCCATGAAGATACCCATGTTCATGAAGAAGTTACATCTAGTGAGGAATCTCATGCTACAATGCACCCTTTGCAAAGAGAGGACAACAGTTCAGAGATAGAAAATTTTCTTACAGAAGTGTCTTCTCATGGAGCAGTTGATGGATGTGAGAGTAAATTAGAAATTTCAGCTAACGTGCACATACAATCAAGGCTTGAGGACGAAGATTCCAGATTTATTTCCCCTCCTCAAGATTCTTCTTCGCCTGGCTGTTGTACTTCAGTCAATAATCCTTTTTGGGTGGATTCATTAAAGAATTTGCAAAGCTATGTTCAAGAAGGAGAAATTATTGTGATGTAGGATCAAAAGGAAGAAGTTGAAGACATCAACCACTTCGAGCTTGATGACAAGGTTGATACAAAATGTATGCAAGATGGAGTTGATGAGAAGGTAGCCTCAGATTTAAACTGCTTCTTGGAATGCCTAGTGGAGATTATGGAAATCAAAGAAAAAGGATTTGGATCATTGAAGGAGCATGAAGACATTGATAAGCAGCCAAGCAAATTCCAAAATGTTTCAGCCTACCATCCAGAGGTACCAAAATCAGATTTTCTTTATTTTGAAAATCCTTCATTTGTTGCTCCATCTAAATTTGAAGATTTGTGTCACCCAGCCATAGATTTGCATCGTCAAAATTGTATTCATAGGCTTGAGATTGCAATACTTCAAATAATTCAGGAAGAAATGATTCATAGCATGCAAGAGGATGTTATAGGTTTTCTTGATTCATACATCTTCTACGAGGAGCAATTGTTCCAATTCGGTGTCTTATCTGGAGGAGTTGCATATGCCAAAGATTGCAGAGTTGATGAATTATTGGTCCATCCCCTACATCATCAAAATGAGATCAAATGAAATTTTAATTTGGTTTCTTAGGAGATTCAAAGCTCAATCCAGAAATGAAAATGGTAACATCCATGTTGCATTTGAGTGTCATATAACAAAGACTGGTGACAATTTTTTTGGTTGGCATTCAACCACATATAATGTGTCAGTTCTTAAGCTAATGACATTCTTACAATGGTGGTCCACTGTCATGACTCCATATTAAGACATTGTTTAAATTAAAGATTTAGACATCATGATAAAGACTTGTGTTACCGGGTTCTTTGCCCAGAGGCACCGGTTCGGTTGGGAGCGGGAGGGGCCCTGCCACCCCGGGTTCCTTGTGGGTTCTCTGACGGAGAACCCACAAGGAACCCGAGGTGGCAGGGGCGCTCCCAGGCCGCTCAGACACATTTTGGGGATTTTTTTTTAAATTACAATTTTTTTTTTAAATTACAAATTTTCTTTTAAAAAACTATAATTATATAAATTATTAAATACGACAGAGAACCCACAAGGAACCCGGGGTGGCAGGGGCGCTCCCAGGCCCTCCCAGGCGCATTTTTGGGATTTTTTTTAAATTACAAATTTTCTTTTGAAAAACTATAACTATATAAATTATTAAATACTATATATTATATAATATAATATAGAATAAATAATATATTATAGAATATATAATATTATTATATTATATTATTATATATTAATTATTATTTAATAATATATTATATAATATTATATCATACATTATTATAAATATTAAATTTTATATATGCATTTTTATATATAATATAATATATTATATATTATACATTATTATATATATATATATAGTACAGCCGTACCCATAGCAAAAAAAAATCGCCGTACTGACATACTAGTATCCGCTCCCATACCAAAACGGCAACTTAGATAAAGACGGAGAAGTCGTTTTTTTGTCAAATATGATGTTGTCATCATCAATTAGATAATAATCGCGTATATAATAATATTTAATAAACATATATAATATTATTAATATATAATAATATTATTTTATAAATATTGTTTATATAATTAAAATATAACATATTTATTGTATTTATAAATAATAATATAAATACAAAAATAATATATCAATTTTGATATTATTATAATTATAATAATTATAATATAATATATCATTAATATGATATATATTATATAAATATAATATATAAATATAATTGTAAAACATAAATATGAATATTTATATATATAAGACTAAAGATCATACGTAAGTCAGATATGAATATCATTAAAGAATAAGACAAGACCAAAGTGAGAACGATTTGTTAATTGAACAACAGCGATTCATATTATGATTATAGGGGCAGCAATCGTTTCACAAAGGGGTGTGATTACTAAGAAGCTACGTAACCTTTCAATGAAAGATCACTTGAGATATTTAAAAGGGAGAAACTCATCCCTCATTAAAGGCATCAGAGCAGAATAAGAAAAGTGATCTGAATTTCAATAAAGGACAGAAAACATTTCTGAGTTGGAAGTAGATTTGAACAGCAGTATATTGGCTGCAAGGGAATCCTTATGAATTCTAAGGATATAAAGGTTTTCTAAATGAAATATATTTGATATATTGGAAGAGAACAGTCTTGGAGGAGAGAAAGAATATAGGAAAGAGATTTCTAAGTTGAATAGAAACATATACATATTCAAAGGAAATTCTTATACAATCTCACCATCGAATCGATCAGCATCTTGGCATTATCAAAGGAGATAAAACATCATCTAGACATCATCACCGAATCAGAAAAACAATCATTCATCTCTCAATATTAAACCAAGAAGGCAGAACCAAGAAATTGGTAATTGATCCACTCTTATATATTAAATCTGAGTATACAAAAATCGCAGGCCAGCATATAAGGCATATCTCTTTATCATTATAGCACCTTACAATCTTCAGTCTTCCACCAATCCATTATTATATCTGGAGTAAGCGCAGCAAGCTACATAAAGGTATGTGAACTCCATCTTGTAAGTTATATTCTAAACTAAGCAATTGAATTGTTTGAATATAATATAGGAATGTTAGTAAAATGTGGAAATCTTCATGTAAGATATGATAATACATAGAATGATTAATAGTGAGAAATAATCATATATCTTAGAGTGAAATCAGACTACATGAGTATCATAGCTGCTAATGCATGAATGAATATAGAAATCTGATCATAAATTAGAAGCTGAAACATGTTAAGAAGTTATCATAGAAAAATGAGCAAATGATATAGTAAGTGGATAGAATAATGCACATATGAATAACTGCTATGTTATCCTGATCAAGTAGGATGATCATAGAAATTGTTATCATATAAATGAATACATGGAATAGATGGAAATATAATATTATGATCATAATTATGTTTAAGGCATGGGAGTGCCTATATGATGAATGTTATTCCTATAAGGGAGTAAGTTAGATATTGCCAAATAATATAATCAACGAAATAGTAAAGATAAGTCTCATAAGTATAATCATGGAATACCCGGATGAGAATAGAAGCCTCATCATTAATCCACCTACACACTCTATAAGTATGAGACTGGTGGTTAGGGAAGTGGCTAGAGTCTAGCACTCGACTTGGCGAAGTATCACCCCTCCGAGCTAAGGGTGAAGTATTGCCAGCAGTAGCATGAAGCCCTTAGACCTAGGGCAAGGGTGAAGTATTGCCGGTAGTAGCATGAAGCCTTTGAACCTATGGTTGCGTAAGACCTAGATATTAGAAATGGCTTAACGGTAGGTGACCCTCAAGCTAGCAATAAGCCCCTCCGAGCCAAGGGTGAAGTATTGCCGGGAGTAGCGTGAAGCCCTTGGGCCTACAGCTGTGAGTCTTATGATGTCTCAACGCGCCCTCTCATATTGGGTGAGTGGCCTTATTAACGTTTGGGCTCGTGAATGTCTCTCCCGAGGTAAACCATGGAACACATATAATAGATATGAGGGAATGTGAAATGCATCTTGAATTATGATATGAAAAGTATATGAACCTTGATATTGATATTTATATGAGGTTATTAACTCTAATTGCAATATGTTGATATTATAAAGATGAATTGGTCATTAATGTTCTCTTTTACAAGTTGAAATTGTGTGCAAGGTTGAGAAAATTTTGACTTGCTAGAAGGGGACATTACATCCACATGGAAAAAAATCATAAACTAGGCATTATTGTACCAAAAAAAAAAAAGGAATTGTTGAAGGCCAGAAAGAAGGCATGCCATTGGTAGCTTTTAATTTACCTCTCTACCTATCATAAATGTTTCCTTAGATGCAGGCTGATTGCTCTTGCCAGTAAATTCTCTCTACAAGAAGCTTAATAATAATAATATTGACTGTTTTTTAACTTTGCAGGCTTGTGATATAAAAGACCCAACTCAGAATATCAAATGGACTGTACCAGAGGGAGGTGGTGGACCAGGTTATTCAGTCATGTAAAACATACTACTTTCTAAGTTAGATTGAGAAAAGGTAAGGTAAGGTATGCAAATGTCACATCTACATGAATGATTTTAGATTGAGAAAAGCCTAAGTGAATTTTGTAAAGAATACTATCACCAGAATACTAAAATAAATTTAGATTTACTTAAACATATATTATTCCTTTTACCATAGTTAAGTGATGAAAATTTAATTAACTCCAAAAGCACTGAAATTAAAATATACTCTATTTATGTAACCTGCTATATTGGCAAAGTCTATCTTTTCATTGAGCTCACCAAAGTTAAAGAAATATTACAGTACAAACAAGATATAAAAAGCAATTTTGAACATTAACCATAACCAAAGTAACACTTAATGGGCAATGGTTCCCATCAAATTCAATGTCTATGTAGTTCATAAAGGACTACTTTTGAAAAGATAAAGCTGTGGTTGGGAATGTGACTGGCTAGATAAGATGGATAGTGGGGATAAATTAGATGGTTGTATTTATACAATTTTGCCATTTGAAGTCTGTATCACACAAATTCCCTTTGAACGGATGACAAAGTTGTGTTGATAACCATCTGAGATGATTTTAATGTGACTTGGTGTATTGTTTTTGTCAATTTTCATTTATTTGGGTTCATGGATTTTGTTCCAAGGTGAAGTAGTTGCTATCATCTACAAAAATGAGAGCATGTCACCTAATCTACCTCTCTTGGCTGTCATAAAGTTACAACATTCTAAAAAAATGAGAGCAAGGCACCTCGTCTTTGTCTCTTGTTACTCAATATATAATCAAATGATATGTCAAACAGTCTGCACTAATTTTCATTCTGGTTTTATTTTGCAGATAAGAAAAACACCATCATCTCTACTTGCTACTTCTATGTCTTTTTGTCAAAGGACATACGTTTCTTCAATATGCTGTCGATAAAAGTCCAGTATACCCCTGGAAGGGTTTAATAAATACTTGTTTTGTGCTGTATTATGAGGTCATTAAACTATTTTATACTATGAGTTGACAAAGGCACTTAAAAGAAATAACATGTAAATTAGCTGCCCACCAACCAATTTGGGTAGTCTGTAGTCATTCTGTCCCTAAATACAGACTTGCTCTCTGATAATAATTTCCTGGATAACTGGTTCAGACTTCATACCAGCACTTAACAAGAAACGTACAGAAATCTTAGTTTTTTCAATATACAACTCTGTTAATTGTATTTGGGCAATCAGAATATACTATTGTAACAAGCTCTGAGAGGGTCATGGATGAGATTGAAATGCCTGATGTTTAAACTAAGCAAATTTGAAGTCACGAGGATGTTCTGTTGGAAATTTCTCAAAGCATCTGGCAAAATTTGCATTTGTTTTCCAGAAGGTGCTCATCAGTATACTTCATGTTTTCACAAACTTGCAAAATAAGAAATGTTGAAGGACTTTGAAGTTTGAATTTATCTGCATGTCTTCCCAAATATGCCTATAAATATGCTTCATATTTTCTCAACCTTGCAATATCAGAAACATTAAAGTACTTTGAGTTTGAATGTATTTCTATTGTTTTTGTTTTGATCCTTTTGGGTTTCGCTAAGATATAATGGTAGTCATTTTGGGCCATCTTTCAAGAGAAACAGATTAAATTTTATGCTAAAAGCCTAAAAGCAACTCCAGGAGAGGGAATGGTTTTAGTTTTTCTTAAGATGCAAGAAGACACCTTTTTTGATTAAAATATAATAATATAATTATATAAATGAGTTAAAAAAATTCCCATTGGCTGTTGTAGCAAGCTGCAGGATGAAGTACAATGTCAAGTATATCTACCAATGAATACACAAAAACAGTTATTAAACCAAACAGTAACAAGATCAAAAGAGCTACAAAACAGGAAGATCGTAGTTTTTCAAGACTTAGTCGTTTTCTAAAGCTATAGTTGACACCTGTCAATCAGAAGCAAAAGAAAGGTTTGTGTATCTTGTTGGCCTTTGGTACGAGGGTACATTTGTGCATTTGATTGCCTTGCCTCGTGTTCTTGCTGTGCCCAAACCCATCCAGGAGCTTGTGTTCCATACTGAGGGCTTTGATTGGCCTTCCTTGCTTTATATCTGGGGGAAATCTCATCAAGTGGATGTTCCTTTTGTCCTATTTGCACATGCTCTTCTCTCTTTGGAGTCTGTTGAAGCTTCTAGATGGTTAGCCGATTAGAGCCTTTGTAAACCTTTTATACTTCCTTATTACATTCTGCTTAGTCTTTAAATAGTCAAGAAAACTATACTTGTAACCGTCAGTGTTCTTTGAGTTGTTTTTAGAACACTATCCCAATTCACTTTGAGTTGTTTTTAGAACACTATCCCAATTCACTTTGAGTTGTTTTTAGAACACAATCCCAATTCACAAGTCAATGATCTATGTAAATGAGACCCCGTTTATAAAGATGAACAAAAGCCTTTGTTACTACATTTGATCTTTTCTCATCCATAGTGAAACACTCTCATGACTAATCAAGCGTGGCTCCAAGATGACGCTCCTTATTCAAAATTGTTCCTCCATATTCTTCTCTATCAAGTTGGGATATTTCCAACAATCTGTCATTGATGGCAACCTTGCAAAGAAATAATCTGTGAATACTGCAAGAACATAATTCTCCCCCTTGCTGTAATTCTCCCCCTTTGACATCAATGGCAAAAGCATGTTCATTACTATCACAAAAAATATTGATCAGTTGATCTTCCTCTGAGTTGTCTTCTAGATGTATATCACCAAAGAATCCATGGAGCTGAACAGTAATGTAGTGATTAGCTCCCCCTGAATTGCTGATTCTCCTTAAGAACTTAGTGACTAGATGAAAAAGATATTACTCCCTTGATCTCACTGAGCATGTATAGGTTGTTTGTTGTTCTATTTGTATTTGCAACTAATTTTCCTGCATTTGCCTTCCTGATCTCACAACCTTTCTTTCTATGGTTAAATATTCATCCATACCTGACCAATCCCATTAAGTATCTTCCACTTCTTTTGCTGTAATTTTTTTATTGTTCTTAAATATAATAGTGTCCCATCACTTAGGATACTTCCATCTACATATAGATCATGGCAAACATTCATACTCTCTTCTCTATTTGCTATACTTGCCCACAAATTAGCATAAACATCATGATGGAAATCAAGAGTTTACATAGGCACATCCCCGATGGTGCCTTCTCTTTTACTTCACTATGGTAATTTTTCTAGTACACATTTTTCTACTATTCCCATTTTTTTATGTGGCATTATCAAACAATTCTTCCACCGCTATTACAACAGCATTCTCAACCATTGTGCATACCTTCTTCATCTCTTTTCTATTCATTACAACCATGTTGCTCGATTCTTCACTGCTAATTACATTCTTATCATAACTTTCTATCACATGATGGATTTCCAAGGATTTATTCTTTGTTCCCTCAACTTTACCAACATTTGCTACTGCCATATCTCTCCTCAATTTTCCTCCTCTTTGCAATGCCGAGTTGACTGTACTTCCCCTCTCTGCATTTTGCTCTAGGTGTTCTTTTTCATCTTCACATGTTTAGCTTTTTAGATCCACATTTTTTCTTAGCTACTTCTATTGCAACACTAATATCATGTGTGTCCACTTGGACTGAATTGAACATCAATTGTTCAATTGTCATGTCATTTACATTTTTTTTATTCTTTTTTTTCAAGATTTTTTATCACCCTTTTTGAATGATTTCTCATTTTTTTGATTATCTTTCTCTTGCTTCCTTTTCCAAACTTTTGTAGATTCTCCTTTTGTTTAGCAAGGGCATCCATTTTCTTGTTCTGTCTAGGAGATTCTATAAAACCACTTCTACAAATATATGTTGTATTACCACACTTATGACATACAATATCATTCTCATTGTAATTTGATAAAGGAGCAAATGAATTATAATTTCTATTTGAAAACCCATAAGAACTTATGTTTTTGTTCCATATATAATTATTTCTTGCACGTACCCTACAATTTGTTGCTTTATGACCAAAATGATTACAGAAAAAACAATAACCATCAAAGGAACTCTGTATCTTGGTCATATGAGGTTGGCTTGGAGGGAATGATCTTTTGAATATATTTTTATTGATGGGGATGTTCTTACCTTTGTTGTCTTTGTGAGGAGTGTTGGTTTTCTGAGGATTATTACTCTCTTTAGTAATCTTCTGGTTTTCTTCATAGTCAATACCAGTTTTAATGAATGTTGGCCTTTGGCAATTGATAATAACATCCAGTATTTCGGTGCTCTTCTCAACTTTTAAGCTTCTTTTCAACTAGGTAGTTGTTTTCTCCAGTTCTTCTCTTAAGGAAACAATTTCAAATTCTAGCTTCTCACAGTTGTCTTCCTTTGTCTTCAGCTGGGTTCTCACCTCCTCTTCTATCTTTTTCGCCTCTTCTAGTTGAATCTTTAGGCTAATGATAATCTTTTCTAATTCTTCAAGGCTTTGCGACATTTTTGTTTTTGAATCACCATCTTCTATTTCAGATTTTTGAAGCTACAATTTTTGTTTCAAATTCTTTTTCTTAAGCTTCTTGATCTCGCTTAAGGCACAAATGAGCTCTTCTTGAAGATCCACTTCTTCATTTTTGACATATTCTTCTTTTAAATCCATCTTTTTTTTTCCTTCTCTCACAAAGTTGTCTCCACTTGTCACGACATCACTCCTTGTTTTTATTGCCATGAAGAGAGTTTCTTCTCCGTCACTATCTGAGATACTTTCATCGCTCTCCTTAGATGAGCTACTTTCACTTTTGGAATAGAGGCATTTCTTGTGCTTATTGAATTTCTTCTTTTCATATCTACTTTATTTGTAGCTCTTTTTGTATTGATGATGTTTGCTCCCATTCTTCTTGTTGTATTCTTCATCATCACTACTATCATTTTGTACGTGTGGACGCTTAGCAGCAAAATGTCTTATTTTTCCATAGTTAAAACATTTGAAAGGTAGTTTACCTTTGTATTTGCCAAATCCTTTCTTAATCTTTCTAATAAAATGAGCTTCCATTGCATTTGGTTCATTACTGGTGCTAGAGCTTGATTGAGGCTCATTCTTCACCTTCTTTGTAGCTTTGAAGATTGCTTCTTGTTTTGATGGCTTCTCTTTTTCAATTCTCATTTGATATGCCATGAGGATCACATGCAACTCGTCCATTTTTAATGAGTCCGGGTCCTTTATTCCTTCAATGGCAAAAACTTTTGCATCAAATCTTAAGGGAAGTGATGTGAGCACCTTTTGCACGATCATTGATTCTTCAACATTTTCACCAAGTCCTTTGATGGTGTTGACGATTTCATGCACATGAAGAAAATAGGCTGCAATATTTTCTTCGTCTTTCATCTTCAAGCTCTTGAATTGTCTTCTGTGAGTTTGGAGCTTAGCCTTCTTAACATTGTCATCACCTTCATAGATGTTTTGAAGTTTGTCCCAGATTTCGTTTGTCGAGTCATAGTGCATTACCTTGACAAACTCTGATTCCGACAGACCACACAAGATAGCATTCATGGCTTTTGCATTGTTTTCACTAGCCTTCTTTCCATCCCGATCCATTGGTGGAGTTGTTGGAGCTTTATAACCATTCACTATTGATTTCCAAATATCAAAACCAAGAGCCTAGATAAGTTTGCATCCTTATGCTCCAAAATGCATAATTTGTTCCATCAAACAATGAAGCTCTATTTGTGGAGAAACCTTCTTGACTAGCCATGTGTGCTCCTAAGATCTACCTTCCAATGGTTAGACTATTTCTAAAGGAACATGCTCTGATACCAATTGTTAAGCACACACTTATACTAAGAGGGGGGAGGTGAATCAGTATAAGTTAATCTTTTACTTATTAAAACTTAATATCCACAATAACAACATTCACACAAGATAACACAAGATTTATGTGGAAACTCTTTCTAGGAATAAAACCACAAAGAAAAGCTCTGTCCAAATCCAGTCACAAAATAAAATTCTCTTACAAAATTTGTAGGCACCAACCTATTGGAGACACCATTCCCCACTGCTAAGCAATTTGTAGGCACCAACCTACTAGAGACACCAATCCCCACTGCTAAGAACCAACTTAGCAAGAGACACCAATCTCTTCTTTTAGGATGCACCGACCTCCAAAGAAACAAGGTTCCACCTTTTGAATGTTGCTTCTTCAACAAATGATGGTCATTTCGATCTCCTTCATAAAAATTCTATTGGTTTATTGATCTTTTCCTTCTCTTGATTTTATATTCCTTATATATTCACTTAATTATTATTGATTGATCTTCTCCTCCTCGTGATTCTATCTTCATTATATATTCACTCCATTATTATTGATTGATCTTTCATTGATTTCTTCTCATCTCTTCCACATATACATCCTTCATATGTCTCTCATTCTCACTCATATGCTCCATGATTGATTTATCTTTCATTAATTTCTCCTTGAATGATATCCATATATTTCTTATTCACTCCATTCATTCTCCTCATTGAATGTTCTACTCTTATATATCATCTTTCCCAAGGGACACAATCTCTCCACATACCTTTTGACTATTCTTAACCAAATCTGCAATAATATTAATTAACTCCTCTTTAGTGCTATTAAACTCTTCTATCACTTTCGTCAACAACTACAAATCGACTTCCTCTACTGTCATCGGATCTACTTCTTTAGGAATATCTAAACACTGGTTTTGAAAACCAACAGCACCAACTACCTGCATCGGATTCATTCCACTGCATTGCATTCATAGTGTAGCAATTCATTCCTTTAGCAAAATTAAGAGCCAGTCTTATGCATCGGTTTTCATCTATCTGAACGTTAGGGTGATGGATCAGTCTATATAAGCTTCCCTTCAGAAGAAACTCGGTCATAATAGAAAGATTTGGAGGACGTGTAACAACACCCATGAATAGAACAACCTCCTCTAATTCATGAACTGTTTGACCTAGCTTCTCAACTTCTGCGACCTTTTGGCGATGCATCTTGTCTAATATTTTGTTTTCTTCCTGACAAATTTGAATGTGTTTCATCAACTTGGATTCTTATTTTGTACATCATCAACCATTGATGTTTTTGCCAAAGTAAACTGCACAGTTCTCTCTACTTCAAGCAATGCTGCTTCTTTCGACGTCGTAAGTCGATCCAAAATGAACATGCGCCCTCTGATATGTCGAGATACCTAGTTTTGCATCAACTCCATTCCCTGTATGTGCTAATGTTCTTCTACGTGCAAGTATTCTCAGGCTTCTCTTTTTCCCCGGTTTTGTCTTGGCGGCAATCTATCTTGGAGTTCTCTTCGTACTAAAAGGATCTCTACCTCAACTGGTTTCTATGGTATTTCATCTTCTTCACCATGTTCCTGCACATGCTCTTCTCTCTTTAGAGTCTGTTGAAGCTTCTAGATGGTTAGCCAATTAGAGCCTTTGTAAACCTTTTATACTTCCTTATTACATTCTCCTTAGTCTTTAAATAGTCGAGAAAACTATAGTCATAACCGTCAGTGTTTTTTGAGTTGTTTTTAGAACACAATCCCAATTCACAAGTCGATGATCTCTGTAAATGAAACCATGTTTATAAAGCTGAACAAAAGCCTTTGTTACTGCATTTGATCTTTTCTCATCCATAGTGAAACACTCTCGTGACTGGTCAAGTGTGGCTTCAAGACGACGCTCCTGATTCAAAATTGGTCCTCCATATTCTTCTCTATCAATCTGGGCCCTCATATCATCAATGACAATATTTCCGACATTTTACATCTATCAAAACATAAATCATACAAATGCAACATATTAATAATGCAAATCAACTGAAATTAATCTTAATAGTGTTGGACAAAGCTTACTAACTTGTTTACTGGTGCAGCTTGTATATGCAACTGGAATATTATTAAATTACTTTGTATACTGATAAAATCTGATATGAAGACGTTTCACATATCAAAGTTTGATTATATGCAAGAAACTGATTTTACATCTATCAAAACATAAATAATACGGCTGCAACATATTAATAATGCAAATCAATTGAAATTAATCGTAATAGTTCTGGTACAAAGCTTACTAACCCTTGTTTACTGATGCAGCTCACTTATGCAACTGGAATGTTATTAATTTACTTTGTTTACTAATAAAATCTGATATGAAAATGATGTTCCGCATACCAAAGTTCTGATTATAAAAACAAATTTGTACACACCAAAGAGTATAGCCTTGCTATAGCAGTTCGACCCCTTTATCCTTCACACAAAGCTACGACTCACTCCACACGCAGTAATTTCTACATATGAACCTTGGCGGCTGAGAAGTAGGGGTTAAAAACCCTTGACAAAAGCAATGCCTCTCTCCCAAATAACCTCACGCCCTCATAATCCTATACAACCTGTAGTTTAATAATGGGCAAATGGTTAGATAGTGCCAAAAATGGTTCCTTACCTCCAAAAATATCGATTATTATTTGTTATGCAAATGTATTCGATGAAATTTCGCACCTTCAACTCAATTGGAGTTCAAACACATTTCTAGAAATGGACTCTATAAACTTCAAGTATTTAACACTTAGAATTCTAAATAAATCCACTCAAATGGTTAGGAGGGTTTTCATTGTCAAAACCATTCTTTGTCAAAGGGTTTTCATCTTAGAGCAATAAAAATGAACAATGTTCAATCTCAATAAATTGGGGTTTGATAAAATACACAAAATACCTTTTTTCTCCTAAAATCCTCTTTTTATATTCACTTTTGGAATAACAAAATATTATAATTTATTTTCCCTCCAAAAGTGACTTAATTTTTTAAAATTTAATATTACTTTTGAACCCCATAACAAGTCCCTTTTATGGCCACCTTTTAAAAAAAGCACTTAATTAATTAAACGTAAGTTGTCTTTTTAAAGTAACATCTCTAGACAACTTAAGTTAATAAATTAATTATTTCCATTGCAATATTCCAATTAGCCTACAAGAAATATTTGAAATTCTTTATGCTTGAGAAGGGGACATTACAATCCTTCATTTCTAAAATTGCTTGTCCTCAAGCAATTGCAGATTTGGATGGTAAAGAATCCATTCTCCTTCTCACGTAGCATCCTCTAGAGGCAAGTCCTTCCAACGGACAAAATATTCTGAAATACTTATATTTCTCAATCTTTTCCCATATATCCAGAATGGCTTTAGGAACCAAAATCAATTTGCCTTCTTCATACAATGGTGGAAGCTCCGAAGAAGGTAAAATGTGTTGTCCATTTTCCTTCTTGAGGCACAAAACATGGAATACATTATGAATTTTACTATGTTCGGGCAACTCTAGCTCATAGGCAACTTCCTTGATCCTTCTCACAACCCAGTAAGGCCCATAAAAGTGCAGCGTAAGTTTCTTCACTCCACTCTTCTTGAGTGAAGATTGCCGGTAGGGTTACAATCTCAAGAAGACTAAGTCACCAACCTCAAAAGTTTTCTCCAAACTATGTCTATCTGCATGCATTTTCTATTGGTTTTGTGTTTGTTGGAGATTCAGCTTAAGCGTCTTCAAAATATCTTGGCTCTCTTGAATCCAATCGTTTGCTTTTGAAACCTTGCTATCAGTGATGAATAAGTTCACAAAAGATGTAGCATCATATCCATACAAGGCTTTGAATGGAGTTATGTTGACACACATGTGGTATGTGGTATTGTAGTAGTGCTCACCAAGGTATAACCACTTAATCCATGCTTTCTGTTACTCTGCCACATAATTTTTTAGATAGCCTTCAACCCATTTATTAATAATCTTAGTCTACCCATCTATTTGTGGATGATAATTAGTGATGGGAGTCAACTCAATACCAGTTAATCTGAAAAGTTCCTATCAAAACATATTGAGAAACTTGTCTCGATCACTAACAATATTCCTTAGCAATCCATGTAATTTAAACCTACTTGAAAAATAACTTAGCAACTTGAGGTACTTTGAATTCAAAAAATATAACATAGAAATGAACATATTTGGTTAGTCTACAACAAAAATGCAATCCTTACTCTAAACCTATGAAAGACCTGTAATGAAATCTATGGAGATACTTTCCCATTTTGCTCCGGAATAAGTAGGCGCTACAAAAGACCTATTGGAAAAGTATGCTCTGGCTTATTCTGTTGGCAAGTTAAACACTCAGATATGTCTAAGGACATCATCCTTAAGTCCCTTCCAAGAAAAATTTCTCTAATATGTTAGTTTTAGAATAACCTAAATGTCTTACCAATGGATATCATGGACAACTCTTAGGATCCTTTCTTTCATCTTAGATTCTAGAACAATATAGATTCTATCTTTGTAAAGAATGATACATCAACCACCCTGTATCTATCATTTTGTACCTTCCCCTCCATGAAATTACAAGCAGAAGTATTTTTGGAGTGCTCTACCAATAGATGACCTTTCCAATCAGTGGAAATCTGTCATTGAACACAAGGTATGTTTTTTGGATAAAGCATCTGCAACTATGTTCTTTTTTCTCTTAACATATTCAATATTAAAATCATAAGCTTACACTTTTCTCACTCATTTCTATTATCTCTCATTCAAATCTTTCTGGTTAAGGAAATATTTCAAACTGTTGTGATATATCCTTACCGCAAATCTTCCTCTTACCAAATACTATCTGAATATAGCCAATGCATGCATAATGGCTAATATTTCCTTATCATAAATAGAAAATCTCTTTTCTATTTATTTGAGCTTCTTGTTCTCAAAAGCTATATGGTGCTTGTTCTACATTAGGATAGCTTCAATTCTCTCACCTGAAGCATCACTCAAAAACAAAGGGTTGAGAAAATCAAGAGTGCTAATACTAGACATGAGCTCATTACCTCCTTAAGCTTGTTGAAGGTTCGTTGTGATACACTTGTCAAAGGTTCATTTTTCTACACTTGTCTAAGTGAAAGCCCCCTTCTTAGTCAATTATGTCAAGGGTGCTACTAGTTGTGAAAAACCCTTAATGAACCTCTCGTAATAACTGCTTAAGCCAAAGAGTCCCCTCAAGTGGGACAATGTTTTAGGTGGTGGTTAGTCCAAGATTGCATGAATCTTGTCCTGATCAACATTTACTCCTTTTGCATTGATCACATGCCCCAGATACAAGATTTATGTCATTCCAAATTCACATTTAGATTCTTTAGCATATAATGATTGTGCCTCCATGATTCTCAAAATTTCATCAATGTGCCTCAGGGGTTCCTCCCATGTCTTGCTATATATAAGTATATCATCAAAGAAGACCAATACAAATTTTCTCAACTGTCTATTAAACTCTTGTTTCATGCATGATTGAAATGTAGCAAGTGCATTGGTCAACCCAAAGGGCATAACCAAAAAATTCATAATGTTTGTAATGACATCTAAAAGTAGTCTTGTGGATGCCATCATCCCTTACTCTCATCTGATAATAACTTGATCTTAGATCAATCTTTGAGAAGTAAATTGCACCATGCAATTCATCAATCAACTCATCGATTTTAGGTATAGGATATCGATTTTTTATAGTTCTCTTATTCAATGCCTTGTAGTCTATACACATTCTCATGGTTTTTTTTCTTTTTTTATTCAGACTACACAAGAAGCAAAGGGACTTGAACTAGGTCTGATATGTCCCATGTCCAAAAGTTCTTTGACTGCTTTCTCAATTTCTTCCTCATGCCTTTTGGGATGGTGATAAGGAGTGGTGATTACTGGTTTGGACCCTTCTTCCAATTCAATCACATGCTCAAAACCTCTTTCTAATGGCCTACTTGGAGGAATATCACCAAATACCATATTGTTCTTATCCAACTTAATGACTGGATGTTAACATGATATGCTCTCTTCCCTTCTGAAGAAGTATTTATAGAAATGAAACATTGGGTTGTGCATGCAATCTCACCGTGACGAGAGATGCTCTCCATTCTCTTTGTAGTAACTATCATAGGAGCTCCATTAGATATAATACAGAGAACTACCTTCTTCCCATCTACTTTAAATATTAACTCCATAGTTTGAAATTTTTTAGAATATTTCCCAAGAGAGTGCAACCATTGTATTCCCAATACATCTATTTCCCCAATGCCGACAACATAAAAATCATCAATCACTTTATGGTTTCTCAAAGTAATACTCAATTATGATATATTCTTAATACAGGGCATAATGAAACCATCTGCAACAATTACATTAAAGCCCTTAAAGTCCTCTACCTCAAGTCCTTTTTTTTTCCACCAACCCTTCATCTATGAAATTGTAGGTTGCCCCACTATTAATTCGAACTGTTATCTTCTGTCTATACAAGACTCCTCTAACTCTAAAAATATTGTATTTTGGTGTACCAGATAATGTAGCAAAAGATCTTCCTATACCACCTTCAACCATCTATTTTCCTAAATCAACTTCTTCCTCTTCTTGATCACTTTGTGAATCAACTTCTTCATTTTCTATTTCCTCATTAGAAACAACCTCAATATAGTGAACTTTACCACATCCAAGGCATCTGTGGCCTGGTTCCCAAGGCTCTTTATGATTTCTTTCTTCACAACTCATTCTTGGCTTCTTCATCCAAGTTTTTTTTCTTGGGTCATTCCTTCTGAAAATGTTTTTTATCCTTCTTGGGTGGAAATGTCTTTGGCTAGAATTTGTTCTTTGGAGTAGAAAATTCCATGTTCCTTGCTCTTTTGATTGCATTCTATAAAGAAGGTGGATCAAATGGTTTAACCCAACCCTTTAGGGGTTCAATCAAACTCTTAATAAAAAGTATAGTAAGTCTTCTTCTAGACACATCTAGAACCATAACTAATCATTTTTAAAATTTTGATACATAGTTGTCCACAGAACCATATTGCTTCAGCTGGGCTAGTTCTCTAGAGTGAACTTCAGGATCTTATCGAAATTTTTAGTCAATCTTTGGTTGAAATATGCATATGAATCTATTAGTCTATGTCCCTGAGTTACCATCCCATGATACCACCATTCATGAGAATCTCCTTCCAAATCAAAAGTGGCATATTTGATTGCTTCATTTTCAAACATAAGATTCAGTGAAAAGTAGGTGTCTAGCTTCTAGATCCATGCTCGTGTTGTACACTTGATCAAGCCATCATAAGTGGGTACTGAAAGCATGTCCAAGACTCATCTAACTCTGAAAGGATTGTATTTTGGTGTATCAGATAATGTAGCAAAAGATCATACTGTACCACCTTCAACAATCTATTTTCTTGGATCAGGTTCTTCCTCTTCTTGATCACTTTCTGGATCAACTTCTTCATTTTCTATTTCCTCATCAAAAACAACCTCGATATAGTAAACTTTACCACATCCAAGGCATTTGTGGCCTAGTTCCCAAGGCTCTTTATAGGAGAAACATGATTTCTTTCTTCACATCTCATTCTTGGCTTTCTTCATCCAAGTTTGTTTTCTTGGCCCATTCCTTCTAAAAAGTTTTTTTATCCTTCTTGGGTGGAAATGTCTTTGGCTAGAATTTATTCTTTGGAGTAGAAAATTCCATATTCCTTGCTCTTTTGATTGCAGTCAAACCCTTAATAAAAAGTACAATAAGTCTTCTTTCAAACACATCTAGAACCATAACTAATCATTTTTGAAATTTTGATTCATAGTTGTCCACTGAACATGTGCATTCTCCTCCTTTCCTCCTGATGATGGATCATGGAGTATGATCCGAAATGTTGAGACAAAAAAGCAAACACAGTTTTCCTAGAAACACTAGCACTATCATATTGCTTCAACTAAGATAGTTCTCTAGAGTGAACTTCGGGATCTTTCTTATCAAATTTGTCAATCAATCTTTGGCTGCAATATGCATATGAATATATTAGGCTGTGTACCTAAGTTACCATCTCATGATACCACCATTCATAAGCATCTCCTTCCAAATGAAAAGTGGCATATTTGATTATTTCATTTTCAAACATACAATTCAGTGAAAAGTAGGTGTCTAGCTTCTAGATCCATGCTCATGTTGTACACTTGTTAGAGCCATCATAAGTGGGTATGGAAAGCTTGTCCAAGACTCCTCTAACTTTGAAAGGATTGTATTTTGGTGTACTAGATAATGTAGAAAAATATCCTCCTGTACCACATTCAACAATCTATTTTCTTGGATCAGCTCCTTCCTCTTCTTGATCACTTTTTGAATCAACTTCTTTGTTTTCTCTTTCCTCATTAGAAACAACCTCGATATAGTGAACTTTACCACATCCAAGGCATTTGTGGTCTGGTTCCCAAGGCTCTTTATAGGAGAAATATATTTTCTTTCTTCACAGCTCATTCCTCGTTTCTTCATCCAAGTTTGTTTTCTTGGGCCATTCCTTTTGAAAATATTTTTTATCCTTCTTGGGTGGAAATGTCTTTGGCTAGAATTTGTTCTTTAGAGTAGAAAATTACATGTTCCTTGCTCTTTTGATTGCATTCTATAAAGAAGGTGGATCAAATGCTTTAACCCAACCCTTTAGGGGTTCAGTCAAACCCTCAATAAAAAGTACAGTAAGTCTTCTTTCAGACACATCTAGAACCATAACTAATAATTTTTGAAATTTTGATACATAGTTGTCCACTGAACCATATTGCTTCTGCTGAGCTAGTTCTCTAGAGTGAACTTCAAGATCTTTCTTATCAAATTTGTCAATCAATCTTTGGCTGAAATCTGAATATGAATCTATTAGGTTGTGTCCCTGAGTTACCATCCCATGATACCACCATTCATGAGCATCTCCTTACAAATGAAAAGTGGCATATTTGATTCCTTCATTTTCAAACATAAGATTCAATAAGAAATTAATTGAAAAATAGAAAGAACAAATTCTGAAAATCAGGGAAAACGCTTCCACTTTTTGGCCAAAAAGTGGACTCAACTTCTTGCACACACCCTATATCAAATGCTTTAAACCAACCCTTTAGGGGTTAAGTCAAACCCTCAATAAAAAGTACAGTAAGTCTTCTTTCAGACACATCTAGAACCATAACTAATAATTTTTTAAATTCTAATACATAGTTGTCCGCGGAACCATATTGCTTTAGCTAAGCTAGTTCTCTAGAGTGAACTTCAGGATCTTTCTTATTAAATTTGTCAACCAATCTTTGGCTAAAATCTACATATAAATCTATTAGGTTGTGTCCCTAAGTTACCATCCCATGATACCACCATTCATAAGCATCTGCTTCCAAATGAAAAGTGGCATATTTGATTGCTTCACTTTCAAACATACGATTCAGTGAAAGGTAGGTGTCTAGCTTTTAGATCCATGCTCATGTTGTACACTTGTTCGAGCCATCATAAGTGGGTATGTAAATCTTGTCCAAGACTCCTCTAACTCTGAAAGGATTGTATATTGGTGTACCAGATAATGTAGCAAAAGATCCTCCTATACCACCTTCAACAATTTGTTTTCCTAGATTGGCTTTTTCCTCTTCTTGATCACTTTCTGAATCAACTACTTCATTTTCTATTTCCTCATCAAAAACAACCTCGATATAGTGAACTTTACCACATCCAAGGCATCTATGGCCTAGTTCCCAAGACTCTTTAGAGGAGAAACATTTTTTTTTCTTCACAGCTCATTCCTGGCTTCTTCATCCATGTTGTTTTCTTGAGCCATTCCTTCTGAAAAGGTTTTTTTATCCTTCTTCGGTGGAAATGTCTTTGGCTAGAATTTGTTCTTGGGAGTAGAAAAACCCATGTTCCTTTCTCTTTTGATTGCATTCTATAAAGAAGGTGGATCAAATGCTTTAACCCAACCCTTTAGGGGCTTAGTCAAACCCTCAATAAAAAGTACAGTAAGTCTTCTTTCAAACACATCTAGAGCCATAACTAATAATTTTTTAAATTCTAATACATAGTTGTCCACAGAACCATATTGCTTCAACTGAGCTAGTTCTCTAGAGTAAACTTTAGGATCTTTCTTATCAAATTTGTCAATCAATCTTTGGCTGAAATTTGCATATGAATCTATTAGGTTGTGACCTTGAGTTACCATCCCATGATACCACCATTCATGGGTATCTCCTTCCAAATGAAAAGTGGCATATTTGATTGCTTCATTTTCAAACATAGGATTTAGTGAAAAGTAGGTGTCTAGCTTCTAGATCCATGCTCGTGTTGTACACTTCTTCGAGCCATCATAAGTGGGTATGGAAAGCTTGTTCAATTTTCATTTCAAATCTTGGTTCTGGGTGTCTCTCCTTCTTAGGCCTATTCATTAACTTCAGTTGATAGAAATCAATCAAGGACATTGCTACATGAAACTCATCAAGATAATCTAGATAGCTTTCTCCAATATTCTACTATTCCCCATCACTTTCAGGTACCTCTTCTCTATTTAAAAACTTTGGCACGAGAGGTCTAGCTGCAGATTCAATCACTGTTCTGGTGTTGTTCTTATTATTATTTGTCAAATTGCTAGCTTCACCATTGCGATTTTGATTAGCTCTAAGCATATTCATATTTTGCAACATCTTAGTTAATAAATTAGTCAATTGTTCATGACCTTGTATGAGAGCATTGAGTTGTAGTTTTGTGTTATTTCCCTCATTAGGAATCATTTTTCTTTGTCTGCCATAATTTCTTCTACCTTCAAATCTACAAATGGAAACCTTCCTTCTGTATTGCCTAGAAATTGATATTATGTCCTTCTGAGGTCTCTTTGGTAATACATGTTTTCTCTCTCACCAGGATGCATATGAAATATATTTTTGTATCAAATCATTAGTTCCCGAACAGGCTAGCAAGATCACCAACTCTAATACCACTGAAATATCCCAAGCCAATTTTTTTGTATTTTTGCAAATGTTTGACGAAATGCCAATAAACTTTAAAATGCAAGAAACTAATTTTACATCTATCAAAACATAAATCATATAGTTGCAACATATTAATAATGCAAATCAACTAAAATTAATCTTCATAGTGTTGGTACAAAGCTTACTAACCCTTGTTTACTGGTGCAACTCACATATCCAACTAGAATGTTATTAAATTACTCTGTATATTGATAAAATCTGATATGAAGATGTTCCACATACCAAAGTTTTGATTATAAAAACAAATTTGTACACACCAAAGAGTACGGCCTTGTTGTGGCAGTACAACTCCTTTATCCTTCACACAAAGTTGCGACTCACTCCACAATAGTATTTTATACATATAAACCTTGTCAACTGAGAAGTAGGGTCTAAAACCCTTGACAAAAGCAATGCCTCTCTCCTAAGCAACCTCACATCCTCATAATCTTGTATAGCCTGTAGTTTAATAATGGGTGGTTGGAATAGATAGTGCCAAAAATGGTACGACCAACAAATGCAAGTTCTTGCCTCCAAAAATATCAATTATTATTCTCTACACAAATTTATTCAATGAAATCTTGCACCTTTAACTCAATGGGAGCTCAAACACAATTTTGGAAATGAAATCTTTATAAACTTCAAGCATTCGGCATTTTCAAGTGAACTCTAGATGAATCCATTCAAATGGTTAGGAGGGTTTTTGTTCTCGAAACCATTCTTTACCGAAGGGTTTTCGTCCTAGGACAATAAAAATGAACAATGTTCAATCTCAATAAATCATGTTTCGATAAAATGCACAAACTACATTTTTTCTCCTAGTCCTCTTTTTATATGCACTTATGGAATAATAAAATATTATTATTCATTTTCCTTCCAAAAATGACTTTTAAAATTCTTTTAATTCAATATTACTTTTGAACACCATAACAAGTCACTTTTCACCCTTCATAAAATATAATTAAACATAAGTTGTCTTTTTAAAGTTACGTCTCCAGACAACTTAGGTTAATTAATTATTTATTTATTTTCCTTGCAACATCCCAATTAACTTATGGGAAATAAAATAGGCTAAAGGTCTTTGAAATTCTTTACACCTAAGAAGGGGATATTGCAATTGTCATTGTAGCTTAGTGCAATGGACTATACATTTTCCATCTTTCTAGCACTAAACGTCTTCTATCTGTTCCTTGAGTATGTTTCAATGGCAAATTGTTAGCTTAAAGACATTTCCATTTGCAATATTTGATGCATGAGCATCCAGAGGTGTAGAGCAATCTTGCATCACCAAAAACTATTTTTTTCTATTCTTTTCAATTTTGGTTTTTGCAAATACCCATTTGCTTGAATAATGATTTGGAACTTTCAAAGTTTTCAAAAAGGCTAAGAATACCAGGACTTACTATTTTTAGTAAGCCTACATCTAAGAAGTGGTTGGGTCCAAAATTTTCCCCAAAGCTTCGGAATAGCCAAATAAACATTCTTGGTAAAATTCAGCCCAAGATCATGTATGGATTGCAAGATATTAAAGTTTCCATTTTTTAAAACTCAAGGAAAAGTTTCAAAGTCAATTTTGAGTCACTTAGAGGTTCCTTAATGGCCCGGAAATTGGTCAAAAATCCAAAAATCCTGCGGAGCTTTGGTTTTTCACAATCTTTCTAACGCATCAAACGGTTCATCAATCAGACGCCCGGATCAAAAGTTATGGCCTCCAGAAGTTGGGCCTCCTGTATTAGAGAATGTAAAAACGTGTTGGACATAGAAAAGAATTGTTAAGGGAAGCTACACATGTTGATGAGTGTTTTGACACATCATGTAAGGCATCTTTTATTGGTTGATAATTTGGGCGCCAATTTTTGGTGGTTTTAACTCATGGTTTTGTAATATCGTTTGACGGTTTCCTGTATTGTATCTCCTATATATCAGGTGCTTGAGATAGAGGTTGTGTGTGGGAGTATGATAGATGTTGAATTTTATTTGGATCTCTAGTTGGAGATATTCTTGGAGAAGCTTTCTTTGCAAGTATATTGTAACCTGTTGAGATTTCTTAATAATATTGAGTTGCTTTTCGAGGCGGGGTTTTCTCCCGAAAGGGTTTCCCACATAAATCACTATGTTTGTGGTTTGATGTTTATAAATTGTCATTGTGAGTGTGTTGGGTGGAGTACATCCACATCAAGTGGTATCAGAGCAAGTTTTTCCTGAGTGTGCAAAGAAATCACCAAACAATGAGGTAGTTTGTGTAAGGACCTTGAGATCCTGCATTTGAATGTGAAAGTAGAACCACCGATTTGAGGCAGCTTCACACCGAAGAAGTTTTACATTTAGTGTAAGAGAGGAAAGAAGAAAATCAAGATGCATCCATGAAGAAACTGTGGTGGTATAAATGTTGTTGTGACAGAAGAAGGGTTTAGAGCATTGCAGAGGCAGATTATGAAAGGAAGCAAGGTACGCAGAATAGCTTCATACACCAAACTAATGAGGGGAGTGTTATTCAAATTTGTAATTTCTTTATAGTTACAGGTATGTGATGCACCGAACTAAACGTCTTCTATATGTTCCTTGAGTATGTTTCAGTGGCAAATTGTTAGCTTAAAGACATTTCCATTTGCAATATTTGATGCATAAGCATCCAGAGGTGTAGAGCAATCTTGCATCACCAAAAAATATTTTTTTCTATTCTTTTCAATTTTGGTTTTTATGAATACCCATTTGCTTGAATAATGATTCAGAACTTTCAAAGTTTCCAAGAAGGCTAAGAATAGTAGGACTTACTATTTTTAGTAAGCCTACAGCTAAGAAGCAGTTGGGTACAAAATTTTGCCCAAAGCTTCAGAATAGCCAAATAAACATTCTTGGTAAAATTTAGCCCAAGATCATGTCTAGATTACAAGATATTAAAGTTTCCATTTTTTTAAACTCGAGGAAAAGTTTCAAAGTCAATTTTGAGGCACTTAGAAGTTCCTTAATGGCCCAAAAATTGGGTGAAAATCCAAAAATCCCACGGAGCTTTGGTTTTTCACGAGCTTTCCAACGCATCAAATGGTTCATCAATCGGACGCCCGGATCAAAAGTTATGGCCTCCAAAAGTTGGACCTCTCATATTAGAGAATGTAAAAATGTGTTGGACATAGAAAAGAATTGTTAATGGATTCTACACATGTTGATGAGTGTTTTGACACATCATGTAAGGCACCTTTTATTGCTAGATAATTTGGTCGCCACTTTTTGGTAGTTTTAGCTCATGGTTTTGTAATATCGTTTGACGGTTTCCTGTATTGTATCTCCTATATATCAGGTGCTTGAGATAGAGATTGTGTGTGAGAGTATAATAGATGTTGAGTTTTCTTTGGATCTCTAGTTGGAGATATTCTTGGAGAAGCTTGCTTTGCAAGTATATTGTAATCCTCTTGAGATTTCTTAATAATATATTGAGTTGCTTTTCGAGGTGAGGTTTTCTCCTGAAAGTGTTTCCCCACATAAATCACTGTGTTTGTGGTTTGATGTTTATAATTTGTCATTGTAAGTGTGTTGGGTGGAGTACATCCACATCAAGTGGTATCAGAGCGAGTTTGTTTTTAGTGTGCAAACAAATCATCGAACAGTGAAGCAATTTGTGCAAGGACATTGAGATCTGTGTTTGAACATGAAAGCAGAACCACTGATTTGAGGTAGCTTCACACCAAGGAAGTTTTACATTTAGTGTAAGAAAGGAAAGAAGAAAATAAAGATGCTTCCACAAAGAAACCATGGTGGTATAAATGTTGTTGTGACAGAAGAAGGGTTTAGAGCATTGCAGAGGCAAATTATGAAAGGAAGCAAGGTACACAGAATAGATTCCTACACCAAACTAATGAGGGGAGTGTTATGCAAATTTGTAATTTCTTTACAGTTACAGGTATGTGATACACATAAACAAAGAGATTAAACAAACATTCAAAAGCAAGTATAATGCAAGTGACACAAGATATACGTGGGGAAAACCCTTTCGGGTGAAAAACCCCACACTCCAAATACTGCACAATGTATTATCAAATCCAATGTAGATTACAATACACTTACAATGCAAGTTCTTTCAGGAGTTCCCAAGATGTCAATCTGGAGCAATTCTGATAGCATTTATGTACCTGCAAATGAACCATACAACTCCAACTCCAAACACCTGTATAAATAGAGAGGTACTATGAATGGAGGTAGCTTCTAGAGCAAGTCAACACAAGAATCTCGTCCAAATCCATATGGCCCAATTTCCAAGGCCATAAATCATGTGTATGACACTTGTAAGAGATTTCCTTTCATCCCTTACAACTCCCAAACTTGGGCGGCCCAAATTTGCCCAAAAAGGTATGACAGATGCTCTTACAATGTCATAAAATCCATCATATATGACAACACTTATAGATGTAAGAGAATCTATCATAACTAACTATTAATAATAGATTCTCTTACAACCTGTCATAGTCAAACTTGGATGCCTACTTTCTCCATGCAAAGATGATTCCTGATACTTATCACACCTATCATAGAATCTTCTATTTCTGGCTCGTACATGTCATAGATTCTATCATAGGAATCTGTCATAACTCTTACATGTCATAGACCTCTTACAACACCCAAAAGATGCTAACACATGGCAAAAATCTTCTACCACAAAGTGGGATGCCTATCTCCTCATATGAGGACAAAAATACATCTAGTCACCTTCCATGTAGGATCACACATAACCATGCCAACTCCCACAAAGTGACAAAATAGGGTTTGCATAGAAATTACAATAATAGGCAAAAATAAATATACAATTAAATATTAAATGCTAGGAACTTGCAAAGGTTGAGACACCTTAATTCCCAACAGATTAATGCAATCCAAGAGGAACTGAGAGGAGGGTTTGAACCAAGAAGGAGAGATGAAAGTGAAGATGAAGATGATGCAACCCAAGATGATGTACAATCTAAAAAAAATGATGGAGAAGAGGAACCTGAACATGTTAGATTACTGAAGGCCATAACAAAAATTGGAAAAAGGCCAAAGATTGATATCTCTACATTTTCCAGTAATCTCAATCCGAAAGAATTAATAGATTGGATCAATGATATGGAGGTATATTTTGAATATGAGGAAATATAAGATCCTGAGAGGGTCAAGTTTGCCAAAACCAAGCTCAAGGGTCATGTTGGAATTTGGTGGAAGTAGGTATAGTTAGAAATAAATTGAAAATGAAAAAAGAAGATCACTAGATGGGATAGGATGGTGGATAAATTAAAGAGACAATTTATTCTTATGGATTATGAGTTGGAACTTTTGAAGAAAATGCAAAGTCTAAAACAATTGAACAAGAAAGTTAAAGAATACACTAAAGAGTTTTACAAAGTTATCATTAGAGCAAGTCACACAGAGGCTAATAAAGAGAAGGTAGCCAGGTATATCAATGGATTGAAACCCAATATCCAAGAAGAATTAAGCTTGGTTAGATTTACAACTATTGAAGATGCATATCAGTTTGCAATCAAAGTAGAAGAAAAGTTGAATAGAAAATTTAAGAATAAACAAAGAGGAAGAGGTCGTGGTGGAAGAACTAGTGGAAAATCATATGGGGGTCATGGAAAACAAGATGAACAAAAGAAAAATGAATATGCGGGCACCAGTCAAAATAATAGATGTTAAAATGCATACCACCCTTGAGGACAGAATGATGGGTACCAAAGCGGAAGAGGTAGATTTGGAAGAGGACCTGGAAGAGGAGGATTTAGAGGAACCTATTTCATATGTGGTGAAGAAGGGAATAGAGCATATGACTGTCAACAAAATCAAGGAGGAACAAACAGAAGACCAAAGGGTAATGCTAGAGTTGCCCATGTTGATGAGGAGGCTAGATCTAAACATTCAGAAGATGCAGAAAGAGGAGAAGCTCTTGTTATTAGAAGAGCCTTGCTAAAAGAAGAGGGAAAAGAAGAACCCGCATAAAGAAAGAGCCTATTCCAAACAAGGTGTAAATTGGGAGGTAAGTGTTGTGATGTGATTATTGATAGTGGAAGTACAAATAATCTAGTCTCTGAAGAGATGGTTAGAACATTGAATTTAAAATGAATAGAGCATCCATGTCCCTATAGGATTTCTCGGTTGCAGAAAGATTATAAGGCTTTTGTTAATGAATAGTGTTTGGTAAAGTTTAAGATTGGAGATTATCATGATGAGGTGTTATGTGAAATTATGCCAATGGATGTATATGCCACTTGTTATTGGGAAGGTCATGTAAGTATTATAGGTATGCTATCCATGATTATCGTGCTAACACCTATTCTTTGACAAAAGATGGAGTGAGACATAAGTTGAAACATGTGAGAGAAGCAAAGGAAAAGGTATGTAGTACTGCTAGAATTTGGTTGGTAGATGGTAGAAAAATTTTAGATGGAATGAAACATGAACATATGTGATTTGCCTTGATTCCTAAACTCAATAAAAAGGAATGAGAAGATGTATTCACAGAAATTGCAAATTTATTGGATGAATTTAAAGATATTGTTTCAGATAATGTACCTGAAGGTTTACCACCAGTGAGAAGCATAATTTGTCAGATGGATTTGATACCAGGTGCTAGTTTGCCTAACAAGGTAGCCCATAAAATGACTCTTACAAAAAATGAGGAGATGAACAGACAAGTTCAGGAATTGTTGAAGAATGGGCTAATCAAAGAGAGTTTGAGTCCATGTGTAGTACCTACTATCACCTAATAAGGATGGAGAATGGAGGATGTGTATCGATTCCAAGGCCATCATCAAAATCAAAATCAAGTACATATTTCCTTTGCCAAGGATGGATGATATCATGGACTGCTTGAGTCGAGCGAAGTACTTCACAAAGATAGATTTGAAGAGCAGATATCACCAGATCAGGATACGGGAAGGAGATGAGTGGAAGACAACATTCAAAACAAAATAAGGACAATACGAGTGGTTAGTGATTTCATTCAGGCTAACCAATGCACCAAGCACTTTCATAAGGCTCATGAACGAGGTACTCAAAGAATTTTTAGGTAAGTTTGTTATTGTCTATTTGGATGATATTCTAATTTTTAACAAAGCCTTGGAGGAACATTTGATGCGTGTTTTGAGTTTTTGAAAGGTTGAATAGTGCAGAAAGTAACACCCTCTGCTACAATACTCACAAACTCAAAACACAATGGATGCAAGATTGCAACACTCCACTTAGATACAAGTTTTCCTCTATGAATTAATTAAACATCTAACTTTTAAGGGGAACACATCACACACACAAACAAATAGAAGCATACAAACTCCACCAGTTTTATTAATTTCCAATCTGAATACAAATTGATTATAAATGAACAAATATGGAATAATTCAGTATATGTATTGCCTCTCACAGCTCTGCCCTTGTGCCTTCAAACAGATTTGCACCATTACCCTTACCTATATGTAAACTTCTCCATTTTGCACCCTCCCTTTCAATATTGGTGCACTTCTCCTCTACCTAATAGATTTTAGAGATGCATCTTATGCTCTTCCAGTTCATACCTTACCTATGGTCTGCTCTTCTACAAGTTCTCCCTATGGTCGAACCTCTCTTTTTCCTTATGCACACTAATCCCTCATTCTTTTATATCAATATCCTCTCCCATCGATCAGGAGGAAAATGGCATGAAGTGCCCTCATTGTATAGCAACCGAGGCGACACCTCCTAAAAAAGAAGAAAATCAAGTTTCATGGTGAATGCTTTACCATTCCACGCGAATGGAATGTGAGGTGACATTGCAACATCCAACAATATTGATCCTTTTTGGACCTTTCCCAGTCTGCACACCTCTTAAGGCAGCCTTTTTGTTTTACATAATATATATGGTGCAATAACAAAGTTTATAGCATTATGGGAAATGAAGAAACATGAAATCAAAGTAAAGTTTGGTTGTATAACAATAGACCTTTACTTGCAGGCCAAAACCATACCAAACATTTAGTAATAATAGACAATTACGCCTATATGTGTTTGAATTCGCCCAAATCTGCATCATTACCTACTGCTCATACTCTCCAAACATTAATATTGTCCCTTAAACATTGGAACCTATCAAATATCTGCAATCTCCTACATTGGACGTGCGGGCTCCTCACTTAGGTACAACCTTTAAGCATTGTCAATTTAACATATACATCATTGTTTCATTCGTATGGTCATGGGAAGTAATATGGATCAACCTCAATGTGATAGTGTAGGATTACATTGTAAATTCCTTATTAATATCCTTCATGGCACATTCTCTCCATCGTGAGTGGTGAACACAACCAAGCAATATGAAGGCTTGGCCTCCCCTATTTGGATAGTAGGTAATAACTTGCAACATTACATTTAATCAAACACATGCCTACACATCTTTCTCGGAGGACCCAGTAGAATCATTACTGGTTTGAATGTCTTTTAATCTCCCATATGCAGCTTGGTCCATGGTGGCCTGAATGTCAAAGGATGTTCATTTATGTCGCTCAGCATTCTTCACACATACCGTATTTGGTCAAACATATCACATGATTTCTCACATGGTATCCATCCGCATACATTCTTTAATATTAGCCTTGCTAAGTTTGTAATCCAACATATAGCACAACTGCAAGAACTCTACCAAGTCCAAAACTATCATAAGTTTCATCCAATTTACTTGTTTTAGCATTGACACCAGAAGAGGCCTTGGATCATCCCTAATTCCATCTGAGTAACAGTAGTTGATGCCACACAACAAAACAAAAACCAAAAACTATTTTTGGGTGATGTCGATTTCACGTGTGCTCGGGTGCTCCTGCATCATTGAAGGAAGATAAATTGTTGATAAATTTCAAGAAGTGCATCTTTGTGAAGGAGTTAGTGTACCTGGGATTTGTGATCTTAGCTAAGGGTCTTAAGATGGATCCAAAGAAAGTAAGGGCTATCATAGAATGGCCTACACTAAGGAATATTACTGAGGTAAGACCATTTCATGGATTGGCTATTTTTCACAAGAAGCTCATTAGAAATTTCAGCAGCATATGTGCACCTTTAACTCAAACAATGAGAGGAGATAGAAAATAATTTAAATGGACTATAGAGTCAGCCAAGAGTTTTGATTTGTTGAAACAAAAAGTTATAGATCAACCTGTTAGCACTTCCAGATTTTAACAAGGTATTTCAGGTGGATTGTGATGCTAGTGGCAATGCCATAGGAGTTGTACCAAGTCAAGAGGGAATACCCATTGCATATTTTAGTGAAAAACTCAATGATGCTAGGAAGAAATATTTTTTATGATCAAGAATTTTATGCTATTGTTCAAGCATTAAAGAAATGGAGACATTATCTTTTGTCTAAGGAATTTGTTTTGTACACTAATCATCAAGCCTTACATTATTTGAATACTCAAGTGAATTTGAATCAAAGATATTTGAAATGGGTTGAATTTTTGCAAAGCTATACATTTGTGTTGAAGCATAGAAGTGGGAAGTCTAACAGAGTTGCAAATGCTTTGAGTAGGATGTAGAATTTGTTGGTGGAGATGAGAATTGAAGTTGTTGGGTTTGAAGAACTCAAAGATTTGTATCCAAAGGATCCAGATTTTTTAGAGGCATGGAAAGCTTGCCTAGAGCTTGTCACCATGGACAGAACATAGTGGTTGGATTGCATAATCCAAGATGGCATGTTATTTAGAGGAAGTCAGTTATGCATTCTAAGAAGTTCCATGAGGGAGAACTTGATAAAAGAAAAGTACATTGGAGGATTAGCTGGACATTTTAGGATAGATAAGACGATTGCATTAGTAAGTGCAAACTATTATTGGCCACAGTTGCATTAGGATGTGAAAAATTTTGTACCGAGTTGCAGGGTATGTTAGATGGCTAAGCGAGTAAGTCAAAATACTTGTTTGTATCAACCTTTACCTGTACCTAAAAGACCATGGGAAGACATTAGCATGGATTTTGTACTTGGTTTTCTAAAGGCTCGGAGAAGCCGTGATTTCATTTTTGTGGTGGTTGATAAATTTTCCAAGATGACACATTTCATTACTTGTCAGAAGACAAATGGTGCGGTTCATATTGCAAAGATATTTTTCAAGGAGGTGATTAGACTTCATGGTCTACTGAAGAGTATAGTTTCAGATATACATACAAAATTCATTGGATATTTTTGGAGAACATTGTGGAAGAAGTTGAAGACAAATTTGAAGTTTAGTTCCTCACATCATCCACAAACTAATGGTCAAAAATAAGTGGTAAACAAAAGTTTGGAAAACATTTTGAGATGTTTGGTAGGAGAAAATCCAAAGGGACGGGACTTGATTTTGCCACAAGCTAAGTTCACATACAACAACTCAGTTAATAAGAGTACATGAAAATCAACATTCCAAATTTTATATGGAACTAGTCCCAGAAATGTTTCAGAGTTGAGGAAGATGGATAAGGAGGAAAAGGAGTGCAGATATAGAAAATTTTGCAGAACACATGAAGAATATACATGAGGAGGTAAAGAAGCATATCCATATAATGAATAATTAGTATAAGGAGAAAGCAGATCAGAAAAGATGATTCAAAGAGTTAAATGTTGGAGATGAGGTAATGGTCCACCTTAGGAAGGAAACGTTCCCCGTAGGAACAAATAACAACTTGAAGATGAATAAATTTAGACCTTGTAAGATTTTGAAGAAGCATGAATCAGGGAATGTGTATGAAGTTGAGTTGTCGAATGGGATCAATATTTCATTTGTGTTTAATATTATTGATTTGACAGAATATCATGAAGGAAGTATGGAAGATGGGCAAGTAAATGGATAGTGGAATACCCAATACCTATTTCAAAGAAGGAAGAAATTGAAGAAATCCTAGATAGTTGTGTGAGAAGAAGCACAAGAAACAGGCAGTATGAAGAATATTTGGTCAAATGGAGAGGGTGATATGTTGAAGATTCATCATGGTTATCCAAAGTAGAGGTTGACCACATCGGTTTTCCTTAAACATTAGAGACGTGACAAGATCACTTCTCAAATTACCCTGGATGTCTAATGCAAGAGCATACAGAGGTGTAGAGTAATCTTGCATCACCAAAAAAATGATTTTGTTTTCTATTCTTTTCAATTTTGGTTTTTGCAAATACCCATTTGCTTGAATAATGATTCAGAACTTTCAAAGTTTCCAAAAAGGCTAAGAATATCAAGACTTACTATTTTTAGTAAGCCTACATCTGAGAAGCAGTTGGGTCCAAAATTTCCCCAAAGCTTCGAAATAGCCAAATAAACATTCATGGTAAAATTCAGCCCAAGATCATCTCTAAATTGCAAGATATTAACGTTTCCATTTTTTGAAACTCTCAAAAAGTTTTAAAGTCAATTTTGAGGCACTTAGAGGTTCCGTAACGGCCCAAAAATTAGCTGAAAATCCAAACATCTCATGGAGCTTTGGTTTTTTGTGATCTTTCAAAGCATCAAACGGTTTGTCAATCAAACGCCCCAATCAAAAGTTATGGCCTCTAAAAGTTGGGCCTCCCGTATTAGAGAATGTAAAAATGTATCGGACATAGAAAAGAGTTCTTAAGGGAAGCTACACGTGTTGAAGAGTGTTTTGACACATCATAAGGTATTTTTTATTGGTATATAATTTGGATGCCACTTTTGGGTGGTTTTAGCTCATGGTTTTGTAATACCATTTGATGGATTCTTATATTGTATCCCCTATATATCAAGTGCTTGAGATAGAGGTTGTGTGTGGGAGTATGATAGATGTTGAGTTGTCTTCGGATCTCTAGTTGGAGATATTCTTGTGGAAACTTGCTTTACAAGTATCTGATAATCCTGTTGAGATTTCTGAATAATATATTGAGTTGCTTTTCGAGGTGGGGTTTTCTCCCAATAGGGTTTCCCCACATAAATCATTGTGTTTGTAGTTTGATATTTATAATTTGTCATCATGAGTGTGTTTGGTAGAGTACATCCCCATCAATCATCAATATTTTATATCACCTTTTATAGACTTTGATGGAGCTTCTTTTATTCATGTTTGCCATAGTTATCTAGGTCCCTAATGGTAGCAAATCTACCCAGAGTGACATTTTGAAATGCCTTTAGACTTGACAAAGTTGATGAGTGAGGCATTGTCCAAGTCCTTGTGTTAGAAGAGTATTAAAGTCAATTTCATTCTCTTGATTGTGTTCCACTTTCACACTTTTGATAGGGATGAGGTGGATGGGGTCTACCCCAATTTGAATGTCAAATGTGCATCTATGGATTGTATAAATGAAGGAGATTGTTCTCTCCTTGGTTGACTGAGATCCTTGTTGCAGTTAAATTCATTTGGGAAAAATTAATTGACATGATACACATACATTTAGTCTCCTAGATAAATAGTATGGTTTTCATTTATCTAGATACACAACAAATATTCTCAAATCTCCATTTTGTTTGAGGTATTGATGGAAAATTATGGATCAATGATCATTGTTGTTAATAACCTAAATAAAATATGACAAACAACCATTTTGACATGTCATTTCTTAACACCACAACATATTGTGTATGAGTGACAATTATTGTTCTTTCTAAGAGAAATGGTTTGTAGGGAATAAAAGTTTTTAAATTATACTCGAGACACTTTCTGCCCATGAAGACATCTTTGTCACTAGCAAATATGTTTGTGTCAATTGTAGTTTGGATTGAAAACTTTTAGCCTTAACTTTTGTGCTTGCAGAAGTGTCACCAAACACAACCATATTTTTGTGTGACATGTAGTTTGAGTCCACTGTTCTTGCTAAGTGGCCCTTGATTTTGTCCTTTTGTATTGGATTTCATTTGAGTCAAACCCATAAGCTAAGTTGTGTTGGCAAGGGGTATGTTGCTCAAACAAATTACTACAACAATAATGGATAGAAAAGTAGAAAGATAAAAATATGAGAGAAAAACACAGATGGAGAGAAAACAAATAACCAAAAAATTATATTATGATTTGCCTTCAAAAGTTTACATCCAAAACTTGATGAGTTGTTGCTCTGTCTTACATTCATTCAATAATATTTTGCCCCTTCAAGGGAGTTGTTGTTCATCACTGTGTTATTGCACAAATTCCTTGTTCTGTTGTTAGAACATTCCTTCTGTTCACTGCTACAATCTCTATGTATTCTCCTTCTGTTGTTTTTTCTATTATCTGCTACTGCAGGTTACCTGTTTCAAAACATTCACTTTGTCTCTTTCTCTAACTGTTTCATTTCCTTTTTCCCTCTTTTGTCTCATCTGCATGCCCACAAAAATTGGCACTCAAAATTGATTTCAAACTCACCTACCATATTTACTTCTAGTAGGCCAACGATTGGATACAGATTGAGGAGATCCCCAAATTTGACACGGGGGCAGGTGCATTAACTGCACTAACTGAAGATTAATTCCAACACTCCCCCTTAATCTGAAGTCACCTGAGTCATCCAACAATTTTCTTTCTGAAACTAATCTCCGGAGTTAAACCCTTTGTTGTTGTCATTATGGTGCTGATCTCTGGAGTTGTTTCTGTCTTTGTGGACCACCTCTGGAGCACCTTTCTACATCTTTGAAGCACTTTTCCTACATCTTCGGAGCTGATTTCTTGCATCTCCAGAGATGTTCTGAGACTATTTTTTCATAGCTGAATCTCCGGAGCTGTCTCTTTTTGGGGTTGCACACCTCCGGAGCTGTCTATAATGCCAAGCCTATCTCTTAGGCATTTGAAACAATCTCTTGGAAATGCCTTGGTAAAAATGTCAGTGAGTTGTTTTTCAGATTTGCAATATTGAAGTTCAATCTCACCACGTTCTACCAACTCCCTTATGAGGTGATAACAGATCTCAATGTGCTTGCTTCTTTTGTGGAAGACTGGATTCTTTGCTAGGGCTATTGAAAAAATGTTGTCACAATGAATGGTTGTACCATCTTCTTGTTGCTCATTCAAATTTGTAAGGATTCTTCTCAACCAAATAGCCTGACATGTTGTCGCATTTGTTGCAATATACTTAGCTTCTGTTGTGGAGAGAGAGAGACAATGGGCTACTTCTTGGATGCCGATGAAATTTCTCCTGAACCCATGTGGAATACATATCTTAATGTGTTTTTTATGTTATCTACATTACCTACCCAATCACTATCCGTAAAACCAACTAGCTTAAATTCATTGGATGCACCATACAAGATGCCATAACCTGTTAAGCCATTCACATATCTCAGGATCCTCTTTCCTACTTGCTAGTGTGTATCCTTAGGTTTCTCCATGAATCTAGAAATCAAGCTTACTGCATACATCAAATCAGACCTAGTAGTTGTCAAGTACATGAGCCTCCAACCATGCTTTTGTAGAGGGTTGTGTTTACATATTTGTTGATGTCCTCCTTGCTTAATTTTAGACCTATAGCTATTGGTGTTGGGGCAAGTTTTCTATTCTCCATTTTAAATCTCTTCAAAATTTGTTTGGCATAGTTAGTTTGTGAAATAAATATGCCATGTTCTGTTTGTTGGACCTCAATGCCCCGAAAATACTTCAGTAGACCTAAGTCTGTCATCTCAAACTCATTCTTCATTACCTCTTTGAAATCTGCAATGAATAGATCACGATTTCCAATAAAAATTAGATCATCTACATACAAAACAACAATCAAAATCTCACCTTGATCTGCTTTGATGTAGAGTGTGGGCTCACTGTTGCTTTTGCTAAAGCCATTGATCACTAGATATGAGTCTATCCTATTGTTCCATGCCCTAGGTGTTTGTTTCAACCTGTAGAGCGATTTTCAGAAACTATATACTTTGTCTTCTTGGCCTTGGACTTCATAGCCAGGTGGCTACTCCACATAGACTTCTTTCAACATTCCATTCAAGAAGGTTGACTTCATGTCCATTTGATACACCTTCCATTTGTGTTGGGCTACTATTGCTATGACTTGGACTGTTTCTAGCCTTGTAACTGGTGCATACGTCTCATCATAATCTCTTCTAGGATATTGTTTGTGCCCTTTAACAACTAGCCTTGCTTTCTACCTTTCAATCTTACCTTCAACAATACACTTGGTCTTGTAGACCCACTAGACTCCAATCACTTGTTTACCCTTGGGCGAATCGATTAGTTGCCATGTGTCATTCCTCTCTATAGCATCCAATTCTTCATACATGGCCTTACACCATTTCTCCTCTTTCACAGCCTCCTCAAAGTGCATTAGATCACTATAAGAGAATAATGCAAAATCTAGATTCTCATCAACATCAACATACCTTGTGTTTTCATAAATCTCCCTCATGCTCCTTGTCCTTCGTGGCATCAATGAGGCAAGTGTAGGATTTGAATTATCTCCGAAGCTACTGTTGTTCTGACCTTTGGAGCTATTGTACTACCGACCTCTAGAGTTGCTACTTTGCTAAACTCTGGAGTTATTGATCTCTGAAGTTACAGGCCTCTGGAGTTGCAGATCTTAGGAGCTGCTGCATTGTTGTCCACCTCTAGAGCTGTTGTTCTGTTGAACACCTCTAGAACTACTATTTTCCAAATCTCTATAGTAGTTTCTCCCTGAGTTGCTGCTCTTTGGAGCTCCTCCAGAGTTTTTATCCTCTGGAGCTTCTTCATCTTCAAGGGGTATTGTTGTTGAAATATTTGTGGTGTTATCCACCATTCCATCCCATGCTTCATTCTCAATGAACTCAACGTCCCTACTAATCACAACCTTTTTGGTGATAGGATTATACAGTTCGTAGGCTCTTGACTCTTCACTATAGCCTATGAAGATACATTTTCCACCTCTGTCATCATTGGCATGAATGCATATGCCACACACCCGAAGATTCTTAAGTGTTCCACGTGCTCCATTTGATGTTTGTCTATGCCTCTTGTGGAATCCTATCATGAACAGCCTTTGTAGGGCACCTATTCAATAGGTAGATTGGTGTTGCTACAGCTTCACCCCAAAAATCATGTGATAGCCATTTTTCTTTCAGCATGCTTGCTGCCATATCTTGAATGGTTCTGTTTTTCCTTTCAGCCACTTCGTTTTGCTGTGGAGTATACCTAGTTGTAAACTATTTTTCTATACCTTCATTCCCGTAGAAATTCAAAATTATTTGGAGATATACTCTCCCCCTCTATCTATTCTTAGGACTTTGACTAGTGGTCACTTTGCTTTTTAGCTGAGGCCTTAAACCACTTAAACTTCTCGAAGGCTTCTAATTTTTTTTCAAGAAATAAACCCAATTTTTTTTATTGTAATCATCTATGAATGTCATGAAAAAGGTATTTCCAACCAAGGTGTGGGTTTTCATGGGTCCACACAAATCTGAGTGCACCAACACCAATGGTGCTTTTTCTCTCCTAGAATACCCTGATTGAGAGGGTTGCCTATGTTGCTTTCCTAATATGCAAGCTTCACATTTCCCATCGGGCTCTACAATAGTTGGTAGCCCTCTAACCATGCCTTTCTTGGACAATAAACTCAAACCAAAAAAACTTAAGTGCCCATACCTCAAATGCCAAAGTTTGGATGGGTCTTTGGTGACTATCCTAAAGGTGGATTGCTATGAACTACACCAGAAATAGCGCTGGAGACTCAATATGTATCCTAAGAGAAAATATTTTATTTCTTGTCATCTACACTACTGCAATCACTCTCTTGCTACCTCCTTTATCAAATATCATGCACTCTCCATTCTCCATCAGGATTTTATAGCCATTTTGTACCATCTATCCAATGGTCAATAGATTATGTTTTATGCTCGGGGCATAGTAGACATCCTGGATCTTTGTCCTTTCACCATGCTTGGTTTGGATGTTGACTGTACCTTTTCCCATGATGGAAACTTTCTCATTGTTTCCCATTTTGATTTCAGTCTGTATACTGCTATCTATGGAGGCAAACAATTTTTTGTTACCACTCATGTGGTTGTTGCAAGCACTATCTAAATACCATACTTCATCACTACTCCGCTCAGCAAGGTTACAAACAATAAATACATTTGACTGTTTTTCATTTTCAGTCTTGTTCTCATTTGCTACATTAGAATTTTGACTCCCATGATCATGTTGTTTCTTCCTACATTCACTTGCATTGTGCCCAAACTTATGACAGTAATAACATTGAACATTGCTTTTTCATACCTTTGATTTGAAATGTTCTTTTTCTTGTTATCTTGGTGGGTTGGCTGTGAGGTGCTTGCCTCCTCTTGGTTGTTTGAAACTATTGGGAACTCACTGGTGTTGTCATTGATGTCAACCTCTAGCAGGTAGTTCACTGGGTTTCCAAGTGCTTTTGAGAAAATTTGAATAAAAAGGTGTGCAGTGTGATAAAGGTGTGCGCAGTGTTGTGCTCTGCATTTCTTCCTAGTTGAAGATATGCCTATGCGGTTTCGAAGTGTTTGTTAGAGGTGGTCAGAGGTGTTATATCCAAAGTTTTAGGTTTTGGATCGTGCAGAAGTGGAAGATGTGTTTGACAGAGTGTTTGATTGTGAAGAAGACTATCGAGGAGAAATGAGATTGCTCTGCATTTCTCCGCATTAGGGTTTCTTAGTTTGTGGATCTGGGAAAGTGCTTATATTGTCTATATCTACCTTCTCCTGAAGTTTCTTGTGTTGGTGTTCAATAGCAGTGTATCCAGATGTGCAAAATGAAGACATTCTCTATTTCGGGTGGTTGCTGCAATGTTGCAGAAGGTTTTGATGAAGTTGAATATTCTGGAAAGGTGTGTGGATTTTGTGGAGTCTCTCTATGGTCTGCATGATGCTTTTGAACTTGGAGAAGTGTGGATGTGTTCATTAGCTCAGGTTTGGCTGACCTGGCTTACTAGTGCCATGTGTGGAGGTACCTCATGGATTGAGGATGTGATGAGAAGCTTGGTGATATAGATTTGAGTCCTAGTTAACCTTTGACATGGTCCACTTTCACTTCTTTCCACCGCAGAAGTGTTTAGTGCCGACCTAATTGGTGTTGCACGTTTAAGGTGCACACGCTTTATTAGGACTGACCTAATTGAGATAGGTCTTGGTTGTAGATGGTATAAATGCAAGATGAAGTTGAGTGGAGCAATGTAGAGAAGATGATGTGAATGTGAATCAAGGGTAGTGAGTTGTGTGTGAGATTAAATTTTTATGACTCCCAGATGTAATGAGCAGAAGGTGTCTACATTTCAGTGTACTTGAAGTTGCTGGAGGCAGTGAGCCAAAGGTTGCGTATGGCAAGAAGTTGCAGTGGTGGATTTTTGTTGTTGCTTTACGATAGTGAATCTCTCTGTAACAGTTCTCTTCTATTCTTCTCTCTTCTGGATAGTGAGTCCTTCTGGGCAGTGAGCCTTTCTTATAGGTAGTGAGCCTACTTGTTTTCGGTGTTGCTATTCATGTATATGTGAGCTAATCCTCACCATGGTTTTTCCCTTCTTAGGTTTTCCATGTAAATCTGGTGTTCTTATGTATTTGATGTGTTTTGCATTGATGCTTCATATGTTTACATTTTGCTAATGCATAATAAGAGTTTGAAGATTGGAATAGCTTGAGGGTTTAATGTTTTAATGTACAACTAATTCACCCCCCCTCTCAGTTGTCCTGTGCATCCAACAGAAACTCCTCTTTCAGAGTTACCTCTTCATTTGCCTCTATGACCTCTACCTCTTCTATTTCTTCCTCTTCCCCTGCCTCTTGCATTGGTCTGAGCCTTGAAGGCTTGCTCTAGAGAAGGAGTGGATCTATTCAACCACTGCTCATGGGTTTGTAGTGAACCAATCAACTCATCAACTATCATCTCGGACATGTCCTTAGCCTCTTCAATGGCATGACAATGGGGTCAAATCTAGAAGGTAGACTCCTTATATTTTTTCAATAATCCTTTGATCTTTCATGGTTTCTCCATTTATCCTAAGTTGATTAATCAAGGTAGAAACGCTAGTGTGGATATTTGAAATGGACTCACTGTCCTTCATTTGTAAGGTCTCAAAATTTCTCCTTAGCAACTAAAGCTTTACAAGTCTCACCTTGTCAGTCCCCTTATAACTATTCTGGAGTATTTCCAATGCCTTTTCTAAGTAGTTTATTGCTGCAATGCGAGGGAAAATAGCCTCTGTTAAGGTTGCCTCAATCAAACTAAGGGCTTTTGCATCCTTCATCCTTGTTTCTTTCAACGGATTCCTTTGGACATTTGATAGGGCTGCATAGGTTGCTTTCTTGTAGTATTTGTGAAACCATTAATGACCAGCTCCCATAGGTCATTTGTAACCAAGATTGTCTTCATTTTCTTAGCCCAGATATCATAGTTTTGCCCATCAAAGTTTTGTGGTTGTTGCCAAGCTTTGTTGTCCCCTCCTGCCATTTCACTAAATATAAACAAGACAGTCAAACCCAGAAGATTTTTAGTGCATAGAAAACTAGGGCTTTTCTCAATACCCACCAAATATTGCCTCTATTCCAAGTTGCCTAATACCACTTGTTGGCAGGGAGTATGTTGCTCAGACAAAAACAAGAGAGAAAAACACGGATAGAGAGAAAACAAATAACCAGAAATTTATATTATTATTTGCCTTCAAAATTTTACATCCAAAACTTGATGAGTTGTTTCTCTATCTTACATTCATTCAATAATATTTTGCCCCTTCAAGGGAACTGTTGTTCATTCACTGTGTTGCTACACAAATCTCCTGTTCTGCTGTTAGAACATTCCTTTTGTTCACTACTGCTTCTCTGCTGCTGCAGATTTACCTGTTCCAAAACATTCTCTCTGTGTCCTCTAACCATTTCATTTCCTTTTTCCCTCTTTTGTCTCATCTGCATGCCCACAAAAATTGGCGCTCAAAACCGATTTCAAACTCACCTACCATATTTACTTTTGGCAAGCCAATGATTGGATACAGATTGAGGAGATCCCCAAATCTAACGTGGGGGCATGTGCATTAACCGCACAGACTGAAGATTAATTCCATCAAGTTGATCGTGGTTTTGGGTTTTTGCAAGGTGCACTAAAGTTTAATTAGTTGATTGCATTGTCTATATTGGCGGTTAAGACAAAAGTGTTTGGTCCCCAATTTGAGACCTTTCAGCAGAATACTCCTTAATATGTTGGTTGTATATGGACATGATGGATGTATAACTAAATTGAGCAACAAACCTGGATGTATTGATCATGTATTTGAACTGAATATCAATGCTCTAAATTTTGGCGTTAATATTTGTACCATCTTCTTTACACTCGTCCAAATAAATGTTGCCTTCGACCTAGATTATTATTATACCAGAGTTATTTGGGATAATATGATCATCTCTACCCACAATTCTTAAAATTTGGTACATCGGCCTTTCTAATAGTTTTCATTGTCATCATATAATTATCTTGGGATCAATGACAATGGTTTTATATTATGATTATTGTGAATAGAAAAGAAACGATGATTCTTTGAGACATTTCTTATTCTCAAATTATGTAATGACAGAAAATGTGGCAACTAATTGAAGACTATATTTTGACAACTCAAACCGAGATGAGTGGCCATTGAATTACACCTAAGAAAGATCAAATTCCACATGGGACTTTCCCTAATTACGCCGATAAGCGTTTAACTCTGGAAGGAGTCGAGCTCCGTACAACACCAATCTTGGAATCGATGGTCTCCTTAGTGCGGGTATAGGACGACCATCAAAGCAATCTCAATCACTCATGTCAAATAATAGGAACAGTGTAGGAATCTTGCGATGCAAGTTAGATTAGTCTTTTGGCAGATTTATGTGGCAGAAAATCTATACTTTCGCGTCCCTCGATCAAACTACCAATGACGTTCGGAGCACTGAGACCGACTAACTGAATATGTAGAGCAGAGGCCAAGCAGGAATTGGACGTTGTGTTATGGTGTTAGTTGTGACATAGCTGACGGCGAGAGAGTTTGGAGCGAGTAATTTGGCTAAGTTTAGAACTGGGATGCAATGTCCCATTGCAGGAAATGTCACTATTGCTAAGTGAGCTTATTGCAGGTTATTCATGGCCATAGACTTAGGACATCACCCAGATGAGAAGTTTTAGAACACCGCTAAATGAGACATAGAGCTTCCTTGTGTTGAGTATTCTACCCACATGAGCTTTTTTCTTTTTGAAAACAAATTATCTTAAATGTTGTTGATTAAGGTGCACAGTCTCGTGTTCCCTTTCATACTCCATTCGGTCTTCTTCTAAATGTCTAATAAGTACAGCATGATTTCAAACATAGGATCCGACTTGTTTCGTAGCAAAATCATCAGATCCATTTGCCAAATGCTTTCAGGAAAAAAAGTAATAAGGTTTTCAGGGCACCGTGCCTCCTTCACTGTATACAACACCCCAAATGGTAAATTTATATGTTCCTTTTACTAGTTGTGTGAATGCTATCTCTTACGTGATCAACAGTTTGAGTGCCAGGGGTAGCATGGAAAGTGAGGAAACATCAAAAATACTAGATGCAATCCCTCCAATAGGTAGCGCTTCAGGTAGCTTGCAAAACAAAGGTGTGTTGGGTGATATGGCTAGTGACCACAGGAGCGATGCAGAGCATGGCTTTACACGGCAGTAAAGAAGTTAGAGAAGATTTCCAAACTGAATCTTAACACTGTCATCAAGTTAAAAAAGTAATTATGAATAGGATTTGAGTATTTGCAAGTGAGGCTTTATCATTATCCTCGAAATGAATCAACTTATGCATATTTAAGGATATTTTAGTATTTCATCTCTCAATGGTTTTTATAGATAGCAGGAATACCTATGTTTAAGTTTCAAGACATTTTTCAGTAGTTGTTACAACTTAAAACCTGTTGTCAATAATAGTTATATAGAGGTGTTCACAAAAAAATTCAGTAATATGCTTTATTTGTTGTTTTCATCTACAATACAAGTGTTGTGGGTAAATATGTTGGATTAGAGATGTTTGTTTTTTTTTTAACTTTAATTGAATTGAGAAGAAAAATTTTGTGTTATACACAGGAAATGTCTGGTAATATGGAATTTGTTCCCTTTTGGGTACTATATTGTATCACAAAGAGATAGCAGGCACAAAAGTTTGCTATTTGGGATGGTTTTCTTCTATGCAGTTGCATCATTTTTGTTTCCTCCCTACCTATAAATGCTCTCTTTTTTTCCACAGAGGGAGCTATGAAACCTCAATCGAATTTGTTGAACTTGTGGGTGCTAACTCCTACCCTTATAGAGACTTTGGCACTCTTAAGATATCTAAAATGTGAACATTGCAATTTTGATGCTGGGACATTGCAGTTGTAGTTGTTTGAGTTGGACAGTTGTGTCCAGGGTAAATATGTTTGCTACAGGTCACTTGTTTTGAGGCTTTGGTCAAGGTTGTTTTTTTGTTTATATCAGGATTGCTTGCTTGGATCTGATAATTGCAATAAGCCACAAGTCAAATTTTATTATTTATTAAATTTTGTCAATTTTCCCATCATCCATGGAGGGAGGTTGCTACAATGTTCTTAGACGGTGTTGTTCATACAATTTAGGAGCAATTCACAGCAGAACAATCTTATAGAACAAGAAATTTCAGCTTTGCGCTCTAGTGTTATGGGCTTCCCACTGAAAAAAGTCAGTAGCAAATTACTCAAGAAAATCCATTGCACGGATGTTTCCATTTTGAAAAAAAATAACTCCTAAAAATTCCAAGCAGTTGCTGGAAACTCTCAGTCTCCCTTTCTAGTGGATACTTAAATTCTGCAATAAAATTTCATCTCTGGAATTAAAGATTAAAATTAGATTTATTCCTTTGCTCCTGTTTTCAGCGTATTTTGGGACCCCCTGTACAGAAAAATCAGAGTGGTGGCATCCTGCATAGGACCATGTCTTCAATTCTATGTATCATCAACTGAACTAGCTTAACTCCTTTTAGTTATTTTAAACTAAATTTTGTGTAACATGTGTTGATAAATCTTCTATAGGATACTCTAGTTTCAAATAGGTCTCATATTAAGCTCATCAAACTCAAATATACGAGCTCAAAATCCTTATGTGCTTTAAATTTTGTTCAGCGACAATTCATTTCTTTAAACAAAAGCTACAAGAACAAAGAGAAAATGTATGTGGTAATGATGTAACTTAAGCATTTGCCATGTTCACCATATCCCAATCCTTTTTTACTCTCTGTTGTAAGCATTCTCTATTGCAAGCATATAAGGCTTTTTGAAATAATGAGTACTAAGTTGTTCCTTCTTGAGCTTTGGTAATTAAAGCCACTCACTATTGAATACCTTTAAAACTGGAGAAAAAATAAAGCCTTATATGCTTGCAATAGAGAATGCTTCTAACAGAGAGTAAAGAGGATTGGGATATAGTGAACATGGAAAATGCTTAAGTTGTCATCACCGTGTGCATTTTATCTTTGTTCTTGTAGATTTTGTTTAAAGAAATGAGTTGTTGCTAAACAAAATTTAAAGCACATAAGGATTTTGAGCTTGTATATTTGAGTTTGATGGGTTTCTCAAGTGATTAAAATGTCTGTGTATTTGTTATGCTTTGTTAAGGTTCTCAAGTCTTATGAAACTTCTTCCCTTTATCTTTGAGCTATAATGGGTTTTTATGAAGCTGTAAAGATTGAAACCCTAATTGTAGTTTGAATGGTAAAAAATGTAATGAGGGTTTTGTTGGGTTCATTTATAATGGATTTTTGATAGTCAAATGTGGCATGGGTATTCCATATATTTTGACCTACTTAATATTTAGATATAGAAGCAGTTAGTTGGAATGATGTGAAATGACATTGAAATTGTTTTCTTTAAAATTTTGGGGTTTCTCCATTTTTGAAATAATCATGAATTGTTTAATGAAGCTTGTTATATATAGAAGTTAAATGTCTGGTATTGCTTGCACACTACTTTACGATTAGATAAATGCTTTTGAAAACATTTATTTGGGAGTTGATATCCATTTGGTTGTCTTCATTTATCATTCATATGCATGATATATCAAACATCTATTGAATGGTGTTTGAGATGATGACAATGATTAAGATAATATAAACAAGGATATATGTTAATGTGTTATCTTTTCTATTTCTTAATGTTTTGGGCATTCAGTGATATCTGGATAATCCTCTTTTTCTTTTCATTGTTGACTTCACTACTTTTGATGATGATTTTCATATTGAAATATTAAAAGGGAATATGGTGAAAAGTTTAAACATTGTAGAGGGCCTTCATTCCTTGATTTAAATACTCTAATGATTGGTGGCTTTGATGCACACATTTTAATAATGATAACCAATTTTTAGTCAAAATATATTGATATGTTGAAAAGGCAATGACAAATGCAAATATTCAAATCTTATAGTCACTATGAATAATATCTTGATATTTGTATGAGTTCAAAGGATTGAATAATAAATTCGAAGGTTCAAGGAGACTCATTGGACAAACTTGAAAGCATCTTAGGTCAAAGTTTATATTAAGTTTGTGTTTGAGATCTTAAAGCCATGAATTCGTAGACACTAGCAAACATAAACTCATTTAATCAATCAAATTGCATTTGCTTCCTCATGTCTAGGGAACCTTGCACATTGGCCAAAAGACCAATAGCAATTGATAGAGATTGCTTCATGTCTACTCTTGTCACAATCATTGTCACTACCAAGCCACATGTCAAATCTCGATTAACTTGAGCAACATCTTACAATTGTGAACTTGAGAGTACAAAGGGTTTGGAAGAAACCAGACAAGTGAATACTAAATGTAAAAGCCTTCTAGATTTCACTTATTAAAATTAGATTTCAAGTCTAGAAGATTTAGATGTCTATGGACCCAGACTTTACATTATTGAAGTTTATCAGGATTTTTTTTGTCTAGTGATGTATTGCATGTTTTTTGATGGAATGAGGCTCTTATATATGTCATGGCTCAGTAGCAGTCTCAGGTTTGTGGTGGCAAGTTTATTTCATGTTTGGAGGTGCCCATGGGCCTAGAATTTATTTCGAAGGAGCTTGTCGATAATTTTCACAATCGATGGAAGCTCGAGTCTTAAGGTCCAAAAGAGTTGACATCAAACACATGGTTCTCTAGATTGAATTTCATTGGTCCTTCGAACCAATAGATTGGATCTTAATGCCAACAATGCAATTCAAATCCTTGTTTTGTACCTTTTGTATAGTGCATTGCATTCAAAAAGAATAAAAGATTTGTGCTTCTTGACATTTATGTGGTTGTTTATTACAATACACTACATAAAAGTACCTATCAGCATGCTCATTGCACATGAAGTGTGATTGCTAGTTTATATAATGTTTGGGCTTTTAAGAAGATATCTTTAAAAGAGGCCAACAATGAATACTTCAAAGTCTTCCATGCTAACATCTTTAAGCTCAATATAGTTGGAGCTTCAGGGTAATCAATGCAAACCTAGTTCTGCGGTTTTTTAAGCAATATTTCAGGAACACATTCTATTGACATATTTGCAGGACATTGGCATCCAATTGAATAAAATTGTCCAGTCCCTCACCATTAGGGAAGGACTTATATTGGGCACAAAACAAACCACTAAAAGTTTGGTGGAATAAAATTTTAAACTAGTTGTGTCCAAGATTAGGCATATTGACAATATATCTTAATCTAATTCTGCATCATATGCTATTATAAACGAAATTAGAATTCTAAGCCAAGTGTTTTGAGGATATTGAATTTCAGCACGGGGTTAGCTTTGGCAATAACCGTTTAGCCAATCAAGGCCTTGGTACTAATCAATGGAATAATGTTTTCTATTTGGATCTATCCATCTCCCATAATTACAACTTTTGATTAACTCTAGAAAGTGAATGTGACAGAAAATTGTGTTTAATTCAACAATATGGCAAGATGGGGAAGGTGTTATATGTTGATGTATGTACACAATATAATAGCTAAGATGTTTTTCCATATCAACTATGGATACCAAAACTATATATGCAATACACACACTCCTTTGTTTTCTAGAGAGAAAAAACTACTTGTGTCTAAGATAGGCTTATTGACATTTAAAAATAAATAAAAAATCTTACATTATATTATATTACGCTAACACTAGTACTCTTTACTAGAAAGTTTTGTTCCACCAAGTTTGTACTAGAAAGTTATGTTCCACCAAGTTTCCAGGATGGGGATGGCAAGGGATTGGGGGAATGGATTTTTGGGATGGCTATATAAAATATAGAGAAATTTCAAATATTTGTATGATAACATTGATAAGGCATTCATCATATACGTTATAGATCTTTAATACATAACATTAGAGTTGAATTGAGAGTTTACATGATAGTTGAACAAATTAGCAAATGTCAAAATTTAATAGTTTTTTATAATCTATTGTCAATGTGCATATGATATATTAATATATTGTATAAAATTAAAAAATACAACAAAATGCCCAAAGGTTGCAAGTTTCAAATACTAAATGACAAAACATAGTATGTTGTTGCCCATAATCGACATATGCCAACAATGTATCAAAATTGGAGTTTGGTTGAGTTACTACCACTATGAGGAGTTGTTTCATCCAATAGAATCGGGCAGCCAATCCTTCTTATGCTTCCTCATCAATCTGGGTGGCATCTTCAGGATCAACATCCCACTATAAAGTTGGAGTATATCGATACTCTAGAGTTTGATGATCTTGAAGTCACGAAGCACTATGCACATCCACCAACTTCTCTGCTTGTTTAAGGGTAAGCCTATTCCTCTTGATAGAGTGGATAAAGTTGTATGTGGACCAATTCCTCTCTACAACAGAGGAACTAGGAACATGTGAAAGAAGGCAAATGGCAAGCATCCTCAACTTTGGTGTATCTTTGTCATGGCATGTCCACCATCCAATAGGGTTAGTTTGAGCTAATGTAGCTCCATCTATCTTCGCCTTTGATTTGCTAAATGTTCGACCACAAAGATTAGTGAAGGAAATCCATTGTGTGCGAAGTATAGTCGACTCCTCACTTGAATACATCTTTCAAAATGCCTTCATTAACTCTTCTTTCACCTCTTCATTATTACAAGAAGGTAAACTCCCAACCTTTGGTGCATACCATTTTGGGATTTAAAGCAAATGCCATATGAAGTGGGGTGTTCATAGTGTTCCAACTCCGCATCACAATGGGCTTAATACGTTACTCATATAATCCTAAATTGGGATTCTTTTTACAAATTGTGTGTTTCATCTACCCAAGCATGTTCTTAAATGTCTCATAAATCTCTCAAAGACTAGGAGAGTCTATATCAGCATATCTAATGACATCTACAACAAGTGAGATGAAGGAGCAAACATATCTCCAAACAAAAAATTTAAAAAAGAATAAGACTCAAAGTCAAATGACAAGTTAGAAACTTAGAAACAATAGAATATTAAAATTAGAAATTTAATAATAAAATCAGAAATTTTTTACCTCACAATAAACCACAAATCATGTCAAAGCATTGAAACTTGTACATTTATGTGTGGCTCAACGTGTCTTCTTTTGGTGAGTTGGATTATAAACCAATTACTAGTTTTGAAAAATCACATTGTATCAATATAGAATCAAACTATAATGATCTTGGATATCTTTTGGTAATTTAGAAATCAATTATGGTGTTCTAGAAATAAATGTGTCACACAATAAGATCTTTAGTTTGTGACTCTACATATATTGAATGCTTATTAGAACTAGAATATGCCTTTACAATGAGAACAATCTTCTTCAACGAGTGTGTGATGGTTGAAACACTACTAAAAACTTACAAAACAAACAAGAACATGAAAGAAAATATTTTTGGGTGATGCAAGATTGTTCGGCCCCTAAGATGCTCATGCATTAGAAGGAGATCTTATCAATCATTTAGAAAAGATATGAGATGGTGGAAAGCAACTTCTCTAACATGATAGAAGTTATTCAAATTCCACATAGAGTATACATGCCACAAAATACATGCTCTAACACAATAGGTCACTACAAAATTCAAGAATAAGAATGCTTATAGAATATTACATGCCCACATGTTATGCACTCCTTACAACAATTGAGGTCCTAAAACTCATTGTTCAGATATATGTCCTTTAATGCTTTCTATCTCCCTCCAAATGATGATGAATGATGTTTGTATAGAGAGTGCAAATAATTAAGATATATGAAGTGTGTTGACTACAAGGTAGCATAATGCTCTATGCACATGAAATATGTAGAAGGACTAGAAGGGCCCGTTCAAGATTAGAGTGGTATGCAGTAAGCTATATGTATTGAAACTTGTTGCAATTTTAATCACAGACCTCTCTATGATCAATAGGCTTGAATGTGAATTCAAATGTTGGGGTGAAGCTTGTATGTTTGTGTACGGTTTAACGTGCCTTCTTTTGGTGAGTTTCATTGCTGACCAATGACTAGTTATGATAAAATCACCTTGTATCAATGTAGAATCAAACTATAATGATCTTGGATCTCTTTTGGTACTTTGGAAATCAATTGTGGTGTTCTAGAAATAAATTATTGTGCTGCATAGTAAGATCTTCAGTTTATGACTCTAAATGTGTTGAATGCTTATTGGAACTAGAATTGCCTTTATGATGAGAAGAACCTTCTTTGGTGAGTGTGTGATGACTGAAACACTATTAAAATTTTTCAAAGTTAATAAAAATGTCAAAGACAATTATGGTCACTCAACACTTCTTGGATTCCATCTTCAAGCTTCATAGGATGCCCCACTCTATTGTCAGTAATTATAATCCTATTTTTATCAATTTTTGGCAAGAATTGTTTAAGTTATAGGGCAATAAATTGAACATGAGTTTGGCCTATCATCCTTAAATTGATGGTCATTTTGAGGTTGTTAACAAATGCCTTGAGAATTACATGTATTGTTTTGTGTTTGAGCAATAGGGACAATGGGCCAAGTGGTTGCCTCTTGTTGAGTGGTGGTATAATACCACTTATCATAGTGCTCCCAAGATGATGCTTTATGAGGCCCTTTATGGTACTCCCCCACCTTCCATAGGTACCTGTATTCCAAGTTCTTCCAAAGTCACTACAATTGACAGTACCTTGGTTAAGTGAGGAAATGTATTGGATCCTTAGGGACAATCTTGCACTAGAAAAAAATTGCATGAAATAGAAGGTGGATCAACATCATAGAGAGCATAATTTTGTCATTGGTGATTGCGTTTGTTTGTCTTGAACTATACAAGAAGATGTCATTGCGGGACAAGTGTCATAAGTTGGGTCCAAAACTTTATAGCCCTTATTAGGTGGTGCAATGCATTGGTGAGGTGGCGTACAAGCTTGAACTTGAACTCTCTTTTAAGATGCATTCAATATTTCATGTCTATTGCCTGAAGAAAGTGATTGGGACTATTACTTGAATTCTAATGGAGCTACTAGCATTGGATGAGGAGGGATCCATATTTTAGAACCAAGGGTTATATTGGACAAATGCACCAAGCACCTTTGTACTTGTTGTATTGATGAGATTTTAGTCCAATGGAGGGGTTTACTACTTGAAGATGCCACATGTGAACCAACCAACATTCTCTCCGAGTTTTCTAATTTCCAGCTTTGAGGACAAATATTTTCAAAGGGGGGGCAATGTTATGAGCCCCATTTTGCTATATGTAATTGATATTAGCTAGTGTTAGTTGGGTGCATATGATTTGTAAGTCACCCATAGTAGTAAATAAGATGTAGATGCATGTGTTTTGTAAGTCATACCACCAGTTAGTTAGAATAAAGTATTTATCCCACATGTATGAGATAGTACTTGTTATCTCTAGTTAGACTCTTTATATTATAATAACTTCCTAACTGGAAGGTAACTTGGATATTTGTATTTGGAGTATAAGATCTATTGGGAGGTTGCCTCCTTGAAGTGGTGTTGTGAAGATAATTTAAAGCATTTTGTTTCTCTCTATCCTACATATTTATGTGTATTGTCTCATTTTCCTTGTAGGTTCATTACATGTGTTTAATATTCCTATTCATTGTGTCACATTCTCATTTGTTGGTGGCGGGCTGTTTGAGCATTTATGAGTGTTTGGTAGTGGTTTTGTATCGAATGCTCAAGATCATGTGAGAGGTGAGCTCTTGTGATATGTAGTAATGAGTGGGTTATCTTTCAAGCATTGGAGGATGAGGCTTTCTCAAGGGTTCTATTTGCTAGTCTAGTGTAGTGTGCCTTGTTTTTTAGGTATGAAGCATTGGCTTTCTTCGGTTTGGTTTGGGTTTCCTTTTAATGGTGGAAGCAAGTGTTTAGTCCCTTAGGGATCTGCTTAAGAAAGGTCAGGTCTCACATTTTAGATTGAAAAAAATTCCTATCATCTTAATATGCAGTTAAAGTGATTCTAGGTCCTAAATGGCTAGTGGACACAAGCCACTTTTGGTCACGAGCTACTATTCTAGTTGAGTTCCATGTGAAGCTTTAGGAGATGATAAGCAATACAACTATGAGATTTTGTGTAGAAGATATTTTATCCCTTAATGCAGTAGGGAATGAGATTATGGAGTCAACTCTAGTGGTGCCCCCTTCTATTTCTTTTACCCCTATGGGATAAAGATGAAGTGACGATGAAGGAGTTTAATACCCTAAGCAAGGATGTAGGGATTTTAATAGACTTATTCCAAGATCTTAGGTAGGTTATAAAACATACATGGTTGTTTCTCATCATCATGGGCTACTAGAAGTCATGAGTGGGTATTTTGAGCTCCTTCCATATGCTAATATTTGATACTTTGTCTTTCTAGGCAAGAAGGGTTGAATTAATTGATGGCATTCATATGTTTGGTCTAGAATCTATTTCTTCTTCTCTAATCATTGTAGAGGTAGTGCTTGTATTGTGGGGTAGCAAACAAGGCAAGATATCATTGGAGGTCTATCTCAAGTGGCATAGTTATCCCACATTGGGGTGTTTTTAACTTTTAATATCTTTGTAGTGTGTAATTACATCATGGTTTTTTGGTGTTTTACAACTCTTTGTGTGTGGTAGTGGTTTTAGGCTATGTCAGTTATAGATTTGGTGTTACTAATGATAGGTGTTTTGGTACTTAATGCACCTTACTTTTTCTAGTTGTTAGTTGTATGCTAATTTTATGGTTCTTCCATGTTGGGCTTGTCACCCTTTTGAGGGTTTGCATAGGCATGTTGTTTATTATATAGTTATTTGTAACTATTTTAGTGTTTGGGATGAGGCCCCATAATAGAACCTCAATATAAAAAATTTAAAAAAAATTATCACACATCTTTAGTTGGAGATTTTTGGAAAATAGAATAAAGAAATATTTAGAAAAATGATGAGATTTGAAGAAGAATTAAAGAAATGGAAAAGAAAAAATAAATTAGATTTATTATAATTATATAACTCAAGGAGAAGAAGAAAAGTGGAGAATTGCATGAGATTAGGAATCAGCCAAGATTAGAAGTATTAGAACCCTTAGAGGAAAAACACAATTACCATTACTCGGGCTTTACAAGGATTTTTGGAGAGCTCAAGCAATGATTAGGCATTGAAGGTAGGATCCTAATCCAATAGAATGCTTGTGCATAGGGAACATGTAAACAATGATAATTATGGTTGAATGAATCAAAATTATGTTAATAATAAGTTAGTGAACTTTTGGGGGAAAAAAACAAGAATAAGAAAATTGCCACTTTGGAAACTAGCAAACTAAACCTATGAGAAACATGGGGAAATAAGTTAGAGATTAGGAAAATTGGGTTTGGAAACATAGGGATGCTGATTTTTAGTAGTTAAACTCAAAAAATTAGAACTTCTTATGAAATCATAATGTTGGAAAAACCTAAGAAGTGAAACCCTAAACCCTAATGTGTAATTTCAAGACTAGAGATAATGAATAGTACTAAATTGGTAAGTGAATTGGGATTACATGATCAAGTTGATTTGTTGAGTGTTGTGCATGTTTTTTACACCTTGTTATATCAATTTTAAATTAGTGTTTTGGGTAGCGTGTCTTTTATATTATTATGATTGAATGTATATTGCTAAGTGTTCATTGGGTCAATTAATATAAGGTCCATGTGTAATTAGATTTTGTCTATACATCAAGAATTAATTTTAGGTCACATATGTAAAACTTCTTCTGTTAATTCTATATTTCTATGAAGTCAAGTTGAATTCTTGGGTTGACCAAAACTTGGTGGAAACCTTGATGAAGGGATCTGAGCAATTAATTTGCAAAAATTATTGTACCAAGATGCTTATGCAATATGTGGGTCAAGACCACATTGTGTAGGTCTCTGTAGGTTCATTTTGCTTTCCCCATATACAATTGATGTGTGGGATAGAGTGGAAGGCTCTTTGATACGTTGCACTTTTGATTATGTACCATATTTTGAATGATACCTCACTATTGTACTTGTGGATTACTTGGCATATTGCCTATATTGTTTTGTATTATGCTATGGTGTACCAATGATTATGTTGTACCATGAATCTTGTAATTCATAGATAATGTTTACCCTATGAGAGAGACTTATTGGCGTTTATAATGTTTGTGACTTGTCACGGAAATAATTATACTCTTGATATATTAGACATAAAGTTGTTTTATGTTGTACATACATTACTTTGTAGTTAAAAGTTAGAAAATTTTGGAGTCATGTTTAGGAGTTGTTACAAATTCTCTACAATAAATTCCTTAATTTTTCTCCTTACGCAGTGTTTTACTATGACATCACCCATGAAGGAAAGGGTCCCACATATTTTGAGTGAAGCACAAGGGAGCCCCATAGAACTCTATGATTGGAGGAAAAGTACTTGCATGATGGATTCTCTCACTTTTAGACACCACATTTGAAAAAGGTTACTTGAACCTTGCATTAGATTTTAGTTACACAAAGTATAATTTAAATTATTTATGTGTTTTTCACTAATGTTTTTTATTAAGGTAAGCAGAGATTTTGAAAGGGCCCAGACCCTGTTTTTAACTAATGTTTAGTAAATGAAAAGTTGTAGATTTATGTTGCATGCATGGTTGCAAGTCTTGTGATTATTCAATACTATGTTGGCCTCATAATGAAGAAACAATTAAGAATATTATGCGGTTGAATTTGATTTTACATCTGTAATAACAGTTAGTTTCTAATGATTGCAGATTTTGAATTGTGTTCGTAAGATTTTGTAATGTATTTGATAATATGTGACAATTATTTAGAAATTGCCAGTTAATTTTTCAGTTAATCATCAAATGATTTTTGTATCATAATATCAATTTGATTATTCTCTGAACTCAGTAGTTATTTGTGAATCATTATGAATGCATAAAGCTTATGTTTAATTGTTGTACACTTATATATTCAATCTTAGTCCTTGTCAATGAATCCACATCCTAGGACGACAAATAATAACATAAATAAGTTAAACAACAACAATTAGAAACGACCCCAAGGGCAGGTTGTGACAAATACTAAGTCATTGGTAGAATGCTTTTGGCTCGTCATTTTTACTTGAACCTTTCATTTTAGTTAGATTTATGTTTAACAGTAGAACGTATAACACTATCAACTCTGTGATTGGTATGTAAATTATATGGTGTAACCATTTATTTTCAATTTGACGTTTTTCAAGCATTTAATACCTGCCATACCATGGCCATGGTGACCCTGTAGAGAGCCATGGGCAAGCCTCAAAAAATTCAGCCTTGTTTCCTCCACAAGTCAACAAAAGCCATCCCCATGATTAGAACAATCAAACAATTGACCATTAGTTGTTCCACAATTAAATCCTATTATCTTTGCAAAATAAAACTGCAAATCCTAGTCAGAAATCCTTGTCTCAAGCTGAACTTCTCTTTTCCAGAAAAAGAAAGTGTTGGCCATATTCTAGTTTCAGTCCACCGTATTGTATATGCACTGCAACTTCATGTTCTTGTTCCAACCATATTGTATATGCACTGCGCTTCAGTATCTTGTTCCATCTGAGACTGGACCTCATGGTTATGATGAAACAAATAACCAAAAGACTTTAAGGTTTTTTACAATGAAATCCAACTGAGCTTATACAGAAAAAACATAAATCCTAGCATGCATCTAAAATCAGGTTCTCAAGTGATTCTTCAGACAAATTTTTATAACAGAAACATTAGAAATTTGGGAAATCTACCTTAAGAATGTGGTAATGCAAATAAATTAGCCTGTACACCGTGTAACATAGCCACTGGCTTGCTAAGAAAAAAACAAATGAAGTTTATAAATAATAAATGGACAAGTATCCTTTCTAAAGAGCAATACATATTGAAATGTAAATATCTGTGCCATGTCTCCCTTCATCTCCATCCTGCAAATCAGTGAATACACCAAGTGTCTCCCCAGTCCATCCTGTTTACCATTCCCTCTGTTCCATTATAGAAAACCAACTTGTGCTCCTCTAACCCCTTCTCTAGTACCACTTGTAAGCAGAAACAAGAAGGAAATGTCACCAGTTTTTGAAGGCAGACAGTGCAGAACGGTATTAAAATTAGCAAAGCAAACTTCTAAAAAACCAAGAATCTTAGGACATCTTTTCACTATCATCTTCTTTACTGTGGTTCACCCCATTAACATTGGAAGAATCAACCTTATTCGGATGTGAAGAATCATTCCCATTTAAATGTGAGGAATCAACTGCCTTAACATCTGGTAAACCACTATCTGTCCCATCAACTGCATTTGGATGAAGAAGGTGTGAAAATCCTTGTCCAATTGACTTCCACCAAAACTGTGAAGGAAGGGAAGAATCTCCATTCTCTGAACAACCCTCAGAGTATAGATCATGATCAATTGACTTGGCAGAAGCTGGATCAAGCTCTGAAAATCTAACTGCTCCTAAAATCCTCTCAGGAAGTTCGGCCTCAGTCTGACTTTCTATTAAAAATGCCAAATCAACAGTCAAACTTGTAATATACCCAAACGCCAGATGCACAATTGCATTGGCAATGATAGAGGCACCAATATCCACATCAACCTCTATAAAATTTTCCCCCTGTGAATACTTACAAGAGACAGCTCTACCAAGAATGCAAATAGCCTGTTCTCCAACAGCTGTTCTTACAATCCAAGGTCCCTTGACAATATTGGCAATCAGCTTGAGGCGGGACTTTCTGAATGCATCATCACCTTTAATAAATTGATCCATGAGAGAACCCTCGGGAATGGGGTCATAAGTGTAAAAATATGCCACTGCAGTGTGGTTATCCTTGCTGGGGACCTGCAGATTGAAGGCCCAAACAAAAGGTTTCTTGTCATTCTCACAACCCTTGCAGGCTTCTTGTAGAGCCCGCCTAACTCGACCATTAGGATGCTTCAACACTTCATGAATCTTGGAGGAGCCCTTAAGCCAATCAAAAGCCAAAGGCTTAAGAAGCCAATGCCCACCACCAATCTTTGTTTTAGAGGTAAGATAATCAGGTCCTCTCACCCGGAAACAGTCCCCGGGAGGAGAGGCCCAGCCGTTGGGGCAATTGTCTAGATCTAGAAGACGTACAGATCCCTGATGCTTGAGCTTTTTGATCCATTCAGGATCATTTTCACACTCAATATCGGCCATTTATGAATCTTTGTATGCAATAGACGGGCAATTTAAACCAATCTTCTTACTGTTGTCTTATAGACAAGCGTTGCAGGAAGTTGTCTTAAGAATTGCTCAAACTATGAAATACACTCCAAGCCAAGTAAAATTCTTTAATAAATATTGCCTGATAGAAAGATACAAACCAGCCAATAACCTAATGCCAGCTTCTGCCTTTTCCTTCTAAATGCTGTACATGTGTAGTTTCCTCAACAGAAGCCAATCTGCCCACTGTGTGTCAAATTGGCTGTGAAAAAATCTCTACAGAAAAAAATTGATATCTCAAATCTCTGTTCTCCCTCTAAACCCAGATCATCAAAATAATCCAGCAGCATAAACGAAATAAATCAACTGAATCTCAAGATCCTCAAACAAACCAACCAATCAATCCTCAGCTTTGTCGCTACAAAATCCGAACACACTCCTCTGGTTTCAAAATTTTATCAGTATTTAAACCAAATCAAACAAAAACATTACTCTTACAAAATCGGTACAAAAAACACACCCCTGAAATCCTTACAGAAAAAATACAAAACACGAAACGATAATTTTCACAATCAAACACCAACCAAAAATAACATGCGGTTTCAGACCAATTTAAAGCAATACTTTTTCCCTCAAACTATAAAAGATCTAAATACATAAGCCACATCTATTCTTCAAATTCTCATCATTCTATCCTTGCAAATCTTATTCTGCCGCAATAAAACCGATCCCAAAAAACAAAAAACAAAAAAAAAACACAAAAACCTATAACCAAAATAGCCGTTTTCGATCTAGGTTAAAAAAAAAAAAAAGTCAGCATGATAATCCCTCTACAGATTCTAAACGATAGATCATTCTTAGAAAAAAAAAGACCCAGAAAAGGCTAAATCAGTACCAAATACATACCTTGTTAAATATTTTCTGATGAAGGAAGTACCAGCACATTTGTGAAGACAAACACGAGTCAAATTTATATCGGTAAAACTGAATTACGCTTTAAAAAATCCAGAGATTGTAGATCTGATCCGTGCGGATAAATATGTCCCTTTCATCGATCTCCCACCACAGCTATCGAGTGCGAACGAGATTTTTGCAGTCTAAAAACTGTGAAAGAAATTGGGAAAAAATGGCAACTAAAAGATCTTGACGCCGAAAAGAATGAACGAAGTCGAAAGTTATGGAGAGGCCAAGAAAAAAAGAAAATGACAAAAACATAATTTAAAAATAAAAAGGCAGTGGGAAACTTTGTCACTCTATTGGTCTTTTTAATTGAAAAATATGGCCCACTAAGAAAGAAACCTTAAGAAATGAAGTGTGTAAGTAATGTTGTGAGATGCTTATTGGATGTAGGTTGGAAGCTTATCATTTAGGGTTGGGACTCCTCTTGCCTTGTTGTTTGTGGGTTGGAATTGCTTGCTTCTTTGCCCTTAGCACTTTTTTTGTGGGATTGTCCATTGGTTGGCTTGTTTTTAGTGAACATTGCTAGTATGTGGTAAGGAAAGATGTTGCATGCATCATTTGAAGAGTATAAATATAATAGAATAATGCATAATTAAAGGTTTTATTAAAGGAAAATAATGTTTTTTTTTTTAAATTTTGGTTAACTGAATTAATAGAAATAAAGAAGTATAATTAATTTAGATTACTTAAATATGTAGAGTTAAGGTGGTAAATTGAGTAAAGTATCATGAAAATTGAATGAGGTGGATAATGATACTTGGCATGATAATCAAAGAATGATGTCAAATGGGTATGGATTTGGAATATATATGTTATCATAGCTTAGTGATTGGATATGCCCCCCTTGGACTCCCGGACAATAGGTTGTATCCATAAGATATAAGGAATTGTTGGAAGAGGGAAAAATAGTGCATTAAAAGTAAATTAATCCAAGCATTTAATGATATAATCATGTAAGTTTATAAACATCTAATCATGTAATTAAATAAATATTGAATCATATAGCAATTAGTGTAAAGAATGTATTATATAAGCACATCATGAATTGGAGATAGTAGCAATGAATGAGAATGTTTCCTCCAACATGGGCAATGAAATGGTGGCATGGCCCTCAGTAAACTAGTAACACTCATGTAAGTATATTGACTACTAGGAAGGATGCATTCCCCCTAATGCACCATCTAAAAGTACAAACACACAAAGGTTGGTAAGGCATTTGGTCCATAGTGATATGGTTTAAGATCAACCCTCAAAAGTCTAGGATATTCTTTTTTAAAGAACATTGTGTAGAATCACTTTACATCCAAAGTATTTTTAGGTTTGTTGTTAAAGTCTTTCAAGTACACACCTAGGCTTGCCCTTTCTAGATAAGAAGGCCTTAGATGTAGAATGGAAGGTGATGGTGGATAAAATCCAAAATAAACTTTCCTCCTTAGTGTATATTAGATCTATCTTTCAGAATCTAGGAATGAGTCCCTAAAGAATAGGTCTCGATCTAGGGATTATATATATATATTGCAATGTATATCTAATAACATATATAAAGAGTATTGTTACTTCCATATATGAGTAATATTATTTACATATATAATAGTAATAAATAAAATAGAGCATCACTAGGATTAATCAAAATGGCTCGCAATCGAAATTTGTTTATAGCAGTTTGGCAAAATGGTAATGGAGGTGCAGAAAAGGAAAGCTCAAAATCAAGGGAAAGATATAAATTATGGCAACTTGGACTATCCACATGGAGGGGCACGAAGGTTTGGAGAGAATATGGTAGAGCACTAGAGGTGTGTGTAAACACCTAAAACTGACTAACGCATTTACGCATCCTTAATTATTCTTCTATATCACCAATTATTCTTCATCGACATAATTTCCCTAATCTATTAATTATTCTACATCATCCATTAATTAGATAGTTTTAATTATTTAATCAATGAACTAAGATTTCCTTTGTTTATTAAATGAATTAATGCAATTCATTTAATTAATCAAATTAACATTTCTTCTATCTATTAATTAAATAAATTCATGCAATTTATTTAATTAATCAAAATCAATTTTCATTTTCTCATCACAAGTAAATAAAATTAATATTTTATTTACTTTCCTAACTATCCATTATCTCATGAATTAAATAAATTCATTTATTTAATTCCCCTAATTTCTCTCCCACAATTTCCTCCACTAATCACTCAACCTAACTATTCAATCAAAAAGAGTTAACTAATCAATCAATATTAGTTGACTAATCAATCAAATGACACAAATGAGTTAACTATTCAATCAAATGAGTTAACTATTCAATCAATTTAGTTAACTCATCAATCAAATCCTCTTGATCGATTTCATCCATTGATCTTTCTAACCATCCTCCACCGTTGACTCTTGTTTTCGGAAGTCTATAAATTGATCCTAATTCAAGCCATGAACAATACACATTGATCGTAAACTTACTCTGTCAAATTATCTTCATAAAATCCATTATCTTATCAAGTTTATTCTACATTGTAGAGCAATTCACATACATTTCATCAAGAGCAATACATCATTTGAGAAAAGAAGATCATTATGGTAATATCATTTGTTGTTTGCATTTGATTATTGTTATCATTTGATCATCTTTTGAGATTATGTAGGATTTGGAATAGGAGCTTCATTGTTTCTTGTTTTAATTTTGTTTTCTTCGTTTATATCTCTACATTTTGGCACATCCAATGGGACCCACATCCCTAAATCTAACAATTTTCTATTGAAGTTGGATATTTTCTGCAGGCAGGTTACAGAAGATTACATTGGATTGATAAACGACATATTTACTTAGATTGTGATGCTTTTGTTTCACATTAGGTTCCTAGTTATAAAATTAGTCACAATCTTTTAGTTCATTTAATTTTTTGTTTTACAACAATCTATAATCTAAAAAGAACAAAAAAATAATTAAACAACAAAATCATTCAAAAAAATTACAAAAAATCAAACAAAATAACAAAAAATGTAATTCCTAGTCTTTCTGTAGTCTATGTATAAATCAAGTCACTTTTGTAGCAAATTGGGTTGCTTTTGTAAAATCAAGTCACTTTTGACTAACCCAGGTCGCTTTTGTTCTGGACGGTGCAAAATCTTATATTTTGGATTTTTATAGCTAATGTTTGTCTGATTTTTGGGATTAATCCATGGTGCAACTTCTTATCCATATGTCAGAGAACAAACTTGAAACTACTAATGTGTTTATCCTACAGGTTCGGTTGTCGAAGACTTGTTTTACTCACTAATCTAGGCACATAATGGTTAACTTAGGTGGTTAATGAACTTTGTATTCTATGTTTGTGGAAAGGTGTAGATGTATGCTCTCTCCATGAACCTAGTGTGATCTTGGAGATTAGAAATCTCACTTTTCCTTTGTGTTTTAGATTAGATCCCAAGAATGAATTAGCATGCGTATGTTCTCCCTTTGCATCAAGTGTGATCATGGGGATCAAAAACACCCAATATCAATATTTCCTTTTAGGAGGTGTGCTTGGGAATTTCATCACCCCAAGGGATGACCTCAACCACATGTTCCAACGTGGTCAATCAAAGGGGGAGAATGAAATTTGTACCCCAATCTAGTTACATCATCATTGGCACAACCTTGGGGCCTCGGGTGATTTTGAACACAACCTTTGATGGACTGGTATTCACAAACTTGAGCCCCTCATACCTTGTATATATTGGGGGCACCCCTAGAGAACTTGTTAAAACCTAGCTAAGACCTCTCGATCGATATATTAATGTGGTGCAAGGGTCAGCAATCAACCCTGAAGTTACCATGTGCCTACTTGAGTTAAGATAGAAGGTTTCTTTGGGAAAGGCATCAAGGCCTCCAAGGAAAGGGATAGGGTGAGCGCTCACCACTCACTCCCTAGATATTCACTCTTGTAAGGTATTGAGTGTGGGCCCACACGAAGAGTCAATCCTACTTGATAATTATAGGGATATGTTAAAGTGATTGTCATGTTTTTTTATGTGTGAAACCAACGAATGTCATTCAACCTGATCACCCTAAAGTCCAAAGAAGCCATTATGTCTTTGTGTTTGTTCATTTTTGGTCAAAAAATCATCCAAAATTGTCAATCATCGCATCTGACTGCCTCAAGTCGCATTTGTCTCAAAATAGGTTGCTTTTATCTAAAAACAGGTAGCATTTGTCCAAAATAGGTCACTTTTTTTTGAAATCAAGTAGCATTTGTCCAAAAACAAGTCACTTTTGTCCCAAAATAGGTTGCTTTTGCCTGTAGCAAGTTGATTTTGTTTGCAACCTAGTCAACATTTAAATTTGGAGAGATTCCTTGTCATATTATCAGAATGTTTGTCAAAGGTTGATTCAATTTGAGATCCAAATCCATCCATTTTCCCTCTTTTCCATCCACATCATTTACATCATCCCCAAATCAAGTCTCATCATCTATAGACTTTGAATTGAGATTTAGTCCTTGATTAAGACCCTTATCTTTCAACCGTCCTTTAATCCTTTAATCCTTTAATCCTAATCAATCTTTGTGTTGTTCTTGGGATACATCATTCCCACAACACCATCCTCATCCATTAAATCAAATCTAATTGGGTCTTGTATCTTGATCTTAATCCCAGATCTAGTCCAAGTCATCATCATTCTTCTAGTCTAATCATTTCCGTTCACATCATTTCTGATTGTCTAATTCCTCATCATCCATAATCAAACCTAAAATCCTCAACAAATCAACCTTTTGTCACATCATCAACATCTCTCATTATATGTCACCCATGACTTGATCTCAAGCCAAGAAGATGGATCCTCACATAGGCATTCAACCTACCTCACCTCATAACACAAGTGCATATGATGAGCGAATTAGATACTCACTTGGTTTCATGTCATATCTTACAAGTGAAGGAACTCAAATGAGCTTGGTCAAGTTAAATACTCCCCCTAAGATGCACCCAATTGTGACACATGGTCCTAGTAACATAAGTGAACCTGAACATGATTATGAACAACTCGAGCATTCATCCAAATTTGTAGATTTCATCAAAAACCTCTAACATAAGCATTTGGTCATGAAACTTCTCATGGATGAGGGAGTGAAGATTCCTTCTCACTTTGATGCATCAAAACAAAAATACCCCAATCATCCTAGTTCTTCATCACAACCCATCACAACCAACCTTCATGACAATCAACAAATGGGTAACATGACCTTCTTATCTCCACCTTCCCATGACCTTAATTCAACTTATGCTTATCAACTAAGTCAATCCTCATCTCTCCTGCCACAAATCTCCAAACCACCTAAGACATCTTATCAATACATCCCAACACTTTCCATTCCATTACAAACCTCACTTCCATCTCTTTCTATTCCTCAACTAACATTTACAATCCCATCTACATTATCATCTCATATTCCCTCTCAATCAATCTCTTATCACATACCACAAGGTCATTCCCAAGCTATCTATTCAAACCCTCTCCACTTATTTCATCACATACTACCTATCAATCCAATCCTTTGGCCACTCATCCTATGACTTCATCCACCATACCTTCATACATTCCCCATCCAAATACTTATCAACAAACCATATCCAATCCTATGATATCACAACCTTTGTCATCTTTCACCCCTCTTGGACATTTATTTCAAACAATACAAGACCAAGTAATGGATGCCCTCAAAGGGTTAGATATTGGGACACAACGTAAACATTTCAAATTTGAGGAGTTTTTAAGTTACCCTCTTGATCAATCAATCATGATGACTCCTTTTCCTCCAAACTTTGAAGTTACTAAGTTTGACAAATATAAAGGAAAAGGAGATTCTCGAGACCATGTCAACCAATTTTATATAGCTTGTCAAGAAGTTGCCTATAGAAACATCTATCTAATGAAACTCTTTCCCCAAAGTTTGGCGGGTCAAGCCTTGGATTGGTTTCAACATCTAACTCCTAGTTCCATCAAAAGATTTCCTCAAACTAGTTAAAACATTTGTCGCTCATTTATCCTACAATGTTGAACATGAGACTACAATGCTAGATCTTTGTAACACCAAACAAAATAATGAAGAAAGCTTTGCCACATACTTACAAAGGTGGAGAGGGCTTGCAAGTCGATATCTCTATAGTGTGATATGAAGAACTTTAGAAACTTTCAAGGGAGAAGGGAACTGGACCCAAAAAGACTTGGATAAAAGGTAGAAGGGAACAAATTTCAAGATCAATGGAACCAAAGCCAAAGGAGAAAGGAGGAAAGAACCAATAACATTTGAGATATCGATAAAAGGCAATGGTGTGGATTCAAGTATCAAGATAATTTCAAAACAAGGTGGAAACCATCGTGGAAAAAAATCAACTCTAAGGATAAAAAGATTTCGCTTCCTAAAGGATTTCATTATTCACTGATGCGAACAAGGTTCCAATTTCCCTAAGACCCCCAGTAAGTTGCATTTCCTTTGCCCTAAAATCGATAGATTTAGCAAATTCTATGACTCACCTTAGTACTTATGCATTTTTCATGAAGTGGGCAAGCGACTAGCCCTCTAAGGAAAAAGTCCAAAATTGGTGCAGAGACCAATGGGGGAAAAATAGGGTGAAATTAGTTTCAAAAGGATTTTTCCTGGTGGAATGCCCTTCAAGAGAAAAAAGAAGGAAATCTTGAGTCAACACCCTTTCTTGATGGATGGGATCAAATTCTATGTAAAGAATTGGGTACCAAACTTTAATCCAATCACCCATAAGATCAACAATACCCCAATATGGATTACCTGCTTTATAATCTACCAATTGAATATTGGGACTCAAGGATTTTAAAATTGATTGGCGATGAGATTGGATCTTTCATCAAGGTGGATGACCAGATTGGAGATGGAGATTTCAGTATGTATGTAAGAATCTATGTTAGCATTGATCTTGAAATCCCCTCGATTAATATTGAAATGATTAGAATCTAGGATTTGGAGACAAAAGGTGGAAGATGAAAGGTCTATAGTAAAATGCAAGAAATGTCATCTGATAAGACATGCTCCTGAGGAATGTAGATAAAAAGAAAAAATCTCAAGGGAAGAGGAGAGGAAATTGAAGGATTCTACACCAATAAATGAGTTAGAGATTAAGGAGGTAGATCCTCCCTTGCTAGGCAATGAAACTAACAAAACAAAAGATGAAAGTGAACCAAGTGTGCCATAGGTTGAAGAAGTAGCCACAAAGTAAGGGACTTCAATCTTTGAAACAACCCTAGATATACTGGGTTGTAATAGGGATTTGGAAAAGAATGATTCAACCTGCCTGCCTTACAGAATGCAAAGGCAGAGCCAAGCACTAGGCTAGACACCGAAAGTGAGTTCTTAGAAGAAGAAATAGACTTATTGGAGGAAAGAATAGTGAGTCAGATAGAATCCAAGATTAAAAAAAAATTAAAGAGTAGGGAAAAAATCCTTAGAGGGAGAAAATCAAATAGGGATAAACTGGAGATAGCAAGGAATGCTAAAGGATAGATGAAGCTAAGATCGAGGAAGGGGGTTACCCTTCCCAAGGAGCCATGAGGCTCATAACATGGAATGTTAGGGGCATCAATGCCTCTAACAAAAGGTACTTGTTCAAGTGTCTAATGGATATGTCAAAACCTAACATAACCATAATTTAGGAAACAAAGATGGAGACAATGAAGATAAATGCAATAGTAGTAAAATGGTGGCAATGACAGGGTCATTTTATGGATGCTAGAGGTGCTTTAGGTGGCCTAGGGATAATCTGGAATCCTAGTACTACAATAGCAAATTGCATTCAAGACAGCCAATTCTAGCAAGTATGTAGAATAAAATGCCTTCCCATGAATCTTAATTATATTTTGACCAGTGTGTATAGGCCCACGGGAAACTCACAAAAGAAAGAAGTATGGGAACAGCTAACTAACATAGTGCAAATAGTGAAGAATGAACTCATAATTGTGGGGGGGATTTCAATGCCACTTTGGATGCATCTAAGAAGAGGGGAGAATCTCTAAGATAACACAAACATAATTGGATTTTTATCATTTCATGGTCTACAATCACTTCTAGGATATAATCCAAAAAAAATTGAAACTATATGTGGACTAATAGGAGACAAGGTTTCATAAACATAGCTGAAAGGTTGGATCATTTTCTTTTGTATGGGAACTGGTCTCCCATCCCCTTTCTGTATAAATGTTCTATTCTTCCACATATGGGATCCAATCATTTTTTACTACTCCTTATATTCCTACTAGACTCTTCCCCCCTAGATGCCCCTTCAAATTTGAAAATATGTGGTTATGTGACCAAGATTTAATAAATAGGGTTTTTAATTGGTGGTCTTCAACTCCAAGGATAAGAGGCACAAAATTATTTCAGTTCTTCAAGAAACTCAGTCACATCAAAGAATAGTTAATATGCTAGAATAAAAACCATTTTAAAAACATTTTTGAAAAAAAGAAAAAGTGGAGACTGATCTTGCAGCTCTCAATGAGGTGATTATTCAAGAAGGCATGGATCAAGAGAGGTATCTAAAAGAAAAATAATTTAAGGAGGGATATGCAAAACTTTTAGCTAGGGAAGAGATTTTTTGGAGATAGAAGTCTAAATAATGTTGGCTCAAGGAGGGAGACAAGAATTCCAAATTCTTCCATAACTCTACAAAGATTAAGAGAAACGAAAATCAAGAACAAGGAAATATGGTGGAAAATATGGATGACATATGTGAGGTGGTTGTTGACTATTTCAAAAAAATCTTGAATGATATAGGCCCTACAAATGATCAAGAAAAAGAGTTTATTCTGAGAAAAATTCCATGTCCGGTGAAATTTGAGCAGAATGAATTCTTGAATCAACCTTTCATAGAAGAAGAGATAAAATTGATAGCTTCCCAAATGGCCCCAAACAAGGCTCCAGGACCAAAGGGTTTTCCTACCAGATTTTATTAGAAATTCTGGAAGATAATTAGAAATGATTTGGTGTCAACGGTAGAAGAGGCTAGAAAGAAAGACACTATGCTAAAGGACATGAACAATACCTTCATTGCACTAATCCCCAAGAAAAATTTAGTAGAATCCATGGATGATTTCTAGCTAATTTCCCTATGCAATACATTTTACAAGATAATCTCTAAAGCCATGGCAAATATAATTAAGGTGCTTCTACTAAACATCATATTAAAGGAGAAAAGTGGTTTCACACCAGGGAGGTCAATCTCTAATGGAATAATTATAGCACATGAAGCTATCCATGCTACAATAAAGAGTAAGGTAGAGAGAATGACTGTAAAACTTGACATTAGGAAAGAATATGAGCAAGTGAAGAAATAATTCCTTCTAGATGTTTTGGAAAAGTTTGGTTTTTCAAAGAATGGATCAATTAGATCTAGAGTTACATTTTTTCCCCAAGATTTTTAGTGCTAATTAATGGCATCCCTTAGGGCTTCTTCACTTCCTCTCGGGGGCTTAGACAAGGGAATCCTGTTAGATCTAGGGCACACAACTGAGAGGGGGGGTGAATCAGTTGTATAAAACTTGCTTCAACTTCAAACACTTGAATTCACTTTGTTAGTTAACATCATATCAATTAACCATTCATCAAAGCATAAAACAAGAACACTGGAGCAGATAAACATCAACACATTTGACACCAAGATTTTTGACGTGGAAAACCCGGTTAAGGGAAAAACCACGGGGTGATTAACCCAAGGATTATTCTCTGTTAGAAGAATAAGAAAAATGGATGGCACATGCCAGTCAGGGCTCACTGCCCGAGCACACTGCTCACAAGGAGGCACACTGCCTACAAGAGACACACTGTCTACAAGATCATAAGTATTACAAACTTGAACTGGAGAATGACATCTTCACCATGTCTGGATCAGTTCCATTTAAGCCCAAGACACACCTGCTCTGCCTTTCGCTCTTTCGCTATATCACACTCATCCGCTTCACAACACACTTCAAAATGAATTCACAAACCTTCATTTATACAAGGCATCGACTTGGGAACAATCATCCAAGTCGGCAATCAACCACAAGAACATTTGCAAGACAAATAACTTATCTGGTCGGCCAGTCTAAGCAAGAACATCTTCATCCGGAAGAACTCATCCGATCAGCCAACAAGAACATCACCATCGGGAAGAATATCTTCAATTTCGGGCTCTACCACCAATGTGGACCAACAACACAACCTCAACATGATCCAAGACACTTCACAAGCTTTCCTGAATGACCAGGTACATCCGCACTTCCTCTATTCACTGGAATCTCTTCTCCTCCTCAACCGGAACTTCAAGAACACAATCTACCGTCACTGTCATACTGCCAGAGGTGCTTCCAGACCTCCAAACCATGAACAAATAGAGATGACACATCACAAGGACATCCCAAACACTCCATCCAATCTGCAAGATAGGACAATGCACTTCCGGATCACACCGGACCTTTTTGTAACACTCTGTCACCTCGGAGCATCTCCCAGAACCGGTTCTACTTGATCAATAACAACTTCTTCAAATCTTCATGCGGACCTCTGAAAACTTAACTGGATCATCTCAAGACTCATATCTATAAACCCTTTAATCCGCATCCTTTGATCCTCAACCTATTGAGTAATTTTACCTTCTTCTCATCACTGTTCTTCACTGTTCCTGATTGAGACTAATTTTCTCAATATCCTCAGCGCACAGCTCATCCAATCCTTCTTGTCAATGCAATATGAGTATGTTGAAATCAATGACAACACTGATTAACCTCATACTTGCAACAATCTCCCCCTTTGTCATTGATGGCAACATATGATGTGAAAAACCATCAAGACAAGATCTTCTCCTTTCTGTCATAGCTCCCCCTATCAGCAACAACTCTTCACATGTCTTCTCTTCCTTTACTGCTCCCCCTTTGATCATCAACCACTTGTTTTTCACATGTATTCTCTCCCCCTTTGACATCAATGGCAAAGGGCTCATACTTGCAATTCTAATACATCAGAATCATACCAGCTGCTCCCCCTTAGTAGCAGCTCCCCATCATCAATCTGGATCACAAGATATGACTGTGATATCCATCGGACTGATGCACATCAGTGCATTCTAGTTTATCACTGGAGGGGCCATGACCCCTAACTTCTCCCGGAGATACTCAAAAGAGTCCTTGGGAAGAGGTTTAGTAAAAATATCTGCAATCTGATCCTTGGAGGGTACATACTCCAATCTGACCTCATCCTTGTTCACTTGCTCTCTCAGAAAGTGAAACTTGATAGATATGTGCTTGGTCTTAGAATGCAACATCAGATTCTTAGAAATATTTATTGCACTTGAATTATCATAGAAAATTGTGATAGGCTCCTCATATTCTACTTTAATGTCTCTTAACATCTGCTTCATCCATAAGATTTGAGTGCAACTACCTACTGCTGCAATGTATTCTGCTTCAGTTGTAGACAGAGATATTGCCTCTTATTTCTTGCTTAGCCAAGAAACCAACCTTTTTCCCAAAAAGAATGCTCCTCCACTTGTACTCTTCCGGTCATCCACATCTCCTGCCCAATCTGCATCTCTATATGCATGAAGAGAGAAATCATGATCTCTAGGATACCATAGACCATACTCAACTGTCCCCTTTAGATATCTAAAAATCCTCTTGATTGCCATAACATGAGATTCTCTAGGATCAGCCTAAAATCTTGCCACAAGACCAACAGCCTGCATTATATCTGGTCTAGTCTGAGTGAGATACAATAGTCCTCCAATCATTGATCTGTACTTGGTCTGATCTGTCTTAGGAGAGTCATTATCTTTGCTCAACTTACATCTGGTTGCCATAGGAGTGTTCATTGGCTTTGAATCTTCCATTCCGAATTTCCTCAACAATTCTTTTGCATATTTGGTCTGACAGATAAAGATGCCTTTCTTTGTCTGAGTAATTTGCAGACCCAAGAAGAAATTCATTTCACCAAGCATTGACATTTCAAATTCACTTTTTATTTGATTTGCAAAAGTTTTACACATACTGTCTTTTCCTCCAAAGATGATATCATCAACAAATACTTCAACAATGAAGATGTTTTCCTTATCTATTTGGAAATATAGGTTACTATCAGCAGTACCTTTGTTGAAACCAATCTGCACAAGATGCTTATCCAACCTTTCATACCATGCTCTTGGGGCTTGCTTCAAACCATACAGTGCTTTCTTCAACTTGCAGACCATATCATCATGATCAGACAATTGAAATCCATCCGGTTGTTCAATGTATACTTCTTCCAAATCACCATTTAGGAAGGCAGACTTGACATCCATCTGATATACCTTGAAGTCTTTGAAGGCAGCAAATGCAAGAAATAATCTGACTGCTTCAATTCTTGCCACTGGAGCAAAGGTCTCTTCAAAATCAATTCCTTCTATTTGAGAGTAGCCTTTGCAGACCAATCTAGCTTTGTTTCTGATTACTTCACCAACTTCATTTAGTTTGTTCCGGAAGACCCATTTGGTTCCAATCACATTCTTGTTTCTAGGTCTGGGAACAAGATCCCAAGTATGATTTTTCTCAATTTGCATCAATTCTTCCTCCATTGCTTTGGTCCAGTTTTCATCATTGCAAGCTTCATTAATTGTCTTAGGTTCAATCTTTGAAATCAGACAGTATTCATTTGAATCTTGAGCAATTCTTCTCCTTATTTGTACCCCTTTACTTTTGTCACCTATGATCTGATCTTCAAAATGATTTAGAGTTACATACCTTGGAACTTTGAGAGTTTCTTGTACTACTATTTCTTGATTAGGATCATTCAAACAAACTTATTCTTCCTGATTTACCGGATCAGTCTGAGTTTGAATTTCAGAGGAGGATTGAGCTCCTTGCACCAGAGAATCATTCTGATCATCTTCATCACATTCATAGAATCTTGAGGGCTTCTCAACTCCTTCATCAACCTTCACATTTGTACTTTCTATCATCTTTCTCAATCTTTTATTGTAACACCGGTATGCTTTGCTTTGAGTGGAGTAACCCAAGAAAATTCCTTTATCACTTCTAGCATCAAACTTTCCTAGATCTTCATCTCTTTTGATGTAACACTTGCTACCAAATACTATGAAATATCTCACAGTGGGAGTTATACCAAACCAAAGTTCATAAGGAGTCTTACCGGTATTGCTTCTGATTTGAACTCGGTTAAGAGTATAGACTGCAGTGCTGACAACTTCTCTCCAAAATATCTGAGGAATATTTGCTTCCATCATCATTGTCCTGGATGCTTCCTGGATGGTCCGGTTCTTTCTCTCAACTACTCCATTTTGCTGTGGAGTCCTAGGGGCAGATAATTGTCTCCTTATGCCATGCTTCTCACAAAAGTCTATGAATTCACCGGATGTGAATTCACCACCTCTATCAGACCTCAGACATTTCAGTTTCAGTCCGGTTTGATTTTCTACCATAGCTTTGAAGATTTTGAACTTCTCAAGGGCTTCTGATTTCTCTTTTAGGAAAGTAACCCACATCATCCGGGAATGATCATCAATCATTAACATGAAATATCTATCACCTTGCATACTCTTGATTCTTGTTGGACCACATAGATCAGTATGAACTAATTCCAATAATCCGATGGAGGACTGATCCTTGCTTTTGAAAGAGAGTCTGCTTTGTTTACCTAGCTGACATTCTTTGCACAAACTATTTGTACGTTTCACCAATTTTGGAAGATCTCTTACAGCCTGAGTATTGCTTATCTTGATGATGTTATCAAAATTCACATGACACATTCTTCTATTCCATAACCAACTCTGATCAACTTGAACAAACAGACAACTTTTATTAGAACCAACTAGATGGAAGATATTACCTTTTGTTTGAGTACCGAATGCAATCTCAGTTCCGGAGCTTTCAAAAATCCTGCATCTTCCATTCTTGAACCGGAGATCATAGCCTTTGTCCACCAACTGACCAACACTGAGAAGATTGTGCTTCAATCTTTCAACATATAGTACATTACCAGTTTTGCTCTTTCCATCAAAAGAAATAGTTCCCCTACCTCTGATTCTGCCAGCAGAATTATCACCAAATTTTACCATTCCTCCTTCACACCTTTCCAAATCTAAGAACTTATTCTTGTCACCTGTCATATGGTGAGAACATCCACTGTCAATAACCCAATCATCCTTTTCTTCAATTTGTGTAGCCAAAGCTCTTTCCACAACCTTATGATTGACAGATTCAGAGGATATTGGATTTTCTTCCTTGATGGCAATAAACACCCATTCATTTCTGGATCTGTTTCCTATCTTTGATTCATCATCTGTTACACCTTCATTATCATCTTCTTCATGAACATAATAACAGTTCTTTTGGAACCTTTGTCTATTAGAATTTGATCTTGCAGTTCTTTCCGGACATCTTGAGGCAAAATGACCAATCTTATTGCAGTTGAAGCATTTAAAAGGTAACTTTCCTTCATACTTACCGGATCCTCTTGGCAGTCTCTTTGCAATGAGGGCTTCAAGATGAGTTGTTTCTGCTTCTTCCTCTTCCATGTCTTTTCTTGCTTGACCATACCATGACAGCTTCCTTGAAGAGTTTTCTCCCAAATCAAATCTTTGTTTGCCTTTCACATAGGCACTGGCTTTGAATGCAGATTCAATCTTAGGGGGATCATCTCCAAACTCAGTCATTTCAAATGCAACCAGTTTTCCAGCCAATTGCTCTCTTGTGACAGTTGTATGGGCTCTGAATTCATCAATGGCAGCAACCTTGATTTTGTAGGCAGCAGGAAGGGATCTGAGAATTTTGCAAACAATTTCATTTTCATCCAGAATTCCACCAACATTCCTGATTCCACATACCAACTCATTCACTCTTGGCATGAAGGTAGTGATGTTTTCATCATCTCTCATCTTCAGTCTTTCAAATTTCCCTTCTAGACTTTGCAACCTTGCACTCTTAACAAACTCATCTCCTTCATGCAGAAGTTCTAGTTTGACCCAGATCTCATATGCAATTGGTAGGTCAATAACATTTGAGAGCTCTGAATCATTCAATGCGCTTAGAAGAGCTTCTTTGGTCTGCAAATTGTTTTCAGCATCTGTGATTTCATTCAGTGTTGTCAGACCACCCTGTGCAGGTACATAAGCCTTTGTGATCATAGACAGGTATGCTTTTCCCATACACTCCAAGTGACATTTCATGCGACCTTTCCAGAGCGAGAAATTAGTTCCATCAAACTTCAGAATATCCTTCTTGTATGACGACATCCTGGATCTCCTCAAGCGGTTAAGCTCTTTTCAGAGGAACTTGGCTCTGATACCAATTGTTAGATCTAGGGCACACAACTGAGAAGGGGGTGAATCAGTTGTATAAAACTTGCTTCAACTTCAAACACTTGAATTCACTTTGTTAGTTAACGGCATATCAATTAACCATTCATCAAAGCATAAAGCAAGAACACTGGAGCAGATAAACATCAACACATTTGACACCAAGATTTTTGACATGGAAAACCTAGTTAAGGGAAAAACCACGGGGTGATTAACCCAAGGATTATTCTCTATTAGAAGAATAAGAAAAATGGATGGCACATGCCAATCAGGGCTCACTGCCCGAGCACACTGCTCACAAGGAGGCACACTGCCTACAAGAGACACACTGTCTACAAGATCATAAGTATTACAAACTTGAACTGGATAATGACATCTTCACCATGTCTGGATCAGTTCCATTTAAGCCTGAGACACACTTGCTCTGCCTTTCACTCTTTCGCTATATCACACTCATCCACTTCACAACACACTTCAAAATGAATTCACAAACCTTCATTTATACAAGGCATCAACTTGGGAACAATCATCCAAGTCGGCAATCAACCACAAGAACATTTGCAAGACAAATAACTTATTCGGTCAGCCAGTCTAAGCAAGAACATCTTCATCTGGAAGAACTCATCTGGTCGGCCAACAAGAACATCTCCATCGGGAAGAATATCTTCAATTCTGGGCTCTACCACCAATGCAGACCAACAACACAACCTCAACATGATCCAAGACCCTTCACAAGCTTTCCTAAATGACCAGGTACATCTGCACTTCCTCTATTCACTGGAATCTCTTCTCCTCCTCAACCAGAACTTCGAGAACACAGTCTACCGTCACTGTCATACTGCCAGAGGTGCTTCCGGACCTCCAAACCATGAACAAATAGAGATGACACATCACAAGGACATCCCAAACACTCCATCCAATCTGCAAGATAGGACAATGCACTTCTGGATCACACCGGACCTTTTTGTAACACTCTGTCACTTCGGAGCATCTCCCAGAACCGGTTCTACTTGATCAATCACAACTTCTTCAAATCTTCATGCAAACCTCTGAAAACTTAATTGGATCATCTCAAGACTCATATCTACAAACCCTTTAATCCACATCCTCTGATCCTCAACCTATTGAGTACTTTTGCCTTCTTCTCATCACTATTCTTCACTGTTCCTGATTGAGACTAATTTTCTCAATATCCTCAGCACACAGCTCATCCAATCCTTCTTGTCAATGCAATATGAGTATGTTGACATCAATGACAACACTAATTAACCTCATACTTGCAACAGAACCTTTGTCACCTTTACTACTCATAATAATGGTTGAATCCCTTGGTAGGCTCATACAGGAAGAGAGACATCTAGGTAAGTGGAAGGGAGTTAGGGTGGTGCCCAACACCAATCCAATCACACATCATTAATTTTTCGATGATGCACTCTTGTTTGGTGTAGAATGCAAATGAGAACCAAGGGTCAAAGCATTATATTGCTACTATCAGGCTTTGGATCAACATGTTAATTAGAGAAAGTCTAATGTATTCTTCTTCAATACAAATTTGAGAAAACAAAAGGAGATAGCACACACTCTAGGATACAAAATTAGTTCACTTCCAAGAAAGTGTCTTGGCATTCCTCTATTCTCACGTGCAAGTAAATCTCTACTCTAGGAACCTCTCATCTCAAACTGTAATGCTAAAATGTTATCATGGAAGAGAAAATGGTTCTCAATGATAGGCAAATTATAATGCTTAAGGCAATCATATCAGCAATCCCCATCTACATTATGCTCTACCTTAGATTGCCAAAGAAGACCTATGGCATCATCAATCAAAAAATGTGGGACTTCTTTTGGAAAGGAACCTCTGAAGACAAGAAGTTCTGACTACAAGCATGGGACAAAATATGCAGTCCAAAAATGGTGGGTGGAGTTGGTCTTTGAAAATGGCCAAGTCTCAATATAGCTTTAAGGGTGGAACTGGTCTAAAACTTATACTCAAATCCAAGTGGGCGAGAATTTTATAGAACAAGTATTTGGACTCCTCAAACCCCATGAGGATCCTCACAATGGCTAATCCTCCCTACGGGTCTACCATTTGGAATTATTTACTTTCATGCACGAACCTAATCATGAAACATTTGACATGGGAAGTAAAAGATGGGTGGCGAGCAATGTTTTGGGAGGACTCATGGAATGGCAACCTAGCCTTGAAAGATCTACCAAACTTGGCAGATGCTAGGGATATTTTGGTTAATGAGTGGAGCACCATGTAAGAGACTATTTAATCATGATCAAGCGAGATGGATGGCAAGAGTGGTAGTGGAAATCCCTATAGGATCTAGATATTCTTGAGACACAAAAAGAGAGCTTGATGGAAAAACTTGTTGGTAGGAAGGTTTTCATATTAGAAGGGGAAGATTGCATCAAATGGTGCAGTGCGAAGACAAGAAAATACAATGTTAAGATTGGATAAAAAATAGAAGAAGATTCTATGGAAATGGAGGATTAGCCTATACACTTATGTTGGAAGAAACAGTGCCTCCCAAAGGTAGGGGCCTTTTCTTGGGTGCCACTACAAAAGGGAATTTTAACAGGGGACAAATTATGGAGATTGGGTTTCAATGGTCCATCTAGATGTATGCTATGTAAGGATAATGAGGAAACCACATATCACCTACTCCTAAGCTACAAATTCACTAAAACATGCTGAAAAAGAGTTTAGGGAAAATTAAATTAGTCTATCCCTCTTCCCCAAGATATTTGCTCATTATTTGTGGCCTAGCCAATCCTTCACAAAACAGCTGTGTTCTCAAGTATCTAGACCATATTCCCCTCATTGGTGATCTAGGAATTGTGGAAGGAGAGAAACATAAGACTTCCAAGATAAAGAGTTGACACATGTGACACTTTTTTCTACAAAGTGGAAATTACCATCAAGTAGAAGTGGTCAACAATGTAGCCAGAAATCTATCACTCAAGAAGAGCTCATTCACTGCTTTAGATAATGAAATTGAAAAATCTTGGATGGGGTTAGTGGTTCCCCCCATTTATGGAGTGGCTCAAAATCATCCAGCATTTAACCTAAGAATAGAGGCAAGGTAGACACCACCTGATGTGGATTGGCACAAACTAAATTTTGATAGAGCAACTAAGTGTAATCCTAGTCAATTGGGGGTGGGATCTATGTAATAAAAAATTAGTGCAGTGGCCAAAAACTATCAAAGGGAATGAATATTGAAGCTAAAGCCCAAATATTATTACTAGGGCTTCAAACATGCAAAAATTTGGGACTATCTAAATTCCAAATTCAAGGGGACTCACAAATAATAATTAATTCCATTAAAAAACACAGCTCCCCCAATTGGAAGATAGGTAACATATTGAACCAATGTTGGGAATTAATCAAACAACTTCAAGAGTATACAGTTAAACATGTCTACTGGGAGGCCAATGAAGTGGCTGACATGTTGACAAATACAACAATTAGCATGAAGAGAGACTATTATAATGTCATCTCCCCAAGCACATCGTAGGATTTAGCATCTGATCTACCAGCGACACTCACACATTCAAACTAAATAAATAAAAAATGGTATTTTAAGGAACTACAACTAATTTACATCATGCTAGAGAAGTACAACACAAAATTAAGGTTTTAAAATTTTGAAGATGACACTAAGGTGTATAGGTATGGGAAATAAATCAAGTAATGTTATGTCATATGTTTTTAGCAGAATAGGAAAAATGGACTCCATGGTTTGTTTGAGAGCCAAGAAGAGACAAATAACATTTATAGGAGTGGTTTCAAATTGTAGATTGAAGAAAATCTTCAAAACCATCTCGGCAATAGTACTGGTCTTGGGAGACATGTTCTTGATCACAACCCATAGATACAAGGTCAACACAAACATTTCTTCAATGCTCATAGCAGTTTTCTTGGACTTGGGTGAATCGAACGAGGTTATTAAGGTGGTGCAGAATCTTTAATCAAACCCAAGTGATGTTGTGGGTTGAAGAAGATATTGGATGACACAGTCTTGGATTTGGGCTTTCTCCCTAGCAATAAAACATGGCCAATGATATACCTGTGATACAATGGCCTGTGGGCTCCTTTCATAATAGTGATAGCTGGGAAAAATAAGGAGGAATGAAAGCACAAAGCAAATGGGGAGCTAAAGTTTTGAAGGAAGTCAAGGGTGCTACTCCTTCATAGGGAAGCAAGAGGGTCCTAGTACTAAGACAAGGAGTGTCATTATGATGGCACAACAACCTCGTAGAGTTTGAGTACACCAACCTACCTCCCGAGAGGATACTCTGATATTCACCAAATCCTAGAGTTGTGATATGTCCTTTACAACCAAAACTAAACCTTTGAAAGAATCCAAGTTATGATGTAGATCTCTTAATTAAACATGTTTTATTTAACCCAATGAGTTTACATTTTTTTAGATATAATTACCCTGGTTGGGGACCAAGGACCCATAAAAAAGAGGCTCAAGCCTGTATGTTTTTAACATCAACCCACTACAATTAAGGGTCTGTAACATATTATCTCAAAACTACTTCTACTCTAACTTTAACATTGTACAAAGAAGAGCATTAGCCCCATTAACAGGGGGGACAAAACCAAACCACCCACCAAAAGACCAAAGAGCCAAAACCATCATTATTTGTTATGTGAGTGTAACTTCATAGTATGAGTTGTCAACATCTTTTTCTTTTTATTCTTCACCTCTACCCATACTTCGTTAGAGGGAGGGGGAGAGGCCATGATGTCTGAAACATTTGTTGTCTCTTCATGAGCGGAAAGGGGTCCACAAAGCCTGAGTGACTTCAAATCTGACACATTGCCACTACCTACCCTAGCAGAAAGCGGTTCTGGAGAGGAAGCTAAACCCTTATCAACATTCTTCAACTTCTGTGAGGAATCCATATCAAAACTATCCATATCAACTGAATCAGAAACTGACAAACTTGACTTAGAAATCTCCTCTATTGGAGTAAGAACCACTTTTTCCACTGAGTAATGGCGAGCATTGGCATCTTTCCACCAAGAGGGTTGGCCCGCCATCTTATGTTTGGAGCAATTTGAAGCCAAATGACCTGTCTCAAAACACCTACGACACCGAAAAGGTAAGCCCTCGTAATCCAACCCTTGTCTCCAGCTATGTCTAGAGGTTCTAAGAGTAATATCAGCAGGTAAATTTTTTGAAATATCTATCCACCAAAATACGAGCATAAATGGTATGAAGGAAAGCCGAGGAGCCTTCATCCACAGCCAAGAATTTCCCCAGTTTGTTTCCTATTGCCTTGAAACAAGGTTCCAGCTAGATATGGAGTACAAGGTTTGGGAGATGAACCCATGTTGGAGTGATGAGAACAATTATGAAATAGGGTTAAAAGTAGGGTGCCATGGTTTGAGCATGAGCATATGCCCATCCATGCACCATTGATAATCACAGAGAATAGTATTTCTATCTTGAACACTATCAAAAGCCACAACAAAAAAACCATGAGCACAAGGGTAAATTTTGACATTACCTTTTAGTAAAGGGCTCCACATATCCTTGATCCATTTGTGCAGACCAGCTAAGCTAGGCCAAAACTTGACAAATCTGTCGATCAGACCATTTTCTACGAAATTTTTTTCATTCAAATCAATTTCTTTTTTAACTTCATTGACAAAATCTACTGCTTGTGACTCAAAGGCACATTGAATCTGACAAATCCTCTGAAGAGCCGCGTTGTGACCAAAGCATCTTGGCATAGACCTGTCCACCAAGGAAGGATGAACACGGTCGTCGCCAGAATTAGTCAAGGGGACAAAACAAAGGGTTTCAGGCACCTCCTGCCAGTACTAAGCCCGCTCCACACAGGGGGCATCATTTCCCTTGTTCCCCTTCCTTCTGTCAGGGTCCATTTAAAGCCTTTGCATTGGAATTCCTTTCCACAACGTGTTCTCCAGAAGCTCCCAAAATTGCCATCTACTGAGAAGGGGAAGAAGCCGCATAATTTCAGGTAGAGCCTTCATAGATGCCCTCCACCCCATCATCTGCCCTCTGTGATTTCTTCTAGGCATGCAAAAGAATTCGCAATCCTAGCTTCCTTCATATTCGGTAACTTATCATTCCAATGAATTTACATTTTCACTTGTGTTAAAATCTCCACACATTTGAATTCCTATGATCAATTTGTATCATGAGAAAAAATGAGAGCCACTCCTTTCTTACCCTATACCTCATCCTATATGTCCAACACACCAAATTTACAATTTGAGTGTGGCACGGAAAACAATGCAATAAGTTTTGCAACACAATGCCAAAAGATGCAACATTTTAAATCACAAGGGAGACTATTCATCCCATAATTTAAATCATCCAATTATGGGTTAAAATGCAAATTTTCATTCCTTTCTAAGTGCAAGAAAAACCATAAACCCCCAAATTGACCATTAATCGATTGGTTGCAACCTTGGATTTTTTTAATTGTTGAAGGGAAACTTTAAAATTCTGATTATACTCTCTTATCACAAATATGCACAACAACCATAATCTCTACTCAAAATTTTAAAAAAAGAGGTTTTCAATTAAAAAATTTCCATGGTAATGGCTCTTTTTGGCATATTTTCAAATTTTAAAATACCAACTTAAACATATGCATACAACATCTAATTTACAACAATCAATACCTTCAACAAGGAAGCCATGATCAAACCAACTATTGTGGCATGGAAATGGAGGAATTTTAAATTTTAAAACAATGGTAAGAGAGGAAAAATACCTTCCAAGCAAGCTTTTAAAAATGAAAATGGAGAAGTTCTTGAATGCAAATCTTTTACTACACACACACACAAACCTCCACCAAGCATCCACCAATTCAATCACCAACTCAAACAATGAGCAATTACTCTTTTCAATCTTCTCCAATTTTCTTTCCAATGGAGCATGAAGAGTGTTTTGAGAGAGAATAACAAGTGAATAATGAAAAATAGAACTCTAATTTCCTTTTTATGCTCTCAAAATCCCTTTTCTTTTATTTTTCTTTTAAAATTCAAATAGCAATTATTTTAGAATAAAATGAGATAAAGAGGATTTTTCTATAACTTAAATAGTAGTTAACATTTCCTTCCTTCACTTAAGAATAATTCATTTTTCCTATTAACAATTGGAGTTAAAATATTTCTAAGAATGACCACATGATTTAATATAAATGGATATATAGGGGAGACCCTGTGGTGTGATGGTGGGGCTTCTTGCTTATAGTGCCATCAACCAAGGTTCAAACCTCACGGGGTTGCCCTCTACCGCGTCAACAATTGAGGGCCCCCCATGATCTTGTATCTTAATTTACCCACAGCATGTGGAGTGGGGTATTTGCATGTCACCTAGGGGGTACATCTGTGGTCTAAATTTTACCGTTCATGGCACAATGTGATGGTTAAATTGTGGCGTTGTTATCCTTGCCACCAAGGTTCAAACCCCTGTTGGGCCAACAAACTCGCAGGCTTTGAGCCCTGCTGGGCCAACAAGATCACATGCCTTAAATCCTTGCAAGGCCCTTGCTGGGCCAATGAGCTCACAGCTTAAAGTTACCATTCAACCAATGAGCTCGTAGGTTTGAACCACCAGTGTTAATGCAAGCATTCATGCTATGGCGTTCATGCCAAGGGCTGAGGTCCCTCATGTTGTGGCTTGATGCAGAGTAGGGATAGAGAATCTTGTGACAACTCTAACAAATCAAACTTTCAAGGTTTGAAACATTAAATGGTGGGTTTTTGGTCTCTAGACCTCAATCCTCTAGTAGCCCTCACAAACTGGTTTTTCTATCATAACTACCTATGCATACTCATATCCAAACTGTAAAATCATTTTTTAATACCCTTTTTGGCCTTACTAAACATACCAAGAAATCAGATAGGGTTGGTTTGAAATGACAGGTTCAAATCTTGACTGTCCTAGTCCCTAGGCCTAATTACTTGAACAAACTTGGTAGCAGCAAATTGGGTTTTTCAGCCATAATTTTTATTGCAGACATAGTATTAAGAATGTAAACATAGTTTCAAACACCCATTTGGACCTTATACAACATATCTCATAATTAAAGCATGTTACTTTGTACGGAAACCTTCAAAAATCGATTTGTTTGCTCACTATTACCCTAATTAGGGTTTCAGACCTGTTTGCAGTAAAATGGGCATAACTTGCTTGAAACACAATGAAATTGGATTCAATAAAAAGCATAAGGAATTAGACTCAATTATCTTTTATTTCCAATTGGTCTCACACCATGAAACGACCGTACAAGGTTGTACCAAGCTCTGAAACAACAATTTAACGTTCAGAAATGTAGAAACAAGGATGTCTTTTATTGATTTCACTTCAAAAATGTAACCCCCAACCTTGGTTTCAAACTCCAAGACTTATTTAAACATGTACGAACAATTTTCAACTACTTTTTGAGTTACAACTATCCAACTTCCCTCATTTACAACTTATGACTCTTCATATTCCATGTTTTGCAACTTTTGACAACTTGTGCAACTTGACACTCCAACACACCTAGCAACCTAATATGGACTCCAACACACATAACATAGTCTTAGATGACCTTATTACATAAAACCAACATAAGAAAACCAAAATCACAACTTGCACTTAACCTATTGAACCTAAGGTGCTCCTGCACCGTGGCCTCACTAGTTCATAGTTCAAGTCAAAAGCATTCACTGATTAAAAAAAATTTAAAAAAAATGGATATATAACTCACACCACAATAATTTCCTTTTCAAAGGACAGTTAAATATGTGTAATTCTTTCTCCTAGGAATAAACTAATGAATAAATATTTATCCACTAAAGCAATCATTTTCTCTATCATTATGAAACATTAAATGTTTCTAATATAGAAAACGCACATTTCAACATAATTAAAAATGCAAAACAATAAGATAGCACAAACAAACACAAATGATCAATCAATTCACGAGTTTGCACGTGACAAGTGAATTCCTGAATTGCCACCAATTCAGATCCAAAATCACATAGGGATAAGAAAGATTCATCTCATACTTGAATCGAGTGAGATAAAGGCTAACAAATAAGTTTACCCAATGTGAACATCTCCAATATAACCACCATTGGGGAAACTTGGTACCTACACAGTCAAGTGAAACAACAAGCATACCTGCACTATATATAATAGTTGAAGCATAGCATAAGCACCCAACGTGGCACAATATAATATGAATCAACAAGGTATTACATAAAATAGGAATCATCACAATGATCAATACCCAATCATTATAATAATCACATCTATATAATATAAGCAAAAGTAGTTAAATAGAACACTGTGGGTCCAACGAGTGAATTTATAACATATGCATCTATAGTCAGAAATTAAGATGCCAAAACAAAAATCCCATCGAAAGAACATTGATGGAAAATTATAATATCATCACTAATAATAGTATTGGAATCAAAATAAAAGTCAACTATGACAAAGGCACAAATGACAGAGGCATTACATTTTAGGTCTCCTAAAACTAGATGGCATGATTGTCACTACTTGTACATTCTATGTGTGATGACATCACTTCAAAGAAAGGAAATTCTATTCTATAATTTACTATAAATTAGGAGTCTAGAGCTTAAGAATTAGGACTCGTGTAATTGTAATTTTGACTATATATTTTGACTTAGAATTAAGACTCCTATGATTGTAGTTTTCTTACTTCTAGAATCTTATAATGGTATTTTTGAATCTTTGATAACATTTATTGTAATTTAGTTTAATTCTTTGTGGATAATGTTTAAAATTAGAATGATTAAATTGATGGTCCAAAGAGCCTTACCCGTCATAATATAGATAGATATATATTTTTTTCCCATTCATCATTCTTTCTTAATTAACTTGTTCAAGTATATCCACCATTGTCACAATGTAAATATCACTAAGACCATTTTTTAGTTAACAATATAAAATCAATTGTTGCCCCAATTTTGAATAAAAATACTAGAATGCATTAGTGTCTATTCTTAGATACTACATCTCTTTGAATAAAGGATTTTTCTACTACAACTTCTAGAAGACATAACTTCTTGATATAGATTCAAAACCAAGTATCATTTTTTTGAAATTACATAATTTTTTTATATGAATGCAAATACACAATAATCTCAAATTCCAAAGGTATCACCTAGGTGACACCTTGTCTCCTTTGACCATAATAATATGATTCCAAGCCCTCCAAGGTATCACCTTAGCAATAGCTTGAGGCATCCCTTGAGCAACATCATTTCACCTTGTCCAAGGTAACTCCTTAGTGATAGTTTGAATTTTTCCTAGGGCAACATCATGCCATCATTTCCTCCAAGATATCATGATGGAAATAGCTTGGTGCACCTCTTGCAACAACTTCCTTTCACCTCTCTTAAAGTATCACCTTGGAAATAGTTTCTAGAAACATCAAGGACCATAGAGGAAGCACTTTCACGATACATGGTATTAGAATCAAATTTGAATAGAGTTCCAAGGTGAAACCCCTTTCCCAAGAGCAAAATTTCTCTCACCATTTTATAACTTTCTTTGGTAAAGATCGTTAGTGTATACATTATCTTGCACATGGGTAAAATACACCTGGTGTTAAGCCTAAGGAGTCCTAGTTTGTTTAAGTTAACTTGCTACCTCTCACGTGTTTTGTGGAAGTAACTTGCCATCACTTCTTGTTAGTGGGAGTCAACTCCATTATTCTTGGAAGATAGTTCTTCCAAGATGTCTATATGTACATCATTTCACCAGTTAATACATGGTCGATTACATCCATTCTCGTGCTGATCAGTTGCATATTTTTTGTTTCTCACAACTCTGTAGGAGCATTCAATTGCTTGAATTTCACAACTCCATTGATGCTTTCATTTTATTCAGTCTATCCCAGTTCCAACATGGTATAAGAGTCGAATTGGTTCATTTGATGGTCTGGTATATTGCATGGTTTATTTTGAAACAGTGCTGCATAAAATCAAAAGGTCCTTTTGTAGGCAATTTGAGGCAATTTGCATTTGATCCAATTGAAGGATCTAAGGTGAGTCAACACACATGAGGAAATGAGGTGACCTAATTGAAGCCTGGAGGTAAATTAAGGTAACTTTTTGAGGTTTGTTGGAGGTGTTTAAGCAGGCCGGAACTGGGCACGAGGTGTCTATGTAGGCCCAATTTGGGTGATCCACATAGAAACAACTGAGATCCAAAGGAGAAGGCAAACCACAAAGGCGTAAGGTATCTCTATTTTGCAGGGCGTACCTCTGTGCAACAAGGCATTTTGTATGTGTGCAGGGTGTCAATATATTTCTAGTAGGAGGTAGCACTATTACCAAACATTTTAGCCCCTTGGCCAAATGGTGTGGTCGCACCCAACCAGAGGGGGCTTAACTCCAGCTTTAAGCCTCCCTTATATTTTTCCAAACTTTAGCCAAAGAATTTTTTAAAATTTTTGAGTGCATTTTTTAGGCAAGATAGGCAAATAGTAAAATTATTGTATCATTTGATTGACAACTTAAAATTGAGTGTCATTTTTTGTGAAAGTGAATAATTTTTTGAGCCCGATCCATTGCATACAATTTCATACTATCATTATAAAGTGTCATTTTCCATTCCAGTTGGACTTGCTTATGCACTGAAATTATAAAGTGCCAAATTTAAGGGGATCTCATATTGAATCACTGGGAGGGTTCCTTTGTGTTGTGTCTTGTACACATCCACACTTCTTTCTGCATTTTCAAGTTTGGGGGGAGTAAATTGAGCAATTTTTTTAGGATTGTTCATACATGCACTAAACTTATAAACTATCTTTTAATGTATCAATCTTGGGGGATTATACATGCATTTTGTAATCAATGAACTCACATAAAGTTCCAAATTTTCTAAGGGGTAATCTATCTAAGTCACTAAAAAAGCGTATAACAAATCATCCCTCTGTCATTACTTTGGAAAAAGGAAAAATTACAAGTCTTGGTGCAATGATATCCTAGAGCATTGTTGATGGATTCATCTATTGCCACATTTGTATGGGCTTATTCCTGAACCAAGTACGCATTGGTAGAAAATTGCATGGAAAATTAAAAATGATCATGTCTTAAGATTAATTGGTTTAAGTGTTAGGGACTACACATCGAGGGCTCTGTCACACATTAAGTGCATTCACACTCTCTGGACCACACTATGGGAAATGTATGGAGATCCCAATGAACCTCCATTCCCAGATGATCCCATTATGGGCATACATATTTCACTTGATGATGTTGATAATACCTTGTATGACAATGATACTGAAGAGGAACTTGCTTATTGGGAAAGTCTTGAATGTGTTGATGACACAGAGACATCTCCTCTTGCTTCTCCTCTCTCTACACCTCTAGCATTGGTAGCTATTCTACCACCTCCCCCTGCCAATTTGATAGACATCTTGGCTTCTCCACATGCTACTTCAAATTCTCTCCAGCAGGTTCACACTTGTCCTTTTGATCAACGATGTATCATCTTATCAGACATCCATCATTTATTTGTAGAATCTCTCATAATCGATCTTGATGACAACATTGAGGACATATGTATTCTCTTTGATGACAGTTCTTTTGCCCATTACAGGGTTCAGAGAGGCTTCATTAATAGCTTCCAAAGATTCTTTACAATACGACTTCACATGGGATTTGGATTATAGCCACATATCATGTATTGACATTTGACACATCACTTATTTGGATCCTTCTCTTCATTAGTTTTCACATGAATTTGAGAGGTCACTTATTTCAATTACGTTTGGGACACCTAATTTGGTTGTGACTCATTTCAACATCAGCATTGGGAAACATGAGTAGCTTCTAGAACCTTACATCTTGATTCCTTCATACATTCCACTTGAGTGGGAATTTAGTAGTTTGATAGCTCAGGGTTTCTATCTTCTGAAAGGAATAGGCATCATTTGTTACAAAGGGACCTACTACATCATTCACCATGTGACTTTCTTTCTCTTCGTTGTTGAGGCACACATGTGCCCTATCTTGTAGGGATTTTAGGAGTATAATCTTCAAGGGGTCTACTAGTTCTCTTCATTTTTTTTTCTCTCTTTTGGAGGGATTTTTTTCCCACAAGGTTTTCTTCCTTTCTCCACATTATGAGAGATAGCATTGTACTTGGGTACCTCATTAGGCCTAGTTACCGGGACCTAATTTTTACTTTGTGCCCACCTAAGCTATGCTTAAGGGGGGTGTTAGTGTATATATTATCTTGCACATGGGTAAAATACACATGGCATTAAGCCTACTTAGGTGTCTACTTAAGAGTCCTAGTTTGTTTGAGTTAGCTCGCCACCTCTCATGAGTTTTGTGGAAGTAACTCACCACCACTTCTTGTTAGTGGGGGTCAACTCCATTGTTTTTGGAAGGTAGTTCTTCCAAGATGCCTATATGTACATCATTTTTCTAGTTAATACATGGTCGATTACATCCATTCTCGTGTTGATAATTTACTTGCATATTTTTTGTTTCTCACAACTCTACAAGAGCATTTGATTGCTTGAATTTCGCAGCTCCACTGACACTTTCATTTTGTCCAGTTGATCCTAGTTCCAACAAAGACAACATGCGCTGCCACATCATTCATCTTACTAACAAATAATAGGTTTCTAACCAAACTAAGGATGTGTAACACATGAGAGAGTCTTGACTCTTGCATCTCTAAAAAGAGATTAATTTTCCCACAATCAACAATCTTGTGAAATGTATTATCACCCAAGAATACTTTTCCACCATCATAGCTTTCATATATAGAAAACCACACCTCATGTGGATTCATGTGGAATGATTCTCCAAAATTAGTCAACCATACATCATCACTTGCATGTGTAACAAAAGATACAAGAAACACATCTCTAGATTCCTCATTAGAGATCCTTAAATCAAAATCATCATAATATTCCTTCTTAGCCTTCTTCACTTTGTACTTTTTCTTAATATGGCTAGTCTTACCATAGTTCTAGAATTTCACCTTTAACTTTCCAAGAGACTTAAATCTTTCCTTTGACCTGGATCTCATGCCTCCCTTCTTTTTCTTGTTCTTCTCCTTCAAATGACCTCTGACGACTAAAACATCTCTAGTAGACTCCATGGATTTGCTCTTCATTTCTTTAGACAACAAGGCTTCAACCACTTCCTCAAGTTTTAACATAGAAGTGGTGTTGTTGATCACCATCACAAGGTTACTCCACAAATCTAGCAATGAACAAAGCAAAGTAATGCATTGACCATCCTCACTTATCAAGTGACATTGAATGAATCCAACTAACTAATAAGGGTGTTGAACACATTTAGATGCCTATTCACTAAATTTTTTTATCTAAAAATGATTGAGATGATCAGATCAGGAAGGTCCTATAACTAGACATATGTTGCAAGTACACTTTTAGAAAATACAAGGTCCCTTATAATGGTCTTTAAAATAATTGTGTGTTGTTACAAGTTCACTTCTAGCAAAGAGTCTTTAACAAAGTTGTGGGGGTGTTGGAAGCTGTTAAAAGTGGCATGTTAGCTATTGAAGGTGATTGTTATTATGTTGCAAGTCATTTGGAAGTATTCCTTATGTTGGGATCATTATTAAGGCATTCCTTATGTTGGGATCGTTATTGAGAGTGATTCTTATTTCCTTTGACAATGTCATGAGTGCTCGAAAGGATGGAAAATAAATAGTTATTTGTGGATATTGACTCCATGGATATTGGGTGATTTTTAGACATCAACATGATGTGTGTTGAATCAATCATGCATCTCAACACTTGCTAAAATTCATACTTGGGAATGTGGCAACAATTGAAAGTACAAAGAAATAGAGGAATGCGTAAATGAACATATTTTTTCATACTAGCAATGTTTGGCAGACAATTATTATTTTCCAGCAAACATGCACCTTTTCCTAGGCAATGTTGAGACTTATCTAGTTAACATGTGTTTCTTCTTGCAGCTGGGCAATCCAATTAGAGAAATGATCATTTAGTTGCAATGATGACCTACTCATTATTCCCTAGTGTCACAATAGTTTACATATTCCAATATGGGTGACCTTCATGATTTAGAGGGTGGTCAGTTAGAAACCGAAGGGATTGTTCTTGGGATAGTTATCAAAGGTGACCATTCAATTGCTAAGAGGAGTGATTACTATGTGGAAAAATGGTTGATCTTCCTAACTATGTGCATAGAGGAGGATTTAAGGAAGAAATGAGGATGGAAGAGAAGTTCAATTTTCTTAGGAAAGATATTCTTATGACTAGTTCAAAGAGGGTAGGAAGTGTACAAGGTTCTTGTGAAGCACAAGAACATAGTGGACATAGAGGAGGCTATTTGAATTGTAAGACAACTCCACTAAAACTATTTAAAATGGTAATCTCCATGTATTAGCATTGAATTATTGAATGGGATGCTTGTAGCATACCCTTCTTAGAGTTTTTCACCTATTCAATTTTTCTTCAATTGAATACTTGTGTCATAAGTTAATTACATTTTGTGTGTGCCCTATTTATTACTTATTTCATTTATGTTAAGTCAAATATTTATGTTGTTGCAAGTTAATAATATATTAAGACAATGTTGGCGTTTCAATTCACACCTCTGGTATGCGATTTGGAAACGGACAGCTATGCACAGATAAACTGCTCTCCTATTAGAAGGGGGAGTTCCCTTTCTTGCTGATGTTCGCTGAAAAGATAACTTGAATGAAACTTCGCCTATCTTCTTTTTGATTCTCAGCTGCAGAGCATAAGGTTATAAAACTCTAAACGCTGCAGAAGAGGTTTTTCCTTTTTAATAAAACTTCTACTACAACTAGCATAGACTAATGACGCTTTCAACCTCCTGAGTAAATTCAGAGCAAAGGAAGTTGAAAGTGAACGGGGAATGATTGTTAACACAAAAACTCAAGTAGTTTTCCTCCAGATTCACACCACAAGACTAAGAGTACTTTAATGATGAAAGCTGAAAATGAAAGCCACAGAAGCTACACATCTGACGACGAAAACTTGATGAATCGATATAGAATATCAGAGCAAAGTAGGCATGAGATTTCTATTCAATATTAGAAAGTTTAATACAACTCCAGGACAACAAGACTGCAACAAAAGGTAGGCATATAGTAAGCGATCAAACACCGGAGAACACTGAACACAAAGTGAACAAACACCTGGAATAACAATGTTTGCAGGCTAGAATAGGCACAGCAAATTTGTTATCACAAAAGTCATTCCTTACAATGAACACAGATTGAACAAACACTTGGAATAACAATGTTTGCAGGCTAGAATAGGCACAACAAATTTGCTATCACAACTACCATTACAAACAATGGGCAAGGATGCCCTTATTTATACTAAAATCAAAGGAGTAGGAAACCCTAAAATCTCCTTGATTAACCCTAACTTGCCAACTCGCAAGCTTTATTACTATTCTAAGACAAAGATACAATAAACAAATGCTTTAATTCAAAAAAGATTCCAATTATCACAAGGTGATTTCTTTCTAAATATAGGATGGATGAGATTAGGATGAAAGCACATGCTTTAAAACAAAAAGCATATGTTTTAAAGCTGCTTTCTTTTGAAATGCATCCTCATCAACATTCTTGCTTTTTGGTGATGTCATCCGTTGATATTCTTTTGCTGATTTCTTCTAAAAAAGCTGATTCTGAGCGAAAAAAGCTGGCACATGGGTTTTGTAGGCAATTCTGTTTTGAAGCAACCCAGATCGTCAGATTTTGAAAAAGCGGAGATTTTCTCGAAAAAGTGGGAAAAAAGCAGTTTCCCAAAAAAAAGCACAACTCCCAATCTTCAAGAGGATGATAATCTGGATGGACCCATCTCGACGAAAACTGAAAAAGCTCCGGTTGGATTTCTAAAAAATGATCTCCTTGAAACAAGGACCCTGAAAAAGCAAGCCTCTCTTCTTCCTCAACCCGAATCTATGAAGAAAACTGAAAAAACACCTGGTTTGGGTCTTCGAATCTTCATTGAAAGAAAAATAAAATCTTTCCTCTGGATGCAACCTGCAAAAGATAATGAAATAAAGAAGACAAAGCTTGTCTTTCTAAATCTTTTGGTCGAAAAAGCAGCTTTACTTGTGTGAGAAGAAAACTTCATCCTCATCCAAGAAGAAAGCATCTTTTAAAGCATAAATCCAAGTGGATGTCTTCGAATAGGAAGAATCCCTATTTTGTAAGAGCCTATGGCTTCATGTGCAAGATGACAAAAAATATCTTTTTTGATGATGATGTCATTGAATGCGCGAGTTGGAAGAAGTGTTAACAAAATTTTCTTCATTTTCGACACTTCAACACTCGTTTTGACTCAAATATGACCTGTCTCTGACTTTGACAAGGCGGAAAAATGTCAATCATGAACTGAAAAAGCTAACTAATCCTGACATTTTGGAGATTGATCAACTGAGATTCCATCCCCTGCCTCCGTTCGATGATCTGACATCGTTTGACCAAGTTTGACCTCCCGAAAACTGCCAACGGGCGAAGATTGGTAACAAGGCATGTCGGAAAACACTGAAAACACAAAAATATTCTAACACTGCTCAAGATGGGCGCCCCAAGCTTCTTGGGGCGCCCAATTTCCCAACACTTAGCCATTTTTTTAATTTTTTTCAACTTTTTCAGTTTCTTGGTTTGCGTGCGCGTTCCGGAGGCACAGGACCCCTATTTGGCTGTCAATTTCTAACAACTGGGATGAAAATGAGTCTGATGATCTAGAAAATATGCAATCTTGATGAAAATTGAGCTGATTGTACCTTCCGTTTGCCTCAAAAAACGTGTCAAACTGATCAACACTGAACCGGAGCGGACTGACGGAAGGAGATTTGCGTTTTTCGAGAAAAACATGAAAAATAAACTAACACTAGTGAGGATGGGCGCCCCAAGCCTCCAGGGGCGCCCAGTTTGTCAACACTTAGCCATTTTTTCAAAAATTGTCAATTTTGTACCTTTTCTCGATTTCCGTGCCGACAGCTCCTGTTCAATCTTTGATTTCGGTCGTTCTGACGACTGTCGAGGCAGGACGGAGGGTGATCTGAGTAGTCTAAACATATCTGTGATGAAATCCTGGCTTTGACTGACTTTTGACCAAGTTTGACCAAGTTTGACCAACCGGAAAGGAGCTGACGGAAGCATTTTCGACGTTTCTCGAAAAACGTGAAAAAAAACTAACACAGGAGAGGATGGGCCCCCCAAGCCTCCTAGGGCACCCAATTTCACCAGACTTAGCCATTTTGTGATTTTCCAACTTTTCCATTCACCTTGGATCCATCTTGCATCGTTTTGCATGCATCGTCGAGTCGACAGTCGTTTGTCAATTTTGCGTCGTTGAAACAATGTTGGAAACTCATCGAAGAGTTTTGGCAGGTGAACTTTTCTGTGTTGATGACTTTCGAGCTCATGCTTCACCTTGTGAAAAAGCAAAAATGACCCAGTAGAGAAAACTTGGTCGTTTGAAGATTTCGTTTGAACCGCGCCAATCGTGAAGGAAAATCGACCAATGAGAATCGAGCACGACACCTGATTTGGAGATTCTATTTTTAGAAAGTTTTGCCAATATCCATATCTCAAGAAACCCAGAAAACCTAACTCGACGTCTATTTTTAGAAATTTCTAAAAATAGAAATTTCTATTTTTAGAAATTTTGCTTTTTTAACTTTTTGACGAAAAATTTTCTAGACTTGTTTCAAAATGCCTTAATGAAGCAAAAAATTTGGTTGGGTACAACAGACAACATTGTTAAGAGTGGTGAATGAATAGCTAGCTTAAGAATTCATTATTGATGTAACTTTCTAGGGTTATCAACCAAAGGTTTATAGATCAATCTTGTTAGCCATTTTCAAATAATACAATTTTGCACATGAACAATTTATTTACCAAGGATTTTATTTGATACAAATTCCTAATTTTATCCCATAACTTTTTGGTTGTATCCTTTATAGAAACATCAAAGAGCACTAAATCTAAAAGATATAAACAAATAGTAGATCTAGTCTTTCTATCAAGTTTAGTAAAGAAGCCAGGATCCACACATTGATGAATACAACCAATCACTACAAACCATTGCTTGTGATCCACCAACAAGTCTTCCATTTTGAGTTTCCAAAGTTTAAATTTATGCCATTAAATTTTTTTATCTCCATTTTTCCAAAACTGCTAGCTATTTCTCTAACCCTAAAAAAGACTCACCTAAATGCAAAAGAATCCCACTTAAATTAAGACTAATATAGGGTTGAAATTGTCCTTCCTCCCATGGATGAAACAAACTAAAACTATCTCTGATACCAAATGATGGAAATAATACTAATCTTAGCAAACAAATACTTGCACAATAAATAGAACCTAAATATTTCAATAGAAAAATACAAAATTAGCATAACATTTACCCTAGGAAACCTTTTATGGAAAAAACCTAGCAAATAATAGCACCACTCTTATTATATTTATAGTAAGAGATTTACAATACAATGGGAGAATTTGATTATGTTATCAAGGAGATCTTCAACTCACTTCCTTGAGCTATTCTGATAGCATATACTTTTATCTTCGAACAACTATAGTTACTCATTCCAAGCATTCTATATAAAGGCAAGAGAGCAACAAGAAAACTTACTAAGTTTTCCAATAAATGCACCCAAGCGACATTTCCCAAGGCAGACACCCAAGTTTGACTCTAGCACCCAAGAGTCATTACAACCTCCAAAGTAAACCAAAAATGCTCTCTCAATGCAAATGATCAAAATGACTTGTCTTCATATGACTCTATATTAAATTCATTGTATAAGACTTCTAATACTAAATGCATTTCCTATGTTACACACAATAAGTACCTAGGAAAATATTGCACTACGAAAACTTGTGGCATACCATTTCAAGTTGGACCACAACTTCACAAAATTAAATGTTTTATACAGGCCCATTAGGTCATCCCTATCATCCCCCAAAATGCCACAATTACAATTTAAAGGCCTTGGTGGAATCATCATAGTCATTAGCCAAACTAGTATAGACCATACTAATAAAAATGTTCTCTCATTGCAAATGCTCAAAATGACTTGTCTTCATATGATTCCACACTAAATGCATATTATATGACCTCCAATACTAAATGCATTTCCAATGTTACACACAATAAGTACCTAGGAAAATATTGCACCACTAAAACTTGTGGCATACCACTTCAAGTTGCACCACAACTTTACAAAATTAAATGTTTTAGACAAGCCCATTGGGTCATCCCTATCATCCCCCAAAATGCCACAATTACAATTTAAAGGCCTTGGTGGAATCATCATAGTCATTAGCCAAACTAGTATAGATCATACTAATAACAATCCATACTAATATTTTAGGTCAATTAGTAAGATTATAATTATCATTGTAGATACTGGATGCATGGGTGGCTTGCCTCACTTTTAATAGAGTTTTCTCTTGAAATTTGAGTTCTCCAAGATAAATCCCTGTCTTCTTTTATGATGGTTCTAGTCTCTCAAATTCTTTCAAGTTCATAATTAATTACTTTCTTAAAAATACAATTCATAATCTTCTTCTTTTAAATCTATATATGATAACTATTGTATGGCAAATCCATATTTAATTTACTGATCAATTAACGACTATATTGATTCTACCAAGGCCCTTCAAAATTGTGGCAAAAACAAAATACGATAATAATGGATATTCTATCCATTAATTATTTCGTAGTCTTCTTTTTCTTTTTGGTTTTGCAACCATGGGAAGATCTAGGACATGATGTATTTCATTCTTTAAAGCCTCTCTAAAATATTCCCTAATTCAAAATCACCTAATCTAACAATATACACCTAGAAAGGAAGACAAAATTTGATTACGTGTAAATGGATAATTCTAGAATAGAATCATTAAAAAAAACTATACACTAATTTTCTTAGTATGATCTATACTAGTTTTGTTAATGAATGTAAATGTGTGTAGATAGAATGAAGTTAAATTTAAGTTATTTACTAACATTTGCACTAAAATATGTCACTTATAGACTAGCCATTACATTAAAGACAACTCAACCAAAATAGAATCAAAACGAAAAAAAAAAGGATGTACAATAGCATTTTATCTTGGATAAATTTCTCTGTCTTCTCTTATGATGGTTGTAGTCTCTCAATTTCTTTCAAGTTCATAATTAATTATTTTCTTAAAAAATACAATTCATAATATTCTTCTTTTAAATTTATATGGCAAATCCATCTTTAATTTACTGATCAATTAACGACTATATTGATTCTACCAAGGCCCTTCAAAATTGTGGCAAAAACAAAATACGATAATAATGGATATTCTATCTATTAATTGTTTCGTAGTCTTCTTTTTCTTTTTAGTTTTGCAACCATGGGCAAATCTAAGACATGATGTATTCCATTCTTCAAACAATTTATGTTGGACAATTCTAAACGGAGTCTAAAATGTAAAAAAAAAAAAAAAAATTGTACAATAACAATTTATGTTGGACAATTTTAAACGGAGGAATATAAAACAAATTTGGACCATTTCTCGATTTATGCGTGTCAATCCTTTCGCAGGGGCCATGCTAATCTTCTCTCTATCGTTCCAATTGTATCGGATGTCTCCGAAGATATACTATTAGTTCTGTACAATGCTGTATATGTATTGTTTAAACTATTTTCACATAACGAATGTGGGAGTAAAGCTATTTGTAATGCAGGCCACGCCACACCAGACCGTCCTTCCATCCCACGGCACGCCTCGCGAGTAGAGACACGGGTACAAGGCTGCGCTAGTATTAAATATATAAGGTGTTTTACAATTGTGGAAAATATGGGATACAATAATCCGTTCAAATAACAATGGAAATGTAGTATTTTGTTTTGTTTGTGGCCTGTCTTATTGTTGTTAAGGCTTTTTACCTTGGAGAATTCTGTAACATTTGAAGCTTTTGAAAAATTCTTTATATGTCGTTGATCCAACCATCAATGAGGTTTGGTAAATGCTTTTCCATTAGAACTTTTTAAAAGTTATCATTGTTTTTGCATTGAAATTTTATATTAAAATTATCAGTTAAAATATGTGGTCATAATCTTCAAAAAAATATAGGTAATATGGAATTATGTTCCAAAGTTAAATTGGTAAAGTTGGGAATAACAGAAACGTGTGGCTAAAAAATAGAAACAACCACACAAAACAACGAGATCAGACACCACTAGCAAAACAATTGTCAAGTCACTAGTTCAATAGAAATAAATAAAAACCATTACAATTAAGTGGCAAGGGTAACTCTAGTATTGAAGAGGGGCTCTTACCCATAAATATTATCCCACCCTTCACGTGGCAATATCAATGTTTCTTAAGTATTGACATTGATCAAATAGGTTGTTAACATAGCCTAACCCCACACCATCCAAAGGATTCCAGCTCTAATAGTTCTAAGATGTGGTGAATATTAATCTTCCTCTCAAAGCTTCATTGAAGGATTACTAGGATCTAAGGAGTAAAGTTAAGCTAGAAGGTTGGGCCCACTTTGGAGAGGCCTTAGTGTTGCAAATTACTTTTGAGAGGATAAACATCTTTAATCATTTAGAAACCCATTGGTATCAAGAGTTTGAATCATAATTGCACAAATAACCAACCCTTTTGGCTTAGCACCAAGGAATGAAGGGACTCCATTCTACGAAAGTCACATGGGGTTGATCTCAGTCTCATTCCTTTAAAACATCACGGACCTTTACATCCAGCAAGACTTGATCCTTTGTGGGCTCTTTATGTGCCATTCAACTTCACCAATAGATCAAAGATCACTTAACCTTATGAATAATTTTAAAGATACAGAGAATACTAACAAAATTACATTTATCATTATAAAAGGAAATGCTAAAGCCATAAAAGAATCAAACCTATTGCTTAAACTTTATAACATAAAGTGCATCTGTTACTTTACTACATGTATGGAATGTACTATCAAATGAGAGATGTGCTTACCATCAAATGCCACAAAAGTTGATCTTGAGCTATCCATTTTGAAAAGGGAACTCCCATAGAGAGCACTAGAGAAAAATTTGAATATCATGTTACAAAAGCGACAGGGCTACCAGGAGTTGTGCAAGGCCTATGTGAGATATTTAGTTTGGAACCATTAATAAAATTAACTATCAACACCCACTATGTTAACGAATCATTAGTGATGATGGATAGGGATATTTGTCAGAAGTAGAAAATTGATTATTAATAAAGCAATAATTAATTTAGAAAGAGAAGGAATTTAGCCATTTTGGATTTCAGCAGTTTATCCATATAATTAGGTGTCAAATTTTGATGTAACTTGTATGTAGTAGTGATACGATTTTAATACATGACATTTTAATACACTAAGTGCACCTATACATTGTATGAATAGAGATTCTAGCTCCATAGTTAGGATCATTTTTTTAATTCTAGCAATTGTATTAGCCTTGGTAGTTCTATATTTTTATGATTGTTTACAGAATTACATTTATCATTATAAAAGGAAATGCTAAAGCCATAAATGAATCGAACCTATTGCTTAAAGTTTATAACATAAAGCGCATCTGTTACTTTACTACATGTATGGAATGTACTATCAAATGAGAGATGTACTTACCATCAAATGCCACAAAAGTTGATCTTGAGCTATCCATTTCAAAAAGGGAACTCCCATAGAGAGCACTAAAGAAAAAATTGAATATCGTGTTACAAAAGTGACAGGGCTACTAGGAGTTGTGCAAGGCCTATGTAAGATATTTAGTTTGGAATCATTAATAAAATTAACTACCAACCCTCACTATGTTGATGAATCATTATTAATGATAGATAAGGATATTTGCTAGAAGTAGAAAATTGATTGAGTAAAGCAATAGTCAATTTAGAAAGTGAAGAAATTTAGCCATTTTGGATTTAAGTTGTTTATCCATATAATTAGGTGTGGAATTTTGATGCCACATGTATGTAGTAGTGAGATAATTTAGATACATGACATTTTGATACACTGAGTGTATCTATAAATTGTATAAATAGAGCCTTTAGCTCCATAGTTAGGATCATTTTTTAAATTCAAGTAATTATATTAGCCTTGTGAAAGGAAGCTAGGTGTGCGGAAAACGCTTCCTACACTAATCTAATGAGGAGAGGGCTATGCAAATCCAACTTTATCCTAACTATTACAGTAATGTTAAACCATTAACATGAGATATTGCAGCAAAACACAAGAACCAGAAAGAAGATAGAAGAGAGAGAGACAAGATATACATGGGGAAAACCCTTACGGGTGAAAAACCCCACACTCCAAAACACAGCTCAAATGTATTACAGTAAACAATAACAGATTACAATACAGTTTCAGAGCCAATGCTCTTTTAGGAGTCTTCGAATGTCGAATCTAGAGATATTTCAGCAGCATAACAGTACTTGTACCAAAGTTATCTATCTCCCATCCAAGCACCTATTTATATAGAGTTTACAAGGCAAATATGGAACCTTCTAAAGATGGGCGTCCATCTTGGACTCATGCCCCAAAACCCACGCCTAAGGACACTTGTCCAACATCCCATCCCAAAGTGGGCGCCTGGTCCCAAGATAGGTTACGACAGATGCTCTTACACACCTTACAGCTGTCATAGAATTCATCATACACTAACTAAAAATATCATATTCCTCTTACATGTCATAACCTCCCTTGACCGCCCAAAGATGCCTTTCTCTCGTGCAAAGATACTCACCAACACTTGTCATTAATTAAAAATCATTTGATAAAATATCATATTCCTCTTACATGTCATAACCTCCCTTGACCGCCCAAAGCTGCCCTTGGACCCCGCAAGGGGCTACGCCCCTTGACCCTGTCTTGGGGGCGCTACCCCCAAACCCCCGTTAATTATTCAAGGGGGAAACCGTGGCTGCCAAAGTCACCAAAATTTACCCTGTTGCATATACACAAGGTGCTAACTATGCCAACTCAACATGGGATAAATAAATACAACATTAGGAATTTGCAAAGGCTAAGACACCTTAATTCCCAACACCTTGGTAGTTCTATATTTTTATGTTTGTTTAACCACTAAAATTAAATGTGATCGACTATATTTGAAGTATTTAATATAATGTGTTGGGCTTATTTTAGCTCTTAGCATTATGTTATTTGTCGATGCTTAATCTATTATAATATTTCACTCTTTACTTTTTATATTCCAATGCAATTATGTTGTATTAAGTTATATTAGTAGTTATTTATCTTGTGTTTAGTCTCATGAATTGAGGAATTAATCGAAATATTATGACGTATCACCATAATTTCTACTTTCGTTTCTTCTTTTCTTTCCCTGTTTTCTCCACCTAATTGTTTATAACAAGCATTCGAATAAGGGAGTTGTCATTTATTTGGAGGCTACTTTGAGTGGGAAAATCTATTAGAGCTTCCCATTGTCACCATTTGATGTAGTTGACCATTAACTACTAATTAATTCCCACTTCTCGTCAGCTTTAGACATTCACTTTTTTTGGGAGATTTTGATGTGAGTGCAATTTGTGGAATTGTAACTACTGTAGTGGGTTATTTAAGAGTTTTTTTTTCTTTTTCAGGATAGTAGTTTTTGTTTGTTAGAGGGGGTATTGTTGAGTTTAGGTCTAAAGAGATTTTTTTTTGGGGGGGGAGACAAGAGAGATCTAGAAGTATTTTGAGTCTGACGTAAAGGATAGTGGTTTTTGTTTATTAGAAGGGTTGTTGCTAGGTTTAGGTAGAGAGAGTTTTTTTGGGTGGGGAGATAGGAGAGATCTAGAAGTGTTAAGTCTAGTGTAAAGGAAATATTAATAGTGTTGTATGTTTATTTGTTGTCGTAAAGATGCTTATATGTTGCTGTAAAGATGCTTATATGTTGCGTTAAATTTTCTTTATATATCTGATCATGATTTGAAACATTTTTGTATCTATTTGGAGTCTACTTGCAAGAACCAAGGATTTTCTGCATCATTATCTCATTGGGGGTGCATATATTAGACTACATATCAAGCAACCATTCAAGAAAACAACAATTATCATTTAGACTAGGGTAAGTGCAAGATAATGGGTCCACATTGAGGGGGGAAATGTGGGGCTAAAATTTGTCACATGAAATGGATACTTGTTCACTAAAACTCATATATCTGCTTTCCAGCAATAGGTATTTGTTATGGACCAAACACTTGAGCCTAAGTGGATATTCATTATGAACAGAGGCCCATTTCTAATGGATATAAGTTTCATGTGGGCATATGAAATAAACAAATATCTATTTAGTAACACATATCCATTATGAAAAGTATATGTTATTTTTTCCCATGTCCTTAGGTATTTTTCACGATGTATCATAGCGAACAAAGTGTAAAAGGTAGAGATGAATGGATATCTTCCTTTGGTGACCACTACACTGCCCAAACATTGCCTCCTCCCTCCATGACTGCAAGCTATGATTTTCTAAGGTGGGTAGTCATTTTTTAGTGTATTTTTAAATCATTTTCAGGTTTTTTAACTTTTTTAGGGTTAAAATTTAGATTTTATGGATTAGGGTTTATGGTTTATTGTTTTAGGGTTTATAATTTTAGTGTTTAGGGATTAGGTTTTATAATGGGTTTATATTTTTAGGGGTAAACCTTGAAACTGTAAACCCTAATCCCTAAACTATAAACCATAAACACTAAATCATATTTATTTCAATTCATTATAAATAAATTTAAATAATGGTAAAATTTATATGTAAACTAATTTTTTAAAGAAAAAATTATTTAGGATAATATGGTTAAACCCTAAATTGTAAACAAAAAAATTATTTAGGATAATATGGTTAAACCCTAAATTGTAAACTCAATGTTGAACACTCAAAGTTGTAAGCTAAACCTTTAATGAAAACCTTAAACCTTGAATTGTAAACCCTAAATCCCAAATGTTGAATCCTAAACCTTAACCCTTGAACCCTAAACATCAAACACTAAACATTGACTGTTAAATGAGAAACCATAAACGATGAATGATACGTGTTAAACCTTGGACCATGAACCCCAAACCTTCAACATTAATCCAAGAGCCCAAATTTTAAAGTCCTTATCACTAAGTCTTGAGCCCTAAGTTTAAAGTCCTTATCATTAAGTCTTGAGCCCTAAGCAATAATGCATAAACCCTAAGCCCTTCATTTGAACCTAAAACCCTAAATATTAAATGATAGATGCTAAACCTTGTAGTAATAATCCTAATCCCTAAACCTTGAAACCAAAACCTAAATGTTAAACCCTAGGCCTTGAGCCATCAACCCTAAAAAATGAACCTTAGTGTTGAACCTTGTACCCAAACAACTAAACCAAGAACCTTAAACCTTAAAGCCTAAATATTGAACCTCACACATTAAAACCTAAACCATAAATGTTCCACACTAGGCCTTGACCCTTGAAACCTTAAATATTGAATATTAAAAGTGGAACATGTTGGGTAGTGGGTATTCTCTCCTTCTTTGGGCTCAGCTAGACCCATAAGGGTGTTCATAGAGGTATCCTACAGAAGATTTACAATAGAGAATGATGTGCCAAACTAGACCTTTATAGCTGAACCTGATGTATGCTTAGCCCCAAGATTTGTCACTAGGATAAAGACTAACTTGTTGTATATGACCTATTCTTAAGTGGATAATGATGTCAATGCAAATATGCACATGATTCTTCAAGGTAAATGACTATTACAATTCATTTAGGTAACTCCCTGGTTTATGCAACTAAACCATGAAAACATGAAAGAAACTAGTTGAGTGGCTAAGACACAAAAGTGAGTGGCTGCTGTTCAAAGGTAGTTTCTATGGTAATTTTTTGTTTTAGAGATTATTTGTAGTGAATTTGGCAGAGAAAACATAATGGCAAACACTCATGCATAGCACATTCTCAAACATTGTAACATCCTAGGTTGGCTGAGACAGTACCTGTTGGGTTCCCACTTGGATTTATATAGTCATGCCTACTCATAGTGGATAGCTCTAGGAACTTGGGGCACAGGCTCCCCCTTACAGTGCACTCACTTGTTAGGCACACCAAGTTCCAAGTCCTCAAGACGCGCAAATCTTGAGGTACTTTTCTATCTCTGCTATGAGCCGCAAAAATGTGGGATGCCTATTAGAGGCCTAATTAGTTGTCCTCTTGTACAAATAGATAGGGGTTTTTAGCTTCTAAAACATAGTTTTTAATTAGAGTTTATGTTCGGGTGGCTATACATGTGGTGATTCACTCCGTTAATGGAGGCTTCCTAGCCTGCAGAGGTTACGCTCTATAGGGTTTTGGGGGAAACATTCGTCGATATAGCTAAACAACACCCATCGTTTGTGACTTTCAGCACAAACGGATTATTTTATATAGCGGCTTGGAATGGCTTGGCTTTAACCCATTGCCACTTGGGTCATACCCCTTCTCACAATGGAAGGCAGGCCCTCTAGAGTTAGCAATAGTTTCTCTTGCACCCCAGATCTGTGGGATAGGTAGGGGGAGAGGATACTTCTATTGCTAAATCAGTTTACACACAATCAAAGCAAGCAAGCCCAAGAAATGAAAAGCAAACACAATGAAGACAAATTGTTCATTTTAGAGCACCAAATCGAAGTGTTTGAGTTGTGGGTTCATTTTAAAATACCAAATTTAAGTGTGCCTACTCTAGTAAAAAAGATTGTTTAAGTCCTTGGACCGATCGAATCTGCAAACAATGTTAGCATGTTTTCAACCTCTGTTCTTTGACAAACAAAAATTACAAGCTGCACCGAGAAGCCATTAGATTTTGAAAAAACCTTATTTTATGCAACATAAACCAGAGGCGTATATGAAAAGCCAGAGGTGATTTGCTGAGATTTAAAAGTGGTTAGGGATTTACCATAAGCAATTACTTACTATGCATAGGTGATCCTCCATCATGCAAAGGCGATTGTCTGTGCTTCAAAGGAGACCTTTTGTTGTTCAAAGGCACTCCAAACCCGAACCTCATGCACTCGGATGCCCAAAAACCAAAGGCGACTGGTTGCTCTTCAAAGGCGACTGGATATGCCAAAGTTGATTTTCTGTTGTGCAAATGTGACTTTCTGTCAATCTTAAAAAAAATTCCTGTAAGCAAAATATGTCAAATTTGTACTCAAAAAGCTTGGAAACAGCCTCATGGATGCAATGGTGCAGTTAGTTTTAGCCCAGCAGATCACCTTTGATAGGTCACATGAAAAACTTACAAACAAAGGTTAGAAAAATATAAATTTTTACCATAAAAACTTGCAAAAACATGAGATTTAATCAGGATAAGTAGGTCCCACCAGGCATGCCAGAATGTATAAACAAAAAATTTGGACAAATGAAAGATAAATCAACAACATGCAATTACCTTAGCCCAAACCTTTACGAATACCTCAGATGATGCATGCATGATTGATTCCTCGAATGGTTGATTTGTTGGTTGCTTAGATCTGTAGCATAACATTGAGATGAGATTGATGCGAGAAAATAGATAGATTGATGGATGAGAGATTGATGGATGAGAGGCGTAATTTCGACAGAGTAACTGTGATTTTGAGTTCATCCATGCAAATGGCATGGTTGTGAGTGAAATTATAAGCAAGTGTGAGAGAATGGAGGGATAAAATTTCCATTTTGCAAGTGATAATTGAATTGGAAAGTTGCTTGTGCAACTTGGGAAAAGAAATGGAAGGTGGAAGAGTTCACTTGAGAGGAAAATAGAAGGTGAGTGAATTAACTTAAGAGATGAAATTATAAGGTGGTTGGAGTGATTTGAGAGATGAGTTGAGATGAAAATGGAAGGTAGGTGATTTCATAATTAAATAATTTAAAAAAATTATTTAAATTATGAGGCATGTGGATTAAATAAATAAATAAATAAAATTATTTATTTGTTTAAATGGGGGAAAGCATACAGTTGTAATGTCCCCTTCTAGTAAGCTCAAATTGATCACAACCTTGCACACAATTTCAACTTACAAAAGAGAATATTAGTGTCCAATTCTTCATTTCTTATCATGATTAGAGTTAATAACTAAGTATCAAACTCATATATTTTCCACAATTGTATTTAAGGCTTATAATCTTTAATCATAATCACATACATTTCATCTCTATACTTGTAGTTATGATTCATATCAAGTTCATACATTTCATATTCATAATCTTTCTCTCATCGTTCCCATGTATTATCTAAAGAGAGTTCTTGGTTAGCCCTATCATTAATCAACCTTGTCTTCCACATGAGCATGGTTTGTTAAGGTGTTAACCATCCCACATAGAGGCCCAAAGGCTTCTCCCAACACCTGAGGTCCTTCACCATTTGGCTCAATGGAACTTCATGCAACACCCGGCATTCTTCATCCCATTGAGAGTCACCTACCATCAGGCACATTTATTATGAGCTCATAATACAATAGGCCCAAGAGCTTCTCCCAACACCCAGGGTCCTTCATCTCTTGGCTCAAGGGACTTCACACACACCCAGTGTTCTTCATCCACTTGAGGGTTACCTAGGTCCAATTTTACATCCTTAACTTAACCCCATACTCATGGGTTGATAAAAGTGATTAAGGATGAGGCTTGAACATCCCTTTTGATTTCATCATGAGTTCGTGAGCCATAATTTATCAATTTGAGATCTTTATATCTCTATTCTTGTTCCTTCATGGAACCTTATTTCATCCTTTACTCATAGCCTCATACTAGGCTTCATTGATAATTCATTTTATACTTATTTTTGACATATAAATGGTTTCATTGCCTTAGATTCACATTATTATAATATAGTTTATATCATTCATATTTACTTTCAAGCATAATTAACTAATGCTTTATTTCATTTCTAATCATGATTTATTTATACCATAATTATATTGTTCTAGTATTATATTTCTTGTTCATACCCATGTAATCAGTTTATGTTATTTACCCATACATTTACATATCTTTATTTATTTACTCTTCATTTATTTCTAAATTCATCATATATTTCACACACTATACATCAAAATACCACCGATATATACTATACTATATATTCAAATGCTTAATTAACACCGTACCTGTAGTAGTTTGCAGACTTACCTTGCTGCCCCTGTATACTCCTTATGCTGCATCGGGGTTTGATGTTGCTCTATATTGAATTTACCTTAGACTGTGTTGTTTTTCCTTCGTTGATTCCTTCTCTTGAATGTTGTTTGAAATCCTTAAGATTCCTTATTCTCTTCTTCCATGATGATCAATGTCTTATGGGGCCAGCGTACCTTTAAATGTGTGAGAGGTTGTGATTTTATTCAAAAGGCACAGCGATTACCATTCGTTGCCTTTCATTTGCCTTTCATTTGTTTTTCTTTATCTCTTAATAAATATGAGATCGGTGCTCTTAAGAAGCTCGATTACCTTTTTTAATATAATTTAAAATATTATATGGATTAATGAATCCATATACATATTATGATTAATAATATTTATTAATTAATTCTATTTCATGTTTCTTATAATATTTAGACAAGTAATATTTATATTATTAATTATATTTATATTTATGTATCATAAGACATTTGTCTTATATATATTTATTATGTGATAATTATATAATAATAATATCTATTTATATTTATTTTTATATTATAAATATATATCATATATAATATCATAATTGTTTTCTTATATTTATTATTTATAAATACAATAAATATAAAATATTCATATAATATTATGTAATATTATTTATTAAATATTATATTATTATTGTTAGAAGCATTCAAATGGACATGATGTTTAAATCTTTAATTTAAACAATGGCTTAATATCGGGACATGACAACAGTGATAAATTAAAATAAATTAAACAAGATTTATTTTAGTGCTAGTGTTTCTGGAAAAAACTGTGTTGCTTTATTTGCATTCTCTTCCTTTCCTCCTGATGATGGATCATGGAGTGTGATCCGAAACGTTGAGACAAAAAAAGCAACACAGTTTTTTCCAGAAACACTAGCACTATCATCATGGACTGTGGAAATATCATGTCTACAAAGATTTATTTTATTTTATTTAGGAGGAAAGAGGGGCTAGATAAATAAATTAAATTTATTTATTTAAAAATGTGAGGGATGGGATTAAATTAAATAAATGTTAGATTTATTTAATTTATTAGAAGAAATGTTAGGATGGCGAAGGGGTTATGATGGCGACATGGGTACCTAGGGCAAAATACAAGATGTTACAAGAGATGGACATTTTTGGGTGTCTACACTAGGTAGTATTCGTAAACCTTTTATTGTCCAAGCATCATGGGCCCCACCATTTGTAGACCTAAAAACTATTGTCTTCTAGCTAGAGCATAGACCAAATAAGAAGCCATGTAGAACTTCTTAGTTTGAGTGACATTTATCAATTGTTCATCAAGGGTGTCACTAATTAAGGTGGCCCAATCAAAGAATTCTTGGCATTTCACTACCTTGACTATATATTTGAACATCCGATTCTAAAATTCTCTAGCATCTTCTTGACCAATGATTCTACTGAGTAGAGTAATGCAATTATTCACTACCTTAATGAAGTCACTTCTAAACAATTTTTTAGGTAATCTAGTTAAGGTAGCTTTTTCCGTCAAAAGCCAATCATTGATTTCCTTTTGGCAATCACTCACATGTTGGTCATAATAGGTTTGTGTTGATTCAAGAGTGACATTGCAATGTTTAGCCCTTAAAGGAATATCAAGGATTTTCTCTATATACTAAGATGAAATTAACAATATTGCATTTCCTTCCCTATCCTGATTTTTCTGTTGATGGGGTCATAATACTTAGCACATGCCATTACCAGGTCAAGGGATTGCAAGGTTATAGGAAAACTTGCAAGTTAAGACAAGAATTGGTTTATTTAGAGGAGTAAAACAAATGAAGTAATAAGATAGATGTAGGTTAGAGGTGTAAAACAATAAAGTGTTTTGAATGATTTAGGAAGTGGTCCTATGTAAGTAGCTTCGGGGTCTATATTTATCAAAACAAGTCTCATGATGAGGAAAACTTTGTTACAAAAGCTTTTGTTTTTTGTTTTTAAATTTTCAATGGTTGGTTGGAGGTGGGGTTGGAAATTTTCCCTTCCCTACCAGCTTAGGCTTTTTTCATCCACTTGGCAATGTGGCATCATTAGAAAGTACAAACAACAAGTTGAATGATATGAGGAAAAAACTACCATGTGAGCCCCCTACTTTTTAAGATCAAATTTTTAGCAGATGGAAGTCATTAATTCTCCATAGTCCATAATGTTGGATTGTGTTGGCGTTTCAATTCGCACCTCTGGAATGCGATTTGGAAACGGACAGCTATGCACAGATAAACTGCTCTCCTACTGGAAGGGGGAGTTCCCTTTCTTGCTGATGTTCGCTAAAAAGATAAATTAAGTGAAACCTTACCTATCTTCTTTTTGATTCTCAGCTGCAGAGCACAAGGTTATAAAACTCTAAACGTTGCAGAAGAGGTTTTTTCCTTTTTAATAAAACTTCTACTACAACTAGCATAGACTAATGACACTTTCAACCTCTTGAGTAAATTCAGAGCAAAGGAAGTTGAAAGTGAACGGGGAATGATTGTTAACACAAAAACTCAAGTAGTTTTCCTCCAGATTTACACAAGACTAAGTACTTTAAAGATGAAAGATGAAAATGAAAGCCACATAAGCTACACATCTGACGACGAAAACTTGATGAATCGATATAGAATATCAAAGCAAAGTAGGCATGAGATTTCTATTCGATATCAAAATGTTTAATACAACTCCAGGACAACAATACTGCAGCAAAAGGTAGGCATATAGTAAGCGATCAAACACCGGAGAACACTGAACACAAAGTGAACAAACAGCTGGAATAACAATGTTTGCAGGCCAGAATAGGCACAACAAATTTTCTATCACAAAAGTCATTACAAACAATGGGCAAGGATGCCCTTATTTATACTAAAATCAAAGGAGTAGGGAACCCTAAAATCTCCTTGATTAACCCTAACTTGCCAACTCACAAGCTTTATTACTATTCTAAGACAAAGATACAATAAACAAATGCTTTAAAGCAATCTGCTTTAAAGCAAAGAAGATTCCAACTATCACAAGGTGATTTCTTTCTAAATATAGAATGGATGAGCTTAGGATGAAAGCATATGCTTTAAAACAAAAAGCATATGTTTTAAAGCTGCTTTATTTTGGAATGCATCTTCATCAACATTCTAGCTTTTTGGTGATGTCATTCGTTGATACTGATTTCTTCTAAAAAAGCTGATTCTGAGTGAAAAAAGCTGGCACATGGGTTTTGTAGGCAATTCTGTTTTGAAGCAACCCAGATCGTCAGATTTTGAAAAAGTGGAGATTTTCTCGAAAAAATGGGAAAAAATTAGTTTCCCGAAAAAAGCACAACTCCTAATCTTCAAGAGGATAATAATCTGGATGGACCCATCTCGACGAAAACTGAAAAAGCTCTGGTCGGATTTCTGAAAAATGATCCCCTTGAAACAAGGACCTTGAAAAAGCAAACCTCTCTTCTTCCTCAACCTGAATCTATGAAGAACACTGAAAAAGCACCTCGTTTAGGTCTTTGAAACTTCATTGAAAGAAAAATAAAATCTTTCCTCTGGATGCAACCTGCAAAAGAAAATGAAATAAAGAAGCCCAAAGCTTGTCTTCATAAATCTTTTGGTCGAAAAAGCAGCTTTACTTGTGTGAGAAGAAAACTTCATCCTCATCCAAGAAGAAAGCATCTTTTAAAGCATAAATCCAAGTGGATGTCTTCGAATAGGAAGAATCCCTATTTTGTAGGAGCCTATGGCTTCATGTGCAAGATGACAAAAAATATTTTCTTTGATGATGTCATCGAATGCGCGAGTTGGAAGAAGTGTTAACAAAATTTTCTTCATTTTCGACACTTCAACACTCGTTTTGACCCAAATATGGCCTGTCTCTGACTTTGACAAGGCGGGAAAATGTTGATCATGAACTAAAAAAGCTAACTAATCTTGACATTTTGGAGATTGATCAACTAAGATTCCATCCCCTGCCTCCGTTCGACGATCTGACATCGTTTGACCAAGCTTGACCTCCCCAAAATTGCCAACGAGCGAAGATTGGTAACAAGGCATGTCGGAAAACACTGAAAACACAAAAATATTCTAACACTGCTAGAGTTGGGTGCCCCAAGCCTCCTGGGGCGCCCAGTTTCACAACACTTAGCCATTTTTTTAGTTTTTTCAACTTTTTCAATTTCTTGGTTTGCGTGCGCGTTCTGGAGGCATAGGACCCCTGTTTGGCTATCAATTTCTATCAACTGGGATGAAAATGAGTCTGATGATCTAGCAAATATGCAAGCCTGATGAAAATTGAGCTGATTGTACCTTCCATTCACCTCGAAAAATGTGCCAAACTGATCAACATTGAACCGGAGCGGGCTGACGGAAGGAGATTCATGTTTTTCAAGAAAAACATGAAAAATAAACTAACACTGGTGAGGATGGGCGCCCCAAGCCTCCAGGGGTGCCCAATTTGTCAACACTTAGCCATTTTTTCAAAAAAATTTCAATTTTGTACCTTTTCTCGATTTCCGTGCCGACTGCTCCTGTTCGATCTTTAATTTCAGTCGTTCTGACGACTGTCAAGGCAGGACAGAGGGTGATCTGAGTAGTCTAAACATATCTGTGATGAAATCCTGGCTTTGACTGACTTTTGACCAAGTTTGACCAAGTTTGACCAACCGAAAAGGAGCTGACGGAAGCATTTTCGATGTTTCTCAAAAACATGAAAAAAAAACTAACACAGGAGAGGATGGGCGCCCCAAGCCTCCTGGGGCGCCCAGTTTCACCAGACTTAGCCATTTTTGTGATTTTCCAACTTTTCCATTCACCTTGGATCCATCTTGCATCGTTTTGCGTGCATCATCGAGTCGACGGCCGTTTGTCAGTTTTGCGTCGTTGAAACAGAGTTGGAAACTCGTCGAAGAGTTCTGGCAGGTGAACTTTTTTGTGTTGATGACTTTCGAGCTCATGCTTCACCTTGTGAAAAAGTAAAAATGACCCAGTAGAGAAAACTTGGTCGTTTGAAGATTTCGTCTGAACCGCACCGATCGTGAAGGAAAATCGACCAATGAGAATCGAGCGCGACACCTAATTTGGAGATTCTATTTTTAGAAACTTTCTATTTTTAGAAAGTTTTTCCAACATCCATATCACAAGAAACCCAGAAAACCTAACTCGACGTCTATTTTTAGAAATTTCTATTTTTAGAAATTTTGCTTTTTTGACTTTTTGACGAAAAATTTTCTAGACTTGTTTCAAAATGCCTTAATGAAGCAAAAAATTTGGTTGGGTACAACAGATTGAATGCTTCTGGATTTGACTGTGATATGAGGAAAAATATCTATCATAGTCAAATCAAGAAGCATTCAATCCAAATTTTTAGCAATTGTTTTGTGAGGTAGGACAAGAAATTTCCTCCACCAACTTAGGAGCTTTTTATCCACTTGACATCATTAGAAGGCACATACTAGATTTTAAGCAATATTGCAGGTTCTAAAAAATCATAGGGCCACTAGCTTTCCTAAAATTCTCGACTAAAATTTGTTGGAACACCTAATTGTAAATATCATGGGATACCAGATTATAAAAAAAACTAATAAATTTTCTCAGCAACACCAACTAAGAGATAGTTAACCCCCTTCATGGGACCATAAGCCTTATTTGTTTACATTATGTTATAATCAAGCAAAGGATGACTTGAAAGGAGGGAGTTTGAGTGACATCAACACCTTTGAAAGTTACCACCACAGACAGATGCATTGGCAAGGACAAGACCTTTCAAATGCAACTCTTAACACCTTTTGACAAAAATTACCTTCTAGGTGTAACTTCAATTTTTACCCACCAAAGACAATTATTCATTTTTTTACTTCAAATGCAACTCTTAACACCTTTTGAGGAAAATTTATTTTTTTACTACCACAAATGTGAGCACAACCTCACAATGGGCAAGGACAAGACCACTTCAAATGTGACAAGCCAACCCCAAAAGGACGAATGTTGCCAAGATGCACCCATCACAATGAAAATTGGATCCATCTAGTTACCTTTTTTCCCATGGGAGACACTAAAAAAAAGCAACCTTTTTTCCCAATTAAATTCATGGAATTGAATTTCATTTATACTTTTGGTTTGTCAAGTCAAACAAACCTCTGTTTCTTTCAAAACTCATGAATTCAATCATTTTTTCCTGAATTCTCTGAGTCATAAGTTGTTTTCAGCTGTATTATCTATAGCTATCTGATTACAATATAAAAAAAAAAATGATGCTTTGCACTTTATTTTGCATGGTATGATACACCCCTACAACTAATACCACTGCCAACAAGTTAATACCACCTATTAACAATTAATAGTACCTTATTTTGCATTTCATGAATTTGAAGCAAACAAAATGAGTAGAAAAATATTAAGTAAAAACAAATGTCAACAAAGACAATAGACAAATGAGTAGTTTCCATTAAATTTAATACTTGGGTTACGTAGCTACTAAAATATGGATCAAAAGTTATCACAGCTATATATATTCATCCTACAGCAATTTTCACTCCACTTCCCTCAATGTCTAACAATAGCCAAATCATTATAACCTCTGAAAGACTCACTAATTTTAACCCCAACAAGGGAATATGAGAAAATAGAGAATAAACAACAGTTACATTCAGAAATGTCAGAGATATTACACCAAGAGGTGTTAGTAACGGCAAATATATGATTGGTCGTCATAGACGTTACACTAACAATCTCCCACTTGAAGTCCAATCATGGATGCAAGAGAGTTGCGCAGAGTTATCCCCCACTTTAGGCTTATTGTCACTGTTGGCTTACTTCTTCTCCTTAGTTGTTGTCCCTGATGTTCAAACACTTGGTTTTGTGGAATCCTATGCATGCTATGCCAAAACCACACCTCTATGAATTTGTGCATATGAAATGCCACTTATCTGCTTATATTGGTTCCCACTTCTCATATTGGGTTATGTTACCATGGTATATTCATGCTCATGTCTGATGTTGGCATACTCATAACATGTTTGCATATTCCTAGCAAATATGATGACATTTGCTTAATGTATGTTGTACTGCTTGACGTCTTCCATGTGGGCAGTTTGGCACAGTTTGACATCTACAGTCTGCTATTGGTATGGTCAATAGATCATCAGTTGTTGATCTTCATATGCTCCGTAATGATCCATGGTTCAATTCAATATTTGTTTTGTATGTTTGGTATAATAATGACATGCTCTCCTAGCATGATTAATGGTGGCAAAGGTATTTATCTCATAATTGATGTTCATATGCTGGTGACATATGTATATTTGCTAGACACATCTCTAGTTTATTATTATTTGTTTGAGGACCTAGTTATTTGATTCGAGTTATCATTGTTCTTCAAATAAAGTTACAAGGCCTTCACTTTATTTTTGCTATATGAACAGGATTCGAGAAAGGTCTTGTGCAAAATTGGTTTAAAGATTGAAATATTTCAAAAAGGCACAATATCTACTTGTCTTAAGATAGTAACCTACTGAACACGTTTGAATGACTTAAAGTAGGGAAGGAGCCATTCATTATTACCGGCCTATTCTAGGGCTCACCGCAAGCACAGGTTTATGATGATATCGGTAAAAAGAAAAAGTTTGGTTTATGTCTTCATTATGCAAAAGAAAAAGTTTGGTTTTGAGCTCCTCTCGAGCTAGGGTTTGACTATTTCAGATCTTATCATGAAAACACATGGAACAACAAACGTGGTAGAATCTTTTGGGAGCTACAGTACTGGCTCATGCAGCAGTAAATGTTTTGGTTTCAGTTTTTTTTCTTCGTTCGGCTGAAACCAGGTAACATTATTACCCTTCATTTAGTTTTAGCATGTTGAAACAGAGACAGATATGACAGTCCTTTTCATTTGTTGTGATGATTATATATGTGCTCTTTTCTTTGTTTCTTCTTTCATAAAAGGTTTATGATGCACGTGATTTGTTGGTTATCCATACCATTGACGGTTAGGGTTCTAAAACTGAAAGAAATTATTTTGAAATGATATTATGATAGAGTTTTGAGGTTACGACCTTGGTTAGGGTTTTGATAAAGAAACTCCATGAATATTCTGTTCAAAAAGAGATTATAAACTCTGGTTAAAAGTCTTACATATCTTGCTCTGTTATGATCAATAACTGATGACGAAATGGGTATATGGCAGAAAAATTGTATGACAGTTATGGAACCACCATAAATGGTTTTACCTAAAAAAAATAGAGAAACACAATATATTTTTGTAAATGATATAAATATGTTACTCGTATAATGTGAATAATGCAATGCGTAAAAACAAAATTGTTCATGCATTATTAATGTTATATTAGTATGGAGTAAAGTGAAACAGAGTATCCCTCTATATGTAAATTTTTCATGTGACAGTTTTGTTAAAAATGCCAATGAGGAAAGTTGTAAGCCAGTGAGGCCTGTAATCAGTGAGATTTTAAGCCAGTGAGGCACTTTTTCGAGTGGTTTTATGCCAGGGGCTTTCCACTCAGGACAAATCTCTGTGTCTTTAATTTCTATGGTATGCTTTCAATCTGCTATTAAATATTTCAGTTTCATACTTGCACATAATCATACATATTTATTTTATTCTATGGTCATTTGCATTTGATCAAATCAGTTGAAAATATTTATTTGGTATTCACATCAAAATCTACAATTACTTTCACTAAAAGAAAAAAGACATCTAAGATACTGATTCACCCCCCCTCTCAGTATCTTCACCACTCTAACAAGTGGTATCAGAGCCAAACCCTTTTGTCTTTAAGGCCTAATCAGCCTAAGGGGATTCTTGGTTGAGTGGTAACCATGTCTTTTCAAGATGGTCTTTCCTCATCCAAGGCACCATTATTTGATGGTACAGATTATACTTTCTGGAAATATAGAATGACTCATCATATCAAAGCTTTAGGATATGATGTCTGGGAAGGCATTGAAACTAGCTGTATTGTCACAGGCAAACCATCTAATGCTAATGAAAAAAGGGCTCTTGATTATGACTCAAAAGCTGCTAGTGCTATTTGTTGTGGTTTGACTAATGAAGTCTTAAATAAAGTTATGGAATGTGATATAGCTAAAAGTATTTGGGATAAACTTTTAAATATTTATGAAGGAGATGAAAGCATTAAAGAAGCTAAGTTACAAACTCTTAGAGAAAGGTTTGAAAGAATGAGAACAAAAGATGATGAAAAGATAGCTGAATATCTTCAAAGAGTTCAGTAAACTGTTAATAGTATTAGAGGTCTAGGGGAGAAACTAGAAGAGATAACTGTAGTTAAGAAGGTCTTATGGACCCTAACTCCCAAATATGACTCCAAAACCTCTGTGGTTGAAGATAAAGACCCAAAGACAATAACTATTGATACTATACTTGGAGTCTTTACTGCATATGAAATGAGAATGGAAAATGAAAACCCCAGTAAAGAAGTTAAGAAAGCAGCTTTTAAAACTGTGAAAAAGGAAATTGAAACCAGTCATGAAACTGAAAATATCAGTGAAGATGAATGTGTTTTTGTTAGTAAACTCAAAAGAGGCTCAGGTAGATATAAAGGAAAATTACCTTTTAAATGCTTCAACTGTGGAAAAATAGGACATTATGCAACAAAGTGTCCTAATCTAGAACTTGACAGTGAACAAGAGGATAATAGAAAACAATATAAGAAAAAACCTTTCAACATTAACAAGAAAAATACTTTTAAGAAAAGGAGTCTAATTGCTGGAATAACAGATAGTGCGTCAGAAGAATCTTCTGATGAAATAGATGAAACACTTTTCATGGTAGCAATTATTGTTGTTCCAGAAGAAGAACAAGCAGAAATTACTGAAAATGAAGTTGACTTAGAAGGAGAGTTAAAATGTGCCTTTGGTGAAATTAGAAGGTTTAAAAAGGAAAATGGAGTGCAAAGCAAGTTAATATCTGATCAAAAAAAATAGATTTCTGATTTAAAACTGAGTCTTGAAGAAAACAGAAAAATACTTTCAGATACTCAAGAAGAGTTAAAATCCAAGGATAAAGAGTGTTGTTCCAAGGAGGCTAAAATAGTTAAACTAAGAAAAGAACTTGAAATGTGTAACAACAGTGATAAACTTGCTGATATGCTAGGTAAACAAAAAGAGTATAAAGACATGACTGGTCTAGGCTTCTCAAAAGGCTAATGTTCTAATGATAATCAGTTTAAATGTAAAATGTCTTTTAGATTCTCTGGTTATTGTTTTTATTGTCATCAAAAAGGGCATAGAGCAATTGAATGTAAGTTTGTTTTTAGAAAGCAGCCCAATTTTATGAATGGCAGGACCTTTAATTTTCTGAACAAGATAAGATGCTTCAACTGCAAAGAACTTGAACATATTGCCAAGTTTTATAAATCAAAATTTTTTTCTCATACTAAGCAACTCAAAATGAAATGGGTGCCCAAAAATAGCAAGGCTATGATTGTTGAAGTTGCATTTCATGCAAAGAAAAATGAAATCTGGGTTATAGACAATGGATGTTCTCATCATATGACTGCGGATAGAAGTAAATTTACTTCATTTGAAAATTGTTTAAGTGGGTCAGTTAAATTCGGTGATGATTATTGTTTATAGATCATAGGAAAAGGTACAGTTCTTTTAGAAGATAACACACCTCTAGAAGATGTTTATTTTGTTGAAGGACTAACTCATAATCTGTTGAGTGTAAGTCAGATTTGTGACAGTGGATTTGATATAGTTTTCACATCACAAGACTGCAAGATTCTCAAAAATTCAAAACAGGTCATTGCTTCAGGTTTGAGAACTAAAGGTAACATTTATAATCTGTATGGATATGCTAATGAATGCAGAAACAATTTATGCTTTATGAGTCAAATTGAAGAAAGTAAACTCTGGCATAGGAGGTTGGGGTATATAAATTTTGATAACTTATTTAAAATCAGTCACAACAAAAATGTTAGACATATGCCTGCTATTTCTAAACTTGAAAATCTGATTTGTAAAGAGTGTCAACAAGGTAAACAAACAAGAAATGTTCATAAATCTAAAGAATAATTTTCTGCAGAACCTCTCCAATTGGTTCACACTGACTTATGTGGTCCAACCAGAACAAAATCTTTAAATGGTGAAAGATATTTTATGTTATTCATAGATGATTACACAAGAATGACTTGGGTCACTTTTTTAAAGCATAAGTCTGAGGCTTTAGAGAAATTTAAGATCTTTAAAAGTATGGTAGAGAGAGAAATAGATTTAAAACTGAAGTGTTTAAGGTCTGATAATGGAGGAGAGTATACTTCTACTGCTTTTCTGGAATATTGTGAAAAACATGGCATAAAAAGACAGATTGCAGCTCCTAGAACACCTCAACAAAATGGGGTGGCTGAAAGAAAGAATAGGACAGTAAAAGAGATGGCTAGAACTATGCTTCAAGATGTTGGACTATCAAATGCTTTCTGGAAAGAAGCAATTCATACAGCAATTTACACCTTAAACACAGTACAAATAAGAGTCAAAACTAGGTACACATCCTATGAACTTTGGTATGGTAACACAACTAATGTATCTTATTTTAAAATCTTTGGCAGCAAATGTTATATAAGAAGAGAAGATCATCTAGGAAGTTTTGAATCACGATGTGATGAAGGGATTTTCTAGGTTACTCTACTCATAGCAAGGCTTACAAATGTTATAATAAGAGATTAAGAAGAATAGTTGAAAGCTCTAATGTGAAAATGGTTGAGAATTTGCAGCAAGAACAGCAACCTCAATTTCAACAAGTTGAAGAAATTATTCAAGAAGAGCCAAGCACAAAAGAAGAGTCAAAGAAATCTGAAGAAGACTTAGATTTAGGAGTGTCTCAAGGACAATCAGTAAGTCCTAAAACTAATACTCCTTCTAAATCTTCTATTTATACTCCTTCTAGAAGATTGTTGCAAAAGAATCATCCAAATGAACATGTTATTGGTGACTTAGACTCTGGCATACAAACTAGAAGAAAAACCGTTCAAGCAAATCAGTAGGTTCATATTTGTCTAGTGTCTCAATTAGAACCTAAAACTTATGCTGAAGCTAGCCAAGATGACTTGTGGGTTCAGGCTATGATAGATGAGTTAGCCCAGATAGAGAAAAATAACACTTGGGAACTTGTCCCAAGACCAAAAGATAAAAATATTATTGGGGCTAAATGGGTTTTTAGGAACAAACTTGATGAAAATGGAGCTATTGTTAGAAATAAAGCTAGACTGGTTTGTAAGGGTTATTCTCAGATAGAAGGTGTAGATTTTGATGAAACCTTTGCTCCTGTAGCAAGACAAGAAGCAATCAAATTGTTTCTTGCATATTCTGTTTATAAAAATTTCAAGGTCTATCAAATGGATGTAAAAACAACTTTTATAAATGGAGACTTAGAAGAGGAGGTATATATGGATTAGCTGGAAGGTTTTGTTAGCAAGGACAAACCCCATCATGTTTACAGATTGAAAAAGGCTCTTTATGGGCTTAAACAAGCTCCTAGAGCTTGGTATGCTAAACTAGACAATCATTTACAATCACAAGGGTTCACTAGAGGTGATGCTGATAGTAATTTGTACTTTATGACAACAAATGATTCCATCTTAATAGTGGTTGTCTATGTGGATGACATTATTTTTGGTAGTGATGATGATGAACTCAGCCTATATTTTCCACAGGTTATGACTGCAAAATTTGAAATGTCAATGTTGGGTGAACTTTCTTTTTTCCTTGGTTTACAAGTTTCTCAACTCCAAGAAAGTATATTTCTTTCTCAAACTAAATATGCAAAATAAATGTTGAAACGATTTTAGATGGATGAATGTAATCATGTTAGTACACCTATGGAAACTAGTTGCAAACTAAGTGTTGATGTTGACAAACCTGATATTGATCATACTTTTTATAGGTCTATGATAGGCAGCTTATTGTATTTGACTGCCACTAGACCTAACATAATGCATGCAGTTTGTTTAGTAGCCCGATTTCAATCTACTCCTAAGCAAGCTCATCTATATGCAGTAAAAAGGGTACTTAAATATATACAAGGAACACTTGATTGTGGACTTTGGTATTCTAGGCATTTTGATTTTACTTTGATAGCATATACAGATGCTGATTGGGCTAGCAGTCTTGATGACAGGAAGAGTACCTCTGGTGGTGCATTCTTTCTTGGCAGAAGACTAGTTACTTGGCATAGCAAGAAGCAAGATTTTGTTTCTTTATCTACAGTTGAGGCTAAATATATTGCAGCCACTACCTGTTGCACTCAAATCCTCTGGATGGTTCAAACTTTTACTAATTATAAGGTTACTGTGTCTAAACATGTCAAGATTCTGTGTGACAATGTCAGTGCAATAAACATATCTAATCCTGTGATGCATTCCCGTACCAAGCATATTGATATCAGATATCATTTTCTTCATGATAAAGTTCTCCTTAATGATGTTATCTTGGACTATGTTTCTTCAGCTGATCAAGTGGCTGATATATTTACTAAGCCACTTCCCAAAGCAGTTTTTGAGGGTCTCAGGGATAAGCTTGGGGTTCTCTCTTTTTCTTCTCTGCATTAATGTTTCTCAGATCTTGGACTCAGGGGGAGATTCTTGCATATTTTTGTGCCCTGACAATTTTCAGATTCATCTTGATCTCTAATTGACAGTCTCCTCAGTTGTTGTCTATTTATGCTTCTCATCTTATTGTTATTTCTTTATGGTGCTGATATCCTTTTCTTGTTTCAGATATTCTGGATACTTCTTGGTGCTGAGACAGTCTTGGAATGCTTGATATGTTCTTCATTTCTATTTTTCTGTTTATTGCAGCCATTTGCAGTTATGCCCTCCCTTTTCCCTGATGACAAAAAGGGGGAGAAGATGTTGTTGTTGTGTTTTCCCATCATGGACAAAGGGGGAGTATTGTTGGCTTACTTCTTCTCCTTAGTTGTTGTCCCTGATGTTCAAACACTTGGTTTTGTACACTTGCTTTTGTGGAATCCTATGCATGCTATGCCAAAACCACACCTCTATGAATTTGTGCATATGACATGCCACTTATCTGCTTATATTGGTTCCCACTTCTCATATTGGGTTATGTTATCATGGTATATTCATGCTCATGTCTGATGTTGGCATACTCATAACGTGTTTGCATATTCCTGGCAAATATGATGACATTTGCTTAATGTCTGTTGTACTGTTTGACATCTTCCATGTGGGTAGCTTGGCATAGTTTGACATCTACAGTCTGCTAATGGTATGGTCAATACATCATCAGTTGTTGATCTTCATATGCTCCATAATGATCCATGGTTCAATTCAATATTTGTTTTGTATGTTGGTATAATAATGACATGCTCTCCTAGCATGATTAATGGTGGCAAAGGTATTTATCTCATACTTGATGTTCATATGCTGGTGACAAATGTATATTTGTTAGACACATCTCTAATATATTATTATTTGTTTGAGGACCTAGTTATTTGATTCGAGTTATCATTGTTCTTCAAATAAAGTTACAAGGCCTTCACTTTATTTTTGCTATATGAACGAGATTCAAGAAAGGTCTTGTGCAAAATTGGTTTAAAGATTGAAATATTTCAAAAAGGCACAATATCTGCTTATCTTAAGATAGTAACCTGTTGAACAGGTTTGAATGACTTAAAGCAGGTAAGGAGCCATTCATTATTACCGACCCATTCTAGGGCTCACCAGAAGCACAGGTTTATGATGATATCAGTAAAAAGAAAAAGTTTGGTTTATGTCTTCATTATGCAAAAGAAAAAATTTGGTTTTGAGCTCCTCTCGAGCTAGGGTTTGACTATTTTAGGTCTTATCATGAAAACACATGGAACAACAAACGTGGTAGAATCTTTTGGGAGCTACAGTACCGGCTCATGCAGTGATAAATGTTTTGACTTCAATTTTTTTTCTTCTTTCGGCTGAAACCAGGTAACATTATTACCCTTCATTTAGTTTTAGCTTGTTGAAACAGAGGTAGATATGATAGTCCTTTTCATTTGCTGTGATGATTATATATGTGCTCTTTTCTCTATTTCTTCTTTCATAAAAGGTTTATGATACACGTGATTTGTTGGTTATCCATACCATTGACGGTTAGTGTTTCAAAACTAAAAGAAATTATTTTGAAATGATATTATGACAAAGTTTTGAGGTTATGACCCTGGTTAGGGTTTTGATAAAGAAACTCCATGAATATTCTGTTCAAAAAGAGATTATAAACTCTGGTTAAAAGTGTTACATATCTTGCTCTGTTATGATCAATAACTGATGATGAAATGGGTATCTAGCAGAAAAATTGTATGACAGTTATGGAACCACCATAAATGGTTTTACCTGAAAAAAATAGAGAAACACAATATATTTTTGTAAATGATATAAATATGTTACTCGTATAATGTGAATAATGCAATGAGTAAAAATGAAATTGTTCATGCATTATTAATGTTATATTAGTATGGAGTAAAGTGAAACAGAGTATCCCTCTATATGTAAATTTTTCATGTGACAATTTTGTTAAAAATGCCAGTGAGGCAAGTTGTAAGCCAGTGAGGCCTGTAATCAGTGAGATTTTAAGCCAGTGAGGCACTTTTTCGAGTGGTTTTATGCTAGGGGCTTTCCACTCAAGACAAATCTCTGTGTCTTTAATTTCTGCGGTATTCTTTCAATCTGCTATTAAATATTTCAGTTTCATACTTGTACATAATCTTACAGATTTATTTTATTCTATGGTCATTTGCATTTGATCAAATCAGTTGAAAATATTTATTTGGTATTCACATCAGAATCTGCAATTATTTTCACTAAAAGCAAAAAGACATCTAAGATACTGATTCACCCCCCCTCTCAGTATCTTCACCACTCTAACAGTCACAACTTGACAATGCCAAGAGAAGTCCTATAGAACTCAAACTTCTCCCTTGGAACAATCTTTGTCAAAGCATCCATCAGACCCCATCCAATGACATTCAAAGAATGTGAAAGGATGTACCTCCTACCACCCACATGCCAAACCCTAAAATGCCCAAAAGAAGGCCAAATTCACCGCTAACAACAGAAAACAGCAGAGTCACAAGCTTCCACACAAGTCCAAGTGGTGCAGGATTAGGCACTATTTGATTGTTATGCGCATTGGATCCATCCACACCATCCCAATGGTTCAAAGTAGAATTAAAATTCCCAACCATGTTTGTAGAATCCAAATTCAGAGCCAAACCTGTGGAATCAAAATTCCTAGTCAAATCTGATGACAAAGCATTCACCCCCTCTAAAACAGCCAATTCGAGGTCCCACCCATGAGCTTCCAGGATCTGGGTACATAAGTTCCAATCCTCCTTACACACAATCCACTCTAAGTCAAATATTTTATCTTCCAGTCCAATATATTGATCACAACCTGCACTCTGCCCCAAATGAGAATCACCATCAATTTCATCTGCCTCAGCTTCTTTGGCATCAACCTGCTCACCATCATCTAACTGATCCCCAAAACTTTCACTGTCAAGCATACTAAGAAAATCATTAATAATAGAATCAATTTCAGGATCTAATTGATCCAAAAAACTTTTCTGGGTAGTCCATATTTCACACAATGACGAATCTAAAGTAAGATTGACATCTCCCACTTCAGCATGACTCTCTATTACATATAGGATGCCTAATTTGCTGCCCCTTGCAATTACCAAGGCCCCCTTTTTAACTTTGCATCTATTTGATTCAAAACTAATTTCACAACCTTGAGAACCCAATTGTCCAACCAAGATTACATTTTGTTTGAGCTGGGGAACATATCTAACATCATGTAACAACCAAGTATATCCATTTTTCAATTTAAATGAAATATCCCTTTGCCAACAATATCACAAGAATCATTGTTACCAAGAAAAACCTTACCAAAGTCACCAATTTGTAGATTTTTGAAATACTCCTTGCACGGAGTGACATGAAACGATGAACCTGAATCAAGCACCCAAACATTAGTTGGAATTTCTTCTTCGGTTAAAATAAGAACACCTGCATCTTCTTGGTATGCTACATTGGCTTCAACTTCTTTGGTTGTTCTATAGATTTATTGTAAGACCAGTAGCTCCTTTTTATGTGACCTTGCTTGCCACAAAACCAGCAAACACCATCTCTACCTATAGATTTTGATCTTTCTTGTGACTTTCCACGCTCTGTTGGATTCAAGTCTCTCTTTCTTTTGATCTTCCTCTGTCTTCTACATTCAAAATGCTACCCGATGTTGATGTTTCACCCATGCTCTTCCTAAGCATTTCTTCACTCAAAATTATACCAACAACATCATCAAATTTTAATGTATTTGAACCAGAAACAGAATTACTAACATCTATAACCAAGCTATCCTAGCTTTCTGGCAAAGAGAACAAAAGTAAAATAGCCCGAACTTCTTCATCAAAACTTATTTTTACTGGTAACAATATTAAAACTTATTTTTTACTAGTAACAGTACACATATTTTGATACAGTTATATATATATATATATATATATAATTTTCTTTTCTTTAGATTTTGGTCCTTTGTATCCTTTGACACCTTTGTCTCGACCTTGTTATTTCTACTCTTTTTATTGTATTTATGCTCTTATATATATATATATATATATATATATATATATATATATATATATATATATATATATATATATATATATATATATATATATATATATATATTCTTTTATTTTTTAGATATATACATATTTATTCTTTTTTGTTTTTGTTTTTGGTTTTATGTTATTTTTAATTTTAATTTTCTCCCTTCTTGTTTACCTTTATTTCTCTTTCCTTTTGGCTCCTTTGTGACTACTTTTAGGATTCCTTTTTTCTGTTTTTAGATTTGGTAGTTCCCTTTTCTTCCCTCTTTTGTTTATTTACCTTAGCTAAATCATGGTACTCTGTGCCCACCCCTCTATCTCTCTCTTTTTAAGTTATGGTCTCTACAATTTTAACTTACTCATTCTCTTCTTTTCTTCCTGATGATGGATGACAAAGTTTGATCTGAAACGTTGATCCAAATAAGTTACACAGTTTTTCCAGAAGCTTAATTTTTATTTTACCCAATAAGTATACCAATTTGATGATGAGCTATCCATTAAGATAATATTGATGTACACCAGAATGATAATATTATTGTGCATCAATATGAAGATATTGTTGTACATCTATATTATGATATTATTGTCCAAGTATATATTTGCTCATATTAATAAATAGGAATGTTTGGAATTATGCCACAACTATGCATACCTTTGAGGGCTAATTTTACTATTGAGGTATAGTATTTTATATTATTATTCACTACTATTATAAACTAGTGTTGATTAGCCAAACATATAGATGCACATATCACATGAAATTATAGTACATTTGAACTATGCATAGACATGACTATTATACCAAAACTTGTGCACAATTGTAGATAGTGATTTTGAACTCTAAAGCATATAGATAGTGAACTCAAGGGCAAGGAATGTCGAGGTAGCTAACAATATGAGGAATAGTAATTGCATTCTACCATCTTTTGACTGTGATAAAACAAGATTGAATAGCATAGTCTTTATGTAAATTGTAGATGCCTCTTTTTATTGCACTTTGAGTATATGGTCACATTGTATGCAACAAGATATGTTCGTATGGTTGCATTGCTCATTATTGATTTAAAAAATGATGATGGTAAGTGTATACCCAATTAGTGCCAAGGGCAATATGGCTTTACAATTCATTAAGATTGAAATGATTGTCTTAATCTTCTATGTAAGGAGTACTCAAAGGAAGGGTATGTGAGGAGTTAGATAATCAATAATTAAAGTTATGTAATGATCTATGCTTAGCATTATTGATAGTATTTTATACTAAAAACTAGTAAGACCAACTTGAGATTGGTAATTAATATTTATTATATATTTAATAAAATATTTTTTAGGGCACTATATGTTATTATGGTAGTATATTTTATTAATTAAAATACAAATATTTGGCAATGAGTTTGAAAAGCACATAATTAAATTTTATTATGTAAAAAAATAAAAAATAAAAAATACTGGATGCATAGTAAAATCTATAAAATGTAATACCCTTACCAATTAAGTTCTACCCTTTTACCACTTTGCTCCTTTTTTTATTTGATTTGATTTTATTTTTTTTAGTTTATGTTTGTATATTACTTGTATTTATATATACTAGCACTTGCACCCATAAGAGGTTCAAGAAATATGCCAATAGGAACAACCAACAATTCCAAGCACTATAATGTTTACATATAAAAGTGTATGGACGAATTATTTTGTTTAGATCTTACTTTATTTTTATTTGCATTAGTTTTATAAAACTATGACTATATTTTCTAAATACGCCAGAGGCGTTCTACACTCAGGGCAGTTATGTAGTGAAATCTTTATCACATTAAACAAAAAAATAAATAAATTTGTGGAAGCCAAATGGATAGAAAAATAGAAAAACTTGGGCAGTTATGGACTGAAATCTTTATTAAGTTTGAAGAATATGACAAGTCTTGCACCATAGTCTCTTTAAATTAACTCATGTCAACATATCAAATATTCTAACTGCAAGTAATTTATAAATGCCAACAAATTGGAAGATATCTCTAGATGTACTGTAGATATATTTTTTTAAATAAACAAGTTTAAAACACTTATTTTATTAAAAATAATCAAATATATGTCACCATGTTTTGTTTTTATGTAGGTGGTAACATTCTTTCTTTTAATACCGCTGCATAACCTCAAAATAATAAAAAAATATATAATTTAAACATTTAAATATTATATTTAATTACTAGTTATTAATTTGTCGAACACACTAGTACCATTATAATTCACATGAAGCTTCCAGAAGACCAAATACAATTTCTTCTCGGATAAACAAAGACCACGTCCCAACATAAAAATGGCGTACACACAGCATATTATTCTTATATGATGGATCTAATTTCATAAAAAAACGTACACAGCTAAGAGCATGCAACACACAGCATAAGAAAACGTAGGCAGCTAAAAGCATATTTTATGGTGCAGCTATGAAAACTCTAATTTCTTCCCTTCCCAATCCAGCCAATCCAAACTGGGTTCTTTCTCCACAACAGCTTTAACTTTAAGGTCAGGCCTGGAGCTCCTTTTGAACAGCCACTCATTCTTCTCATCACAAATCACGCGTTTAAGGGATGCCAGTTTGGTTAATGTTTCAAGAGTTTCCTTCAATTCACAGCGTCCCCCACCGTTCACCTTCAAATGTATGCAGGATGAGATGTCAAGGAATTTTAGTTTGTTAAGACTGCAGATGGAGGATGGCAGTGCTTTCAAGCCTAGAGATTCACACAATCTTATTTCCTTAAGTGATCCAAGCTTATCCAGCTCATCAGGTAACTTTGCTAGGCGATGGCAATGAGTAACTGACAACATTTTCAGGGAAACTGAAGAACAGAGTCCTGCAGGCAACTCCTCAAGATCAATGCGGTAGTCCACATTAAATTCCAAAAGCCCTGGAAAGTTGAACATTTTATCCCTACCAAGGCCCTCACATAGACTCAGGTATATTTTCTCCAAACTCTCCAAGACTTTGCACTCCTCAGGAACTATCAGCCTTTCAAGATGCAGAGTTTTAAGTTTAGAAAGTGCTTGAAAACCAGCCAGTCCACTGAGCCTGGTTCGCTTTGCTCTGTCATTATTATGGATTATCAGAACCTTGAGTTTTTTCATTGTGTGCAAAAATGTTGGAATGCAATAATCACTTGCAGTGAAATATAAAACCAAAGCTTCTGCCTCAGGGAACTCCATTTCGGTCCATTGTGTGTCCTTCATTGCCCCTAAATATTCCCAACAAACATTACAATATTCAATATTCAATATTTTGATGTAGGGAGCAAAATCATAGGCATATGTAAATTAGAATCTAAAAGACCAGCTGTAGCAGTTACCTGTGTGAATGGAAACAATCTGAGCTTTAGATGAAAGATCTCTATCTGTTTGCCACTTTGAGGGAAAGTGATTTTTCATTTTAGGCATATATAGCCTCCTACAGTGAATACTATTGTCCTGTTTCGCCAAATTCAGGGCCAAATCTCTCATTACATCATGTTGGGAAAAGGAATAATCATTCACGCAGTCATCTGTGATCCCTGGGGTCCTGGCATCACATGTCAATAAGATTTCATCTATCACAACAGGTTTCAGATTGCAAACCATGAAAACACAAGAAACATAGAAAACAGTTTGTCATAATTAGCAATGCTCCTTACCAGGGATTCTTCTTCAAATCCAATAGATGGCGAGCTGCAAACTTCAATAAAAGGATATCGGCTTGGTCCGGCTTCATTCGACGAACATAAACCCAAATGTCTAACAATTCATTTGCAGGAATGGTTTTTCTTTGCGGGAATGCAACCAGGTCCAAGAAGCACTACTTTTCATTGTCGTCCAGCACATCTATGCTTGTTTTCAATTTATTAAGAAGTCTGTCTTTGTGATCATCCTTGAAAGGTTCTCCTGCTGAAAGCCTTTTCTTAGCTCGTTCCCAAACACAGTCGGACTCACCATACAGAGAGCTACCAATCACTTTAAGAGCTAGTGGCAGACCATTACACTCTTGTTGCACCTGCAAGTGAATGCAAGTAAATGAAGACTGAATTCGGTTGAAGAGAGAAAGAAAACAAAGAACATAAACTGTGTGACATTATTTTCGCTCAACATTAAGCAGGAGAGGAGAAATAGAATCCTGCTTTCTTTGCTCCTGATGATGGATCATGTAGTGTGATCCGAAACGTTGAGCAAAACAATATCACACAGTTTAATTCAGAAACATCCAATTACAATATTATGAACTGTGGAAATTTGATGTCTATTAAGCGAAGTATTGTTAGTAGCTGGCTACCTTTTCGACCAGTTCTTTATCACGACCAGTTGGAATGGAAGGTTCGCCAAATGCCCAGTGACAAAAAAGTGACAGAGCATGCTCCTGTTGCAACGATGGGAGCTCATAAATGCGTGTTTTGGGCCCTTTGGGGATGACGTCTTTATCTCTGGTAGTTACTAGAGTCTTGTATTGCTTCCCTTCAAATAACAGTTTTTCCAGGTAGAACTCGGACCAAATATCATCCAATACCACCAAAGTGGGTTTTTTTATTGAGTTTATTTGACTTTGCAATTTGTTACGTGGTCCTCAACGTTGGTAAAATCAGGTTCTTCTCTACGAACAATGTGCTTCCACATGGTTTTCAGGCTACACAGGTGATCCGGCCGTTCTGAAGCGACAATGTATATTACTTTCTCAAAGTACCCTGCAAATCATGGGAAAGTTTGAAAAGGTACCTTTTCCTCTTTGGACTTAAAAATACAGGGTAAAACTGAAGGGCTAAAATGCAATTTTGTGAAAATGTAAATTATCAATGGGGATGCTGGGTCAACAGCCAGTCACATTTTATCACTGCTCAGTGCTCGACTCATTGGGGGTCAAGTTAATGACAGCTATATTTTTCAGCACAAATCCAAATATACATTTATTTTTAAACACAAATTCAATGCAAATGAGATATATGTATATAAAATAGACATCAGATTTCCATAGTCTATAGTATTGTAAATAAGTGCTTCAGGATTTTACTGTGTGCAAGTTTTTTCCTTAATCACACTCCATTTCTCTTGCTCTCTAATTACAAATTCAAATGTTTACTTGGAGAACATTAAAGTATCATATTTAATCTTAGTAATTAAGTGTTTCAGGATATAACTGTGTGCAAGTTTTTCCCTCAACGTTTCAGATCACACTCCATTTCTCTTTTAGTAATTAGAGAGTAGGAGAAATGGAGTGTGATCCGAAAGGGAAAAAACTTACACACAGTTAAATTGAAACACTTAATTACTAAGATTAAATATGACACTTCTATGTTCTCCAAGTAAACATTTGAATTTGAACTATTTAAATCTTACTATAAATAAATTACTCTTCTATATTAAAAGATAGATTATTTAATAAAATAAGGTTCTGGCACAGGGGATCTGGCTTTCTGAAAGGTGATGTAAATTGCACTTTTTTTTTTGCCATTCTCTATACATATCATGGATTCAACGGTTAATGAGTTAATAATTATAATTATGTAATAATAATTAGATTTGAGAACGGCGGATCTCTTTTAAAATTGATCTTTTCTAACAGTAAAAATAATCTTGAGTATTAAATGTTTAAGCAAAGTTATAGAAGAATCAACAACAATTTTATATTTCATTTATTAATAAATAATTATCCTATTTTTATTATGGAAAAATTTAAAAGCATTAACATAGATAATTAGGGGAGAGGTGTTCTACAATCACAATAGGGTGGAGTTGAAGAGCTGAAAGATTCCAAGATTCCTTATAATTTTATAAAATTCCAATTTAAAAAAAAAATTAGATTTATATCTATAAGATTATTAAGATAGGGGATGAAACCCACAATAAATACACCACTAATAAAGATACTTTTGCTATCTTACATTCCAATTGTCAACAATTTATAAAAAATAAAAACCAAAAACTAAAAAATAAATTGGAAGATATCTCTCCACTATGTATATATATTTTTTTAAATATAAATATACTAGTGTATACAACTGAAATAGTGTAAACTGTAAAGAGAGCGCACAAGCTTCTGTTACCTTTGATTTCATTGTCATCACAAATGGCCGCTGCAAGTGTGGATTTTCCCGCACCACCCATGGCTGTAACTCCAACCACATTCACTCCGTCCTCCAACACAAATTTCTTCAATTTCCTCTTGTGTTCATCAAAACCCAGCAAACAGTTGGGCGGATCTGGGGGGCCGCAGAGACTCTCATCCTGCTGTAATCTATCAAATTTTTGCCCAAGAAAGCGAGTATTTTCCTCAATTGTTGCCTTCAAATTCTGTACCTCTTGATGCATAGTTTCCACCACAGTTTCCACCCCACTTTCCACCGCTTCACGCACAATTTCAACCCCATTTTCCACTCCTTCACGCACAGTTTCCACCGCTTCATGCACAGTTTCCACCCCTTTCCGCACAGTTTCCAGTTGAGTGGAGAGAGAAGCCTGCTCATCCAGCATGAGGGCCTGAAGGTGACGCACATTTTCCAGTTTGGCGGAGAGAAAACGCTGCGCGTCCAGGATGACGAACTGAAGGTCATTTTGAATGAATTTGGTAATATACTTATCCAGCTTCTTAACGCGTTTGTCGATCTTGGCTCGCAAGAGGGGATTCAGACTTTTTTTGTATTCGTCTACCAGCCGATTGCCCTCGGCAATGTTGTTGTGGAATTCTTGGAATTCTCGCAGCGATAAATTCGATGACGATTCCGAATTCGAATTGAGTATCTCTTGGATGATCGGCAACAAACTATTCACAGTTTGTTCGAGTTTCTTACAATCAGAACCGTTCAAAGCTTTATAAATGGATACACCACCTTCCCAAATCCCTCGCAAGACACCCTCCGCGAAAGCTTTCCCAACAATCTCGAGAGCCATTGTGAAACTGCTTTACCACCAACAGCAGGTGAGATGATAAATAGCAGAATGAAGTGGAGAAATGTTATTTCCTATGAACCTTCTCAGCAATGAGGGAAAAGGAGGAGGAAATTGCACACAACTTCAAAGTCTTGAGAGAGAGGACTGAGAAAAGAAGACATAAGAATATTACAAAGTATGAGGAAAAAGAACAAGGAAATTGCACACAACTTCAAAGTCTTGAGAGAGAGGACTGAGAAAAGAAGACATAAGAATATTACAAAGTATGAGGAAAAAGAACAAGGAAATTGCACACAACTTCTATGAACCTTCTCAACAATTAGGGAAAAGGAGGAGGAAATTGCACACAACTTCAAAGTCTTGAGAGAGAGGACTGAGAAAAGAAGACATAAGAATATTACACAGTATGAGGAAAAAGAACAAGGAAATTGCACGCAACTTCAAAGTCTTGAGAGAGAGGATCCAGAAAAGAATATTACAAAGTATGCAACGACGAAGGACTGAGGAAATGGAGATGCCTGTACCTAGTCTAGTCAGCTGTACTTCCTCCGCGGAATTTTTTTCTAAATTTTTTTCCAGAATACGGAACAACCGCGTACTTTGAATGCATAATGTCCTCTTCTTTCTCAAGACAATGGAAGTGGAGCACCTTATGGAGTTATTTCGGTGATTAGCCGTATCTAGCTCGAAATCCCACTTTTCTTTGTTGCCATGCAAAGTGACGTGGGAGCATCCAGCAGCTTTCCAGGTAAGGTCCCATGCTACAATTTTCAATCTTGTGCTGGTAGATGATGGCGGCTTGATTAATAAGTAACTTATTACTTTTGGAATGAGGCATATAAACATATATGTTCAGCGCCTTTGATGATGAGAAGGAATCATTCCTATGCCACTTGTGGTAGAAATATGACTTGTCTTAATGCATATTTTAGGTAAGTATGTAGCATTTCATATAGCACCATATTCTTGAGAACATTCATTATTAATAAATAGAGTAGATTGAAGGGGGAGAGGTATGAGAAAAGAAGGCAGTTTTTAAAAGCATTTAAACTTTGTATTCTGGGGCGCCTATTTTGGGCTCCAATTTTTATTAGTTCCTGCCATGGAACTATAGCGACGGGCTATTCCTTAACTCGTCGTTATTGTAAACATTTTTCACCAATCGCAATTCCAATTTCTATAATACTAGTTTATTTTTTAATGTTTTAGCATGGTAACTGGCAAGTTTTTTAAGGAAATATTTTAATAAAATGTTTTTTCCCCATCATCATTGGCTACAAATTTCTTCAACCCAATTCCAATGCGAGAGAAGGCGTGACTACCGGAGATAATATTATGTTTCATTGATGCGTAGCCTAACAAAAAATGGCAGTCTATTTTTTTTGCTAGGGTAATGTGCAATGATTTTGACGGGACACGTCAAACCATGCTGCATGTCCAGAGACATGGCCACCCTCGCCAAATGCCACGTCTTCCACGACCTCAACCAAGAAGTCGCCATGAGTATAATCTTCGTTTGGCGGAAGGATTAGCTCGTTACAAATGTAGGGGATGCAAAGCATTTGGAGCCAACATCGGATTTACATGCGAATCATGCCCTGATTTCGTATTACACAAAGACTGTGTTGTTTTGCCTGATGAATATGCCCATCCCTTTTTCAACGAGCAAGGCTCGTCGGGGAAGTCACTGCGACGCCTGTGGAAAGGCGCTTTGAGGGTTTGTGTTCAAGTCTCGTGGTGGGCATTTGAAACTTCACCCGCTATGCATGGCGCTTCCTACTGTTTTCTCTTACAGCGAACACTATCATGACCTGGAGCTTGTTCCTCAGAAGGAAGGAATATACAGTTGCACGCAATGCAACAAACAAAATCAGAAATGGAAATATCGGTGTGAGATTATTGACTATAATGTCAAGATGGACATGAACCGTGCTATAGTGAATCATCTTGGTCTGTCAAATCACAGTATGGGAGTCATATACTACTCGATAGCCCTGGCAATATGTTCATGGATGTCCTGTGGCTGGCCATGCATAGGTACCCTGGTTATGCCAGGCAAATCTACCATAGTAAGATCTGGAGCATTGAATTTGCCCACATTCACTGTAATTGGGGTGTCATTGATTCACTTCCTGGCCCCTTCAATCTCAGTAATGGCCACATTTATGGCTTCTGTTATCTTAGCGTGAGAAATGCTTCTTCTCCTTCCATGTATTGTATGGTAATCTGACATAAGCATTCTATTCAATTTTCTTTTACAACTAATTTGATTTTAGATCACCAATGAAAGTAATATTATCAGACTTTGTGCCCGCTTGCTGTATTTTCTCAAACATCGTCCTAGAAGCAGATTTGTTTGTCTGTGTTCGTTAGTTCTGACAAAATTTAAAGCAAACAATGTACTTTTCTGCCAACTTTGCATTGGCAAGGTGTGAAACAAATGTATTTGTTGGGTATAATAAATACAGTAAGCCTTCTATTTGTTAGTCAAAAAATTGAACACAACATAATTGTGCATACAAGCCACAGAGAGGAGCATAACCTCCTTCAAGGCTAAAATCTTATAACTAATCAGGTGCCCCTGTTGATTCCTCTCTGAGACAATTACTCCACCCAATGAAATGATAGCCCATATTACACCTGAAAACGAGAAGCTACTGAATCAGCTACTAAGGATTTGGAGGTTTACAAGCTCCTTTCTTATGTAACTTCAAAGCGTTGGTGTTATTATTGTTTATGGTGTTCCTTTGTAGTGATCGCTTATAGCACTGTTATATTTCTGTTATTTCCAGTTTGGGTGTTTCTGTTACAGTACAGCACTGTGTTTGTGTTGAGACCATTTGTATGTTGTTGCCCTTGTAAACGGCTGTTGTAATGGCTCTTGTTGATTAGTTGATGTAACTATTTGTTTTGGTGGTTTGATACATCTGACTACAAAGAACAAAACTATCCTGCCAACATTTGGCAGGAACTTCGCTGCAATGTGGCCTTGTTAAAGATTGCTGGAGAGTAATGAAATATAGAGAGAATTTCAATGCCTTTTTTAGTAGTTCCCAACAAGAGGCTATGAGCCATATCTCCAATTCCAATAACTGCAAAAAGAATCCATTTTTAGAAAAAACATAAAGGTGATCTATTTTCATGAAGGGAAAGGCAAACAAAAGGAAAGGCATGTATAGGAGTGGGTATTCAATAGAGTCTCAAAAGATATTAACAAAAGAAAATAGAAAGTAAGTAAAGGGAGGCATTACAATTTGGTCAGGCAGACAGAGGTGCCAACATTTCAAGGAATTGTAGATCTCAAACATAGTAAGAAAACAATTTAATAACCCAGGGAGTGGCATAGTCCATATTAGGCAAATGAAAATAAATATGATAAGGGGGAAAAAATGCATTTTTTGGTACCAAGAAAGAGGAGGTGTCTGAGCTTCAAAAAGAGTCGTTCTAATTTGAAGGCAGGCAGGAATGTAATAGAAGCAAAATGGAATAGAAAATTGAGATTGGACAGCACAAAAATGAGGCGTGAAGTTTGCCTCAGTGAATTCTTTCTTTGTTTTTCTGATTTCTACGCAGGTTGGAGATAGTGGAGGGTGAATGTATGAGTTTCAAGAACAAAAAGAGGGGAAGTTACTATTCTTTTTGTTGCACCTAGCTTAGAAGAGGAATGCCTCTCTAGAGGTTGCCTGTTGTTGGAGATAAGAACAAAGATAACCAGAAAGAAAAGGAGAATGAAGATGGAGTAGGGGAGCGATCAGGCTAGAGAGGAATGAGAAAGATGAGAGGAGGAAAAGAAGACTACCTGTTTGTGAGAAGGCTACAGATAGAGAAAAGCCAGACCCTGTGAGAGTTTCTGTAGATTGATTGGCCATGGATGGCCAACAATGTAATGGATTTGTTTTGTTGTGTTGCAGATTTGAATTTAATAAAAGAACATCTATGTTATGTTCTTATTTTGCTTGACATGTTGAGTAAAGTTGTTAAGGCAGAGAGTCTCTACATGTGATGTTAAGTCTTTGTGAAAGTTTTGTGTGTTTTGAGTTTATGCTATGATAGTTGAGGTTCTTGCATTGCATCAGTAGTATCAGAGTAGTAGTTCCTAAGTGTGTGGTGATGAGACCATAAAGTGTCTCATCTTTAGTCAAATAAAAGCATATATTTTCTCTTCATTAAATCAGTTTTTGAAGTGCACTTGAGTATGGGTTTGAAGATTTGTAGCTAAATATCAAATAAACTTGTCTAAATGCAACGAACAATGCCATGCATGAGTTTATCTTGATATTACATGTTCACTTTGAGATCAGCAATTATTTTATCAATAAAGTGAAAAGAAAGTCTATTTTATGTTAAGTTGCAGAGCTCCGGAGATGGATAGAGCTCCGGAGATGCACAGAGCTCCGGAGATGGATAGAGCTCCGGAGATGCATAGAGCGCCGGAGATGGATAGAGCTCCAGAGATGGACAGAGCTTTGAAGATGCATAGAGCGCCGGAGATGGACAGAGTGCCGGAGATGCACAGAGCGCCGGAGATGCAGAAGTCAAAAATGCAGTTTCAGTAAAACTGCAATATCTCACTCATTTCTTAACGAAAATCAAAATTTCAAAATGATCCAGAAAGCTTAAAGAGAGAGGAACAAATTTATGAAGGCATTTTGAAGAGATTCATTAAAATGAATAAACAATCAATGATATAAGTTGACTGTTACAGAACGTGAAGATGCAGAATAGAAAACTCAAGAAAACTAGTTTCAATAAAACTGCTATTTCTCTCTCGTTTCTTAACAAAATTTAGAAATTCAAAATGATCTGGAAAGCTAAAAGTTAGGAGAACAAAACCCAGAAATCATTTGAGGAGATATTGTAAATTAAATGAGCAATTTATGACGAAAGTTGACTGTTCCACAAGCTCCGAAGATGTCCCAGAAATACTTTATGAAGTTGTTGCGAATTCTTCCAATCTACCAACACACACTCCAAGATTTTCTGAAAGATAGATTGACTATAATTACTCCTAAATTAATGGATCTAATTATGAGTAATTATTCCATGCAAAGAATACACACTTAGTGTCATTGCATGTCTTTCTAAAAGACTGCATGTTTTGCCTTGTAATCAACAATTGTATAATCAGTTAACTAAATGAATAAGTTTAGTTAACTAGATAAATAAGTTTAGTTAGCTACATGAATAAGTTCTCTACTCTAGAAAGACTCTTAATTAGAATTTAATAACCATAGTTATATATAAAGAACTATGGCGTATAATAGAAAAAAAAAGGGAAGTTGTAAAAGAATTGTTTTGAAGAAAAAGAACTCTATTTTTTACAGCAACATGTAATTTGGATCTTGAAGATTTTTGAATAAAGAAAGTTGTTCTACCCATTTGCTGATTGTTGGAATTGATTAGTCTCTCCGGAGGAAGGATCAAGGACCCACTCCAACTAAAGGGCAGAGACTACATTTCTTAGTTTATTTAGTTGCTTTGCTGTTATGCAATTTGTTTATTCAGAATTCCTTTAGCTGTTCCTTTATTCCAGAATTAGATCAGCTGCTCAAGTTATTGCTTTCCTTAGATTAAATTATCTTTTCCAGCAGATTTAAACACAGTTTGTTTCATGCAATTATTGTCAAATCCCTTTTTGTAGAAAAGAATGCCATGCAAGTTATTCCTTCTCCCTTTTGCATACAGCCATGGACACCGCCTTGTATTGATATTATTAAAATTAAATGATGAAGACTGCAACGACCCTCGTCATGTGGACAGAACCACCAATTTGAGGCAGTCTACACCAAGGCCTAAGGGTGGAGTTGTGAGGAGGAAGTCCCTGAGTGTGTAAATAGAACTATCGATGTGAGGCAGTTTTCACTTGGACTTGTCGAATTGGATTGAGAAGAAAAGAATGAGAAATTATATTCTCTATGTACAAACAGATTGTCAAACAGTGAGGTAGTTTGTACCTTGAAGTGGGTTTGAAAGTAGAAGCAGAATCACTGATTTGAGGTAGCTTCGCATGAATTGATACAGAGAAGATCAAGGTAAGTGACTTGAATATAAGTATTTCTTTTATTTGATAAATTACAAAAAATGAAGGGAATAAATTTGAGACCAAGAGTCTAAATTGTCCAGTTAGGAGAAAGAATTGATTTCTATAGACTTCAGAAGTAAATGATAGAGATAAGAGATTGGCATGTATGGTTGATGAGCTAATGGAAGAGAATTTTGGAAATTTAATTAAAAGACAGAATAATGTTGGAAAAAAGGAGAAGACAAGAGGAAAACATAAGATTGCTAATATCAGAGAGATGGTGCAGAATGGGATGATGGATCTCATGAACAGGGTGGAAATACTGACAAGACTAGTTAGAAATAAAATTAGAAGTTCATAGTTCAATTTAGAGGAACTTGATGAGGAAAGTGAGAGTTATGTTGAAGAGGAAACAAATTTGAGTATTGCTCATTTGAGTTGTGCAATGGAGGCTAATAGAGGTACCATATTTGGTTACAAATTTGAAGATGAAGATGTGATTGAAGACATGCCTAAATAAGGTGAAGGTATAGAAGACATGAAAATTTCTATGGCAATCCAAGAAGATTCTCAAGATATGGAAACTAAGATAGTGGACGTTGAGGGTCCTATGTTTGATGAAGAATTTAGGCAAGATGAAGAAGATCTCCTACTCAAAGAGGAGATGAGAAAGATAGATATCTTATTTCAAGGGCAAATGTTAGATGAATGTGATAAGGGAATGGAGAAGATGCAGATGGGAGAAGATAAGTCCTATGATTATGCTAACATTGTTTTGTTTGCAGATAAAAGAGAAGGTGCAGTAGAATGTCATGTATCTCACATTGAAGATAAGATCCTCATGCAAGAGGATAAAGTAGAAGAAAAGGTTGGAGCAACATGTCTTGTAGAAGGCATGGAAGATGGGAAAATCCTTGTGTTGAAGGATCAAGATGAAGTTAAAGAGAACCATGTGGAGAAAAAAGTGAGTAGGAAGGAGTCCCATGTTTCTTCTGGAAAAAAATTGTTTACAGATGATTCTTTGTGTGCTTAGTAAGGAAGATAAAGATGAAGAGGTTATTCATGAGGAAGTTGAAGAAGTTGCAGCAGTATGCTTGGATGAAAGTATGGAAGAAGAGGAGAAAAGTGAAGAAGAGAAATTTGTTGCAGCATTGGCTGAAGATGGAAGGATTCCAGAAATGAGCATTGAGGAGATTGTACAGATTAGGGAGCATTTGTGAGTAAAGTTGCAATAGTTGAGGATGTTGCAGTTGAAACAAAGTATGCAGTGATGTATGAGGATCAAGTGTTTGATGAGGAATCTGATGAAGACCAAGAGTTTCTTGAGGAAGAGATCATGGAGGTAGAGAATTTGTTTAGAACAACAACAGAGATAGTAGCATTTAGCAGTGAGGAAGAGGATGTTGTGACTAAAGAAGTCATCGAGGTAAAATCTAATTTTTATGAGTTTTGTAATGTTGAATTTGCAAAGGATTTGCATAAATTGAAATGAGTAAAGAGTTAGAGAATAAAAAGGATTGTGTAGATGTAAAGTGGGATACAGATGTATACTTATAGGTAGAGGATGTAGAGGAAGCTACAGGAGAGATCTGGTGGAGGTGGTCGGTCTGTGGTGGGTTGCATCCCATGAAAGAGGAGAACATAAGAGTGAGTAGTTGGAAGAAGAGAAGAGAGAGACATTGGCAAAGGTGGTCGATACATGGTGGATGTAGCTCCGCAAGTGAAGGGAAGAGTGGTGAAGGGAGTAATGAGAGAAAGATGGTACATAGTGGATACAAGTCCACGAAAATAAGAGGAAAGAATGAAGTACAAATTTGTTCAAGGAGAGTGAACCTTGTCCCGGCAAAATGCTGGAAAAAGAGGAAAAAAAGATAAACATTTTGTGCACATATTTCAGCGATGGAGTTCGCTACAAATTGCTTGCAATCTAAAAGGATGGTCCTACCATTCAACTCCACATGTGTGAGTGTATGCTCACAAACTTCTTACCTGGTGTGTCTGATGCAGGAGCATCCAGCACCTTTCCAGGTAGGGTCCCATGCTACAGTTTTCAATCTTGTGCTGGTAGATGGTGGTGGCTTGATTAATAAGTAACTTATTACTTTTGGAGTGAGGCATATAAACATATATGGCACAACACCTTTGATGATGAGAAGGAATCATTCCTACACCACTTGTGGTAGAATATGACTTGTTTTAATGCATATTTTAGGTAAGGATGTAACATTTCATATTGCGGTCTGGAAGCACCATATTCTTGAAAACATTCATTATTAATAAATAGAGTAGATTGAAGGGGGAGAAGTGTGAGAAAAGAAGTCAGTTTTTAAAAGCATTTAAACCTTGTATTGTGGGGCACCTATTTTGGGGTCCAATCATTATTAAAGATTGTTGAAGATTAATAAAATTTAGAGAGAATCTCAATGCCTTTGTTTAGCAGATCCAACGTGGGAAAAACAAGAGGCTATGTGCCATATCTCCAATTCCAATAACTGCAAAAAGAATCCATTTTTAGAAAAAACATAAAGGCAACTTGTTTTCGTGAAGGGAAAGGTAGACAAAAGGGAAGGCACGTGTAGGAGTGGGTATTCGATAGAGTCTCAAAAGAGATTAACAAAAGAAAATAGAAAGTAAGTAAAGGGAGGTGTTACAATTTGGTCAGGCAGACAAAGGCACCAACATTTCAAGGGATTGCAAATGTCAAACTTAGTAAAAAAATAATTTAATAACCCAAGAAGTGGCCCAATCCATATTAGGCAGATGAGAATAAATATGATAAGGGAAAAAATGCCTTCTTTGGTACCATGAAAGAGGAAGGAAGAGGAAGCATTTGAGATTCAAAAAGAGGCATTCTGATTTGAAGGGGGCAGGAGGGGAATAGAGGCAGATTGGAATAGAAAATTGAGATTGGATAGCATAAAAATGAGGCATGAAGTTTAACTCAGTTAATTCTTTCTTTGTTTTTCTGATTTATGTGCAGGTTGGAGATAGTGGAGGGTGAAGGTATGAGTTTCAAGAACAAAAAGAGGGGAGGTTACTGTTCATTTTGTTCCACCTAGCTTAGAAGAGGAATGCCTCTCTAGAGGCTGCCTACTATTGGAGATTTAAGAACAAAAATAACTAGAAAGAAAAAGAGAATGAAGATGGAGCAGGGAAGCGACCAGGTTAGAGAGGAATGAGGAAGATGAGAGGAGGAAAAGAAGACTACATGTTTGTGACAAGGCTGCAAATAGAGAAAAGCCAGAGCCTATGAGATTTTTTGTAGATTGATTGGCCATGGATGGCCAACAATGTAATGGATTTGTTTTGTTGTGTTGCAGATTTGAATTTAATAAAAGAGCATCTATGTTATGTTCCTATTTTGCTTGACATGTTGAGTAAAGTTGTGTTAAGGCAGAGAGTCTCTACATGTGATGTTAAGTCTTTGTGAAAGTTTTGTGTGTTTTGAGTTTATGCTATGATGGTTGAGGTTCTTGCATTGCATCACAAAGGGTGAATTGTACCATACGGTTAGGCCATTTTATTTTCTACAAATGCTTTCTAACAATAAATGAATCAACTTGAAAATAAATTTATTGTAATAACTATTGACTACAAATGAATCATCTTGAAATAACTTCATTGTACACAATGTTACATCTTCTAATTGAGTTAAACAAATGTTCAATATATGAAAACCATCTCTCAAAATAATCAATTTGACTTACCACAACTTATTGCTATAATGACCATAATATATAGCATCTTTATATAAGGACATTATGAATCAATTTTCATAATATCAAGTAGAAATTTGTGTACAAACTAGTAGCATGCCAGAATATTGTGAATTCCCACTAATGAATGCAATTAATGGACCACATAAACCTTTTGTGTTAGAGAATCTCTACCAACAAATCCTTGACCTAGCCCAAATCCCTCACTGAGAATAGGATAAGGTACAAATTATTAAAAGCATTCTCCATTCCAAATAACACATTCACTTGGGCCCCACAAACAAGAAATAAATTTGAAACTCAAGAACTTACTCACAAAGATATTACCATATAATTGGAAAATTAACAAAACTTGAGTAGTCACATCTTAAATTCATAATCAAAATTTAGAGACAAAATCCAAGACCTCATTCAAACTTAGAATACCAATTGTATGAACACAAATCAACCCAAAAAGTAGATGTCAAGTATACATATGTCTAATTATGAAACTAGTAAATATCAAAGTAAATTATACATCATAAGTCCAACTCCCAAATACATAAGTAAATATATCATAAAATAAACTTGTTAGTCATCATGTCTTCTTCGAGTTTAACCACCCTTAGAGTGAGAATCATGTTCTATGATGAATAGGACCCTACAAAAGTTACACAAACAAATTAGAACATAAATTATACAAAAAATGTATATTTAATCTAAAGCTAGAATGTATACATAAATTATCTCACTTGATCACTATTATTGAGTGAAGCACACATGTGTACACGCCCTATACTCAAAAACCAGGAATATCAAGTGCTAATTCATGGTACATGTTCAAAAAAGAATTTCATTTCAAATGATAATTGTATAAGACTTTGTGAATATGTTTTGACTTTTACAATATATTTTAACTTAAACATATTATACCTATGTAGTTAGACTAGGAGGAATACCATCTCCACCCAAATTGACATACATGGACGCATATATAGATGCAATATGCATAACTACCTCAATTTCTAGTTCTCTCATCGAACAATTATAGCAATGATTCTTGATTCTCACAAGAACTATGAATATAAGAGAGCATCAAACCTAAAGAAATTAGGTCTATGAAAGTCATGCCCTAAGTAAACTACTCCAATGTAACACCTATGGAATATTGAAGAGTGACAGAATGATCTATAGATGGTTATGCACTCTATGAATGCTACAATGTGAGACTAATGGAATGTTGAGGAGTATCAAAATGTTGTAGATGGTGTTGAACCCTATGATTGCTAACCACTAGAGGATCTACATTGGTTTTCATCTTCAGGATAGGAGGGTACTAGACTCTTTGACTCCATGAGAACATGGTCCACTTATGCACCAACATCTAAGAGAGGAATGCCCAACTACAATGATATCACGCGATATGCCCTCATTAGGTCCTCTAAAAGAAATCATGTGTAGACTCGTGTATCTAACCATCATTAGTAATATGCTCAAGATCCTTTAAATATGGGAAGGCAACAACATGATATGGATTAAGTTGTGATGACGATGATCCATGTGTTGTAGATGTCCTACATGGCCACCTCAATAAGTACTAACCCACTCCATCTCAAGAGATGGTTTGGGCTTGGATAACAACCTTAGCAAGGCCATTAATTGCTTCCCTCCCACATAGTCAACAATAAAGCTAAGACTTGAAGTAAACACTAAAGGTATCCTCTCACCAACCAATACTCTATGCTAATAAGGTTATAGATTTGGATAACAAAATGCTTATCTATTGCATACCATAACATGCTATTGTCCCACATATGGAGGTAAATATAAATAGTTAATGTTGAGCCCTAAGTAAACCTCAATGTAAATTTATTGTGAAAAATCTAATGGAATTTGGTCATTATTCGAATAATGACCATGGGAAGCTATAAATCTAGGGTAAATCAAAGATGTGAAGTGAGGGCACAAACACCTTGGACCTTATATCCCTTGACACTAAAATTTGGTACATTTTATGGAAAACAGTCTTGTTTGATGAATTCTCTTGGCACATTTTATTGTACAATAGCTAATGAAACATACCCTAAAACACTACATCTCATTTGGGAAAGAATAGATGCTAAATTCACATTAGAATATGGACTAAGACCCCTTAAAATATTTCTAATACTAGTATGTTGGTCTATGCTTTGTATTATGAGATTATCTGTTAAGCACAACAAATTGATAGTATTCTTATATACCAACACTATATATAACCAACTCAAGGCCAGGGTGTACTGGGGGTTGGGCATTGCTATTATACTTCTCAACTTGTGTATCAAGACCAACTTAGGGGTAGGGTATGCTGGGAGTTTGGTGTTGTTACTATATTTCTAAAAACTTATGTGTTAAGACCAACTCGAGGTAATGTATGTTGAGGATTTGGTGATAATATATTTTTGAACTTTTGTTGTATCATGCTTTGTGTTTCCATTATTATTTTATGGTCATATGGGATTATTCAAGCAAGAGATAGTAGTGTTGTATACAAATGACCTACATTTATACTATTAATAATTAAACACTTTACCTAAAGTGAAGTTTTAGTACAGTATGCAACGTCAGTTCATTGTAATCATAGGTTGCATGTAGTTGCAAGTCATGTTAGCTAGAGGGTATCTAAGGATTGCATGACTAACTGCATGTGATGGAAGTGTACATATTTAGCATTTGGTTCTTATATTTAGTTCTAATATAGATGTTCCTATCTATCACCCTCATTAAAGGGTCATGTTGCTTCCAGTAGGAAGATGAGTGGGGGACCACGTGGTCTATGGCTGGACGTAAAGCACTTGAATGATGCTTCCCCTCTTACAACTAGATAACCATATTGCTTGCACTCGATAAGGATGACCTTGATCATTGTATTATTATGAAGTCAAAGATATATATAACTAATAACTAGTGGTAGGTGGATAGGGCCGTAGTCCTACTTTGCTTTGTATTTATATAAGCCTAAATCATGATGCACTTGAGAAGATGTAATAGTGGCATAAATATCTTTGTATTATATGAAACATTATCCTTTATTATAAAATTCAAAATTATAGTATTTGAGTCATTTTTATTCAAACTATTCATTATATTTACACCAAAGGCATTCCCTATTTGAACTAAACCAACTTGGCATGGAAATCAATGAAGAGAGCTGCAAATACACATGCAAGATAATTGAAATAATCTCAATCGTCACTTTTTTCGATGTCGTATTCTCATTTTCTTTCGCTATTTTTTTCCTCGGCAGCTTTTTTAATGCTAGCAAATGGCGGTGTTCTACTCCATCTTTGTCATTATTGCCAGCAATCATATCATCTCCTAAAATCTACAAAATACGGGCATCTCATTTTTTCCTTTACAAGTGTTTAGTCTCTCTCGCAACCGGTTGTGCACATAGACTCCCCATTCTGCCATCTTGGTCCCATTCTTAAAGTAATAAGTGACACACACAATTCAATGTACACTTATACGTATCCTAGCCAAGTTTGCATGGCCATATTTAATATAGTTTCTACATTATTATCTCTAAACATGTTTACATTTAATATAATAATACTCTCCATGCCTCTTTATTAACCAGGCCATAAAAGTAGACCGACTTTAGGGATTTGCAGTGTTATATTGAATTGGGAATTGTTTGATATACATGAGGATGTTCAAGAAGGTGGCTTGGGAAAGCTAATAAAATATTTAATCATTTTGAATGCTTAATATCTTTATCCAAACTCAAAATCATACGATCTTTTATTAAATCAAATTATTTCAACAAATAACGATGCAAAGTAAAAAAGGGGCACCAATACATATTTATGGCATACCAATTTTTTTAATTAACTATTTTAATATTACAAATTTAGTGAGTATGACTCCCTAGATTTATCTTCTTTTATCTTCAATATTTACAAATGCTAATATATACAAATTCAATATTTGTAAATATACGATGGTGTGCAATGATTGGGGCTTTCAGAGGTTCGTTGTAGTAGTAAGGTGCTAATTAGGGTCTTTAGATGATGGAGTAGAAGACATTATTTACCCACCCCTACATCATTAGAGGAAATCATTCTTAATAAAATCTTCAATCAAGTATGTGTTGAACACCCGGAATACTGAGAGGGGGGTGAATCAGTATTAGATTCTGAAGCCACTTAATCATTTAAACATTCATTTCACATATCATATTTAATTTGTAGTAAGAAAGGAAAGCATGAAATCAACCATTAAGCACATAAGACATGAACACCAGATTTTTATGTAACCCAAAAAGGGAAAAACCACGATGAGGATTAGCTCACAATATATTAATAATGCAACTGGTTAAGGTTGATACAATTTGGTGGACTCACTGTCCAAAAGAGAATGATCATTGCAGGGAGCTCACTGCCAAAGGACTCATTGTCCTAAATAGAAATAGATAGAAGAAGGGATGGCTCACTTCCAAAAATGAACTGCTAATAATGCATCTAACTTATGTTGGAGATACAGTTCCACTGAAGCTCAGAATACTGACTTTGCACACTTCATCTTCACCACAATCTGAACTTATCCTTCTCTACATCAGATTTAGTTGTACACACTTAACTCCTTCGCATCATATCCACACACCACTCCACACAAGAATTCAATCTTGTATATATACCGCACTTAAGAAAAAATGTCAACCAGGTCAGCAGATAGATGTACTGATTCTCTATCTAACAAAATTTCTAATTAAACTAAACCTTAAAATTTAATTTTAAACCATGAAATCATAAATTTATAGTACCATATTTAAATCATGTTAATTTACTCAAGCATATATATATTTTGATGTCTCAATTATTCTTGTCATTATAATAAACACAACAATCCAAATAACCCATGCATGATGTTCAAATCTAAAAATAATAGTCACATAAATCTACTCATACTCATATCAACATAAAGAAATAATACAATCATCTAAACATGATATCATAGTCACGCACACATGTCAATGCTAAAGTATTCACATAATAAGTTCAAGCGGTTGGGTCTCACTTTTAGTCTAGTTACTTCTCACGTAACTAAATAAATTGTGTCGGTACTGGTAATAATGGTATTGTATAGAGTTGAATTTTAATAGAAGATATTAGGAAGAGTTCGTTATTAATTGTATTGAAATATTGAATAAGGAATTTAAAATTATTGCATTTGTATTTCATAGGTCTTGTTCTTCGAAGATCATTATCATTTGATTCTTGTAATTGAATTGATATTATTATTATGATTTAATTATACCATATACCTTTAGTCACTTAGTGTATTCAACTTTGAGAGCTAAGGTCTGTGTTTGATAGATTGTTAGTTGTCTATAGAACAACTATATTTGATGACCTAGTTACTAATCAAATTGAGGTTAAGAAAACATGTTTGGATCTTCTTGTGCTAAGTAACCTTGTCTACCTGATAATTGGCTCAAATAAGAGAGTCTTGATTTTGTTAAGAACCTAGTATGAAATTGTTATTGTTACTTTATGAATCATTGTTTTTAAGTCAACCTTGTGGTTGAAAGTTCAAGTTACTGAACTACGAAGCCTTTGCACGTATGTAGGCAAGGCCATCCTCAATGACCCCCTGAGGCATAGGTCTGGCCCCCTAAGTCCTATCCCCTTGATTGTTTCGAAGTTTTATTCATAATTATTTATCTATCTTGAGAGACTGATCCTTGATCTAGTGTGCAGAAAATGTGATATTACAAAGACACTGGGTACCAGAGAAAGGAAAGTTTAATTAGGTATGGAATAAGGCAAAGAAAAAAGGCTTGCAGGCATGACACTTTTTAGTATGTATCCCTTTTGGCGAGGTAAGTAGGTTTTATGTTCGAAGCTCTTTATGTATTGACATACTTCTTCCTTAAAATTTTATCATAAAACACTGTGTATCTAGAATTCTTGGCAAGACAAATCAATAAAGATGGATGATCATCTCAAAATAAACTTATTTATGCTTATGTCAATATTCTTGATTTTGAGGTTATGTTACACAAATCTAAAATCTTTATTGACTTTCTGATTTTTGAGTTAAATGATAAAGAAATTTAGTTGGGGTCAGATTCTTCATCCCATTAGATTAATCTTATCTCTCTAAAAAAAAGGGAGTTTATGCATGAGGTGCATTGTGCGTGCGTTGGGCTCAAGTGTAGAAGTTAATTAATTGATGAAGAGATTTATAGAGTATCCAGTGATACGGGTATCTTGTTGGGACAAGTGTTGGAATCAAGTGAGTTGCTATTAATGAAGTTAGGTAAAGTGGACAAGATTATGGTAAGAAATGGTCATTAATTATCTAATTTAATTGTTAAGTTGATGTAATCTCTTGGGAAGGGACTTATGATTAGGTGGAAAGAATTGAGCATCTAATCATCTATCATTTGCATGAAGACGATGACATTTATTAGGGTTGAATCTTATGGTTAGTTAAAAAGGAGTTGCTCATTTCATCCCTAGACTAGAAGATTGTTTCAAAAAAATTGAATTGTTATTCATTATTGTTAGAGTTGATTTGGATAATAAAGAAATATGGCATGAGTGGTGTTGACTTTTTCCCAGACTGGATGCTTATTCCCAGATTTCCCTACAAGGTAGCCATCAATGATCAACAGGATCTCTGGGCCAGGGGGTCAACAGTATAGGAGATAGACTCTATATTTTATCTCCTCTTCTTCTTCAGGCTCTGCAAGACCTAGGGGGGTATTCCCTACTCAACATCCATGAGGATATGCATGCAAGGCTGGGATGTTGACAGAAAGCAGATGAGTCCTCCTGTAAGTAGACCAAAACTGAATGATAAGAGCAAAGGGGCTAGCTTTGGGCCTATTAGCAGTTGTAGACAGAGGACTGAGGATCCTAAACTAACTCTAATGTCCTAATGTTGGTTTTAGATTTTGCTTTGGAGTTTAAGTGTGGATGCAAAGCTGGATATGGTTATAACACAAAACAAAGCATGATTGGTGCCTATCCAGGGCCTGGAGTCAGTAGACATACACCTGTGAATGATCAGCATGAACAACTAAAACTGGATTTCAAGGGGATATGTGTGATACCTGCCTTACAGGCATCTCCCAATACAAAGTGTTAGGTTATCTCTACTTATGGTATCCCTACTGCAGTATACTCTTCCCAATGTTCAACCTGAAAACAGTTTAATCTACCCCTTGAGTAGAAGTTAGAAGATCAGACAGTCAACATAGGAATTCTATGCTCTAGAATCCAAACATTACCAAACATCCAGATTCAGAAGAAGAATACATGCAATACTGGAGACAGAATTAACACAACACATGCCAAACAGCATTTCTCATATAAGTTTAATCATGAAATCAGTGGGTTCATGCCAAAAACAAACAACAAGAGATACATAAACTCACAGGTAAGCTGTACAGAGCAACCAGATCAGCTTGTTATGCATTACAGAGCCAAAATCATCAACTTTCAACAACCTTTGAAATGAACAACACAGCCTGCTTTTAACAGCCAGGTAGGTGTTCAGTAATTAATTACATGGTTGACCAAAATTTCGCCAGATACACAGTATCATGAAAATGGCGCTCAAACACAACCGGATTGGCGCCCAAACTTGAATGCAGCAGGTAGGAGAGGAGACAGGAAGATTTCTCGAGCCCTGCGCCACCATCCGCTGATGTACACCTCCAGTCGGGTACAGGATCCATCCACGCCATCACCCATACCTCTGCAACAACCTCCATTAATGGCGCACCAACCCGCGGCCTTGGGAAGATCATCAAATCTGTAATCGCAAGCATTTCCCGCCGAGATTTATCATCATGATGTTTTGAATATGCAGGATAACATTATCCCACATGCACCCCGCAGCAACCCCAATAACACTTTATATACTAGGTCACGAGCATATATCACGTCGGTGCTTTTGCTCCTGACGACACTAGTATATAACCTCATCATCATCATCCTCCAGTAGCATGATATCCTGTTGTTCGAAATATCACCCTGACGTCATCATGATATTTGAAATATAACCTTCATGATAATCGGCACAACCTGATCCATCGGAGGAACATCCTCCTGCTGAGCTTATAACAAAAGTCTGGCCGATGAACATCCTGATGACGTCATCATCATATACTGCTGACGTCATCATCATATCTGCCTACTGCGCACCTCCTCATATCCGGATGACGTCATCATCATGTTTGCAAATATCAGGAGGTCTCTTCAAGATGATCAGTTGTTAGAAATATGACCCCCGCGGACCTTGATGACGTCATCATCATATTAACATCATCATGATATTCGGAAGACAACCGGATATTTGGAAATATCCTCCTGACGTTCAAACATCAGGTTGCACTGTAGCTCCACTATAAGATCGGGGCGATAACTGAATATGATGATGCTGCTTGAAAAGATCACCCCCAGTAGATAATGCGCGAAGCCAACAGGCGGATATCTCCTTGATATCAACATCATCATGATGTTCGAACAAAACATATATCCGGGTGATATGAAAATATCACCCCCTCCTTCGAGAATATCATGATGCAGATAGGCAGAAAGAAAAATATCACCCTGATACACGGATGACGTCAGCATCATCAGGATGTCAAAACAACGAACAAGAAGTGATACAACATCATCAGGATGATGTTAACCAAGATCACCCGATGATAAAATATGATGACCCTAGTGAATATCGGGTCGCACTTAGAACTCTTCAACATCATCATCAGGATGATCATAACCAAGATCACCCGATGATAAAATATCACCCCGGCGAAATATCATGAAGGCATGAAATAGGATGACCTCCGCAAGCAGCAGGATAAAAACTGGAAATATCATGATGATGACGACCCTTAAGAAAAAACAAGTTAGGTCGAACACTTAGAGAATAACCCCTTCAATATATTGGGGCAACATCGTCATCATGTTTGAGCAAGGTGATATTCGGAAGATCACCGGATACTTGAAAAGATCACCCTCGCAAGCAACTGAGGGCGCACTGTAGCTCACCAGTATCATCAGGATAATAAGCAAACATCACCCGATAGTTGAAATATGATGATGACGATGAGAAAAACAAGTCGACGAAGAACATGCTGATGAAGATCATCATCGAAGACAAGATGATGATGACGACCTCCTCCTCAGAAAAATATGATGCTGCAGCTGAAAAACGCTGAGGAGGTCCAACACTTAGAAAAATTGGGCAAGAAGATGAAGGCTTCAGATGAAGAAACCTCCTGATCATGACAAATCAGCCCCAGGTCAAAATAAGTGCTAACAAGTGGGAAATGGATTGGATGGTAATATGCATGGTGTAATTTTAAATAGTCTTTTACGATGATGGTAATCTTTCATTATGACCATTGTTGTTGTTGGAAGTTTGATTTTGTTGTACTTATGATAGTTGATGATCTAACTATTGTTATGAAATGATTGTGGTTAGTCAAGTATTTGAAATTGCATCTGGTGTTTTACATTGTATCCTTAGTTAAATTTTGTTGGGCATTACAATATGGAGATTGGGTGCAAAAAATTGAGTCTTAGGATGCCTTGGTTGTTTGCCAAAAGTCAAGCCACTCTATTGTTGCTTACTAGGTCAATAAGAGGAAGCAAAGTTGCTAGAAAAGGAAGGAAAAAAATGAGTTTTGTCTACCTTAAAAAAATAAAGAGGTGCTTTCCATGGAGAAGGAAAACAAAGATGTTGAGGATTCCCCTTCACTAGGTAGGACAAGCTCTAAAGGAAACATGATTTCTTCTAATGTGATGCTTATAGAGGTGGTTGATGGGGAGAGGAATGTTTTTTGGGGTAGGACCCAGTGGGTTCTCCGTCCAACCCTTCACAGATGATCTAGCCTCCTTTTTGCCCACCAAAAAGAAAAATTGAGGATTTGATCCCAAGAGAGTTTTTTAGAGTCAAGATTTTAAGAAGCCCTACGAAAGCTTTTGATTTAGGGGCGATAGTTAATAAAGGGAAATTGGCTGGAAAGGAAATCTACTTCAACAATTTAGTGGATAGGATTGCTACTAGTGTTCAAAGCTCTCTAGATCTCTATGGTTTTAGGCTACCTAACTAGCCTTTTTAGGGCTATGTTATTCGAATTAGTCCCATTTGGTGAGTTGTCTCTGAGTTTTTAGTGTAGTGTTGTGGTTTCCAACCTTTGTGATGTCGATCCATATAGTTATTTTATGGTCATCCAAAATACTTAAATGTTGTATGTAATCTTGTCTTTGTAAAAGGGTTTGAGTCCTTTCAAAAACCCACTTAACCATTAATCAAAAAAAAATTCATAAATCATTACATGTAGCTATAGTATTATAAAAGCATAAATGTATTCTTAACAAAACAAGTTGAAATTTTAAAATTTAATTAAAATGAGTTTGAGAAAATAGAAATGGAACAAAGTTTTTGATTAAATAGGTAAAACAGGTTTTGAAGAGGCCTTAGAACCCTTTACAACCAACTAAAGATCAACATAGTAACCACAAACCAAGTAAAACATTCACAAACCGCAAACCCAACACCATATAACAGACAAGGAAAAGAAATGAAACAAAGTTAGTTTTGGTTAAGGTAACTTTTTTTTACCATATGTTGACAATATTGTAGGTTAAGATAAGAATTGTTTTATTTAGGAGTAAAACAAATGAAGTGATAAGATAGATTCAAGTTAGAGGTGTAAAAAAATAAAGTGTTGTGATAGATTTAGGAAGTGATCCGATGTAAGTAGCTTTAGGATCTATATTTATCAAACAAGTCTTAGCTTTTAAATTTGTTACAAGAACTATTGTTTTTTAGCTTTTAAATTTTCAATGGTTGGTTGGGGATGGGATTGGAAATTTTCCCTATCAACTTGGGCTTTTTTCATCCACTTGGCAATGTGGCATCATTAGAAAGCACAAATAGCAAGTGGAATGATATGAGGAAAAAACTACCACATGAGGCCCCTACATTTGGGCTTTCAAATTTTTAGCAATTGTTTTGTGAGGTAGGAATAGAAATTTCCTCCACCAACTTAGGAGTTTTTTATCAGCTTGATATCATTAGAAGGGGCATACTAGATTTTAAGCAATATTGCAGTTTTTAAAAAATCATAGAACCACTAGCCCTCCTAAAATTCTCAACTAAAATTTTATGGGAATACCTGATTATACAAAAAACTACTAAATTTTCTCAGCAATAGCAACTAAGATGTTACACCCCATGTGTTTCTATCTACTTACTATTTACCTAGATTGGTTAATTTGTTAGAAAATGAGTGATTATGGATTTCTGCATCTGTGTATGTGTTTTTAGCCATTTACCATAGATTGGATATTTTGTGAAATTGAAGTAATTATGAATCTTTGCATCTATGTGTGTTATCTATCTTGAATGCAATATGATGAGAAAAAGAATAATGCAATGTCTTGTATTAAATGTAGTTATTGTTAAATTAATGATGATATTTTGATCAGCTAACTACTGTGGCGATGATCTAAGTGGATGCAGGAACAGGTTGTCCCTCCAGAAAAGAGGGGAGGTATCACTTAAGAGAAGGACTTGGTCTGGTAAACATAAAATAGAAGCCTACACTGAGTAGCACACACACACATCCTAATTTGACCTAGGTTGAGTCGAGTTAGTGTGGGTAGCGGTAAGTGATCTAAGTTATGTAAAGTCTTGATTGGATGTTCGAACCTTCATGTTGTTAAGTGTTTGGTTGTTTGAGTAAGGTTTCTTTGAGATAATAAAAGCTCGTGCAAGTCCACGATACGTTCTTATACATGAGTTGATATGAGCATGAAAATATGTAGGTAGATGTACCTACGAATATTCAAGAGCGTATTGCTAATAGATATGGAGATGTCGGTTTGGACTATGCAAGAATTATCGTCTCTCTCTATATATGTATTTAATATAAATACTATTATTATTTTCTCTTAATAGCAAAAATATAATTTTATCATTTTGTGGAAATTGATTTTCATAAATATTGTTCTATGGTGATTAGAAGAATAGAAATATATAAAATAAGATTTAATAAAATAATAATAAAAGAATAGTTTTGAAAATAAGAATTAAAGGTGTTTAAATCTTAGTAAAAAGGTGATTAAATTATAGTAAAATTAAGGTTTTAAGTGCTTTTAATAAAAAGGGGGTTAACGTTCTTTTTTCTTAAAAAGAGAATTTATTTCATTTTAGTCGAATGGTGTTATCGACCCATGTGTTGGTCATGTTTTAATTAATAGGCATGTCTTGTTAGGGTGGCAGCCTAAGGCACATGGGCCCTTAAGATATGATGGTAGCACATAAAACGCATAAAGGCGTGGGGTGGTGGTGTATTGGCTACGCGCTTTTGATGGCAATGGGGTGGTCGGGGGTTCAAACCACCCAACCCTCCTTTTAAAAATGTGGGAGTAAGAGGTTAGGCCATTATAGGCTGACATTGTTTCCCTAGGATTCTATGAAGATAATATTAGGGGCCATATTGATAGGTAAACGTGCCTTATCCTTAAGCCTATGCAAGTGCTTAGGATATTGGTCGTTACTATTTTTACTCTAAAGTTTTTAACAAACACTTCTTTTTTATCTTAGCCATGGAAAATAAACTAATTTTAGATTTTGTAAGCATGTCCTCATAGTGTCAACATTTTTTGAGTTGGTTAAGCATGTCATCATTATATTAACATTTTTTGAATTAGTTGCAGTATAAAAAGAGGTACTCTCCCTCATTTTTAATTGCACCTTTTTCAAATCAAGAGCCTTCTCTTATCAAAATTGAGTTTTTGTGTTAGTGTCGAAAGTTTGTCGTTTTGCTTTTGTAAGTTGTTTATTTGGAGGAGCGATTTAGAGTTTTTGGAAGGACTTAAAGAAAAGAGTCTTTGATCCATTTGGAGCTATATTCTCAGGCATGGGGTTTATTTCTCCTTCTCTTGTTTTTCATGTTTTCAAAACATTATGTGATGTATTGTTTTTAAGTGATTGCAATGTTAAATTTTTGATGTGAATGTCTATCAATTATATATATATAGTTAGCAAATTTGTATTGTGATTATGAGAAAGTGTCTATGGTTGAGATTTTACCTATATAGAATCATAAATCAATCATTGATTGGTGTTCGTAGAAGAAAATTATATAATAGGAAAGTTAGTGAAAATAGGATTCAAGTGGTATTACTTCGATATTTGTATCCTAGTAAAAGCATGCAATAGGTTAACCTTGGGATATGTGATCCATGGAAGAGGTAGATAACCTAGAATAGAGTTTGATGTAATTGTTCAATGGGGATATTCCTGGGATTTGTTCATTCATGGGAAAAGGAATATCCTATGTGTAGAGAATGATGCATTTGTTAAGTGGGGTTATTCCTGGGATTTGTTGATCCATGGGTAAGGGAATAACTTTTGTATAGAGATTGTTGTCTTTCCCAATCGAGATAGAAGGGTGGGTGAATATGAGACAAGAAAACTTTGGCCAAAGTGGTGTGAATTGCCAACACTTACACTGTCTAGATTCACTGTGATCTAAGTTTGCATTTCTAATAGGGATTTCATAGTTTGATGGTTGTATCCATAGTATGATAGTACTAGTTAATGTAGGACAAAACACCTTGCTCAAATTAGGCATATTTTATTTGGGGTTACCATATCAATCCCTTCTTCAAAGGGTAGGGCCATTTACCAGTTTGGTAAATGTGCGAGGGACCGCAGTTAGTCCGTGGTTGGAGGTAAATTGCTTGAGTGATGCTTCCCCTCATGTAGTTGGTGGCCGGGAATAATGAAAACAGACAAATATACTATCATGTATCTCTATTGATCAGTTAAGCTCTTGAAACTTGTATGTATATTATGAAAAAGTTGTAAAGATGAATATTCAATTCTTTTATTGAGGAAATAAAATTTGATTTATGCAATGGGAGTTTGGAATATGTTTCAAATGTACATTTAATTTAAGGAATATAAGGAAAAATTGTATTACTTCTACTATCAGTATCTTGATCTATTTACTTTCTAAGTTAAACTTGGTAAATCTTAGTTGGTAGAACAAGTGGCATGTTACACGTGGTATAATGGTGTTATCGACCCATGTGTTGGCCATGTTTTAATTAATAGGCATGTCTTGTTAGGGTGGCGGCCTAAGGTATGTGGGCCCTTAAGCTATGATGGTAGCGCATAAAGGCATAGGGTGGTGGTGCATTGGCTACACGTTCTTGATGGCAATAGGGTGGTCGGGGGTTCAAACCACCTAACCCTCCTTTTAAAACTGTGGGAGTAGGAGGTTATGTCATTATAGGCCGACATTGTTTCCCTAGGATTCTGTGAAGATAATATTAGGGGCCATATTGATAGGTAAACGTGCCTTATCCTTAAGCTTATGAAAGTGCTTAGGATATTGGCCATTAATGTTTTTACTCTAAATTTTTTAACAAACACTTTTATTTTTTTATCTTAGCCATGGAAAATAAACTAATTTAGATTTTGTAAGCATGTCCTCATAGTCTCAACATTTTTTGAGTTGGTTAAGCATTTCATCATTATATCGACATTTTTTGAGTTGGTTGCAGTATAAAAGGAGATACTCTCCCTCATTTTTAATTGCACCTTTTTCAAATCAAGAGCCTTCTCTTATCAAAATTGAGTTTTGTGTTAATGTCGAAAGTTTGTCGTTTTATTTTTGTAAGTTGTTTATTTGGAGGAGTGATTTAGAGTTTTTGGAAGGACTTAAATAAAAGAGTCTTTGATCCATTTGAAGCTATATTCTCAGGCATGGGGTTTATTTCCCCTTCTCTATGTTTTTCATGTTTTTAAAACATTATGTGATGTATTGTTTTTAAGTGATTGCAATGTTGAATTTTTGATGTGAATGTCTATCAATAATATATATATATAGTTAGCAAATTTGTATTGTGATTGTGAGAAAGTGTATATGGTTGAGATTTTACCTATATAGAATCATAAATCAATCATTGATTAGTGTTCGTATAAGAAAATTATATAAGAGGAAAGTTAGGTAAAATAGGATTCAAGTGGTATTACTTCGATATTTGTATCCTAGTAAAAGCATGTAATAGGTTAACCTTGGGATATGTGATCCATGGAAGAGGTAGATAACCTAGAATAGAGTTTGATGTAATTGTTTAGCGAGGATATTCCTGGGATTTGTTGATTCATGGGAAAGGGAATGTCCTATGTGTAAAGAATGATACATTTGTTAAGTGAGGTTATTCCTGGGATTTGTTGATCCATGGGTAAGGGAATAACTTTTGTATAGAGATTTTTGTCTTTCCCAATCGAGATAGAAGGGTGGGTGAATATGAGACAAAAAAAACTTTGGCCAAAGTGGTGTAAATTGCCAATGTTTACACTGTCTAGGTTCACTGTGATCACAGTTTGTATTTCTAGTAGGGATTTCATATTTTGATGGTTGTAGCCATAGTATGATAGTACTAGTTAATGTAGGACACAACACCTTTCTCAAATTAGGCTTATTTTATTTGGGGTTACCATACCAATCTCTTCGTAGAAGGGTAGGATCGTTTACCAGTTTGGTAAATGTGCGGGGGACCGCAGTTAGTCTGTGGTTGGAGGTAAATCGCTTGAGTAATGCTTCCCCTCATGCAGTTGGTGGCCAAGAATAACGAAGACAAACAAGTATACAATTATGTATCTCTATTTATCAATTAATCTCTTGAAGCTTGTATGTATATTGTGAAAAAGTTGTAAAGATGAATATTCAATTCTTTTATTGAGGAAATAAAATTTGATTTATGCAATGGGAGTTTGGAATATGTTTCAAATATGTATTTAATCGAAGGAATATAAGAAAAAAATTTATTGCTTCTACTATCAGTATCTTGATCTATTTACTTTCTAAGTTAAACTTGGTAAATCTTAGTTGGTAGAACAAGTGGCATGTTACACGTGGTATCAGAGTGAAGCAAGTTCAACTCTAGAACATATGTGCTCACTATGCTATGAGAGTCGAAAGTTGAAACTAGTTTTATGCGAGAATGGCATAGTAGACTAACCAAGAAAATTATCAAAAGGACTATTATCCAACACTTATCAAGTCAGTGGTTAAGAGTAAACTAGCTGAGGAATTAAGGAATCCATGAGCCAATTTAACTCTATTGAGGAAATAGAATGGAAAGATTCTGAGACTTGGATTAAAAAGGTAAAACCTCGATCAAATGTTATTAGACTAAGAGCTCAGGAAGAGCAGTATCTATATGAATTCAAGATCACTTTTATATCTCAAGAACTTAAGGATGGGAAGATCCTAAAATAATCAACCAGGTGCAGAAGCAACTGAGTTTGAAAAATTTAAGAAATTGTATAAAAGATACATAGATAATTAGGGTTCTTGTCTAAACCCTAATGGATTGGAATGAGTCAAGAGAGATAAAAGGATAAATAAAGGACAAGTAGTGATGTATTGGCATAAAATTCTTGGAAAAACAGTACAGGACTTGGAAATGCTTTTTGATTACTAAAGATTCATGAGAAAACTAATTGTCATATTCAAAGAATCGTGCATAACTAAAGGAGAATAAGAGTTGCCTTATTAACTCATGAAGCTTATATGTAGTTGAGGACGTAAATGAAGAGGATCCTCTTGGGCAATATTTTGATGAAAGATTGGGATTAGTATCATTCTTTTGTTAAGAGGCTGCATGAAGTTGCAAGATAATTGTTAGAAATGAAAGCAACACTACTTCAATGGAAATCTGATTCAATATAAATTTCAGCGATCTTTAACTATGTGTTATTAATGGAGATTGTAACACAAACAAAACTATGCTTCACAGAAATGAAAAGTTAGAAATATGAACATATAACACAATGTTTAACGCGGATAAAACCCTTTCAGGTAAAAAAACTCCACACAGGAAAGAGGCCCAATGTTTGTATTAATCTGAAAATAATTTACAATACAACAACACTTCAACTCTCTCCACCAGTCTTTAATCTGACAGCATTCCAACAACACCCGAGTACCTAAAATTTGTATTGCAACAACTAATACATGGCAAATACTTATAGAAACATTTTCTAACTCATCTTAAGCATTCACCTTCTCTCTCCTAAGATTCTCCAACCTATAAACATTAATTACCATCTTACAAGCATCTTACACTTGTCTAAAAATAGCCATGCAAAGGTTGGGGGCCCAAGACTAAATCTAGCCTCTTACAACATCTTATGATGCGTTATAACCATCATAGATTCCACAAAAGAGTATCTTTCCAAGATAGAAACCTTGGGCTAAATATAGCAAATATACAACTAACATATCCGTCATATGCGTCATAGAATCTCAGAATCTTATGACAACTTGCAGCTGTCATAGATTCACTCACCAAACATTATGACAGTTGTCATACATGCCAAAAATAGTATATTCCTCAAGGGAGCACGCCTATCCTCATTTACCATAAGTTTTTACATTTGCCAACCATAAATGTCACTCTGTAATTACCGTCGGTAACTCTGAAATTACAGCTATCAATGAGACTACCTCATTCCCTTATGGGTAATTACAAATAACAAATAATAAATATAATAAAATACAATATTGGAATTTATAAGGTTAATGGCACCTTATTCCAACATTCTCCCACTTGACATTATACATTGTAAATCAACCCATAGGAAAACAAATGAAAAAATAATAATCAGGCACTAGAAACAAGGCCCATGGCCTCTCTGCACCACACAAACTTCTTTGTGCTCACAGGCTTAGTTAATGAATCTGCAACATTCTCCTGAGTATCTATCTTATTTAGCTCAATCTCTCCATTTGCAACTAACTCTCGAACAAAGTGATACTGAACATCAACATGCTTAGTCTGAGCATGATAATGGGATTCTTGGCCAAACAGATAGCACTCTGGCTATCACAACCAATCTGAATGATCCTGCAATCAAAACCAATACATGTACATAGTCTCCTCAACCAAACTGCCTCCTTAGAGACATGAGTAGCAGCCATATACTCTGCTTCTATGATGGACAAAGAAACTGTGGGCTGCCTCTTACTCATCCAACTCACTGCACCTCCAAATAGAGTAAATACATTGCCACTAGTAGACTTTCGACTATCCAAGTCACCTGCCCAATCTGTATCAACAAAACCCTATATTTCCAAAGATTTTTTAGCACTATCAGTACCAGAATAAACTAAGCAATGACTAGTAGTACCTGCAAGATATTTAAACACACTCTTCGCATAGTTCTAATGATGTCTACCAGGGTTAGACATAAATCTACTCAAAACTTCCACTGCTTGGACAATATCTGGTCTAGTGCAAACCATTGCATACATCAAACTCCCTACAGCACTAGCATATGGCACATTAGACATATCCTCAAGATCATCCTCAATCTTTGGACACATATCTAATGAAAGCTTAGTACCAATGGGTAAAGGAACTCTAACTGGGTTACAATCCTGCAAACTAAACCTCTACACAATAGTATTCACATATTACTTTGTGACAACCAAAGCTTTCTGTTAAATCTATCCCTCCTGATCTCCATTCCCAGAATATACCCTGCAACACCAAGATCCTTCATTTCAAATGCACCTGGAAGTTGGGCTTTAAGCTCACTGACCATACCCTTAATATTGCTAAAAAACATGTCATCAACATACAAAGCAATAATCAGTATAGAATCATCAACATAATGAATGTAAACACAATGATCCTCCTCACTTCTAACAAAACCCAATTTCAAAACAAATGAATCAAACTTTTGATACCACATTCTGGGGGACTGTTTCAAACCATAGAGAGACCTCTTCAACCTGCAAACCCAATGTTCTTTTCCTTTTACCTCAAAACCTGTAGATTGTTGCATATAAATTTCTTCTTCAAGATCTACATGCAAGAATGCAGTCTTAACATCCATTTTCTCAATCTCCTAATCATAAGCTGAAGCAATGGATAAGAGAAATCTAATAGAAGTCAATTTAGCAACAGGAGAGAATATCTCACCAAAATCAACTCCCTCTCTCTGGGAGTAGCCCTTGGCTACCAGTCTAGCCTTGTACTTCTCTAATGACCCGTCTGCTCCAAACTTCTTCTTGAAGACCCACTTACAACGTATGGCCTTTCTTCCTTTGGGCAAACGAACAAGATCCCAGGTGTTACAAGAGTCTAAAGCCATCATCTCCTCCTACATGGCTAGCTGCCAAGACTCATTATCATCTGCAGAAATAGCTTCCCTGTAGGATCTAGGTTCATCGTTAGTACTCAATAAAGCATATACACAATAGAAATCTAGTGGACTATACCTGTCAACTGGATTCCGTTGTCTTGTGGATCTCCTCAAGGGTGGAGTAAGAGACTCTACTCGTTCTTCTGCATGATCATCTGCAATAACTTCTTTTGTAACTACAGACTCATCTTCATCAGAACTATTTGAATCTTCTTATTCTTCTTCACCCCCTAATCCATCATTTTGTTCTTCCTGAGGTGCATCTTGCTGCTCTAAATCAAAGTGCACCTTCTTTACCTTTTCATCTTTTTCTTTTGGCTGCTCAGGTTTAGAAATAGCTCTAAGTTCCCTGAAAATAACATCTCTAGAAAAGATAATCTTGTGGGTTAGTGGATTCCAAAGCTTATAACCTTTGACATTATCACCATATCCAATGAATGTACACTTTTTAGCCTTTGGATCCAACTTAGATCACTTTTCCTTAGGCACATGAACAAAAGCCTCACAGCCAAAAACCCTTAAATGTGAAACAGAAGGTTTCTTACCTGTCCAAACTTCATAAGGTGTCGAATTAAGAGCCTTACAAGGAGATATGTTTATCAAGTAGCAAGCAGTACACACAGCCTCTGCCCAAAAGCATTTATCCAACTGTGCATCACTAAGCATACTTCTGGCCCTTTCCATAATTGTTTGATTTATCCTTTCTGCAACACCATTCTGTTGTGGTGTATACGAAGTTGTCTTTTGTCTGATTATACCTGCATGCTTGCAAAACTCATCAAATTCCTTAGAGCAATATTCCCTTCCATTATCAGATCTTAATATTTTTATCTTTAAACCTGATTGGTTCTCTACTAAGACTTTGAATTCCTTAAACTTAGTGAAAACTTCAGATTTATGCTTCATAAAATAAATCCATGTAAATCCAGATACATCATCAATGAAGGTTACAAAATAACGAGGTTTTCTGATAGATTCATTATCCACAGGTCCAAACACATCCATATGAATAATTTCTAACTTCTCTTTTGTTCTATTGCTTCCTAAAGGAAATGATTTTCTATTTTGTTTACCAAACACACAATGCTCACAGAAATTAAAGTGCTCATCAGAATAGGAGAAACCATCCAACAATTTTTTATTCTTAATAGTTTTTAATACATTATTGCTTGTGTGGCCCAATCTGCGGTGCCACAACATACATGCATTTTCAGTATTAGCCTTAGATACATAGGAGGCATTATAAACTGTAGTGGCTTCAAACTTGAATAGGCTTCTGAATCTCTTCCCCTTCGCTACCACCAAGTTCCCTCTCACTAATCTATAGTCATGCTTGTCAAATGTCACATGCATTCCCAAATCATTCAACTTCAAAACTGAAATCAGATTTTTAGCTAATCCAGAAACATACAAAACACCTTGGAGGGTTTTAATCCTCCCATCACTAAAACACAACAATACCTTACCTTTCCCGACAATCGGATATGTAGAGTTGTCACCAAGGTAGATATCACCTCCATCATATTCTTCATATGAGGAAAACCATTCCTTATGCAGGGTCATATGAAATGAGCATCCTGAGTCAATCAACCAATGATCATTAGAAACAACATTATATGCAGAAAGTAAAACTTCTTCACCTGCATTCGAGGACTTATCCAAAGCACTCTCCCACTGTTTCTTGGGGTTTCTGCACTCCTTCTTCACATGTCCCCTTTTACCACAGTTCCAACACTTAACTCTGTTCTTTTTACCAGGAGTCTTAGACCGGCCCTTGGACTTGTCCTTAGCCCCTTTCTAATCTCCTTTAGGTCCTCTTTCCTTAGACCTTCCCCTGACACTGAGAGCATCCCCTGAACTATCTAAACTCTTCTTCCTCAATTCCTGTGACAGTAGCACTGAAACAAGAGCATCCAACTTTGGATCTGCAAGGTTAGCAGTGATAGCAAGGATAACATTCTCCCAAGACTCAGGTAAAGAACAAAGAAGTAAGATACATTTATCTTCCTCACTAACTTCAACATCTACTGAATCAAGCTGACTCACCGACAAATTAAAATAATTTAAATGCTCTACAACTGATTCACCTTCTCGCATTTTCATGGAAAATAATTTTCTTTTTAAATAAAGTTTATTTACCATACTCTTGGCTTGATAGATCTCACCCAATCGTTTCCACAACTTGTATGCAATCTCTTCCTTTGCGACATTCAAAGGACAGAATCTGAAAGACACAACCGGATGGTTCTCTGTGACTTCTTATCTAGTCTATCCCACTCATTTTGAGACATCGTCAGGTTTCTTCTCTTTTTGGAAAGCCAACGATTGGTTTCTTTCTTCCAATAAATCTTCCATTTTCAGCTTCCACAACTCATACCCCATTCCGTTGAACTTCTCAATGTCCAATCAAGAGGTTGATGCAACAGTGGATGCAGCCATAATAACAACACAAGATCTACAAAACAAACACAACCAAATCTCCCACTGCAACTACAACTTCCACACTACCACCCAAGAGTCAAAGTTGGCCAGGCTCTGATACCAAATGTTAGAAATAAAAGCAACACTACTTCAATGGAAATCTGATTCAATATAAATTTCAGCAATCTTTAACTGTGTGTTATTAATAGAAATTGTAACATAGAAACAAAACTATGCTTCAAAAAAATAAAAAATATGAAATATGAATAGATAACACAATGTTTAACATGGAGAAAACCCTTTCGGGTAACAAACTCCACACAGGAAAGAGGCCCAATGTTTGTATTAATCTGAAAATGATTTACAATACAACAACACTTCAACTTTCTCCACCAGTCTTCAATCTGACAGCATTCCGGCAACACCTGAGTACCTAAAATCTGTATTGAAGCAACTAATACATGGAAAATACTTATAGAAATATTTTCTAACTCATCTTAGGCATTCACCTTCTCTCTCCTAAGATTTTCCAACCTGTAAACATTAATTACCATCTTACAAGCATCTTGCACTTGTCTAAAAATAGCCATGCAAAGGTTGGGGGCCCAAGACTAAATCTGGCCTCTTACAGCATCTTATGACACGTCATAACCATCATAGATTCCACAAAGGAGTATATTTCCAAGATAGAAACCTTGGGCTAAATATAGCAAATATACAACTAACATATCCATTATATGCGTCATAGAATATCAGAATCTTATGACAACTTGAAATTGTCATAGATTCACTCACCAAACATTATGACAGTTGTCATACATGCCAAAAATAGTATATTCCTCAAGGGAGCACGCCTATCCTCATTTACCATGAGTTTTTACATTTGCCAACCGTAAATGTCACTCTGTAACTATTGTCGGTAACTCTTAAATTACAACTGTCAATGAGACTACCTTATTCCCTTATGGGTAATTACAAATAACAAATAATAAATGGAATAAAATACAATATTGGAATTTACAAGGTTAATGGCACCTTATTCCAACAATAATTCGTAATAGTTGCAAAGAGAAGTTATTAGTTATTTTCATAGCAGTTTTGGACAAAAGTTGAGAGCTATGTATTTGTCTCTTTATGGAGATAGAAAGAATAATTACAATGAAGAATGAGATCATCACCGAGATATTTAGACAAGTTTGATTAACTAAACTATTTTGGGAGATAGGGAATAGAGTTTTGTAAACAAAGGGAAGAAGTGTGTGTTCCAACTGAAGTTCGTGTGTATCATTGTATCACGATAAAATTTTCCACGATATAATGGTGGATGTGTTTTAATCTTTTGATTTTGAGTATAGTGAAAGTCTTAAAGGACTTATTTATTTATTGCGCTAGTAGCATGGTCTCTAAACCACTGTAAGTTTTTGGAAAGCTCGAGTATAATACAACAATCTACTCCCTTGGCAGTGACTCAATCAGTCACATAGTGCATAATCAGTATATCTTTTGATTTTGACACTTCTTAAATTTTTGGAGAAATTCCTTTTTAAATATTTGCATGAATTTTTCATTGTTTTATTCCTTAATTTTTGGAATGGTCTAGCCACAGAATTTTGAAGATTATTTATTTTATGACCAGTTGGTCAAAATTTGATTTATTGAGTTCAATCTTTTGACCTATTGTTGAAAATGAAATTGCTTATTCTTTGATATTGATTTAAATCATTGAGGTGGCTATACTAGAATATTTTCGATTGTTTGCCTCTATCATGTCTTTGATGGGCCTTTGATGGATTGTATAGCGGAGTAAATTGTAGAAAATGCACTTAGTATATCCTAACTATATGGATTTTAGAAACCTTGTGAGGTAGGAAATTCTTTTAAATCATAATCGGGTCATCTAGGAGTAACTAAATTCCTCGTCGATGTGAAATCTCTTTATTTCTGAAAGAGAAGGAAGAGTGATAGCAAGTTGTCTAGAATGTGAGAGAATCAAAGATGATTAAAAGGACTCTGTACGAAATTTGTATCTATACGATATTCCAAGAGTGGAAGTGGTAGATCATTAGCCTAAACTTTGTAAAATCTTTAGCACTAGAAGCTTAGCTTTTTATATTTATCACTCTGAGAGAGGCTGTCAACTATAACCGTCTGCTTTTGGTCTCTCCAACCAAATCAGAAGTCTTACCACTTTCTAAGGATATGTCCTCAGAGTATAGTGAGAACTCCACCATGTTGTTTGGGAATCTTTATGTTCCTCCTTTGGCAGAAGAAAGTGTAATTTCTTTAAGTGATAAAACGGAGGAGTATGTTCCCCGAAAATTTGTATCTAAGGATAAAGTTGAGGGTTGTTACCCATTCGAGAATAATCATGAACTAGAATCTAAGGGATATACTCCACTCAGTTATGTAGCTGAGAGGGTATTCAAATCCTTTTGGATACAAAGGAAAGTAAAGTGTTGTATCAAAAACCTATGTATATGAAATCTTTCTTGGGAATACGTTTTGAATAAGAATGAGAGATTCTATTTGGAAGTGTTAAAAGTTTTTAGAACATTGGGTAACATTCGCAGAATTTAAATCTTTATGGAAACCCATTGGGTGAACTATCTTGTTAAGATGGTTAGAACAAGAATTAACTTTGTGGGAAAGCGAAGAAGTATGATAAGGACTTGAGAGTATGGGCACTAAGTTAGATCAAATCCTAGTGATGTTTATCAAGGCAAGAGAGAGAGAGAGAGAGAGAGAGAGAGAGAGAGAGTCGGAATATTAGAACAAGGAAAGGATTAGGAGGAGAAAATTCTCAAGCTAGTAAACATGGGGAATGAAGGATCTCAATCTCAATCAGGTTCTGAAAGGATTAAGAAGAGGAGAATGGTAAAAGAATTATTCCAGGACATGAGAAGATTTACTCGTCTAAAGTTTGAAGGGAGTACCAGATGTCCCAGGTGAAGGTAGAGTATTAAAATAGAAAAGGCAAGACATAGCCTATAAATCAAGAAGCAAAAACCTTATGCTTCGTATGATTTGAAGTTAGCAATAGTTGTTCATGCATTATAGATATGGAGACCCTATTTGTTGGAAAAATCTTTGAATTGAAACAAGACCATCATGGATTAAAGTATCTATTTGCACAACCTAATCCGAATGCAAGACAAAGAGGGTGGTTAAAACTGATTTTGGATTAAGATTTCAACATTAACTATGTCAAGGGAAATGAGAATAGAATTGCTAATGCTTTAAGTTGAGGAAGGAATATATCTTCATTAATAACTATCCAAACTGACTTTAGAAGCTAAGCATTGAAAGGATCCAAGAGTGATAAGTTCTATGAACAAGTTAAGCAAGTACTAGCAGATAATTTGCAAGATAAAAGGTATGAAGGATTTTTGCTTTGAACCCAATGGGTTATTGAAGAATAAAGGAAGAATTTATGTACCTTTTTATGGTGAATTAAGGAATTTGGTATAGGAGGAAGTACCTAATGCCTCATATTTGTAAGGACATCTTTGTGTCACTAAGATGTTAGTGAATGTAAAGCTGTTATATGCTTGGAAGTGAATGAAAGGGGATGCCGCAAGATTTGTGGCAAGTTGTTTAAAATGTTAAAGGATAAAGGTAACACCTTTTATATCAGAGAATTTATCTGGTGGAGCACAGTGTTAGCTCACAAAATTATGTAGGAAGTGTTTAGATTAAACAGAGTTCTTGAGGAGAATATCTCGGAAGAGATGCACATGTGACAGATGGTTAAACTATGAGAGTTAACCAAGTTTTGGAAGAATTGTTTGAATATATTGTATGGATCAACATTATAAGTGGAAACAATATCCACCACTGGTGGGTTTTGATTATAAAAATTCCTATCTTCTGCTTGAAACATTGGACAGAAGAAGATGCCAAACTCCTATAAGCTGAGTAAGCTAGAAGATAGGATTAGCATTAGTCCAGAAATATTGTCAGAAATGGATGAACGGATCATGCTAATCAGAAAATATTATCGAAAAACTATTATGGAATAGAAAAAGTTATGCTGATGCAAAGTGTATACTAAGACAATTCTCGTTTAGAGAATAAAAGTTCTTTTGAGGGTCCAACCCGAGAAAAAGTTTCATGATGTTTGGAATGTATTCCAAACAAACTCCTAAATGTAAAGAGCTCTTCGAAGTTCTCAAAGTTAATAAATCCATTGATTGCAGAATCATGAATTGATAATAGCTATTGCCAGGAGGCACAATGCTCTTAATGATTCAAATTTGATATATTTATATATTTAACTGATGATTATTATACTCATAGAATGTATACAAGCATAGAAACCAGGTATGGTTTTGATCAAGCATTTGAAATGCTTAAAGTTCGCACGCTCTACTTGCATAAATAGAAAGGTTATGTAGTGCAAGGTCCAATTGGATTTGTATGCAGAAGGTTCTGCCACTTGGAAAGATTATGCTGAGATGAAGCAAAAGTTTTCATAAGTTAATATGAATTATGAAAACTCTTGATATCAACACATGTTTTATAGTATGATAATTTTTATGACTTATGTATGTGGTGATAATACTTGATACTTAATACTCATTGGAGACGATGATTCACAAGGGGGAAGTATGTTACGCCCCATGTGTTTCTATCTACTTACTATTTACCTAGATTGGTTAATTTGTTGGAAAATGAGTGATTATGGATTTCTACATCTATGTATGTGTTTTTATCCATTTACTATAGATTGGATATTTTGTGAAATTGAAGTAATTATGAATCTTTGCATCTATGTGTGTTATCTATCTTGAATGCAATATGATGAGAAAAAGAATAATGCAATGTCTTGTATTAAATGTAGTTATTGTTAAATTAATGATGATATTTTGATCAACTAACTACTATGGCGATGATCTAAGTGGATGCAGGAACAGGTTGTCCCTCCAGAAAGGAGGGGAGGTATCACTCAGGAGAAGGACTTGGTCTGGTAAACGTAAAAGAGAAGCCTAAACTGAGCAGCACACACACACATCCTAATTTGACTTAGGTTGAGTCAAGTCAGTGTGGGTAGTGGTAAGTGATCTGAGTTATGTAAAGTCTTGATTGGTTGTTCGAACCTTCATGTTGTTAAGTGTTTGGTTGTTTGAGTAAGGTTTCTTTGAGATAATAAAAGCTCGTGCAAGTCCACGATACGTTCTTATACATGAGTTGATATGAGCATGAAAATATGTAGGTAGATGTACCTATGAATATTCAAGAGCGTAGTGCTCATAGATATGGAGATGTCAGTATGGACAAAGCAAGAATTATCGTCTCTCTCTATATATGTATTTAATATAAATACTATTATTATTTTCTCTTAATAGCGGAAATATAATTTTATCATTTTGCGGAAATTGATTTTCGTAAATATTGTTCTATGGTGATTAGAAGAATAGAAATATATAAAATAAGATTTAATAATAAAAATAATAAAAGAATAGTTTTGAAAATAAGAATTAAAGGTGTTTAAATCTTAGTAAAAAGGTGATTAAATTATAGTAGAATTAAGGTTTTAAGTGCTTTTAATAAAAAGGGGGTTAATATTCTTTTTTTTTTTAAAAGAATTTGTTTCATTTTAGTCGAATGGTGTTATCAACCCATGTGTTGGTCATGTTTTAATTAATAGGCATGTCTTGTTAGGGTGGCAGTCAAAGGCACGCAGGCCCTTAAGCTATGATGGCAGCGCATAAAGGCGTGGGGTGGTGGCGCATTAGCTACGTGCTCTTGATGGCAATGGGGTGGTCAAGGGTTTAAACCACCCAACCCTCCTTTTAAAACCGTGGGAGTAGGAGGTTAGGACGTTATAGGCCGACATTGTTTCCCTAGGATTTCGTGAAGATAATACTAGGGGCCATATTGATAGGTAAACGTGCCTTATCCTTACGCCTATGCAAATGCTTAGGATATTGGTCGTTAATATTTTTACTCTAAAGTTTTTAACAAACACTTCTTTTTTATCTTAGCCATGGAAAATAAACTAATTTTAGATTTTGTAAGCATGTCCTCATAGTGTCAACATTTTTTGAGTTGGTTAAGCATGTCATCATTATGTCAACATTTTTTGAATTGTTTGCAATATAAAGGAGGTACTCTCCCTCATTTTTTATTGCACCTTTTTCAAATCAAGAGCCTTCTCTTATCAAAATTGAGTTTTGTGTTAGTGTCAAAAGTTTGTCATTTTGCTTTTGTAAGTTGTTTATTTGGAGGAGCGATTTAGAGTTTTTGGAAGGACTTAAACAGAAGAGTCTTTGATCCATTTGGAGCTATATTCTCAGGCATGGGGTTTATTTCTCCTTCTCTATGTTTTTCCTGTTTTCAAAACATTATGTGATGTATTGTTTTTAAGCGATTGCAATGTTGAATTTTTTATGTGAATGTCTATATCAATAATATATATATATAGTTAGCAAATTTGTATTGTGATTGTGAGAAAGTGTCTATGGTTGAGATTTTACCTATATAGAATCGTAAATCAATCATTGATTGGTGTTCGTATAAGAAAATTATATAAGAGGATAGTTAGTGAAAATAAGATTCAAGTGGTATCACTTCGATATTTGTATCCTAGTAAAAGCATGTAATAGGTTAACCTTGGGATATGTGATCCATGGAAGAGGTAGATAACCTAGAATAGAGTTTGATGTAATTGTTCAGCGGGGATATTCCTGGGATTTGTTGATTCATGGGAAAGGGAATATCCTATGTGTAGAGAATGATACATTTGTTAAGTGGGGTTATTCCTAGGATTTGTTGATCCATGGGTAAGGGAATAACTTTTGTATAGAGATTGTTGTCTTTTCCAATCGAGATAGAAGGGTGGGTGAATATGAGACAAAGAAACTTTGGCCAAAGTAGTGTAAATTGCCAACGTTTACACTATCTAGGTTCACTATGATCCAGGTTTGCATTTCTAGTAGGGATTTCATATTTTGATGGTTGTAGCCATAGTACGATAGTACTATTTAATGTAGGACACAACACCTTGCTCAAATTAGGCCTATTTTATTTGGGGTACCATACCAATCCCTTCGTCGAAGGGTAGGGTCATTTACCAATTTGGTAAATGTGCGGGGGACCACAGTTAGTCCGTGGTTGAAGGTAAATCGCTTGAGTGATGCTTCTCCTCATGCAATTGGTGGCCGGAAATAATGAAGACGGACAAGTATACAATCATGTATCTCTATTTATCAATTAAGCTCTTGAAGCTTGTATGTATATTACGAAAAAGTTGTAAAGATGATATTGAGGAAATAAAATTTGATTTATGCAATGGGAGTTTGGAATATGTTTCAAATGTGCATTTAATTGAAGGAATATAAGGAAAAATTTTATTGCTTCTGCTATCAATATCTTGATCTATTTACTTTTTAAGTTAAACTTGGTAGATCTTAGTTGGTAGAACAAGTGGCATGTTACATAAGATATTTTAGTTACCCCCCTACACATGGTACCATAGCCTTATTGGTTTACATTATGTTATAATCAATCAAGAAGAGGATGACTTGAAAGGAGGAAGTTTGAGTGACATCACCTTTGAAAATTACCGCCACAAACAGATGCATTGGCAAGGACAAGACCATTTCAAATGCACCTCTTAACACCTTTTGACAAAAATTACCTTCTAGGTGTATATTCAATTTTTACCCACCAAAGATGTAGCATTGGTAAGGACAATTATTCAATTTTTTAAGAAAAATTACTTTCTAGGTATTTATTTTTTTACTGACCACAAATGTGAGCACAACCTCACAATGGCCTCACAATGGGCAAAGACAAGACGACTTCAAATGTGACAAGGTAACCCCAAAAGGCGAATGTTGTCAAGATACACGCATCACAATCAAATGTAATAGGGAAACACCCCTGGGATAGATGTTGCCCAGATGGACCCATCACAATCAAAATTAGATCCAGCTAGTTACCACACCAAAGGGGACACTCAAAAAAGCAACCTTTTTTCCAATTAAATTCCATAAAATTGAATTTCATTTATACTTATGGTTTTTCAAGGCAAACAAAGTTTTGTTTCTTTCAAAACTCATCATGTAGCTTCTACATGAATTCAATCATTTTTTTCCTGAATTCTATGAGTCATAACATCGTCAAGTTGTTTTCAGCTGTATTATCTATAGCTATCTGATCACAATACACACAAAAAAATGATGCTTTGCACTTTATTTTGCATTGTATAATACACCCCTACAACTAATACCACTGCCAACAAGTTAATACCACCTATTAACAATTAATAGTACCTTATTTTGCATTCCATGAATTTGAAGCAAACAAAATGAGTAGAAAAATATTAAGTAAAGACAAATGTCAACAAAGACGTGGGCATAGAAAAATATTAAATGAGTATGGGTTAACAAATTTCGCCTTGGCTAATGCAAAATTATATGGGGTTTTTGATTGTTCTTATAAAAAATGAATTATCGGTGTCTTCCATTGAAGTTTTAGATCCAATGGTTATTTGAATTGAGAATGGATAAATTCATGAATACCCCTATTATAAAAACTTGCTGCAATCATTACTGTCACCCAGAATCTGTAGAGAATAACCATTATTGCAATAGATATGCAATTTTCATACACTCAGGAGAAACAATAAAAAAAGAATTACAGACATGGTGTTTACCAGTCATAATTCATTTGACTCAATGCTGGGAGGTTAGAAAAATTCATATTTCTTTACCAGCACAGATTTTGGTCTGAGAATGAAGATTGTTTCCCTTAAGATTCTAATGTTTAAACAAAAACAGAAAAAGAAATAAGTCATAAAGAGGGGCGACTCGGTGTGTTGGGGCAACAAAATTCAGTCTTCTTCAACATAAAGCAGTGAATTAAGAATTAAAATTTTAATTTGTCACTTCTTACCTGGAAGATAGAATGCATAATATAAACTTACCAATGAAGTCACTACTTCAGAAATATTAAATTGATACATTTGTGTTGTATTTCATTATTGAAAATAGGAATCTTGGCTGAAGGAAATAAGTTAAGTAGACACCAATAAAATAGAAAGGATGAATTTATAGTTTGAAAGTGAATTGTTTTAAATTTATTGACTGGTAGTAATTAACAAATTATTAGTAGTTAAATCTTTACAAGTAATGATTCGATTTGAATTCATGATGTTTATCACTATTGTATGTATTTGAATATATGAATTCAAATTGAATTAATATGTTGAATGATAGGCATGGAAAGGTGTTCGATGATAAATAATTTGAAGTGGGATAGGTCCCGAAGGATTGAAATTCGCTTTATTAAAGCATTGAGCTCATTGGTTGAGAAAATGTTTTAATGAGTTCGTCATTTCATGAGTTTATAGACTTGCATTTCTATATGTCTGCTTGTTAGCCTTGGGTAGAATGCATTTAGTCTTTAATTCATAAACACGGTTCATGCATGTCGGCCTCGAAGGGCTATTCTTTGTAACGGGTCGGGCTACTCGTGTGGGTAGCACGGGGAAGTCTTCGACTTCGTGGTAGGGTGGAAGTCGCCCCTATGATGCTCTCTCTACTTCGGGGTACGAAGAAGGAGCTTGTGGAGAGAGATTACACCAAGATGCCATGAATGATAATGTATTGTAATTAAAAAAATCATGAAGAATTCTTGTATGTAAAATGTTACTTGAATTTGTATTTGATGTATTTTTTTATTATATTGTCAACATTATTAATTATGAAATAGTTGATTTCATAAGTAATGTTTCTTATGTATAAATGGAAACCATATGTGGTATTGACATTGTGGGTTAATTAGTGGTGTATAACACTAATTAATTAGATTGATAAAATCTTTTATGAAGGATTAATTGCAAAATGGAAACGTATGATAGATTATGATATTATATGTATCATTACATCTTTACATCATGGAAAAGAAATATAGATTTGTAATATCTTGTAAAGATAAGGATTGATTGAAATTATGGATTGAGGCTATGATTTTAGCCATGTTGATTTATATTATCTTATTCCTTTGACGTAGTGTCACTTGATCAAATGTGCACATTGAAGATTATATAATATTTCATTATATTTCAGTCATATTTAACTATTAATATCTTAATAATTTTACACTGTTAAATTTGGTATGGTGTTACAAATTAAAGTGGCCCAAGAAAGAACTCTTGTCATTTCAATATCTTGACTATATATTTGAATAGAGTTATGCAATTATTCATTACCTTAATGAAGTCACTTCTAAACAATTTTTTAGGTAATTTAGTTAAGGTAGCTTTTGGCTTCAAAAGCCAATCATTGATTTCCTTTTGGCAATCACTCACATGTTGGTCATAATAGGTTTGTGTTGATTCAAGAGTGACATTGCAATGTTTAGCCCTTAAGGAATATCAATTTTCTCTATATATTGAGATGAAATTTAATAATATTAAATTTCCTTTCCTATCCTATTTTTTTGTTGGAGTCATAATACTTAGCACATGCCATTACCAGGTCAAGGGATTACAAGGTTATAAGAAAACCTGCGGGTTAAGATAAGAATTGGTTTATTTATAGTAAAACAAATGAAGTGATAAGATAGATGTAAGTTAGAGGTGTAAAACAATAAAGTATCGTGATAGATTTAGGAAGTGATACGTAAGTAGTTTCAGGATCTATATTTATCAAACGTCTTATGATATGAGGAAAAAATTGTTACAAGAGCTTTTGTTTTTTAACTTTTAAATTTTCAATGGTTGGGGGTGGGGTTGGAAATTTTCCCTACCAGCTTAGGTTTTTTTCATCCACTTGGCAATGTGGCATCATTAGAAAGCACAAATAGCAAGTCGAATGATATGAGGAAAAAACTACCACATGAGCCCCCTACTTTTTGGCTTTCAAATTTTTAGCAATTGTTTTGTAAGGTAGGACTAGAAATTTCCTCCACCAACTTACAAGTTTTTTATCCCTTGACATCATTAGAAGGCACATACTAGATTTTAAGCAATATTGCAGGTTTTAAAAAAATCATAGGACCACAAGCCTTCCTAAAATTCTCTGACTAGAATTTGTTGGAACACCTAATTTGAATATCATGGGAATACCTGATTATTAAAAAAAAACTCTTCAATTTTCTCAGCAACACCAACTAGGAAATTTTAGTTAACCCCTTTCATGGGACCAACATTATGTTATAATCAAGCAAAGGATGAGTTGAAAGGAGGGAGTTTGAGTGACATCCCTTTGAAAATTACCACCGCAGACAGATGCATTGGCAAAGATGACCATTTCAAAAGCAACTCTTAACACCTTTTCACAAAAATTACCTTCTAGGTGTATATTTCCACCGCAGACAGATGCATTGGCAAGGACAAGACCATTTCAAATGCAACTCTTCAACACCTTTTGACAAAAATTACCTTCCAGGTGTATGTTACCACCGCAGACTGCATTGGCAAGGACAAGACCATTTCAAATTCAGCTCTTAACACCTTTTGACAAAAATTACCTTCTAGGTATATTCAATTTTTACCCACCAAAAGATGTAGCAATTGCAAAGACAATTATTCAATTTTTTACCTCAAATGCAACTCTTTAACACCTTTTGAAGAAAATTACTTTCTAGGTATACATTTATTTTTTTACTACCACATATGTGAGCACAACCTCACATTATTTTTTACTACCACAAATGTGAGCACAACCTCACAATGGGCAAGGACAAGACCACTTCAAATGTGACAAGGCGACCCCAAAAGGACGAATGTTGCCAATATGCACCCATCACAATCAAAATTGGATCCAGCTAGTTATCACACCAAGGGAGCACTCAAAAAAGCAACATTTTTTCCCAATTAAATTCCATTGAATTGAATTTCATTTATACTTTTGGTTTTTCAAGTCAAACAAAGTTCTGTTTCTTTCAAAACTCATCATGTAGCTTCTACATGAATTCAATCATTTTTTTCCTGAATTCTCTGAGTCATAACATCATCAAGTTGTTTTCAGCTGTATTCTATAGCTATCTGATCACAATACACACAAAAAGAATGATGCTTTGCACTTTATTTTGCATTGTATGCCCCTACAACTAATACCACTGCCAACAAGTTAATACCACCTATTAACAATCAATAGTACCTTATTTTGCATTCCATGAATTTGAAGCAAACAAAATGAGTAGAAAAATATTAAGTAAAAACAAATGTCAACAAAGACGTGGGCATAGAAAAATGAGTAGTTTCCATTAAATTTAAAACTTGGTTTACGTAGCTACTAAAATATGGATCAAAAGTTAGCAGCAAGCTGGAAGTTTTGACAAAAATGCATTTCAAATGTAGCCTGGTTCGTATACATTAATCAAGCAGCCACCGTCACAATACGTCCATTAGACGGTTTAACATTTGCCTCAGACCTTGATGTCTTTCTTATCGGCATCATACTGCTGATTTGTTTTTTGTTTTTTGATTTTACTTGGGCCCCCTTGGACTTAGGTGTTGCAGTAGTATCTTCTTTCGCTTTTGACCTGCTCCCATTCTGTTGCTTCTGCTCTTCTTCCCCATCAGAATTTTGTGGTGGTTTCTTAGCAGACTTCTTAGGCTGTTGCTTCCCATCTTTTGCTTCGCCCAAAGCTCTAGACATTTTAGTGCCATCTGCTTCATCCGATTCATTTGAAGCCTCTTCCTCATCTTCTGAGGATCTTTTTCGTTTCCCAGCCACAGACAACTCTTGGACACTATCTGATTCACTGTCCAAAGCCCTCTGTGAAGTATTATTCCCTGATTCAAAATCAGCCGATCTAACAATATACACCTGGAAAGAAAGAGAAGATGTAAATTAAGATAAATCTGGATGAATCTAGAATACAAACATTGAAGAAAACTTTACACTAAGATGCTCTTTGCACCATAAAAGTGATTGCTTTCAGAAAAAATAGGAGGGAGGCTTTTGAGGCATTGCATCAACTAAAAGTTTTGGATCAAAGTTGTGACGTTAATATGTTAGCACTTTTCCTGTCTTCACAGTCTTCACAGTACTAGCAACACTCAGTGGCATTTGTGTGCTTCATGTGGATCATAAAATTTGCTCATCAGAGAGACAATTACACACAATTAAAACTACAGCAATTGGCCATCAAAGAGATGATATGCAAAATGAAGCCTCAATTAAAAATCCAACAAAGAGATGATATGCAAAATGAGAACTCAAATGTTTTTAGAAGCTCTAATTTACTTGCCAAAATGAAAAGGTGTTAAGAGTTCTGAGATGATTGATAATAATTGTGAGACACCCTTTGGCTTTGCAACAAAGAAAATCCAACCGTTGGTCATCAACAGATCATCAAAGAGATGAGTACACAAAATAATAATGCAAGTTCCAATTACTTGACAAAATGAAAAGGTGTGTTGGGTTCTGAGTATCCCAGATTGATAAGTGTGAGACAAAGGCTTTACAAATCCCACAAAAATATAAAAAATGCGACCATTGGTCATCAAAGAAATAGCCATAAACATATAGAAATTATCATCAAAAAAATACCCATAAATATATATAATTAATCATCACGAGATGAGTACATAAAATTAATCATTGTGGAAGGTCCAATTATTTAACAAAGTGAAAACAAAATTAATCATTGTGAAAGTTCCAATTTCTTACCAAATAAAAAAAAAATCAATCATCAAAGAGATGACACAAAATAATGATTGTGAAAGCTCCAATTACTCAATGAAAACGTGTTGAGTTCTGAGTATCCCAGATTATCTGATGATGGTTTTCCAAAACGTGATGGCTTTGCAAATCCCACAAAAAATATAAATTTCTAACAGCTTTACTAACCCTCTACTAAGATAAGAAATTACCCTGGGTTGAAACAGGCTTATTTATGTTCAAAGAGGAACGCCGATGATAGTGAATATTAACTCATATTTCAATGTGATCTTATTTCATATCGCATGTAGAAGGTTGACATTCCTGACAGTTCTAATGTTTTTTGTCCAGCTTCTGTGGAATATTGGTAGACTTGTTTGAAGATTTGACAAACATAATAATTGGTACAATTGATATAATATCAAGGAATCATAATAAGTAGGGTAAATTTCATGTGCCTATGCCAAAATATGCAGAACCAAATGAACAACAAAGAATTATCAGATTTGACAAAGGTCTACACAGTAGCTACAATGGAACTTCAGTGGGCAGCAGTAAACTCAGTTATGCCCAAACAAAACTATCAAAACCTGTATATTTGAAAAAGAAAGTTCTAAATTACACGATATATATTTCTAAGGAACTGTAATTCTAAAAATGCACGAGAATCTAACAGCCAGGAACCAAATATTTTTGGGGAACCATAGTTCTATAAATACATGAAAAGAGAACAGCAGTAAATTAACTGTCATAATTTACCAGCTCATAAATTAACCTTTTCAGAACAAAGTTCTTGAACCAGAAGAGAAAAAGCTAAATTCACAAGGTATATATATGTGTAAGGAACCATACGACAATACTACTTCAAGTATATATTTAAGGAACCATACTACTATACTACTTCAAACGAATTAAGAGATTTCCTACTACTTTCAAGTACATACTATATACCCATCTTATCTAGTCCATAAATAGCAAGTAAACTGAATAACCATTTCTGAGAAAGTATAAATTTACAAATGCATCGAGAGAGATATTTAACAAATAGACTACAAAGTATAAATTTACAAATAGACTACGACATTTAACAAATAGCAAGTAAACTGAATAACCATTTCTGAGAAAGTATAAATTTACAAATGCATCGAGAGAGATATTTAACAAATAGACTACGACAATACTACTTCAAGTATATATTTAAGGAACCATACTACTATACTACTTCAAACGAATTAAGAGATTTCCTACTACTTTCAAGTACATACTATATACCCATCTTATCTAGCCCATAAATAGCAAGTAAACTGAATAACCGTTTCTGAGAAAGTATAAATTTACAAATGCATCGAGAGAGATATTTAACAAATAGACTACAAAGAGAAACAAATCTTGTAAGAAATGTATAATCCTGCTGGTACCCATCCCTATTGAACATAGCAATGCTGAACAAAATTAAGATAGCATTTCAGTCCTCTTATAGTAAAAACAAATGATTCATACAGCTATATCCAAAATGCAAAGCATACACTTTCGATTCAATTAATATTACCTTGAATCTGTTTGGTGGAATCAACTGGAAAACCAAGCAGTCACCCTCAATCAAACCATGTTGAATTGAGAAACCTCTCCATCCTGCACTTAGACCAACTTTACCAGCAAGATAAAGAGTTTCAGTCTCTTCGCCATCTTCATCCTCTAAAATCATCCTTGTATTTTGTTTGGGTAAGTGCGCTTTGCAAAAGTCAGCTGGAAGACCCTGTGCAACGCAAATTCATTAGGGGTGGCCTTGCAAACATAAAAGCTTTATGAAGGTACTCTACAATGAGAAAAAAAAGCCTTCACTGGTCATTGCTTGTTGCAAATAAATATCAATCAACGAAATTTCCCTTCTTCAAGGCTTTAAGTTTAAAATAGCTGTATTCCAAAGGGACTTGGAGTGGGCCTGCTCTATTTGGTGCATTATTTTTTTAAGAAGTAACTTTTAAGAAAATAAAAATAAAACCGCCTAAAAAGCTGAAAGGGTGAGGATTGTCATTGCAAATTCATCAAGATGGCCTTGCAAACACAAAATCTTTATTAAGGTAATGAAAAAAAGGCCTTCAGTGTACTTGCTTGTTGCAAGTAAATATCAATCAACAAAATATCCCTTGTTCAAGGTTTTAAGTTTAAAAAAGTATTGTTCCATGGGGGAACTTGGAGGGGCCTGCTCCATTTGGTGGATAAAATTTTAAGCAAAAAGTAACTTTAAGGAAAAAAAATATTTACAAATCTCTAAAAAGCTAAAAGAATGAGGATTGTCATTGCATTCAGCACACTGTATTTACTTTTAAATTTTCAATAGCCAAAACCATTTTTTCCTTGCAAATACAGTTTTCACACATTTTTCTTACCAGCCAAAATCCACTAGAAATATGCGAATGTAACATGGGTTTCACAAATGCTGGGTATGTGGATCCTAAACCAGATTCAATATTGTATGCATGTTCAGCTGCTTCTCGACTTGCTTCAACTGATGCAATTGCATGTGGAAGCAAAGATTTACGGCCATAGCTGCAAATAACATTGGAACTATTAACATCTACAACCCAAGATGTAACATTCAATTTGAACTTCAATAGCATAATGATAAAATCAATTAAACTTACCTTCTCCGAAGATAAGGGATATCAAAAGGTGCCTGCAAAATAATGAGTCAGTTTTCTGGCAGCTCTACTAAATAAAAAAGAGTAATTCACATTATTCAAACTTCCAACTGTCACTTGCAATATCTAGATGATAAGACAACAAATATTATTACCTGCATACACTTTCCTTGCTATGGGAATTTAAACAAATTTGCAACAATTTTCAGAACTATGCATACTCTAAATTCATTTCTTATACTTTTTAATAGTATTTTGTATTTTGCATGTTATTCAATTTCGTTATATATATATGGCAACATATAGATTGCATCAAAGAAAAGGCATTGACATTGACATTTGTCATCACATGATGATGATGATGATATGTTGACTACCATTAATAGAATTCCAATTACTTTGGATAGAAGATTGGTGAAAGGTTATATAGTCTTAGGAGGGAAGCAACTTCGTAAAAGAAACAGCTAAGAGAGAAGAAGAGGAAGTGGGGTTGCTATGAAATTTTCTGATGTCATAAGACTGCCAAGCATTTTTTCTATTTTAGGAAGTTTAGAAGAAATGAAGTCTGAGCTAGGGACTCATTCATGCTAGCCAGAAGCCTCTGGAATCCTATTATATATATTTTAGAGACCTTGGAAAATATTCAATAAAGATTTAGCATTGTTTAAGAATTCAATGGAGTTTTTCAATCCTAACAATTGTTAAAAACACAAAGTGTGTAGAGCACTGGAAACTACATGCACAATCTTGTCACTCATGTTCGCTAGGGTCAGGAAACTACATGCCAGAATTTGGGATTTCAAAGCGGTTCTTAAAGGTTCGAGCCTAAACAAAACATAAAGTAATGCATAATCTTTAAGATGAATATAAAAAAGTTACAGGAGACATTTGGAAGTACTACTAGTTCTTGACAATTTAAACATATCCGATTATCTAAATCATGAGTAAATTACGTTAATAGTGCCCACATTTGTGCTACCATTAGAATGGTTGCTATCTGTTGACCATGATTTTTGAATTTCTGGTCCAATGATGAGAAAGAAATGAAAGGCACAGGTCAACGGGTAGCGAGTACAAATGGTAAAGAATTGTTGGGATTATAATTGGATTTTAAATCTAATACTGGAGGGATAAATGTAAGAGCACTCAGAGCTTTGAATAGTAGCATATTCATGTTTTTAACAGCACCTAATGAGAGGATAAAGCACCCAAACTCTGCTGATGCTCACTGGTATAGTGGTCAAAGGTGCCCCTAGAAGATCTGCAGTTGGAGTCCTGTCACTCCAAAAGTATTTGATGTTTGGAAAAAATCTTTGAGGGTCGGCCAAACCTAGCAGGTACAAATGGTAAAGAATCATGGTATCGATTGGATCATTAATGGATTTTATATCTAATACTTAAGTGCTTAATGGCAGAATGCTCAGAGATTTGGCATATTCGTGCAGTTTAACAACTAAACCTAATCAGAGGATAAAGTACTCAAACCCTATCAATGCTCAACGGTAGATAGTCAGAGGTGCCCCTAGAAGGTCTGAGGTTTGAGTCCTGGCATGTCCATGCCTTTCATCAACTATATCCAACCACAGTATAAACTTGAAGCACCCAAACACCCTGCAAAGGGTAGAAACTCAGCTCCAAACAACAAGGACAGTAGCCCTCTGACACCAACATCGCCTTTGAGGACACATCCAACCACAGTACATGAGTATAAACTTAAAGCACCCAAACAAACTGTGAAGGGTAGAAACTGAGCTCCAAACAACAAGGACAGTAGCCCTCTGACTCCAACATTGCCTTTGAGGACACATCCAACCACAGTATAAACATAAAGCACCAAAACACCCTATGAAGGGTAGAAACTGAGCTCCAAACAAAAAGGACAGTAGCCCTCTAACTCCAACATCGCCTTTGAGGACCAAGTGTACACACAAGCTAAAACTGGTATCACCAAGAAAAATCGAGTACAGAGAAGACTGGTCCCTGTGAGTGAATGTAACTCCTGTACAGAAACTGGTGTAACTAGTGCCTGTGTGTACCTTATTCATGTAGACCTATTCCATCATATTAAAATGACATTTCTCTCTACCCGTAACACAGTTTCCTGAGAACTTATGATATGTACACAAAGTGTGTATTTCAATACTCTTACTAACATGGGAGAGGAACACGGTAATGTGAGTCCCACACCAATGGAGATCCCAAAAACACTGGGCTCTGCACAAAAGAAGTCCTGAAAATACCCACAGAACCCAGGCACCTAATACAGACTACAATGCCCTTGTTATATGTCACCAAACAACTCCTACAAATGAAAAAACCCCATATGCAGGGTAACCCCTGTTTCAGCCAAATGCCTCTTTCCTACTCAAACATCGTTCCTGGGAATGTGGAGCTACTTCTAAACTTCAAGCCATTTGTTCCCAGATCCTACATTGCAAATTTAAGCTAATCGAATTACTTACTTCACGGTAATCTGGAGGAGGGTTGTTAGCTACACGACTGGAGCGACGCACCACCACTGCTCCCTCCTCCATCCTCTGCTTCCTGGGATTTGAAGACCTCTATAAAACCAAAACACGAATTTCAAAACACAATCCCTCCACAGAAACAGCAACATTTGTTCACATTACCAGCAAGCCAAAAAAAAAAGGGGAAAAACAAGGAGAATAACTTGTATTGAACCAGTACAGACCTTTGCAGACTTGGAACCCGTGTTAGAGGCCTGGCTTAAACTGGTGGCAAGTCCCGTGAGATTGAGCTCCTCCATGCGCCTCTTGTTTTCTTCCAGCCGCTGCCTGCGAACCTCTTCATAATCATTCTTAGGACCCATTTGCTTTGGCCTGCAAAACCAATAAGCCTGCGGTCATCTGCTGCTCAAAAGAGGCGCTGATACAGAACAAATAAGCACAGCAACTAAACGATTTATGGTAGAGTAAGCAACCCGAAAAAAAATGGACTTTCAGTGCAAGGCAGAGTCTTCAGCAGTGATTATGGTAAGGTGAGATGAGATTATTTATAAAGGAGAAGTGAAATGAATGTGAATCATTATCCGCTGGCTGCACGGAAATTTGACCGTTGAAAGAAGAAAGGCCCGGGCAGCTTTTTAGTACAAAAACATTACAAAATTCTATTGCTCGAAAATATTTTGAAATTTGGAAATACCTAAGGCTGTGTATATTTTATATTTTGAAAAATGAAAACATGTTTATTTTTTAATATTTTGAAAAATATCGCCTGGCAGACAAGACAGGTGAGAGGAGGCCTGAGTTTTTGGCCTAGATTTATGGAAATGATTTCGTGATACGAGCCGCACTAGTTATGGGATCACTTTTCTTTTATTTTTTAATTGTAGGCACCCGCCAAACCCTAGAGAAGATTTCGAAAAAATTTACATAAAATTTTATTGTAGATTTCTTTCAAAGTTTTATTAAAGAATGCAAGGTGGTTTTGAAGTAATTTAAGATGGTGTTTTGAGCTCTGGTTTTTTTAAAAAAAATATTAAGTGTTTGTATTATTATTTATAAAGTAATATTATATGAATTCACAAAAAAATGGTGGGTGGAAGAAGTTACACCTCAAAGTTCAAAAGGGGATAAAACTTGGAACAAAAAATAATAACAGGTCACTATGCAGCAAGAGTTAAAGCACTAATGGGAGGAGTAGGAGAGTCCTAGTCATTTAGTTTACCCCAAACATCAATAGGGTTGAGAGTATCCACGAGAGGCTCCGAACCAACATTGCCATCATCATCTTTTTTGTCTTCATCTTGAGCTTGAGTGTCACGAACAGGCGATATAGCAAGATCAAGCCGAGGGAATTTGTCATAGTTTGGCCAACCACCAAACCCATGGCCAGGGGCCCAAGGAGAGGTAGAATGGTGGTGAGCAAGCTAATACCATCCTTTTTAAGACCAGTCCATGGCTCTTCTCGCAAGAGGCTGAGAGGCATGAGAGTGTGCATTTTGTTCACCACAAGCAAAGTGGCCACGCCCTTGACAATGCCCACAAGGTGGAGAATAGCCTCGGTTAGAGGTAAGAGTTAGAGGGATTGGCAGCAGTGCACGGCCCCAATGATCCAAGAGCACCCGAAGATGTGCCACCTCAAGTGCAACCTTGTTGTCTTGCACTTGGACTTGCATAAGCACATTAGAACAAATCATAGCTCATTAGTGTAAAAGCGAGCAATTAGTATTAACTAAACATTTAGAAAAATAAAGCATAATTCATGTCCTTCCATATGTTGAAAAGAATTTCCACCCTAAAAGCATGCCAAATTTAGGTATATCTAGACGGGCTTTTGCGTTAATCCCCCAACAAAACCATATGCCATGAGAACAACTTAGGTTGAAAGGGTCTGAAAAAATCATGAATCCAAGTCCAAGCAACCTGAGCTCTATGATAAAACCAAAAGAGGTTCTTGAGAGTTCCTGATGACCACAAAATGGGTATCGAGGATCCTTGATCCCAGCATGAATTAATATGGAGCCAACTGGAAGGCCTTGGAAAAGAATACACTAGGTAAAATGAGTAAGCTTTGGCTCTAGAATGGATGACCAAATAGTTTGGAACCTACATTATCAAGTGCTCAAAGAGGATTGCAACAACCATCTTGGGTTTAAAATAGGCACCATAGGAAAATGTGGAGAGAGCTAGGAATAGCCCTTACGAGGCTTGTAATTGTGAAATGGTGCGTCAAGATACCATTTCCAATCTTTCCACCAGGGCTTGAAACAACGAACTCCAATCTTGTGAATTATATCTAGTGGCACAAAGTCAATAACAACCTAGAAGGTTTCGAGGTCTTAATTGGACAATTGAAACTTAAATTTGGCTTTAGGCCAAGTAAGAAAATTCCTAGTCTCTCTGGAAAAAATATTCGGGAGAGTCTTGATTCCCTTCTTGAAAAACCTCAAAGCATGGACCCATGGAATCCTGACTAGAGGATGATCTTAACAAGAAATAACAGGGGACCACCATATAGATTGTTGATTAATAGAAATCCATGTGAAAGTCATTTCCATTCCAAATCAACTAGGGTCTGATGGCTTCCCAAGCTCTCCAAATGCTTTTCATCACAAAAGTACCTTAAATTTGGATGGGCTCCTTCATGAGAAGAAGGGTGTGAGGGCCAATCCCCTTCCAAACTTGCCTCCCATAAGGAACACCTGTAGAGATGCAATGACACACCAAGATTTTTCAAGCCTCATTGCCTTAAAGAGCTCAAATAATCCATTTGGAAAACAAGGCTAATCCTTGTCATTGAGTGGAAATCAAACCCATCCCTCTAGAATCATGCAAGAGACAACAAAACTCTCAAGCCACATGATGGAAACCTCTATGATTTTTAGAGGAGGCCCAAAGAAGATCCCTAAGAAGCTTTTCAAGCTTCTAGTAGGAAGCTTTAGAAGGAACCCAATAGGAAGAATAATAGACACGAGTAACCACCAAGATCTTTGACACACCTAGAATTTACTTGCTAGAGAGAGACTTGGTAATCTAGTAAGCCAGCTTCTTTTCAATTCTAGAGATAACAAATTGCCATAAAGAGGACAAGGAGGCTTGAAAGGCAAAAGGAATGCCTAGGAATCTAAAGATTTCCCCATGCTCAATCCATCTCCACCCAAAAGTGTCAAGCTACAGAAGCTTAGGTATAGCATTGAGTTTTTTGCCATTGAATTTGCTAGAACTTGACGCTTTGCAAAAAATATCTACACAATGTAGGGTTTGTTTTATGTTACCTTCGTCTTCCAAAAGAGTAAGAAAAGAGTCATCAGCAAAATGCCCATTCACTAATTGATCTAAGGAATTGGGAAAACAAATGCCTTTGGTCACCAAATTTTGGGAAATAGAATTGACCAAAAAAATCTAAACCCCTCAATAGTAAGCACATAAAGAGTAGGGGCTAAAGGACATCCTTGATAGACAAACCTCAAAAGCCCAAAGGCATTGGATTCATGGCCATTGATAACGAGACAAGTAGGGGCATCTAAAAAAAGCATGCAAACAGATTGCACAAAGTGAGGGCCAAATCCTAAAGCTTAAAGCATGGAAAGGATAAAAGGCCACTCAATGTGGTCATAGGCTTTAGCAACATCAATCTTGAGTAACATAGCTTGTCATTGTGATCTCCAAGCCCATTCCATGGCTTCCTAAACTACAATAATATTGTCCAAAATATACCTGGACTTGATGAAGCCAATTTGTTCAGGACGCATAATTGTCCAAAATATACCTAGACTTGATGAAGCTAGTTTGTTTAGGATGCACAATCTGTAGAAGATGGTGCAAATTCAAAGCAAGGGCCTTGACAATGATCTTGTAGAAGACATTGAGTAGAGTAATCGATCTCTAGTTGCAGATATTTTCTAGATCTCCAAACTTAGGTATGAACTTAATATTTCCTTTGTTTATAATTTTGCCTAAGGAATTAGGATGAAAGGTTCAAGGTATACTTTATGAAGATCCTCTCCAACCAACTCCTAGAGAGTCTTGTAGAACTCAAAATGAAATCCATGACATCTAGGAGATTTTTCATTGGCCATGAAAAAGACAACTTCACGGAGATCAACAAGAGTGAGCAATTGATGAAAAAAGACTCACTAAGAATGAGAAAGCTAACAAGGGACAACCATAAGGCATTGTTGCAAAGCATGATCTCATTAAAGAGAATTTTCTTGAGCTTTAAACACCTACTCATAATGACAAAAAAAAACTTGAAGGATATCAGGAAGTTTAGTCAAGAGTTGATGGTCGTCTTTTATTTTTTAAAAGCCTAGGAAGTGTGGTGAGCATGAAGAGCTTGGAAAAATTCTTTAGAGGCTTGATCTCCCACTTTGAGGCAATGTAGATAAGCTTTGCCTCTGGCTATATGATTATCAACAATTTGCTTTTGTTGACAAAGTTTAGCCATCTGCAATTGCAAAGTAGGAGCAAAGGGATGGGCTTCTAGCATAATGATGGCTTGGCATAGCTCTAAAGTGGTAGCCTCATATGAGAAACGATGAAACCATACCAACTAGAGGCCATAAATTTGGAAGAAATGAGAGGTGCATTTGATAACATTATTCCACCAGTCAATCCAGCATGTTTGTTGAGTAGGTTGAGGATCAAGGTTACAAACATGTCAGATGTGGACCAATGTGGGTTGATGAGTCAACAAGGATGTATTGAGAATAAATTGAGTCTTGTTGGCCTTAAGTTTACAAAGTTGACATTCAATGCAAAAATGAATGGGAGAATGATTAGAGAGAACAACATCTGACAAAGGCTCCACTAGAAGAGAAAAATAGCTGCAAATAAAAAGAAAGATTATATGCTGAAATCATAGCATGATCAAGCCATTTGTACAATCTATTAGACCCAACTTGAAAATTGATCCACGTATACCAATGAAAATGATTGTGGTGGTGGCCCATGTTAGGATCAAAAAGTCCCAATTTATTGTGCATGAAATACCAAGCTTCCCTTTCGCTAGTTGTCTAGCACATGGGAAGAGTGCCATCTTTATCACACGCCATCTCAACCATAATAAAGTCTCTATACAAAACCCAAGTGGCAACAGGGAATAAATTAGCAATCCAATGCTAGAGGGAAGATCTTTCAATAGCATCATTGGGTCACATTAATAACTCCAAAAGAATGATTGTCAATGTTGAAAAGTGCCCATAACACTCTATTGGTGGGATCACATCCATGATCAACTAAATGCGAATGCCACCAAAGAGGGAGAAAAGTGACAACTCCTCCACGACCTACATCATGATTCCTACAAAAAAAGGTTGGTTGGACAAATAACACAATAAGCAACAAAAAATAAAAAACCAATAATTTTAGCTTCTTATAAACAGAGAGCATCCAACGGGCTAAAAATTGTTGTTGAGTGTCTCTCATAGAGTATTTCTTGAGGAGGTCTATAAGACCTCAAACATTCTAGGAGAGAAAATTCATTAACAAGAGTCAAGAGTCATATCATCACTATCCAACTCATCAAGAATAGCATAACAATTCTGCAAAAAACTATTATGAGAAAAATCACCCAACTAAATAATAGGGGTATTCAAACTTCTTTTCTTTGTGACATATTCTCCCTCTTCTACATGCCTAGGTGGATTGCGATAATGATGTGGAACCATTGGGGATAAGAGGTAGGAGAACAAACAATATTGTTTGGCTGAGAAAATAAAATTGAAGTTAGTTGGTGCATTCTAGTAAAGTTAGGCCTATTCACCTCACTAGACGACTCTCATTGGAGGGAATCACCTCTTCCCCCTTGACCTAAAGTTTTGAAACTGTGCCAGGTGGCAGTGTAACAACTTGATTGCCAGTGTTACATTGAGTCTTAGCATGAGCTCCACTATTGCTAGGGTTTTGATTATTTTTACAATTCTCGACTATGGTCCACCCTTCTTCCTTTCTAGGAAGAGGATCCTCAGAAGAAGGTTGAGAAGTGGGCTTGCTATGCAAGTATACCAAGGGACAATCCTTGATTTTATGATCAAAGGATTGACACTTGAAGCAAGTGTTTGGAAAATTAAGATAAAGGACACGCTGGGCATGATGCATTTGTCCAATTTTAATGTCCACGGTTTCATTTAAATCTTTAGAGAGTTCAACGTCAACGTAGACTCATTTTTAGGATGAGTCAAGACTTGTCCTCCCTTGTCCCTTTCATTTGCACTTGTCATCAGATATTCCCAATACTTTGTCCTTCCACCCTAGACATTGACATTCCTTGCCCGCCTCCCAAACATAAACCTAAACACTACCCCACCCCACCTTTTCACCAACCTAGGCCCCTATCTCACCACCTCTCATCCCCTCTACATTAGTTCCCCCTAGTGTGGAGGGATTTCCTCCACCCCACTTTTCTATCCTATTGCTCACATGTTTGTTGCCAGTAATGAGGAGCGACAACTAGTCTCATACCCTAACATTGACTCACTCACTCCTTCTTCAAATGAGTGCATCTTTGATTTAGTGTCAGATATAATGGCATAATCAATGATCTTTACATGATCCTCGATACTTTCCCCTCCAATGGATTTCACATAGGATGTTGTTCCTACCATTGTTCTCTCGCATCCCATCATACGTAATTTTGCTCATGCCACTCCTATATCGATTCCACCACCTAGTAGTCCCTCATTCACACTTGAGCTAGATTGGGGACAAGACAACTTCATGGACTAAGAACCTTAAGAGTAGCACTTCTATTTCATGTGTGCATGTGTTTATTTAGCATGTTGTTTGATTAGCTTGTTTTTGTATTCACATACACTTGTTATTAGTTCCCCATGGAGGACCCATGCTACCCTTGTAGGTGCATAAAATTAGGAGGAATGAAATGTGACATTCTCTTATCTATATCTACATTCACTCTATTTGTCATATGTTTTACTTTTATGTGTTTTAGGGATGATGTAAAGCATTGAGACATTTAGGTCTCTTCTATGTTGACCCAAAATTTGTATATGTTTGCTTCTTATGTCCCATTCCTCCTTTGTACATGTCGTTCTACATGCCTAGAGAATTATGAAAATTAGTCCATATTCCCTAATTATCATTCCTATATACATATATCAAGACCAAAAGCATATAGGACCCTTTGTGTGCTTTCTATTTGACATAGCCCCTCTTTTCTCGATGTCATTTCATGAGCACAATTTTAGGTGTATCATGCTTGCAACATCATCTTTTGTGCCTCTCCTTGGGGGCATGTCTTGCTCTTTCATGACTTTAGGTGCATATTAATTCATATATGCATCCTAAAGGTGTTTGACCTTCTCCCCTTTTCTACCTTAAAATTAATAGCATACTCTTAGTTTATGCATGGGGGGCTTACTTTGCACTTCACATGTGCATCCACACACACACATTATTGGCATGCTCCATCTAACATTAATGGATTGTGGTCCCAAGTATAGAGAGTTGCTTACATCGATCGCCCTTATCAGGATTACCTAACAATAGAGAATGCTAGTCCACGTAATCCTTGATATTGTACTTATGTATGAGCCACCTAACAACTAAGTATGCTAGCCTATGTGCTTCATATGAGCTACTTTATATACTTTTCATGGGTCACCTTGTAATGGAGTGTGCTAGTGCTTGTGATTCATGAAAGTATTGTATGGTTCCTAGTAACAAAGCACACTAGACCTTGAACCATACCTTGCATTTTTCATAACAATAGAGCATGTTGGGATTATGCCTCTCCATTTTCTAGCAACAAAGTACACTGGAAAATGCTTGCTTCTTTTTATTTCTTCATCTCTTTGTGTGTTCTTGTATGCTTGTTAGTATTATTTGTCATGTATCCCTCTTTTATGTAGGCTTTGTGTGTATTAGATTATATATGATTTACTAACGCTCTTGTTTTGCATGTTATATTTTTCTAATCTCTGTGTTTTATAGGTTTTATGTGTTTCTAACATTGTTTGTTGCATAGGTTTTTATCATTTAACATATTTATTTTGTAGGTTCTTAGCCTAGGGGCATGGTTCCTCTACTTGAATATCTCTTTGTATCCTCTATAGTATCCTTTTTCGTATATCAAGCTATGATGTTATTTCATTTCTATACTTTAGTGTAGCTTATCACTTAGTGTCATCAGCTTGCTAAAGTGGGGGTAAAATGTAACATCATAAATTATACACCCTTACAATTTTCATGTTATGTTTTGGGTTCACTTTAGTGTCCATAACTCTTAGCATTTTTAGGATCATTTAGTCTATGCCTTAGCTTTTTCCTACCCTCGATGCCAAGGTGTGTTTTATATTTTTTGTATTTCTTTAGCCTTTTATGTAAACCAGTACTACTTCGGTGCTTGTCTCATGTTTTTCTAGTGTGTCAAGCTTTCAGAAGCCTATTGTGCTTGAATTCTAGCACAACACATGGACATCCATGTGATCATGCTAGCATCCTCTGATAGTGTTATCATTTAACAATCATTTCTATGAGTTTTTCCCACCTTTCTCTTGATGATCAGACTTTGTAACCAACCCAGGTCAAATCCTATTGGCTAGCCTAGGTCCCTTGCCTCTTCATATTCCGTCCTAATCCCATTTTTAAATCTATCTCTTGTAATCTCAATCTATCTCTCCCAATCTCATACTCTTGGTGAATCTATCAAACTTACATGCAAACTCTTGATCTTGAAGCTCTCATGTGATTGTGACCAATAGACTTTACTAGCATCTTTGAAGGTTTTTGAGCATGCCCTACTATCCAGTATGCTCTCCTTTGCATATTTGCTTCCTTGAAGACATCTTGCTTGTGATCTCTTGTAGGTTTTACTTCTATTTCATGTTATGAGAGGATAGTGTTCAAACCTCTCTTTTTATTTCTATTTTAACATTTGTGAATCCACCAGTGTTTCCTTGGTACTTGTTGGGATTGTCATTTCCTACTTTTCATTTACACACACTAAGGTATTCTTCCCTTTAGACCATGGATTAATGCTTATATATTTACTTTATTATTGTTGCTCTTAGTTATAGACACACATAGGCTAATAACACATATCTATATTTCATTCCCTCCTTATCAATTATTGTTGATGAAGGTTGAAAGACCAAAATATGGGCTTGACCATTTGTGGCAAGCTCCTAAGTAGCCCCAACCTTCCTTTCTATCTGAGCTAATTGGTTTACAAGATTTAAAAACACATAGAGGATTTGTATCATGTTCTTCCCCTTTCTTTATCATTTTATTTTTCTATCTATTTAACTCTATTTTAGCACTTTTATTTTATTTGGTATACCCTAGAGTGGTGTTATATTTGTCTTCTATCTCCTGTGTGCAAAAAGTCTAGAAATTTGTACAAACATTTGAAAATAATCTGCAAACTTGAAGCATGGGGTTGTGGTAGATGAGGATGAATAATGGATGGAGGGGCATGAAACATTTTAAACCCCATTTGAATATAGGTTGTCCACATGGATGTAAATAACATTGAATAGTAGACAAGCATGGGAAATAGATTAGACACACCAAGATGATAAACAACAACCTTAGATGAACAAAATGTCAAAGCATTGATTTAAGTAACTATTACCTTACTATTACAAGGAAGCCATAAATCCCCCACAAAGGCACAAATAACTCAAACAACAACCATGGAAAGAACATGGGAAACCATAATATGTCTTAGCCACCACAAACCCATGAGATCACCAATCAATTGAAGATGTACCACTGTAGGTAAGGATTGTCCCACTAGGAGGAAAGACTACCACTGCAAGACAAACCAGAGCAACTGCATCAACTGTAAAGAAGAGAAATTGTCAAGAGGGACCAAATCCACTCCAAAACTATAGAATGCACTTAGAACATCATGAGTGTCCACCACAAACCAAACTTATTCACCACACAAAGGAACAATCATCACAAAGGAAGAAACAAGACTAACACTTATACACCATCCCTTATGATTGTAACATCAGAAAATGTCCCCTTGGGGGCTTTTCCCTCATAAGGTTTAGCTCACGGGTCTTTAGCATGCATTAGGACATCTTAGTTCATAATTTGGCATCCCGATGGAATGAGCCCTAGGTAACATGACAAATGGGACCTAGGAGGACCCCCTAAGCTGTACCCTGCCCAAAATAGGGGGGAGGACTTGGGCGCCTGCGCCCTAGTCCTGCCCTATTTTGGGGCAGCCCTAATTTCTGGGTGTCAATTTATAACCATTATTTGGGTCCTTTGCCAACACGGTAAGTTTGAATTACGAAAATCTTGGCGAGAGTGTTTGTAGTTGCATATAAAAGCATGTTTAGGCATTCATTTGTAAACCAGATGATTACTAGCAAGCTATTGTGTTCTCAAGGTGATTCAAGGCTTTCATCATGTTGCAAGAGCAGACTTGTGTGGTTTATGTGTTTGTTTGCAGATTTGAGCATCAATTTCTTCATGGAATGAAGAGCATCTTCCTCCCATGAGAGCTTCACTACAAGGTGACATTATATTATGTTTTCATTATCAATTCCTTTGGTTTTTTGCCTCTACCTCACAAGGGCACGCAATCTTTATCTGACAACGGTGTTTGGAGACTTAAGTGTCCTCCGGGGCTTGACTGAGGCAAGCCTCTAAACACTACAACCCCCAAAGCAAGTCTTGTGATTGCAGATTACAGGTGTCGCATTTGGGAAAAGTGAAGTTGCAGGAAGGATTGGCAAGCATCAAGGATTCAGGATCTAAAGAGAAGCAGGACACCGGAGCACTTCCAAGACTTGGGCTCTCGCTCTAGTGTCCTCCGCAGTTGAGTTCCCAGAAATAGAAGTTACAAGGTTGATCAGTGTTGAAAGGAGGCCCAGATCTCACGAAGAAACTGGTACCTTGGACTTGAGCACCCGCTCTAGTGTCCCTAACTGTTCTGCTTCAGGACCCCAAAAATAGGTATTCTGTGATTTGTCATTTCACTTCCGTCTGCAAGAGCATTTTTCGTTATTCGTCAGTTTATTGCCGTATTTGCATAATTAGGGTTTTAATGGTTAATTGAACATAAGAGAAGAGAATTTGATAATTAAATTCCCTAATCCAAGTTTCCTTACATCTCACAAGTGATCTAGGGTATGATAGTGCTCGCCACTCGACCCTAGATCCTTGAATGTAAAGTGGAGAGGAGGATTTAAACATCAAAACACTAAAACATTAACAAATCCAATTTCCACTAAACAATGATAACAATAACAACATGAAGAGATCATGCGGTAACAACTTACAAGCAAGGAAAGCAACAAAGGGTTGTGACAAGGTTCGACGAGTGTCACATCTTGTTTTATGGACTATATTATTAATTTAGATTATTAGACATTTACTGTGATTGTTTTACTATAAGTGATTCCACGTGTGTGTGAAGGTAAATATCATAAAATTATAAATGCATGATTAGGAAAGTTGATTTAATAATTATATTATTGGTGCGACTATGGATATACATTATGTTTTGCTTCGACTACGATTTTGAGGAACTAACCTATTAATTGAAATCTAAGTGCGACCGAGTGCAGGAAAAAAATGTCGAAGATGAGAACATGGTTGAGGTAGAGATGTTCTAGCCACTCAGCAAGAACTGTTGGGATGGATAGACTCGATGCACGCACACACTCACATAGTTTCATATCATACTATATCATTGAATGGTTTTATTATGCATCGTCGTATGGTTATTAGTCTTGTTTGTGTATTTTATACGGTGAATGGACATAATTGATGCTTAAATAATTAAATATGCATTTTTCATTCTTATGATATGTTTATTTGGAATACATAGTTAACCATGTTTGTATTATGTTATTCGACTTAGACACATATATTATAATTGCATAAGTTATTTGCTTTATATTATTATTAAAATAATTTAAATGCTTTTCTATATATATAAATATAATATTATTATTTGAAAACAATAAAAACAAAGTGCTTTGATATATAAAGTATATATTTCAAGTGTTTTCTTTATTTGAATAATTAATATATAAATATTCTTGTTATTTTTATATGAATATGCCTTATTATTCTTTAAAATAAAAAATAAAATAAAATAAACTATATTATATTAATGGTATATTATATTTAGAAATCTAAAAATATTAATAATAATCCTTCACATGCAAAAATGGGAGCAATAATAAGTAGTTTATTAATTTTTCAAGATAAATGGAGAGGGATTTTTAGACACCAAGCCATGCAAATGGAGGATAACATGAGTTGGAAGAAAAAGCAAAGTTTTAAGCATAATCAATGTCAATTTTAGAGGAGCGCATTCATTAAAGAAAGGCAAGGGCAGAAAGAACAGCAGGCAAACCATTGTTATTCTCAATGACTGTGGGAAAAGAGGGGATCACCATTGACAACAGTGACATGAAATTTGAAAAGAGGGATCATCGACGGATAGAGGCAGAAAATAATCCAACCTGGGAAGCGTGAGCAGCTGGGTATTTCCCTAAAGTTTTCTTGAATTACAATGAAATTAATGTATGAATTATTTTATCAGTCTATCATGAAAGACTAAACTTTAGTATGCTTGTTAAATATGTTAAGGGTTCTGTTGTCCCATCAATATTTAAAAAAAAAAACTGTTTATGAATCTTCTGTTCCATTCGGCCTGTAACTCTCCTTCCACCCTCGATAATAGATTTCAATCGCCTACTTTTTTCTGATTAATCAGTTAAGTTACGTTAGCCTATAGAAAACTTTTGGTTTTTCTGTCACTGTTCGGTCAGTAACTATTCGACCTGTACCATACTTATGTCGGCCTTGAGTGCTTGCTTAAATCCCATCTATTCTAAATAATATTGCTAACCTGCTTTTATTCTCTAGTTTTGATTTAGGATCTACCAACTCATGGACATTAGCCTCATTGATAATCATCCTGAGTTACTCCTTACATTTTTGCCAGAATTTCTGCTAGTTTTTCCAATGTTCTTTTTTTTATGCTAGAAGTTCCTGGCACAAGTTAAAATATCTTGTCACAAACTTATAAGTTCCTATCACAACTATTTTTCTATCTATTTTATTGCTGTCGCAGACTTATAAACTCCCATCCCAAATTAATTTAGCTTATCAAACCACCCCTACCATATATGCTTTGTTATGGATATGCATATTTTACTACTGTTGGGCGATAATTTTTAGATAACTAAACACACTTATCTGGTTCCTGTCACTGCAATTAATTATGTTCTTCCTGTCACAGTTTGTATTGTCAAACTTCCTGTCACAGTTATTACTATCAAACTTCCTGTCACAATTATTACTGTCAAACTTCCTATCACAGTTATTACTGTCAAACTTCCTGTCACAGTTAGTTATTTCTTCCTGGAGCAGACAACAAGGTCCTTGAATGAATTAGATTATAGGTTAAATTAACTTTTCCTTTTATGTATGTTGTGAATGGAGCAAATCTAATGTGGATATACCATTGTCTTATTTACAAACTTTCTTGAAGTGAAATGATATACTTGGTTGAAAATAGAAAACTTATCACATTATAAATATTTGAATAAAATATGGACTAGGAAATAAAATCAATTTAATAGCCCTATAGATGCAAATTGCATGATTAAATGATGTCTCTTTGATGAATTACTTGCTTGAAATATATTTCAGAAATTTGTTCAAAGAAGGGATTAGAAATGGTTTAGGCGAACATGGGTTGTAGTTATCTTTGAAAAAGAAGTATTTATCTTTGTGTGTGTTTTGGGTTACTTTCTAGGCTAGGATGTCGAATGTGGATTATCAGAGATGACTTTTCCTCTTTTCAAGAATTGAACCTTAAACTATTTTTATATGCTTAGCCAAGATGGGATTCATTGAAATAGATGAAAATTTGTCTAGCAAACTTTATTTGTATATATCTCTGTCACATCCTAATGCGAGACAATTTGCATATCATTATTTAGATTTGCACATTAGACATCAATTTGCATCAGGTGTTCCCTCCTACCAGTTGTTTCCAGGTTGCTAGATGTTTTGTGCAGGGATGAGTTTCCTTCATGTTATGAAGGGATCCGACAAAGTGTAATTGCTTCATGGTTGGGCGGAAAAGTGCCTGAGCCATGTTCCTGTCTCTCGGCTTGTAAGAGGACCATGTGGGATCGTGGCGGCTGGAGAGTTGATTGATTTATTATTTCTTATTTTGTACATGATTATTGTATCTTGTAATTATCATTTGATGATTTATGGCATGGAAGCCAATGGACATTGTATATTATTTTATAATGTTAACACCTGGATTAAGCACGTGATTTGTAAGATTTAATGACTTTATTGATTAATATATTTGAGATTTATCTTTTTACTTAAGATGATGTATTTAAGTGGATTATTTACTTCAGTAACTTTTGTGATGGAATGAGTGCTTTACAAGGAGGCACTGCGACACAAAACAAGGCACCACATAACAAAGGGAATAGATAGGAAACCACAAAATAATACTAGACAACACTGCAAATAGAAGATAACATAATTAAGAGACGTGTGGTACACAACACAGAAAAACAAGACCTATAACATGTATTTATCCCAACATAAAGATATCACAAAGAGTAAAATCACTAGAATTAGTCAAGAATTTAGATGTAGGCTAATAAAATCTTTCACACTTTTAGTTGACTACACATTTCATTTGGTATGGAGCTTTGAACCTACTTGTATCTAACTAAGATCATTCCTAAAGCTAGAAGCTACTATGTAAACTTTGTTCATGATCATTGGAAGAAAGTTAAAATGATTTGTTCATGATCATTCCTAAAGCTAGAAGCTACACATTTCATGAGGGAAGTTAGATTGGTTTTGGAGTTTAGCATTGGATTGTATTGTAATATCCTTCAAATTCTGTAATTTGTAATCAAACAGCTATGGCCTAGCATGTTGGAAGCCCGTTGTGACAAGTTGTAATTCCTTTATGATTGTGAATGAACAAAGATCATATTGTTATTTTGTTGTTTCAATTGAATTCCATTGTGTAGTTTCATTTCATTGCATGGTTCAATAATCCATCAGTAGATTCTCCATCCATGATTACATTAAGTGGTATCAAAGCATAAGACTGGTATCTTGAAGGTTTTTCTTGTGAAAAGATCACCAAAATGATGTAGTCTATAAGAAGCTTGATAACAAAATACTGACTAAGAGGCAACTACAAGGAGTGATTGTAGACCAGCCACTGACTTGAAGTATTTTGCATTAGATTATAGGGAGAGATGCATCCACAATGAGGACAAGGTATTGTTAATGTTGTTAGAAATATAGAAGAGATTTTTGAGATGATGGAGGTGATGAAGATCCAAATGTATGCTTTTGAAGAAGACTACAAAAGAAACCCTATCGCTAGAGTTGATGAGAGTGATAAGGAACAAGAAGTTGGCCTTGTTGAGAAAATTGAAAATGAAGAAGAAGATAAGGAAGAAATGATGTTGAAATCTATATCAAGTATTGGTAAGAAAACTAGTGTAGATATTCTATTTTTTTACGGTAGTTCTAATCTTGAAGAATTGATAGATTGGATAACTAATTTAGAAGAACATTTTCAGTATGAATATATTGATGATCTAGATACGGTAAAATTTGTGAGGACTAAATTGAAAGGTCATGTTGCCATTTGGTTGAAATAAGTTTAGTTAGAAATAAATAAAAAAGGTAAACCTAGCACTGGGAAATGGGATAGGATGGTGAAGAATCTAAAGTCTAAATTCATTCCTAAAAATTATCATTTATAGTTATTGGAGTTGCACAACTTGAGGCAAAAGGATATGATTGTAAAATACTATGCTCAGGAATACTATAGGTAGACAATTTGATCAGCAAATCATGATGGAGCAAAGAGAGTGATAAGATACATCAATGGTTTGAGAGGATCAATTTAGGATCTTGAGTTGAGTATGTTGAACATCCAAATAGTAGAGGAAGCATATCAGTTGGCCATAACTCTAGAAATAAAATTGAATAGAAGAGTTGAAGATAGAAAAAAAGGAAGAGAAGGAAGATTCTAGAGGAATATATCTCAGTGCAGTGATAGGAGACCATATGTGGAAGAATCTAAGGGTGGTAGCTCATGCAACAATGAAGGAGGAAGTAGTAATTCTCACCACAATGGTAGAGAAGGTAGTAATTCTTACCACAAGGAGAGAGATGATAGAAATTTATCATATTGACAAAATTGATGGATATCAAAGATGTAGAGGGAGATATTGTGGAGCTGATGGAAGATCTTTTAGAGGAGCTTGTTTCAAGGGTGGAGAGGAAGGACAATGAGTATTTGAATATCACCAAGGTCAAGGATGCCCTAGTAATAGGTCGAAAGGAAAAGTGAGAGTTGCATATGATGATGAGGAGATGGAAAGATCTTGTAGTTCTGATGGTGAGCCAGAGATAGGTGAATCACTAGTCATAAGAAGAGCCAAGAAGAGCCTTGATAGAACATGAAGAAGAAGAAGAACTAGAGTATTGATAGTGGTAGTACTAACAACCTAGTGTCCAAGTAAATGGGTGATAAATTGAAGCTAACGTGGTTAGAACATCCTAGATCATATAGGATTGCTTGGTTGCAAAAGGAACACAAGGTACTGGTGGAGGAATAATGTTTGGTCAAATTCAATAGAAGTTCGTATCATGGTGAAGTTTTGTGTGATATAACATGTTATGTGTTTCATTTGTTTTGGGGATACCATGACAATTTGACACTAGTTATATTCATAATGGAATCCGAGCAAATACTTATAGTATAACAAAGAATGGTAAGAACGTCAGTTGATTCTAATGAAGGGTAGAGAAGAGCATGTTTACAGAAGTGTTAAAATTTATTTAGTTGATGGAAGGAATTTCTTGGATGGATTGAGGCATGAAAATATGTGTTTTCCATTGATTCCAAGGATATGCAACATTGCAAGTACACGAAACACCATCATAGATTGAAGAAAGATACCACAAAAGAAGATTTTAGAACTATTGACAGGAGTATAAAGACATCATATCAAATAACATGTCAGATAGATTACCACTAGTAATGTGTATCATCCATTACATGGATTTCATACTAGGAGCAAGTTTGCCAAATAAAATGGTTCATAGGATGACACCAACAAAAAATAAAGAGTTGAATCAATAGGTTTATGATTTGTTGAAGAAAGGATTGATCACAGAGAGTTTGAGCCCATGTGCAGTACCAACAATACTACCACCTAAGAAGGATGTGTTAAAAATTATTAGTGCATGACATAAAATAATGTAATAAATAATAAATTAACATGTTATTGTTAATTTATTAGATGTTAGTTTTTAGTTAGTTATTAGTTATAGGTTAGTTGGTAGTTAGTGGTTTGGGTAGTTAGTAAGTTGAATATATTTATAAATCCATATAATGTAATCATTTGCATGTTGAAGATGAATGACTGATCATTATGTTGGAGCCTTTGGCTCTTTGTGTCACATTTTCAATATGGTATTAGAGTATGTGTCTTGCGGCTCTCTAGTCACCCTCAATTCACTCTTCTTTCCTTCTCCAAAGCGGTGCTTTATGATGATGTAGTGAGGAACACATGCAAAATTCATTATTATCTATCCACCATTCTTGCATTTTTTCAACAGAGGAGCAATGCAGATCACATGCAAATCTACTGGCTTCATCATCCATCTGCATTTCATTATTGCATTTTGTCAACAAAGACGTAGTGTAGACCATGTGCAAATCCATGACATTCTTCATCCATCTGCATTTGGTTTCTCTCCTCTCTCCATCTTGTTCACTCTTTTCATAGTTTTCGCTCCAGTTTGTTCATTTCATATCAAAAAATTAGATTTTTTTTTTTAAAAATCTATATTCAGGGTTATAGAAATTTTTGGTGTTGTAGAAAGTTTTTTATACCAGTCTCACTAAAACTATGATATCTTTCGAGCATTTGGTAACGAAATTTAGAAACTTAAAATGTTATGGAAATATGATAAAGAGGAGAACAAAACCCAGAACTCATTTGAAAATTATGTGAATATTTATTGAGCAGTTCGATGTAGAACATAGAGGTGAAATTGTATTATTTTTCAATTGACACTATGTAAATGGAGAAATAAGGATTTTGGAGTCATAAGGGTGTAATAGATTTATATTTGTAACATTATTTTTGGATGCATTATCGGTCAAAACCGACATCCAAAGAAAAAAAAATTATTGAAGGGGGGCAAATATGAAACAGGACAATTGTCAATACTGTAGCACCAAGATAAAGTCCCTATGTCAGTGCTAAAGGGGGGTGTTAGGAATTATTAGTGCATGACATAGAATAGTGCAATAAATAATAAATTGATATGTTTTAATGTTAATTTATTAGATGTTAGTTTTTAGTTGGTTATTAGTTATGGGTTAGTTGGTAGTTAGTAGTTTGGGTAGCTAGTAAGTTGAATGGATTTATAAAGCCATAGATTGTAATCATTTAAGTGTCAATAAGATGAATGATTGACTGTTGATGTGATTGAGCCTTTAGCTCTTCATGTCTTACATTTTCAATAGTATGGAGAGTGGAGGATGTGTACAGACTGCAGAGAAATCAACAAGATCACAGTCAAGTATAGATTCCCATTACCAGGATGAATGACATAATGGTCTGTTGGAGTGGAGAAAATTATTTTACCAAGATTGATTTGAAGAGTAGTTATCATCAAATCAGAATTAGAGAAGGAGATGAATGGAAGACATCATTTAAGACAAATGAAGGATCGTATGAGTGTTTGGTTATGCCTTTTGGGTTGACTAACACACCTAGTACATTTATGAGGTTGATGAATGAAGTGTTGAAGAAATTATTGGGTAAGTTTGTAATTTTTTATTTGGATGATATTTTGACTTTTAGTAAGACTAAGAAGGAACACCTAGAACATATTAGATTAGTATTGCAGAGGTTGAAGGAAAATAGTAATAAATATCAATGTAGTTTCATGAAGATAGAATTGGTATACTTGGGGTTTGTAATCCCAATGAAAGGATTGAATATGGATCTAAAGAAAGAGATATTGTTGTGTGGTCTACACCACTAAATGTTGGAGAAGTAAGATATTTTCATGGTTTAGCAAGTTTATACATCAAGTTCATAAGAAATGTCAATGCTATTTGTGCACCAGTAATTGAGACAGTGAGGGGAGACAAGAAGTATAAGTGAATATTTGGAGTGGATAGGAGATTTGAGTTGCTAAATAAGAAGGTAAAAGAACAACCAATACTAGCATTGCTAGATTTTAATAAGGTATTCACGTTAATTACGATGGAAGTGGAAGTGCAATAGGAGTAGTTTTGAGTCAAGAAGGAAGATTGTTATGATATTTTAGTAAGCAGTTGAAGGATGAAAGGAAGAGATATTCAGTTTATGATCAAGAATTGTATGCCATAGTTCAAGCATTAAACAAGTGGAGACATTACTTGTTTCCATAGGAATTATGTTGTACACTAATCATCAAGCATTGTAGTATTTGAAGAGCCAAGATAAATTAAATCAGACACATATGAGGTGGGTTGAATTTATAGAGTTATACTTTTGTTTTGATACATAGGAGTGGAAAATTAAACAAGGTTACAGATGCATTCAGTAGGAGACTAATTTATTGACATAAATGAGAGTAGAATTAGTTGGATTTGAAAATTTGAAGCATTGTATGAAGCCCTAGAGATTTTATGGAAGCATGGAGAGCATGTCAAGAGATAGTAAGTTTAGATAGGAGTAACTGGCTTGACTATTTGATTTAGAATGAGATGTTGTCCAAAGGTAATTAGTTGTGTGTTCCTAGAAGCTCAATGAGGGAAAATTTGATCAAAGAGAAGCATAGTGTGTAATGTCCCCTTTTTTGGAGTGATCACCTTGGAGGAGAATGTTAGCCTATTCACCATTCCCGTAGGGTAATTTACTTGGTAAGGGAATGTCTTGGTTGAGCTAGGACTTAGAAGGGTTGGAAAATGGAATGTTGCTACAGGCTTGAAGAACTAAATGTTGGATTATAGAGGCTAACTAATTTTGCTAGCCGAAATGAAGTGGTATTTTAACTTGTGGTATTTTTATGCTAATTATTGAAAAGTCAAAATAATGAAAATAATTAGCTAAGAGGAAAAATGACCCAAGTGGGAAAAGAGAGAAATAACTTAAAGGTGGAAAAAATGAAGTTTGGAGTGAAAATTAAAATATAATATTATTTCCCACAAAATCGGTGCTCAAGGAGGAAAAAGGCAAAAATTATAAAAAAAATATTTTATTAATATTTTCTCTCATGGCTACCGCCCTCTTGAGGAAAAAGAAAATAAATTAATAAAAAATATTTGAGGAGGTTTCTTTGTCGACTATAGACTTGAAAAAATATTATAGTTCATTGCAATCGGGCGCCCAAGGTGAAAAGGTTATAAGGAGGTCATTTTGCATCATTGAATCATTTGGCTTTTTCACTATTAGGAGATTTTCTCTTGGCTGTAACAGAGTTTCAACATTATCTAAGGATGAAAACCCTTGCGTTTGAGTGGTTTGGATGAAAACCTATCCCACTATGAGAGATGGATTCACCTAGGATCCATTATTGAGCATATTGTAGGTTTTTGAGGAGACAAAGACTTCAAATCAGCTAGGGTTTCAATGGAGTTTCTTGGTTCAACTAGGGTTTGAAGATATCAAGCATATTGGAGGCTTTATTATTCAGATTTGAAGGCAATTAGAGGTTGATTTCACTATTGGGATTCATGGCTATGTTGTATTAATGATATTTCATGTTTTAGTGGCTTCATTGGAGGTGGAATTACATATCTTGCAATCTAAATTTCATATCAAACCTTTGAAATTCACTTATAGGTTCAAATCAGTGCATTTCCAGCCACGACATTGGAGTTGGATTGACATATTTTCATCTTAGACCCTTAACGCTTCAATTTGGCATCTATCTCTAGGGTTTGGAGGCATATTTTGGTGGTTTTGGTTAGGGTTTCATGATTTGATTGCACATCAGCAGCTACAAGTTCATAATCAAACTGTTAAGGTTGGCATTTGGCTTGAATCTTCATCGACATTTATCACTCATAAGTTGGCATATGTTGTTACATCATTGGAGAATCATTTGTACATCTTATTGGTTATTTTTGGGCACCATTTGCATGCATATGCAAGTCTAAATTTTATATCAACCCAATACTGTTTGTAATCATCCAACAACATTTCAATAAAGTGGCCAATCTTTCCATCCAGGTATGTTCTATTGTATTTTGTGTTGATATTTGGTTGTATATGTGAGCTGGTTAATTCATTCTCAGTCATCATTTGGTGTTATATGAATGTCATATTGCAACCTTTCAATCTTCGTATCATTATAAACACTTGTGTGAAAATGAAACATCAAAATCTAAAACCAAACGCTCAAAAAACAAATCAAAAATTTCAAGGCAGCAGGCTTATTTTCAATTCAGATCTAGACAGGGTTCTTACATAGTGGTAGTTTAACAAGAAATTTTAGAGTAGATAAGATAGTTGCATTGGTGAGTGAAAACTATTTTTTGCTACCAATATATAAGGATGTTAGGAAATTTGTAGAATTTGTCAAGTTGCAAAGGGAAGCAGTAAGAATGTTGGTTTGTATTAGCCACTACCAATCCTAGAGAGACCTTGGGAAGACATATGTATGTATTTTGTATTAGGATTTCCTAGAACATAGAGAGGACACGATTCAATATTTGTGGTAGTTGATACATTTTCTAAATGACACATTTCATTCCATGTAAGAAGAACAATGATGCAGTGCATGTAATTGATCTATTTTTTAGGAAAGTTGTTAGATTGAATGATTTACTAAGAAGTATTGTTTCAGACAAGGATACTAAGTTTGTTGGTTATTTTTGGAAGACATTATGGAAGAAGATGAAGACATATTTGAAATTCAGTTCAATATATCACCCACAGACTGATGGGTAGATAGAAGTTGTAAACATGAGTTTAGGTAATTTATTGAAATGCTTGGTTGGAGAGAAGACGTGAAATTAGGATATGGTTTTATTGTAGGTAGAGTTTTTATATAATAATTATGTAAATCAGAGTACAAGGAAGATACCATTTATAGTTTCATATGGTAGTAGTCCAAGAAATGTATTAGAGTTAATAGATATCAACAGATATGAAAAGAGGAAAGACGATGAATGGAAGAAAGAAGAAAGCTAAAAAAGGAGATGTGGGTCTGAGGATTAAGGAGTCGGAGACTGTGAATAAGTAGGACATTTCTTAGTTTCAGAATTTGGAGGATATTACTGTGGACAAGGGGAAGATAGTGGGTAAAGACTGCTCTGAAAGAAGGCTGAGCATTAGAAGGTCTTCTAGGTTGGCAGGAAGGAAGCCCTAGGTACTCAAGATTGTGGATTACTCCTCGAATTTGGAGCATGATGACCCTGAGTATGAAATGGAAATCAAGGAAGCCAAGACTTGTAACGCCAGTGTAGGAACAAGAAGGTGCAAGTCATTTTGACTTAATGAATAACTCATTCTATGATAGTGAACCTAATGATGTCAAAATCCTGGAGATATCGGACAAGGAGGTGGTGAGTACCAGAACTGATGACCCCAACAAGAAGATTGCTCAAGAACTAGAGGATGTTAAATCATGTCTTTCTGCTGCAAAGAATAAAGTAAAATTGTTGATGAAGGTTTGCATGAAAGTCTTTCATAGGGTGGCCGCTACCTTTTCTATTCTATAGGAGGATCACTCTACTGCTGGCGTGGACACCATGAATGAGAACATGGAGGACCTGATCAAGCTTCTAAAGGATGACTAGAAAGAAATATTAATTTAGTTTTTCCTATGTTTTATGTTATGGACTTGGTTTTAATATTGTTTTAATCGTCTGCTGCTAATCAATTGTTTTTGTGTTGTCTGTGGCCGTGGGCCTGTTTTGTTGCCTGTTGGGCTTTTTGTTATTGGGATCTACACTCATTTTTGCAGCTTATCAATACCAAAAATAGAGATGAAAAGAGGAGTGCAAAAGTAGAAGAATTGTAGAACATATGAAGGTAGTGAATGTGGAAATAAGACTTGTCATTTGGAGAAGATGAATGGTAGGTATAAGGAGGAACTTGATGTGAAATAAGGCATAGGGAGCTTGCAATGGAAAAGAAGTGATGGTATATCTCAGGAAGGAAATATTTCTAGTTAGAACATATAATAAGTTAAATATGAAGTTTGGTCCTTGCAAAATTGTCAAGAGGTTTGATTTAGGAAATTCAAATGAAGTGGAGTTACTAGAAGGTTTGGGTATATCACTAGTATTCAATGTTATAGATTTGTATTAGTATTATGAAAGGGAGTTATAAGATAGTGGTGCATAAGTACAATCCAAGAATTAGATACCACAACAACAAGAGGATATTGAAGAGATTTTGGACAATAGGATTGGAAGAAGCACCAAGAATAGATAGAATGAGGAGTGTTCAGTGAAGTGGAAAGGAAGGCCTAATGAAGATTCGTCTTAGATTTCTGAGGTTGAGGTTTGACCATCTTGGTTTTTCTCTAGACACTAGAAAGTGAGGGACTCACTTGTTAAATTATCCTGGGTATTTCAAGAAGGAGCATCCCAACATATAAGAGAAATCTTGTATTACCCCAAAATATTTTCTTTTATTTCATCAACATTCCAATCATCAGTCAATCACCATAGATCCTATGAAATTTCATTGCATTTGTACATTTTACCTCATGGTTGGGAATATAAATCCTACCGATTTTTTTTGAAGAAAGATTTTTTTTTACTTTGATTTTTGAAGAAAACATAATGAAAAAGAAGGTGTTTTAAGTAAGATAGTCGGGTTCACCAAAATGTAATATTGAAAAAGTGATATCACTACTTTTTGCATTACATTACATAAGTTGGAATTGAAAACATGAACTAACCGAAAACAGAAGTACAAATTCCAAAAAATAAATACCGAGCAAGAAAGAGGAACAAAAGAAAAACTTGTCACCAAAGTAGGGAAGCCTTGGCCTTGGATGCTAGTGCATCACAAGAACGTCACTGCGTAGTGTTGTCATCTAGGTAGCAACCAAAACTTTATAAACTCGTACTGTATGACTTAACATAAGTCTATTGTTTCACCCAATTTGCATAGAAAATGAAATAAGTTCCCAGATGTCAAACTTAACAAGAAATCACATGAATAAATCATTTAACAAGAGAAAATGAATATAAGATAAAGGAAAAGAAGACAAACTCCTGTGAGTTTGATTCTTTCTCCATAACCTACACAACACAAAAAGGGAAAAATGTTTGGGGTTGTTTGGGGGTTTGCCTTAGTCAAACGCCTGCTTTGGTCTTTTGACCTCCACAACACCTAATAGGTAGATAAAAATAAATAGAGTGTGTGTTCTTAATCTAAGTGTGTCTAGAAGTAAGAACGGTGATAAATAAAAGACTGAAAGGATGTGGAAATCCCAAGGTGATCCTGAGAGTACAACAAAATAAACACTTGCAATAACAAAATCACTTGGAAAGGGGCTTGAAGAAGTCAATGAAAGCAAGAGAGCTTAAGAGGAAATCTGGTGAAAGTTATAGAGAGCTAAAGTGCTTGAGAGCATTGTCGAATGCAAGCCAGGTGCAAGAGAGAGCCAAGAGAGCCCAAAAGATCCAAGAAGCATGCAAAGATGAAAAGATAGATTCAAAAAAGAGGAAAGGAGGGAAGAGGAAGAGGCTGACAAGCCGTTTGCAAGATTCCTGAGGCATTACAGCTGACCACCAAAAATGATAAATGGAGAAACGACAAAAAAACCACAAAACACAAAAACTATCACGGGATGCTAGCACGTCACAGGGACATCTGTGCGTAGCACTAGTGTCGGAACAGTTTAGGTTCAAAAATGACAAGACACAAGAAAATCACATGGCTAACACAAAAGTGGCACTTATTTGACAAAAAGACCACATAGAAAACAAAGCCTAAGCACCATTAGAGGAAAAAAGGCTAATGTAAGGGCTAAAATGAGCCTACAAACAAACTAAGGGAATTGACACTAAAGGAAGGCCAAAATATAGTGTGAAATTGCAAGGGTATGCAATTTACGATGTTACAATGGCATTAAGTTATGTAGCCACTTGTGGCCAACTGAGATCATTCCTAAAGCTAGGAGTTGCTATATAAACTGTTTATGATCATTGGAAGGCGATTAACATGACATAGGAAAGTTAGTTCAATTTTGGAGTTTGGCATTGGATTGTATTGTAATATCATTTGAATTCTGTAATTTGTAATCAAACAACTATAGCCTAGCATGTTGGAAGCCCATTGTGGTAGGTTGTAATTCCTTTATGATTGTGAATGAATAAAGATCATATTATTGTTTTGTTGTTTCAAAGTAGTTTTGTTACGTGTAGTTTCATTTTGCTACATGGTTGAATAATCTGTCATTAGATCCTCCATCCATAGTTAAATCACTATATTATCATTGTTTGAATTTTTCTTATTCAACAATAAAAAATAAATCTCAAAACTACATTTATCATATCCTTCCACTATTATAAATTTTAATTATTGCCATGTCTATTTTAAATAACTGAATATATTTTAATAGAAAATCAAGAATTATTAATAACTTCTTTTATTTTATATCACCAAAATCAAATTTATTTATTTTTTTAATTCTAAACTCATATTTCTTTTAAATTTCTTTGTCCTATATCTTAAATCAAATCTTGATTTTAAATTTATTATTTTTAAACCTTAAATAACTAATACTAAATTTGTTTAGTTTCGTTAGCCTAAAAACAAAAGTAATAAATAACCAATACTAAATCAATTTAGTTTTGTTAGCCTAAAAACAAAAGGTTATTTACCCCTAACTAGCAGTTGCACGAAATTTATGTGTAACGAATTCGTCGATAGGATGAAATATTGAATAAAAATATGATCAATTTAGTCTTATTAATTTTTAATTTAAAAAGTCTTGAAAACAAGTTTTTTTATTTCTAAAAGTGTGTAAATATATTTTATAAAATCATTCATTTTTTATGTAATTTTTATAACTGCTTTGTAATTGTTGAAAAACTACACAACATTTCTTATATTTTTTCCATATTTTCTTATACGAAAGCAGTTGACATAATTCGCCTTATTCTTCAAAGATAAACAATATATTTTTATTCTTATAAACAAATAAAAACCATATTGATTAAAAGGAAAAAGAATGCATATTACCAACGGAAAAGTATGACTGAAAAATATGATCCAACTTTCTCGGCAAATTTTTAGACACAATTGTAAAAAAATAATATAAATTTAAAATATTTGATATAAATTTGAATTTTAATATTTGATATAAATTTGTGGGAAAGTTAGTGTGGAAGTTTTAATATAAATTTAAAATATTTGATATAAATTTGAATTTTAATATATATAGAAAAAGAATACATGTTAGCAGAAGCAACTGTGAGCAATAAAAGCATCAACTACTATATACCCTTCACCATGTAATCAACTACAAACATCCAAGGGTAATGTATTTAGTGACCTTTAATGCTATTGTTATTAGTTTTATATTGCAGCTTGCGTTAGACCCATATCAATACGACAATGTCTATCCAGAATTCAGGATGCACATTTGACCGTATTTATTAATTAATTGAATTTCAGAATACAACAACATTCTAAATTTTAATTAATTAATAAATACAGTTAAATGTGCATCCAGAATGTTGGATAGTCAATACGTATCAATACCAACAATCTAGAAATTATATCTAGGCAATCTCCTCAGTCTACACCTTCATCAATACATCTGATTCATAGAAACTAACTTAGCGCCATTCAACCGCGGATGTCAAAGCGGTTTAAAATTTTAAAAAGGGCTTTTAAGAGCCAGGGTGACAAACGAAATTCATGACAAATGGCAAACACATCATAATATCAAAATTAATTGGTGATCCAACTTTATCAGCAAACGTTCTCCCACAAATAGCCTTTCGGCTAATTATGTGTGTAAAAAAATACTAAACTATGGTTTGAAATTAAAGAGAAATACATTTTACCTAAGACCATTAAAAGTGATTGACATATGGTTTTATTATTAATATTCCATTCACTTTTATCCTAACATCTTCATGAAACAAATAGTACTCTATATCCAAGTTGTTATCTACTTTTATCCCAAACTTATCAATAGTTCAAGATTGTTGCAATGTAAACTCGCTTAAGAGGGTGTTGCCTTATATAAGAAAAGGTAAAAATCAAAATAACAATATGAGAGAAAATTAGAGCTTAAATTCTTATAAGCTATGCCTCCTTTAAAAATTATATCACCTCAAAAATAATTTAAAAGAATTAAATTTGTGATTTTTTAAAAATTTGTTATAAGAGGAATTAGTTGTCTAATGGCTTGGCACCTATTTAAAAGGTGTCTAGAGAGATTATGCTCTTTGGTATAAAGTTGATAGTGAGTTTTGTATTTAGATAGGTGACCAACCACACAGTTAGAGACAACAACCACACTAATCGAGTTAACCTTAGAAATAGATCTTAACAATTTATATTGCAATATTATATTTTTATGCTAAGACATTCTATAGTAACAACAAGGCATGAAGTGTTAGTATAGATATCTTAAATACATAGTTATTTTATTTTATTTAATACACACATAATGCACTTGTTTTACTTGTGTATGTAACTTTTAATTTTACTTTTGGAAAAGCCACTATTAGTTTTATATTAATATATTTCATTTTAAGAATTATTTTATTTTATCTACATTGTTTAATTTGTTTTATTTCATATTAACATTCTAATGTTTCCCCAAATGGTGGCACTCTTATAGATTCACCTGTGAATTGGTCCTTTCTTTCCCCCTTTCTACCTTTTCTATCTTTTTGCTCATTATTTTATTTATTTATTTATATGTTATTTTGGCAATGCCTTAACAACTAATCCATACCTAAAAAATGGCCATAGGATCTTAAAAGTAAATTATTGAAGTGTTTACCTATGTTTCCATGTCATTGATCATTAAATTTAGCTTAAGGACAACCTCTTTTATTAGTTCTTTCCTTCTTGTGCCCAACTCAATGTTGCCCCCCCTTTGGCAAAACTTGAGTTTTAATGTTACATTTTTGAAATACTCTAGGTGAAATAAAATAGTCACTTGCCGTAGAATCTACTAAAATAACAATGGGTATTTCATTGATTTTACCTAATAGCTCTATTAGAGACATCTAAACATCCATTGGTGCTTTGTCAATGTTAGCATTAATTTGTTAGTTTTTCCTTGGTTTTTCTAAGGTTTAGGGCATTCTCAGAATAACGATCCTTGTTGCCACAATTCTAACATCTTTCATTAATTTTTCTTGGTTGAATTGGAATAGAGTTTACCATGTAATCAGTGTCTTGGGTGAAGTAGGGAGTTTTTAATAAGGCGTAACCCTACTATTCGTATTCCTTGTTTGTTGGTTTTATCAGTTTCATCAAAAGTAGATTTGTTGGCTTTCTGCTAATTACTCTTAGCCTTGCATTATCCTTGGATGCTTAAGAAGTAAGAATATTTGATTTTAGGGAACAACAGGTAAATCAACTTGAGAAAATACTCGTGGGACCTACTAGGGAACTTCCAAGGCAACAAGCCTCTTCTTTGATAAAGGACCTAAAGAAACAATCACCCTCAAAATTCAATGGGTCAGAAGTGGGGAATGTAGGTGGAACCTGGGTTACTAATCTTAAGAAATACTTTGGACTACAACCTCTCTCTGATCTAATAAGAATGCTCGTATATTTTCCATTCTTAGCTTTGTAATCCGTCCTTAATTTCTTTCTTCCTTTTCTATCTTTTTGTTCATATTTTTTTAAAACATTATCATTCTGAGACACCTATTCCCATTCTCAAGGAACCTATTCCTACTTTAATCACACATCGAGGCACCTATTCTCACTTTAATCACACATCACCTATTCCCACTTTAATCACACACCTTGACAAAAATAGGTGCATCGAGAATGATAACTCTCGAGGTTTTTAGGTCTTTTACATAGTTTTTTAAGGATAGATATACTAGTTTTTATATGTCGACTCTAATAGTTTTTGTGAACACGCTCACACCATTACACTCCACAATTTTAATATAAATGGTATGATTTTTGTCACAATTTATAATTAAAAATTAAAATAAAAAATAATTAAATAATCAAATCATTATAAAATTTCCACATTACAAGGAGGGGTGACCATCAAATTCTCAAAAAATTGTGTAAAGCTACCTGCATTGAAAACCAAAAGTCCAAAAGCTAAGTAATTACTCATCCACAACTTCTATAAATATAAACAAAGAGATGCTGACAGAATTATTACGCTTCCAAATCTTGATATTCCTCCACCGCGACTCCATTCTGCGACTCACATATTTCTGTGCTTTAACCTCGCAACGAAAAGAGTGGCTTCTAGTTCCAAGGTTTGGCACCTAAAAACTCAGGCTGCCGTCCAAATAGATTTGTATGTGCTTATTATCTGCGTCATGAATGACGTTAAGATGAATCCACCGATCATACAGAAGATTAGTGCATCTCCTTATGGATATGAGAAACTTAGTTTAGCTACTGGAAAATTTATCACATGTACTCTGTTCATCTTCAATTTTCTAGCATTTTGTGTAATAGTTGTCTTTACCATTGTGATCTTGGCAATACAAAGTAAATAGTGAGAATTTGTTAACCACATGTTGCTCTTTAAAGGGCTCATTTGCATGATTTAGTCATATCTTATTATCGTATTCTTCTCATGAATTCTTTCGTACAAGCTGCTTTTTGGTTTTACTTTGTCCATAGTTGTATTTGAAAACCATATTCTAAAAGGCAATGCTTTAAATTAAATTAATAAGTGTTTATACAACCCTTGATTGATACCAAAGATGGAAAATTTCAGAAGAAAACACAGATATTGTATTTAATTTTAATTATAATATTATTATAACTACTATATTACTATAATATTATATTTTAATTATAATTATAATATTATATTTATATTATTATTACAATATTAAATATAATAATATTATATTTGTATAATTGCATTATTATAATATTATATTATATTATATTTATGTTTATGTTTATTATTATATTATTATATAATATTATTATAATACTATAATATCAATTAATATAATATATCAAGCGTTTTAATAAATATTATTAATATTATAACTATAAATAATAAGATTTTGTTGGTTTGACAAAAAGTAAATTTGAAGTTTACTTAATGAATTAAAAAATTAAAACTAAAATATGGGAACCAGGTTACTTGGTGGAAAGAGGCTGCGCCCCATCACTACTTGGTGGAAAAGGATGACCAAGATGTCAAGGCTCCAGATGAGACATCAAAAATTGATGATGGCACGGGGCTGGCTCCATCTATTGGCAAGAGACACTATATGGCTTCATGAATGTTGTCATTGATGGCAACAAAGCTCATCCCACCCATCCGCAGGGCATGATATGTCTATACCGGAAGTCAGGTTGAAGAATGTTGTGGTCTGGTAAACAAGAACAGAGCATGTGGCAAGGTTTGACAGTCAGGTCCAGATCTCTCAGAGAAAGTATCTCAGTAAAGTACAGATTTGGGGAAGTCAAGAGGAGTACCTTGACTGATATATTCCAGGGATTGAGCCTTTGGTGATGGAAGAATGAAGAGACATGAGCACTTGAGTGTTGGGTTCCTGTTTGGCAGAGTAGACAAACGAAGAACTAACCGGTAGAGCATCAGACCTAAATCTGGATGAGATATTGATGGTGTTCAAGCTTCCTGAGGTATCACTCATGATTGGCCGACATAATTGATGACTTCTATAAGCATCTCCTTGATACGCATCACTTAGCAAGGAAGGATTCAGCCGACAGATCAAAGTTTGGGATAATATTGACTATTCCAGATGCCGACTAGAAAGGTGTTGAAATCATTTGTATGGATATATATATATATATACCGAATGGATTTAGATGTGAGGGTGTGTGTTGGAAGTTGTGTTGTGTGAAGAAAAGCAGAGGAGCAGAGTAACAGCAGTAATTCAGGTCCGGTATGTGACAGGACAGCAGCTCCAAAAAAGAGGAAGAATGAAGTGTAGTAGATCAGTGTATTGAGCCTATCCGGAACTGAACCTCAGCATGTGTGGATGCTTCTCATCAGTTCAAGTATCTAATTTCCTTGTATAAACTATTGTAGGTAGTAAGCCTCTTGTGAATAGTGTGCTCGGGCAGTGAGCCCTAATTGGCAAGTGCCATTTTGTACTATCTTATTCTTCTAATAGAGAATACAATCTTGGGTTAATCACCCTGTGGTTTTTTCCCTTAATAGGGTTTTCCACATCAAAATCATTGTGTCATGTGTATTGATGTTATTTCCATTTCATGGTTATGTTTGCTCATATGATCTAATGCTGTATTAATTAGAAGTAATTAAGATAACTGATTCACCCCCCCTCTCAGTTATCAACAATTGGTATCAGAGCCAAGTTCCTCCAAACAGAGCCTAACAGCTTGAGGAAGATCTGGGAATTCAAATGGATGTGTATGGTATGAGGGAACAACTTCAGTCTGCCCTAGATGATCTTGAGCAATCTAACTCTGAAGTCAATGAATTGAAGGAAAGACTCAAACAGGCTGATGATTTCATAAATGAACTAAAAGGGAAACTAAGTATCTCTATGAAAAAGAGAAAGGATCTACTTCAACAATTTGCAAGTTAAGGTGAAGACAATGATACAAATGAAGATCTAAAGGAGAAAACCAAGTTATGTGAAAAGTTATCAAAAGAGGTCATTATGGTAAGACATGAAATGGAAACAGGAGTTATGAAATTTACCCAAGAAATTGAAGAAAAAAGGAAAACTGAAGACGATCTAAGACAATCTCTCAAAGAGAAATCAGAAGACTGCCACAGAATGGATAGAATAATCAGGCATCTTGAATCTGATCTTGAAGAAGCTAGGGATAATGAAGAACAACTTGAGAATCAGATTGACAATCTTAAAAAGGATCTTCAAACAACAAATAAATACAAAGAGAAATTCAAGATAGGCTTTGCCCAACTTGAAGTTCTTCTTCAAAGCTAAAAGGGGGTAGATGACAAGCAAGGCTTGGGGTATGAGAAAGGTGAAAGCTCTGGATCCAGTCAGAAGAGCTCCAGATCAAAAAATCTAAGAAACAGGCCTAGAAGACCTCCAGTAAGGCAACCAAATGCTCAAAGATATCCATCTTTCAATGGATACTGCTACAACTGCAATAAATTTGGTCATAAAGCAAATCAATGTAGAAGAAGAATGAATTAGACCAATACATCCTTCCCCAGACAATGCTTCAATTGCAAAAGGTATGGTCACAAATCCCATGAGTGTAGAAACATGCAAATGAATAATTCACTCAATGGTAGATGCTTTGCATGCAATAGAATGGGACATATGGCTAATCAGCGTAGATCAAGAGGATAGCAATCAAATATGCAAAGAAATATTTTTTGCTACAATTGCAATAGATCTGGTCATATTGCCAAATTCTGTAGAAGTAAGAATCAAGACAAAAGGGGTCCGGAACAACATAATCATAACCAAGACAAAGGAAAAGGAAAAGTGAATGCGAATGAAATTCAAAGGGAGATAAATAAGATTTGGGTGAAGGGAAGCACAGAGAATGTTGGGGATGGGTCCGCACCAGAATCTGGTACTGATAATCCTTCCAGAAATTGAATAGATGAGCTCTGGCTCAGGGGGAGTCACTAAGAAAAACCAATTCCCCCAGCTAGTCAATTGGTGCCTGAAATTGGCACATGGGAAGTTGCAGATTAAAGGGTTCTTAGAGAAACATCTAAAGTAGGTTTGGTAAAGATATGAAAGATCTTCAAAAAGATTTGAAGAGTCTAATCTACCAAGATTGATCCGGTTTAACAGTCATCCGGTAAAAACAGGATTCTCACAGTTAGATCCGGCTTGATTCAAAAACTGTGAAATCTTGATCTGCGAATAGATCAAATGATTAGGGAAAGGAAGATAGATTGTCACTATTCACCAAGAATAACTCTAAGTGTATCTCAATGATCTGGAAAAGATCTGTCTCAGAATAAGAAGAACAAGGAAACCAAAATGACTTAAGTTGTGCATTTATTGCAGTGTGGAATTAGGGTTTTCCCAGAAATAAAAGGGTTCATTCGTTCATCATTTGCACATTTGCATTCAAGAAGAAAAGAAAAGGAGCTCTGCAACAAATTGTTTCAAATTTCTCAAAGATCAACCGTTGAAGTCGATTCATCCAGCAAATTGATCCGGCTCATTCAGCGAACCCCAGAAGCATAAAAGGTATTTTCTGTTGTTGAATATCTCTCTGTAAATCTGTTGAAGATGGCTACTCCAAATGTTGTAAAGATTTTTGATAGGCCTCGCCCTAAATTTAAGAAACATCCCTACAAATCTTTAGAAGTGGATCCCTTAGGCACTTTTTCTAGCATTCCGCATGGGGTTTTACATGTTGAAGACATTAGGGCATATATTCATGCAAACATTGAGGAATTCGGAGACTCCAAACTAAGGGATATTTACCACAAGGAACTGATAGATGACTCATTTGATCTCAAACCCCAATACAAGGTCATCAGGGATAAACATTTCAGTTAGTGCATTCATTTCCTCTGTTTTGCTGAAGATGAATGGGTCCGGTATGTTTTAAGCAGAATGCATGACAACTTTATATGGTTGAACAGGTCGTTTAAGTATGGTTGAACAAGTCGTTTAAGATCACTAAGGATGCCATTAGGGCAGTAACTGGATTACACTCAACCGGTGGGTTACCTACTCTAAAATCAGTTAAAAATCAAACTATGAGTGATGCTACCAGATCTAAATTTGATAAAAGAGCAATGACAGTTGAGGATATCACAGATCCGGACATCAAGTTTGCCTCCATGATTATTGGCTACAAGATATATCAGTCCAGTAGAGAAAATTCTATATTTGGAACAACAATCTACACTGCCTATGAAATGCTGAGAAAGAATGTAGATTATGATCTTTGTGAACTCCTTCTGAACCAACTGATGGAAAACCTACAAAAAATCAAGAAGGACAAGAACTCTTTCAAGTATGGTGGGCTGATACTGTGTTTGTTCTTCTACCTTATGAATGAGCTCCCCGGATCCAGTGGTTGGGTATGGCAGAATGACAGACCTGTTGCAATTCAAATCAGAGATTACTTGCATGGACTTGGTGATGCCAAGGCACAAAACACAGCACTCTGGGCTACTTCAAGAACTTTTAGAATATGATGCAAGCCAGAGAGAGAATCCCCCAATCTCTAGTTGAAAAGTATAAGGATACAATTTGCTTTATGGTAGAAACTGATCAGTGCCTAATGGAGGTAGTGGAGCCAAGGGTAGTTCGGATCATGCCAATGGGGTATGAAGTAGATGAGAGAATAGTAGAGCTACATGTTCAACACATGCTCAGTCAACCCAAGGATCCTAAGGCAGAAAGGTTTGGAACCTTTGAAGAGCTGAATGTGAAGATTCATGTGGAGCTAAGGCAACCGGAGATGAAGAGAAAAGTGAGAAAAGAAGTAGAGGATGTTGCCAAAAGGTATGACATCTCAAAAGAGGCACTTGATGCAAACAGAGAAAAGATGGAAAGGGCAGAAAAAGAAAAGGAAGAGGCAGAAAAAGAAAGTGCTCTGGTAAAAGTCCCCTCCCGAATCAGATCCTCTAAGAGCTCTGCATCTGCCACTGCTAAGAGCTCAAAAGCATCAAAACCGAAAGCAAAATCATCCGGTAAAGGAGAAAAGAGAACAAAGACAAAGGCAACAAGGTCTCATATCAGTCAGAAGGACAAAGAAGAGACAGAATCTGATGAAGAAATCAAGAAGATGATGAAGAAGAAGAAAGTATCCAGTGAAGACAAGGAGGCAGAGATAGAAGAGTTTGTTGAAAGGCCCACTCTGTCCTTAGATGATGTAGTTAAAGCAGTTACTGTGGATGGGAACCTGCAACCAATAACAAAATTCTATGATGCATATAATGATGCAAATAGAAAGATATTGGAGGAAGCCATAGTTAAGTACTTGAACATATACAATAAAGCATTTATTGAAATAATTTCTCTAAGTCCTAAAAGTTTAGAGAAGGAACTTGAAATGAGAAAAGAAAATGCCAAGGCTAAGGACTTAGAGATTAGAGAACAGATAGCTATTCAGCTCTATCCTTCAATTACTCTGAAACAAATGGCTATGATCTTCAAAGATTGCAAGGATGAGTTTTAGAGTAAGGCTATAATGAATCAGCTCATGCTTGGAGAAACTGATAAAGTGGCAAAAGAAATAGAAGAAATCCTCCGAAATGCCTATAAAAGATTCAATATTCCTATTATAGAGGATTTAGGTGATGATCCCTCGGGAATGGATAACAAAGAAGAATCTACTGAGATTGTAGCAGAAGAGGTAAAGGAGACAGGTGAAGAAAAAGATAAGGACTTAGAATCCTCTGCTCCGGAAGAGGAAATCCATGAACAAGCAAACATCTCTCCTCTGGTTTCCCCTGCAGACTCTGGATCTAAAGAAGAAGAAAGAGTAGAAGAGAAGATCAGTCAAGAAGCAGAGGAGAAGGAAAAAGAAGGTGACAGTAGTAAGGATATAGAAGGAGAGAAAACTCCAACAGAAAAGACCACAGATGATAGTGGTAAGGTTTCAAAAGGGGATAAAACCCTGTCACCGGCAAGAGACACAGCAGAAGCAGTGGAAGAATTCTTAACCAAGGAGATGATGGAATTTGATGAACCAGAACTTCTTCAAGGACCGTTCAATTTTGTCTCTCTCTCCCTGGTTCAAACCATGAAGCTAACATCCTTTACTTCAGCAAAGGCAAAAGAAAAACTTCTGAAGTCTCACATGGAAGACTGCAAGCTCATAGAAACTGCATTTGGTGTATTGGAGAAGATCATGCCATCTTTTTAGAAGGATCCTTCAGCCTCTTCATCCGGTAATCTCAAATCTATAGTTAATAGTGTTAGCACACATTTTGATTCCTTAGAGAAGTCAGCAGAAGATAAAGTCCGGAAGGAGTTTCTAGAAAAGAGATTCTCCGAAGTACAAGGACTAATAACCAATGATAGGAGAAATATGGATAGAGGGATAAAGAGCTTAGAAAATGCTCTTAAAGATGGTGGGGAAATGTATAAATTTTGTCTAACATAGTCCAAAGTAACAATGGAGATTGAGAAGAAAGTGAAAGAACAGGAGGATAAACTAACAAGACTATCTTAGAATTTTGATCCTCTTACCACTTCCATAATAAATCAAGAATGTCAGACTATTGCAGTGTCGAATGAAATTAAGAAGCTTAAGAAGGAGAAGAAAAATAGAATAAGTAGGTTGAGTGAACTTAGAAGGATAATTATCCCTAAGTTAGAGGTCATGCATGAAGCCCTAAATGATGCTCAAACCACAGCCCGGACCAGTGATCCGACAGATCTGAAGAGGGTAGAAACTTTTGCATTCCTATTGAGTGGTCACATCTCAATTTTGGATAGGATGAGTTGGGCGTCAGAAGTTGTACAATTGAAGAATATTTTTGCAGATATACTAAAGTATATGTAAAGTTCAACCAGATAATATACTTATGCGATTAAGAATAGATTGAGTTTTGCAAATTTTGGTGTGCGGACGCCACCCTTTGCCATTGATGTCAAAGGGGGAGTGAGGAGCAGTAAAAAATGAGGAATCCAGCTAAGGGGGAGCTCCAGAAAATGTACATAAGAACATAGCATTAGCCAAGGGGGAGTATAGTGTGACACTTAGTCATTTTTCACTAAGTGTTGCCATCAATGCCAAAGGGGGAGATTGTTGGCAAGAGACACTATATGGCTTCATGAATGTTGTCATTGATGGAAACAAAGCTCATCCCACCCATCTGCAGGGCATGATATGTCTATACCGGAAGTCAGGTTGAAGAATATTGTGGTCCGGTAAACAAGAACAGAGCATGTGGCAAGGTCCGACAATCAGGTCCGGATCTCTCAGAGAAAGTATCTTAGTAAAGTGCAGATTTGGGGAAGTCAAGAGGAGTACCTTGACTGATAGATTCCAGGGATTAAGCCTCTGATGATGGAAGAATGAAGAGACATGAGCACTTGAGTGTTGGGTTCTTGTTTGGCAAAGTAGACAAAGGAAGAACTGACCGGTAGAGCATCAGACCTAAATCCGGATGAGATATTGATGGTTTTCAAGCTCCCAGAGGTATCACCCATGATTGGCTGACATAATTGATGACTTCTATAAGCATCTCCTTGCTACGCATCACTTGGCAAGCAAGGATTCAGCCGACAGATCAAAGTTTGGGATAATATTGACTATTCCAGATGCCGACTAGAAAGGTGTTGAAATCATTTGTATGGATATATATATACATACCAGATGGATTTAGATGTGAGGGTGTGTGTTGGAAGTTGTGTTGTGCGAAGAAAAGCAAAGGAGTAGAGTAATAGCAGTAATTCAGGTCCGGTATGTGACAGGACAACAGCTCCAAAGAAGAGGAAGAATGAAGTGCAGTAGATCAGTGTATTGAGCCTATCCGGAACTGAACCTCAACATGTGTGGATGCTTCTCATCAGTTCAAGTATCTAGTTTCCTTGTATAAACTATTGTAGGCAATAAGCCTCTTGTGAGCAGTGTGCTCAGGCAGTGAGCCCTAATTGGCAAGTGCCATTTTGTACTATCTTATTCTTCTAACAGAGAATACAATCTTGGGTTAATCACCCTGTGGTTTTTTCCCTTAACAGGGTTTTCCACGTCAAAATCATTGTGTCATGTGTATTGATGTTATTTCCATTTCATGGTTATGTTTGCTCATATGATCTAATGCTGCATTAATTAGAAGTAATTAAGATAACTGATTCACCCCCCCTCTCAGTTATCAACACCATCATGCACTCCAATGACGGTGGTTTCTCCCTCTGTAGAGATGAATAGCACAAAGGATAGTGAGCCTTAGCAAAGGGTAAAACTCCTAGTGCAGTCACATTGAAAGGAGATTGGGCCCAAAATCCAGTGGCCTCAATAGATTCTCTGCTTGGGGATCAAGCCAGTGGTAATGCAAGAATAATGTCTTCAGGGGACAACCAAGCAATTAGAGGTGCTGAAGAAGGTCAGGGTAGTGGCATGTCAGAGGAGAGCTGGACGAAGGTGCAGAGGAAGAAGAAGGAGAATGATGGGAAATTCAACATGCAACTTCACTCCCATTCAAAATGTGGAGTATTGGATGAATGTACTCCTTTTTGAAAATAATACAGGTTGCTGCAATGGTGGCAAGGCAGGCCAAGGAGGAGGAAGGGGAATAGTAGGATCAACAAGCAAGAGTCAGATGATTTTTTGTAAAAAATGCAGTGGCCGGTATTAGCAAAGGAGTCGAGGCCTAGAAATGGCCATTTTGTAACTAAGTAAATCAGTCAAGTTGTAATAGGGTTAGGGTCAAGCAAATAGATGATAGTATATTAGAAGAAGAAGGTGGCAATAGTTGTGAATTTGGGTCTGAAGAACATCAATGGACAATGTAATGATTTTTGCTCATTAATATAAGGGTACTGCCTCTAGCAACTATTTACCAAAAAAAAAATTAAAACTAAAACACAATTATAATTACAACTAAAACACATACTATAATTACAACACTACAAGCGCCACTACGTGGCACTTATTATTATATTGTGTAATATTATATTATATTTATATTCATATTAATATAATTGTTTAATTTGTATTGAATAGAATAGTTAATAATAATAATAATAATAATTTAATATTAACAATAATATTTATATCAAATTATTGATTATACATATAAATAGAATTATGATTATTGTATTTATATTTAATATTATTATACTAAAAATGAAATATTGATATATATTTTGTATATAAGTATTATATATTAATATATTAATATATTTTATTTTTGAAAAGTAAGAACAAAACAATTTGAAGCTATCAATTTAAAGTTAGTTATCTTTATGAAATTATAGGATTAATATTCCATTTTGTATTACTCTTCAGTTTCTATTTTTCTATCATAAATATGATATTCATTTGCAATTTCGGGCTGCGAATTGAAACATTACGTTTGATGCGAGGAAATTTATGGGTGAACTCTGAAGTGGATTCCTATTTAGGGATTTAAGTGGCTTAGGGTTCACGGTTCAGTGTGTGGGTTTAATGGTTTGTCTCTGATCAAGATCAGCATCGATGGTTATGTTTATGCTTTACGGTTTTTGGTCTTACATTCTTTCATGGTTGTTGAGCAGGTGGGTTTTAAGAGATCATAACTTAAAAAGTTTGTGATAGTTTGATTTTGGTTGTGTTACAGGCCTTTCGTATGGGGTAGATGATCAGACACTCAGAAATTCCTTTTCTACTTTTGGGGAAGTTATAGATGGTATGTATGTGTGTTTAGCCTATTATTCTTCTATTCAATGTTTGAACTGTGCTTTTGGGTGTGGGTTATTGGTTGCATTACAATTATTTTATGAGATAATGATGTTTGGAGCAAGGATCATCAATGATCGAGAGACTGGGAGGCCAAGAGGCTTTGGATTTGTCAGCTTCAATTCCGAGAAGGAAGCCAATGTCGCTATAGAGGCAATGGATGGAAAGGTATACTTTCTTTTGTGGCTTCATTTATTTGTGAAGAGGATGTGACATCTGAGAGCTATGTTTAATGCTCAATTTGTAACTTTCATTGGATGTTTGTGCCTCTATTTTTATGGATTTCCTTAACTAATGTTGCATGCTATGTTTGGATACTGATCACTTCTCATGGCGTGCACATCTTGTTTCAAAGGATGCGCCATATTTGGAGGTGGCACTTTGTTTTGATATTGGCAACATTGAAGACATGCCTTCATTTGATATAATGTGCATACCATTTGGAATAGCAGTGCCTTCATTTGACATACCATACCATACTTTGGATACCCATGCCATCCTCATTTATATATGAGACTGCGCCTTGCATGGAATATGTCGTGGCTTGTTCCTTGAGTTGAACCTCTATTGTATTCTTCACCTTTGGTCTTAAGGCCTGTACAATCTTTTAACACTTGCACTCCACTCATATTATTTGCACCACATCTAACATAGGGTGATGCCTTGAATTTTTAATGGGAATAACTTGTTATATAGCTTGTGCCATATTTAGTAGGCAATGTGCTTTCTTTTATAGTGTGCGTCCATTCTGAATGGTTGCACCTATGACTTAGGCTATGCGTTGCCTTTATGGGCTTGCGCTATGTGTCTTAGAGGCCGAGCTTCCATAACACTTATGCTGTGTTGGAGTTTCATATCTACACCATACTCTATTTCCCTTTCCTAGAGTGTGCCATTATTGAAGTGGCCCGTGAGCTTCTCTATTTTAGACAGCGCCTCATTTTCATCTTGATATTGTGAATCTATTTGTAGTGGCTGAGACTCCATATAGAGGCCGCTCCATCATTTTCATATGTTGGGCATTGATCTTTTGGATTGTGCCTATATTTGGATAGGCAGTGTGCTTCATTTTGACTGTGCTTATTTGGACCCTATAGACCTCGTGCCTTTCTTTGAAAGGTGGCACTTTTGTTTATATATGGATGGCTGTGATAATTAGAAGTGTTGCCAGTGAGATTTTAAGTTGTGCCTTGATTATCTGTGTATGCCTAAGCTTTGCTTGAAGTGGCTAACACCTTCATCTATGCCTCACCTTTGAATCTCAGAGACTGAGCCTTTGAAATGGCTAATGCCTATTTTATTGTGCCTCATCTAAATCTTCGCTGACTCAATCTCAATCTAACATTGAATTTGAAATGCGGTTAAAAGTATTTTAATTGTTTGATATGCTCTACCAAAACTTCTAAATTGCTAATGCTCTTTCTGGTTTCCAGGAGCTTCATGGGCATATGATACAAGTTAACTTGGCACAAGAACAAACTTTTGGTGGTGGTGGTGGTGGCTTTGGTGGAGGGGGTTATGGTGGAGGAGGGGGGATTAAAGCTACAACTATATTTACAATTTTAGTTGTAATAATCATTAACTTATAGTTTTTATATTATTGTTATTGATTTTTTTTGTGGTATTATGCTTATGAGATAACCATTTATGATAATGTTATGAAAATATATGGCTTTTTAAAATGATCACATTTATTTAAAGTAAAATTTCATCTAATTTACTAAAATTTACTAATTTGTAGAAATTAGAAGAATCCATAAATAAATTAGTAATTTTCACTTTAAAATTGAAAAAGCAATTTCAAAAACTATCTGGAAGCTTACTATCTTATTACATTCTTAATACTTATTGCATTTAAAAGTTTCAAACCCTATCTTTGTTTGGAATTACCAATTCATTACTAAGCCATATTTGATGATTGATTACAATCTACAACATTTGCATTGGATTGATTTATCAATTAGACATATTTTCAATAAATGTTTTATAATTTTCTTTGTGTTTTACATATTAAGTATTCTCACACCAGTGTCAAAAATATGAAATAAAAATACAGTGAAAAATTCAAAGAACTTTGATAGGCTTTTGGGGCCAAAAATTTATCATCTTCCAACAAATCAAATCAATAATGTGAAAAATCAAATCTTCCCACAAATCAGATCTTTGCCATCTAAATAAATGAAATAATATTAATGCATCTAAGTTACAAATATCATTATTGGGACAAATCAAATCTTAACTTACTAATATCATTATTATGAAAAATCAAATCTTAAGTTACTAATATCATTATTTTCCTATATTTCTTAAAAATGTAAGTTCTAGTATTTATTATGAACTATTTTATAGTATCATATAAAAAAGATATCATTATGTTTTAGTTTTTATATACAATTACCATTTGACTAAAATTAAATTTAAGTATTTTAAATTGATATATTCTTTGAAAATATTATATAACTTAAAAAATATTTTTATTAAATTCAATCACATTATCTACATAATACTTTTTTTTTAACTTAGTAATGCAATCTATAAATATTTAACATATAAACATATCATTTTCTTTATATATTACTTTTTATTAAAATATTTTTAGATTAATATTATTTTTTTGATTAAGGAGTTTTTTTAAAAGGACCTAATATTAATATTAAATTAATATTTATATTAGTATTTAATTTTTTTAAATATAACATTATAATAATATATTTTTAACTAACATTATAATTTAATTTTACATAATTATTTTTAAAAAACTTTTCTTATAATAATAAATTAACTAAAAGCTATTTTAAAATAATTTAAACCATACTAAATGAAAACAAAATACATGTTGACCACCTAAATTTATTTTTAGTATTTTCCTTATGAACCATTAAGAAGGACAATAAATAAACTAAACCTAAGAGTTTTTATGATTAGTTATTCCTTCAATTTTTTCCTATATTTACTATTTTTTTTGGATTAAAGATATATCAATAATATTACCAAAATAGATGTATCAGTACATATTTGTGGCCAAGAGAGCCACCAAAATAGGACTTCATGGATAGTCACATATTACTTACATATGGTGAGAAATACATATATAAAAGGTTGTGTCAAGGTGTTATTTAAATCAAAATTTTATACATCTGATATATCATAAAATAAATAGTCTAATCAGCATCATGTAGCTCCTTAGAGGCTTCTGAAGGATCAATCTAAGATAAGGGTGCAACATCACAAACATCCATGAGTGAAGACTCTGTATCAAGATCAAACTATGTGTGCAGAATGCCATCATCATCTATGAAAATCCTCTGGTTCTCTAAACTGGATTGAGCATCCTGAAATGAGATAGAATCCTGCCGAGCTTTCTCCTTCACAGCCCCTGAAATGATAAGGTTCTTGAATTCTTTATGCATATGATCTAGTCTTTCCTTGAAGGTTTGGCAGGCAATATTAAAAGTATGAAGTCCCTTATCTGAATTATCAACAACATTCTGATGAGAAGAGATATCATCTATTCCAGTCTCATTGGCCAAAGTCCAGGTATCTATTTTTCAACTGCCAATGCAACTTGTACATAGACATCAACCTGTATGAGTCTCACATTAGACCCAATAAGCAATCTTGGTTTGTCTTGAAAATGGTCCTCATTCCTCTTTTTCCACAATGCCCATAAAATTTTAGTTGTCAAAACAAGCCAAAATAAATTAGTTTTAGTATCAAAATCAGAAATAAAACCAAGTACTATCCTAATTTTTTCCATTGGCTCACATACAAACCAATAAGTAATATTTCCCATAAATAATTTCCAAATTTGACATGCAAATGGACATTTAAAAAATATATGGTCACAAGACTCAAAGACATTGCACAGTCTACAGACATAGCTGTTAAACTCAATTGGTAATTTATTCAAAAATAGTAACCATCTGAAAAAACCTTTCTTGGGCTCCAAGGACCTACTCTAAAAGGATCTAAACACTTGGCTTATCTTCCTATAGCTTATGACACAGTTCCATGTCTTGGCACAATGCTCCAGGATCTGGTTAGAGTTACTAAGGATCCTATAGATCCTTCTAGTTTCACAAACTTTCATTTTGCTTCCATCTTTCCACTTCAGTATACTCAACCAATCTTGTTCATCCAGCAAACTTGACTGACCAGGATTCTTTAAGTAGGCTGCAACCAACACAGAATACATTCTCTTTTATAAATCTTTCAAACCAAAATCAACTTTTAAGCTTTCCCAGCTCTTAAAACCATTTGCAGTTATTACATCATTAAAGGTGGAAATGCCTAACTTATGCCACTTAAGGCAAGAACAACCTTGAATAAGGGCTAACGGTCTATCTTTGTGCTTCAAAGACCACCAAATGGAGTTATGTTTTCCCCACTGGATTGGAGAATCATCCCTTCCAAGACAAATTATGAGCTTCTTGGTACCTTCCCAAGCTTTCCAAATAGAGGCGAACACCATTGACCCGAAAGGTTTAACTTTGAAATCCCCAAAAAGGTAGTCATGTAAATGCAAGTTATTCCAACCTGGATTCCTTCTCAGTCTGGCCATTTTAATAATGTTCCTTACTAAAACTTTCTAGGGCTCATTGCCTTCCAAAGATTTTATTATCCATTTGGCTACTAAGGCCATCCCCTGGAGTTTTAGGTCTTTCAACCCAAGCCCTCCTTGATCCCTACCAATGCAGCACCATTTCCAATTAACACATTGATTCTTATTTTTACCTTTGCCATCAGACCAAAGAAAGGCTCTAATGACCTTTGAATACTATCTATTTGCACAGTGGAAAAAAGCCACATTGAAGCATAAAATACAGTGTATGCAGACAATATTTTTTGGCAAACTTGGAATCTCCCTGCTAAGGACAGAGCTTGTCTGTTCCAATTCTTAAGTTTAATATCTATTTTTGCAAACAACCAGTCTGACATTTGCTTGAGAGAAGGATCCATAGAAAAGGGAATACCTAAGAATCTAACCAGTTTCTTAGGACCACCCCATTGCCACTCATTTTCATCCAATCACTCAGGAGGAGCCACAGACCAGCCTATAAGAGTGGATTTGTTGAAAGAGACTTTAGCACTTGAAGCTGTACAAAATTTATTCAATCTGCTTTTTAGATTTCTTAAGTTTTCTTTCTCTATAACAGGATAACAGACTGTATCATCTGTAAAATGCATGTTGAGTAGAGGAGACCCATCAGGTAACTCAATTCCTTTGAAGCACCTGGGAATTCTATTAGTTCTCAAAATATAAAAAAGGGCTTCGGAGGCTATAACAAACAAGGCAGGGGCCAAAGGGCAGCCTTGCCTTATCGATCTTCCCATTTGGAAGGGGGATGTAAGGTCTCCATTAATTTCAATTTGGGTAGATGCATCATTGAAAAGCATTTTTACCATTTTGATATACTCCATTGGGAACCCAAAAGCCTTAAGTACACATATAATGAAAGAGGTCATTCTACTCTATCATAAGCTTTTTCAAAATCTAATAGTAGAATCCCTGCATTCTGTCCAGACTCCTTAGCCCAGTGTGTAGCTTCCCAACTTGTTAGCAAGTTCTCCATGATATATCTGCCCTTAATAAATCCTGTTTGTGTTACATTTATAATAGAGGGTAGAATATCAACTAGTCTCCTTGCCAAAACTTTGGCAATTATTTTGTAAGACACATTGAGCAATGTGATAGGCCTCCAGTTTCTCAAGTTGGATTTGTCACCACCTTTAGGCAAAAGCTTAATAACTCCTCTATTAATTTCCTTTCCCAAGGTTCCTTTCCCTATAGCCTCTTCATAGACTTCCAAGAGGTCATCCACCACCCATTCTGAATTGGTTTTATAAAATTCCACAGGAAGACCATCTATTCAAGGGGATTTATTAGAGCTCATTGAGAATAAGGCATTTCTAATTTCTTCTTTAGATATGCTCTGTTTCAATTTCCTTGTCATAGAGTCAGATATGCTCTGTCTCAATTTCCTTGTCATAGAGTCATCAATTTTCCTAGGGCAAATTTCTGCACAAAGCTTCTGTGCCTCCAAGCACTCTTGACTCCCATTTTCCACTTTAAATAGTTTTTCATAGAAGTTCTTGAAAACTTCCTTGATGTCCCTCTGTTCAGAATAAGCAGTGCCATTTTCTATTATCAAATCAACATGTTCTTGTCTAAATTTTCTCCTCAAAATATTGAAAAAATATTTAGAGCCTCTATCTCCATCCTTTATCCAATTCAACCTAGCCCTGTTTTTAGCATTTTGTGCCCTTAGAGTTTCAAAATATCTAAGCCTTTTTTTAATGGCATTCATTGAGGCAATCAGACTCTCATCAAAGGGATTATCCTGTAACTCCTTTTTAGATTCAAGGAACTGGTTTTGAAGTACTCTTTCTTCCTTTCTTCTGTCCATGGCAATTTTTTTCCCACATAACTAGAAAAATCCTTGGCAAGCTTTGACAAGATTAGACCAATAATTGCTGGTAGAACTATGAGTCTAGGTATATTTAACAATGTTCCTCACTAAAACTATGTCTTGTCTGCAATCTTCTTTATCTAATAACATGACATTGATTTTGAAGGATTTAGAAATTTTAGGTTTAGACACAATGTCATGAGCTATAAGATAGATTTTAGCACAAATTAGATGGTGATCTGACAGAGAACTAGATAAGACTTTAACTACATTGTCCTCTTGAGAACTTTTAATTTGAAAAAACTCTTTATTCACATATATTCTATCTAGTCTACTGTATATTCTCCTGCCACCAAACTGTGTATTATACCAGGAGAACCAAATGCCCTTGCTCATGCTCTTGGCACCCTCTAAAGGGTCCAACAGTCTAAGGGCTTTCTTGAACCTGAGCCAAAAGAATTTCTCATTGCCTTTCCACTCTGCATTAATCCCTCCTGTTTTGTCCTCTCTATTCTCCACCATATTAAAATCTCTGGCAAAGATCCAAGGGATTTTAGGGAGATTGGGGTAAGCCAATCCCAAAGCTCCCCCCTTTCTTTATAATCATTAGAGGCGTAGAGAGAACAAATACCAAAATTTTCTCTGTTTTTATCAATGCAGACCCATGCTGCCCTGTTGCAAGGAGAGAACCCAGTTTGTGAAATAAAAGGCCCCCATTCAGGTTTAGTAAGAATTGCAGTGCCTCCTTTACCTTTATCATGAAAGGTATGAATTTTTATGGAGTCCTTCCATATGAACCTCAGAACATTATCTAGCTGAAATTTTATAGCTTTGATTTCATGAAGTAATAAAAAATCTAGATTCTTATGCTTATTGACTAGGTCTCTCACAATATATTTCCTATCAGGAGACTCTAAATCCCTCACATTCTAGTTGATGCATTTCATGGAAAAAGTTTATGAATTTGTTGTTCAGCTCATTGAGCATCTTCTTTAGACACCCATCTTGTCATAACATTTAGGAAGTTTCCCTCTTTTTACTCTTTTAGCATCACTAAACTTCCTTCTACAATATTTCCTTTTTTTCCTTCCACCTTCCCCTTTAGGACATTCTACAATTTCTTCTACTTCATCAATTCCACCTTGGGCATTCTCTACAACCACAATGGGGATTTCAGAGTTAATCTTCAAATGGTCTAGTGAATCAGATTGTGAAAGAAGACCAATCTCATGCACAAGTTCCTGCATTTTCCTTGCCAACAAGTCTTCTCTGATTTTCATCAGAGCAAGCTATTGAGCATTTCTCTTTACGGGGGCAAGACCCAATTTATCCTCCAATTTTTTTTTCTCCATTGCATCAGAATTCTTCTCGACTATGGCTTGTTCCAAGCTTATCTCAATAGGATTATTCTTACCCTTTAAAACTGAATCCCAAACTTCTTTATCCTTCCCCGAAAGAGGGCTCACTATATTTAATTCCTCTAAATTCATATTGCAAGCAGGGAATGCCTCTTCCAGAGGAGAGGGTTCTACTTCCACAACTTTTGAGCCCCTAAAAACCATTCTGTTCTTGTCAACAGAGGGAGATGGGAAGGGTGTAGACTCAACCATTTCAGAGGAGGTAAGTAAATCTTCATTAGAGGAGAGTTCCTCCAATTTTAGTTTTTCCAAACTGTTCCCGACTTCCCTAAGAGAGCCCTCTAGAGATTCTGAAATTAGATGGGGAGGTTGAGGACACGGTACAGGCTCAGGCATCGAAGGAGAATCATTCCTAGGCATGGCATCTGGGACTTTACTATGCCCTAAACCACTCAAGCTGAAGGCCACATTTGCAGATTCCCCTTTTTCAAATTAGTTTTTAATATTCCTTAATTTTATCACTGGGCAATCTTTCCTTAGATGACCATCAAATTTACACAAGAAGTAGGAGTTGAGCCCCCTAGACCCATGACTGCACATTTTACTGTCTTGTTCTCAAGTTTTATTTGTAGCACTTCCAGGATTATAATCCCAGGTTTAAGGGAAACCAAAACCCTAGCATCCATATGCGGTAGGGTCATTCAAGAGTCTTCTACTTTCAGGATTTTGCCAGTGGGTTCCAAAAGGTTAGCAAAAAATGCCCAGAGCTGCACAGGTACATCTTTTACTAGCAACCACCTTGGGACCGAACATAATTTTATGTCTTGCATAGAGGCCTCTAGGCTCCACGAAAAAACCTTAAATAAAGATCTACCAACATTCCACATTTCCTTCTCTAAAATTTTCTTTTGCATGCCATGGTTCTTAAGTATAATCACAAAAATGCCTTTAGAGATCATTCTACAGAAGGAAACATGAACCCCCATTTTTTTTCCCATATAGCCAGTTATCAAAAAAAATTCTAGCAGGCAATTTTTCACAGTCCAAACACACAAAGAAAAGAGCCACATTTCTCATCCTTTTCTTCAGCATTCACAGCAAGCTGCATTCCAGAATTAGGTTGAAGGACTAGTTTACGAGGCAAACCAAGATTCTTACCTTCTACCTTTCCCCCTGTTGCTTCCTTTCCTTTTGTTTTGCTGACCCCACCACCACCGTTACCCTCCTCTCTCTCCTCCAGCGCCAAGAAGCTCACATCTTAGGGCAGAGGGGCGGCATTACTGATATCTAGGGCTTCCTTGAACGTTTTGCTTAAAACCTCAGCTCCACCATTATTCCCCACATCTTTAATATTATTTTCATTTGCCTTGGCCATTACAGTAGCCAACCGAGGAGTAAATGCCTCTGCTGGAACCGTGTAGACCAGTCACCCTTCGCATGTGCCAAGACAATGGAGACTTCAATCCTACCCGACGGGAAACCCAACGCAGGGAATTCAAAAAAAATTCTATGATTTCAAAATATTCAAATGTTTAGGTAATTTAGGGTTAAAAGGAATACTGAAAAAATACACTTTAATGTACATAAAACTAAAATATTGGCAAGCAAACAATAAAATTTTATGAAATTGTAGACGAAAGATGACCAAGAGGACCAATATTCAAGCCAGAGAGTAGCTCTACAACTTGTTCATAGAGGGGAACGATAACCCTCGAACAACTTGTAGAGCACTCCACCCGGTACACCCATTATTTTTTTCCTATATTTATGTTTATTATTATATTATATTATATTTATGTTTATTATTATATTATTATATAATATTATTATAATGTTATAATATCAATTAAAATAATATATCAACAAGTGTTATAATAAATATTAATAATATTCTGACTTTCCAAAATATTGTATACAACTAATTAATTTATGATTTTTGGACTGCCATTTCTCTATACAACAAAAAATTAATCTAAAAAATATATTACAACTAAAGCATATACTACAATTACAACACTACAAGGCATGTACTCGCCACTAAGTGACACTTGTTTGAAATACAAATACTCAATGCCATTCCCAATTGTGCGATTGCATAGTTATATGGGAAGCCACATTATTTTTAAAGATCTATAGATACAAATCATATGATATCACAGTCCTAATTACGCTTCCAAATCATATTATCAAAGTAGGAAGGCTTGTATGTTTTAACATTCTTAACCTTGCAATTGGTCATTCTTCCTTCTTTTTCTATCTTTTTGTACATAAATTTTTTTATTTGATTTTTTTTTTCTATGGTATTATTTATTAGTGGATAGGCTTTATATGTGAGCATTATTTCATTTTTTATATATTTATTAATCTCATAAATTATAATTTTTTTACAATTTATAATTTATTTATTAATTTTAACAAATATTTATTAATTTTAATATAAATTGTATGCTTTTTGTCACAATTTATAATTAAAAATTAAAATAAAAAATAATTAAATAATCAAATCATTATACAATTTCCATATTACAAGCAGGGGTGACCATCAAATTCTCGAAAATTTGTAGAAAGCTACCTGCATTGAAAACCAAAAGCCCAAAAGCTAAGTAATTACTCGTCCACAACTTCTAAAAATATAAACAAAGAGATGCCGACAGAATTATTACGCTTCCAGATCTTTATATTCCTCCACCGCGACTCCATTCTGTGACTCGCATATTTCTGTGCTTTAACCCCGCAACGAAAAGAGTGGCTTCCAGTCGAAGTTGAGAGATTATGCTCTTTGGTATAAAGTTGATAGTTGATAGTGAGTTTTGTATTTAGATAGGTGACCAATCACACAGTTAGAGACAACAACCATATGAATGGAGTTAACTTTAGAAATAGATCTTAACAATTTATATTGCAATATTATATTTTTATGCTACGACATTCTATAGTAACAACAAGGCATGAAGTGTCAGTATAGATACCTTAAATACATAGTTATTTTATTTTATTTAGTAGACACATAATACACTTGTTTTACTTGTCTATGTAACTTTTAATTTTACTTTTGGAAAAGCCACTATTAGTTTTATAAATTAATATATTTCATTTTAAGAATTATTTTATTTTATCTACATTGTTTACTTTATTTTATTTCATATTAACATTCTAATGTTTCCCCAAATGGTGGCACTCTTATAGATTCACTCGTGAATTGGTCCTTTCTTTCCTCCTTTCTACCTTTTCTATCTTTTTACTCATTATTTTATTTATTTATTTATATGATTATTTTGGCAATACCTTAACAACTAATCCATACCTAAAATTAGGTCATAGGATCTTAAAAGTAAATTATTGAAGCGTTTACCTATGTTTCCACGTCATTGATCATTAAATTTAGCTTAAGGACAACCTCTTTTATTAATTCTTTCCTTTTTGTGCACAACTCAATGTTGCCCCCCCTTTCGCAAGAATTGAGTTTTAATGTTACATTTTTGAAATACTCTAGGCAAGATAAAATAGTCACTTGCCCTAGAATCTACTAAAATAACAATGGACCATATTTCATTGATTTTACCTAGCAGCTCTATTAGAGACATCTAAACATCCATTGGTGCTTTGCCAATATTATCATTAATTTGTTAGTTTTTTCCTTGGTTTTTCTAAGGTTCGGGGCATTCTCAGAATAGCGATCCTTGCTGCCATAATTCTAACATCCTTCATTGAATTTTCTTGGTTGAATTGGAATAGAGTTTGCCCCTGTAATCAGTGTCTTAGGTGAAGTAGGAAGTTTTTAATAAGGCGAGACCCTACTATTCTTATTCCTTGTTTGTTGGTTTTATCAGTTTTATCAAAAGTAGATTTGTTGGCTTTCCTCTAATTACACTTAGCCTTGCATTATCCTTGGATGCTTAAGAAGTAAGACTATTTGATTTTAGGGAACAACAGGTAAATCAACTTGAGAAAATACTCGTAGGACCTACTAGGGAACTTCTGAGGCAGCAAGCCTCTTCTTTGATAAAGGACCTAAAGAAACAACCACCCTCAAAATTCAATGGGTTAGAAGTAGGGAATGTACACGGAGCCTGGGTTACTAATCTCAAGAAATACTTTGGACTACAACCTCTCTCTGATCTAATAAGAATGCTCGTATATTTTAACATTCTTAGCTTTGTAATTCATCCTTAATTTCTTTCTTCCTTTTCTATCTTTTTGTTAATAATTTTTTTTAAAAAAAATTATTTGATTGTTTTATTTCTATGGTTTATAGATATATTTCTATGTGGTATATTTTTAAGCCATGTATTTTTCTCACAACATGAGGCTTCCTGATGCCACTATAGAATGCGAAGACTAAGTAAATAAAATAAAATAAAATAACACTTAAGAAAATAAAATAACTCTTTAAGCAAATAAAATAATTCAAGACATGTTTTTAAGATAGATATATTTAAGATATCTATGTTAGTTATTCTTTGTTGACACTTCATAAGAATTGTGTATTTTATTTTAATGGTGTTTATGTTCATCTAAATTGTAGACAATAATATTATTTTTAAATGATATGTTCTCCAACCCTCTAAGAATACTAGGAAGAATTTTTCTAATTAATTTCTTTAAAAGTTTGTGTGACACTTCCATTTCATTACTTATTTCATCTTACTAATTAAAAATAAATTTAAATAAACTATATACATGCATAATTCGTAAAATTTAATAAAACCAAGTAAAATGTTTATTTTCTCATTAATATAATTATATTTCTTCTAAAATTATATATATATATATATATATAGATCTTTTTTACAATTTATAATTTTTAAGCATACCTTTCTTTAAAAAAATCTATGTAAAAGATGTTGACAGTTATCATTCTTGAGGCACCTATTCCCATTCTCGAGGCACCTATTCCCACTTTAATCACACACCTTGTCAAATATATATATATCCCATAAATTATAATTTTTAAGTATACCTATCTTTAAAAAAATCCATGTAAAAGATGTTGAGAGTTACTTGAGGCACCTATTCCCACTTTAATCACACAAGACACCTATTCCCACTTTAATCACACACCTTGTAAAAAATAGGTTCATCTAGAATGATAACTCTAGAGATCTTTTACATAGATTTTTTAAAGATAGGTATACTAATTTTTATATGTAGATTGTTTAATAGTTTTTGTTAACAAGCTCACATAATTACACTCCACAATTTTAATATAAATTGTGTGATTTTTGTCACAATTTATAATTAAAAATTGAAATAAAAAATAATTAAATAATCAAATCATTATAAAATTTTCATATTACAAGTAGGGGTGACCATCAAATTCTCGAGAAATTGTGGAAAGCTACCTGCATTGAAAACCAAAAGCCCAAAACCTAAGTAATTACTCGTCCACAACTTCTATAAATATAAACAAAGAGATGCCGATAGATTTAGTACGCTTCCAGATCTTGATATTCCTCCACCGCGACTCCATTCTGCGACTCGCATATTTCTGTGCTTTAACCCCGCAACGAAAAGAGTGGCTTCCAGTTCCAGGGTTTGGAGCCTCAAAACTCAGGCTGCCGTCCAAATAGATTTTTATGTGCTTATTATCCGCGTCATGAATGACGTTAACGTGAATCCAACGATCATACACATCGTTGGGTCCGAATGAAGTTGCATGGGATGATCCATACTGTGCCAACCGCCCATTATATACCCGAATTTGCAAGGCCGAAGAAGATCCATTATTTGCACCCATCACTCGCATGACTGATACGCCTGTGCTTCCAGATGGCACCATCATATCTCCTTCGAATTGCCACACCCCCGACACATATTCTCCATCCCCACCCTACCCAATTATCCAAACCATAGTTTTTCAGTTTCCATTACATTTTTCTCACTCATTTTCATTACTAACACAATGAATTGGGAACTTCCCTACCTTAGTTTTGAAAACCATTTCCGTGCGGGGTTTCTTTTCGGTGGTGGGTGTGGGGGGTTTATCATCGTCGAACACCCACATGGTATGGACGCCATTGATGAAGGTGTAACTGTAGCGTTCATCTTCACTTACATTGTATGGCTTTTGAATGAAAAAGGTAAAGTCCTGCTGTGTGAAACCATCAGTGGGATCTGCAAGCAAGGAAGGTAATTGCAGTAAGATCCTGCAGCTGATAATGATGAAGCCAACAAATGTGCTCTTCTCCATCTTTCTCCGTCTCCCCGCATTAGATATCTAACAAGAATGTTTATGTATATATATTAGGTAGATGTAATAAGTCAAATTGGCATTACAGACACGGCATGTTTGATTTTCAGCTTTGCAACAAAACTAAGACAAATAATTTATCACTTTTTGTTGTGAATGAGGTGTAAAACTAACACTTACACCTATAGGAGGTTCAAGGAATACGTGGATAGAAACAACAGAGAGTGTGAGACAATTCCGAACACTATAATATTCACATATAAAAACCTATCGACTAATTACTATTCACTATTTGACCATTGATATTTAAATAGAATGCATACAATAAGTCAAATGACGTTACAGACAGGGCATGTCTGACTTTAAGCTTTACCATAATTGAGTACGAAGAATTTTTTTTGGTTGTTGATTAGATCAGAATTTCGTGGTGGAGAATGCCCAAGCTTTTTCTAAAAGAAATTTGCCCAATTTACCCGGTTTGGGAGACTTGATTGCAGACTTGAAAGGAAAATCCATAACTTCCTTGGCATCGATGGCCTTCAGGAAAAAAAAAATGAAGTGGCGGCACAGTTTGATCTTTGACGTCCACGGCTGAATATTTCAGTGGAGCTTTCTATTAGTTTTTTCAAAATTCAAAATTAAACAATTAGTCAAGTCAATGAAATGTTCTCCTTTAGAAGCATTCCTCAAGTTGTTCTCCTAACACGTTCCTGAATTCAGAATTATATGCATTGCTTAAAAACTCCATTTGAACTCAATATAAAAGACAACCTTGTCTTACAACTTTCTTTAACTAAATAGTGGAAATTGTTTTAACCTCGTGGGTATTTTTTCAGTTCTTGAAGGACAGTCGGCATGCTTTCCTCATCTAAGTAGTGGACTTTCCTTTTTGTGCAGTCAATTTGTGCCTTATTCCTCGCCAGTCAGTTTATTCTTATAATTATATTGTAGTATCTTAAAAGTACTACTAAAAGATTTACTACAGCTGTTATCGATCCCACCTTTATCTTTTAATTATTCAATTTTCTTCTTAATAGTTTGTCTTCTTCTTGTGTCCAAATTAACACTACTTGCTTCTTAAAATTTCATTGTCTCTATTTCACATTATTTAACTTAACAACTTTAAACATGATTAAAGATAACGTTCCCAAAATTTAAAATTTAAAATTTGAAATTTGTGTTCATTTTTGCATATCACTAACTAATCTAGGTCAATTCCACAAATAAGTATATTAAGGATTAGATCCTCTAGATGCCCAACATTGAATGAACCTACATGGCAAATCTGGTGATGACCAAAGATCCAACAGATAACCCTACAAGGCATGGAATATAAAAATTATGATATTTGACTGATGTCTCCAAGGTGAGGTTCCACTTGTCAACTTCATGTCTTTAGTTTCTACCCTATTGTCACCCTTGTTTTCCATGTTGACCATCTAAGAAACTTTTATTTTCTACCCCAATGATGAATTTACAGTGATAAATGGAAGTTCACTATGGAAATTTTTCAATCATTATGGTCATGTTTCATTCATTGAGGTATTTTAGGTATACCTCATGGTATTCTAGAGTTTGCCATGGAAAACAAAATACTAGTAAACTAGCAAATTCTTTTATTTTGTTTGTACATGTGATTTAATTTAAACAATCAAGCTTCCCTTTAGTTCTATGTTTGTCATTCACCCAACTAATCCATTTTAAATCCACTAGTCATACCCTAACTCCAAAAAAAAAGGTTTCTATAAATCAACTACTTTTTGATAATTTATAGGTCTAGATTTTAAAGGAACCATTCTTATGTGTAACCCATTGTGAAAGCTTCATTATTTTGAGGCCAACTATTATTGCAACCTTTTCTCAACTTGCATCTAGTCATACCCTATCATAATTCTATTATTTGCATTTCTCATTTAGCCTATAAACCCTTGCCCATCTTGCTTTGGAGACTTATTGCAATTGAAGATCACAAGAGAGGGAAGGAAGTTGTTAGATCTTGGAAGCTAAAGATATTTTTGACAACAAAATTAACTACTTTATTAGATTAAATTTATTTTCAATAGTTTAGAATTGCTTGTAAAAGATTGTCTTCCTTAGAGTAGATTCAATTTATTAATTTAAGAATTCATATACTAGGAAGGTTAAATTATTAATGTTTTATTTCTTGCAACTACATTAGAAGCTCTTTATTCACTTCTTCCTTATTATACTTCATTAGAAAAAAACTACAAAAGAAATCATAAAAAGAATCATAGAAATCATATAGCACAAAAAACTTAGTTTCCCTAAGAGGTTTTCATAGGAACCTTATGAGAAGTTAGAGGTAAGCTCTAAGGAGGCACTAGGCTCCCCTTAGTGGATTTAGCTATCCTCACATGAACCAATAGCAACCCTTAGTAATCAGTTAATACAACAAAATCTTTTGATCTTTGCATTCAAAAAGCAATTTAGTTTTAAAAGAAGAAAGATTGTTTGTGTGCTTCTAAAAGATTGTATCAAAAGTATTCTTTGTTTGTTTACTACTTCTGTTGAAATAAAAAAGAGGAAATTTAGCACTTTTGCTTGATTTAATGTTTCTACTTCTATTTTTTTAGAAAAGATTGAAAAGAAAAGCTTTACTTTCTAACAAATAATGAGTTTTATTGTTTTAGTTAATAATATTTAGTTATTCAAAACTATATTCAATTAATTAGAGTATTTGAATTAATCTAATATAGCTATTTAATTATTTATTGTTAGTTACTTAGTTTAATTAATTTATTTATCTAAAATAAAAATATTAATTCAATCATTTTAATTAGATCAATTTATTCATTTTATTCAAAACACCAAAAAAGAACAAAACACAACACTCAAAGAATAACAACAAGCCTTTTAAACCATCCAAACAAACAAATCATTCAATTCAACTGAATAAATCACTTCAACATTTATTAAAACTAAGCAATTTGCTCAAACATCCTAGTGGACCATTTTTTACTTAATCTCACATGTGTCTAAAGTTACAACCTATTTTTTTTAGGGAGATCTTGAAAAAGGCTCTTCCTATTCCACCTGCTCTCCTCTTGGAACAAATCATCATTTTGCATAACCTTCATCCACTAGCCAACATCAATTTCAAATGGATTTTAAGAACTCTGTAGCCCATTCAAATGCAACCTTTATGACCTATCATTCATCTTTTGTTACCTCAAGAAGAAAATACTTCAACCAACAACCAAGTCACCCCTCCATTAGATCATCTTTTGCCACATCCACGATAATGAACATTACATCATCCAAGCAACATGAACATGTTCATGTGTACCCATTTTGGTGCCTACGTATTTTGGTGTTTGGTGTTAAATTTTTACTAGTATATTTTCTCAACTACTAATTATTTTAGTATATTTAATTGAGGACCTAAGTGCACAACACGATAAGGACTATTTCTTACACACTCATCTATTAGATCCTCTACCCTAGTTTTTTCAACCCACCAAAACCAAGGTTTGAATTTGATGGTTGACCTTGCATGTCAAGCTATTTTTTGTGATGGTTATCTTTCAAATGTGAAAATATATTTTATTTTTAAAAAATATATCATAAATCACACATATATTTTATTATGATCTTATATTTTTTTTGAAGATATGTCCAAATTTTTCTTTATATGATACAATATTCCTAATATTTTTATTATATTTTATAAAAAACAATAAATAAGTCGGGCCCAACACCCAACCCCTCTGGATTAAAAAACAAAAAACAAAAAAAACAAAAACAAAAACAAAAAACTTGTTTCGTCATTTTATACCTTGGGAAAACCTAATCTTTAATTGGTTGTTAACGAAACTTAAAACTTCGAAAATATGGAAACTAGAAATACCAAGGGATCCAACACCCAGTAAAAGAATTATCAACCGGCCAAAACAATCCCATACCGCGAAAATGTCAATTTGTCTGCTATTTTAACAAAAAATCAACCCAGCCATTTGTTTTGAAGAGCATTCAGAGCCGAAGCAATAAAAGAAAATAAACAAAGTCGCAGATGAGTCGGATCGATTGATTTCAGGGAGCACAAAACTTTTTTTGCATTGCATTTTTTGATGTACGGGAAACCCGGGTGAAACTCTGGTTTTATTCTTTTCTCTAAATTTTAACAGTCTGCAGGGCCTTTTGTTATTTCTTTCTTCTTGCTTTTAACCGATCGCAAATAGTGCCAATTGAGGGTTTCAAGCTTGCCCTTATTGTAGAAATATCTGAAAGATCTGTCTGAGTTGGAATAATTTTAATTGCGGGCAAATTTAGGGTGAATTGCACGGGAATTGTGATTTTGTTAACCCTGTTTGAGCAGGTAACTTACTGGTAGGTGAATGGATATTAGGGTTTGATTAGGGTTTCAGCGTCCTTGGGGTTTGATTCTCCGGAGGTTGTTTGGACGTTTCCATGGATAAGGGACGCGACGGGCATACCGAAAATGATAAGGAACAGGACAGACATGATGTGAATAACAGGAGCGATAAGGATCGTGGGGGTTGTACATAACAAAATCCTTTGTTTAAAGAAATAAAACTAACAATGAACTGCATACTTAGCAGGGGTTTTGGTGCACGACTTTGTTCACATGGTTAGCTTTCATAAAGTGGAAGAGGAAATTTTTTTTGGTTAAGTTTTAATATGATCAATAGAATAATCAATGAGCAAAAATTACTTGAGCCATTTACAAGTATTTAAGCCCAGGAGAACATCTAATGGATTATTAAAAGCCATATCTCATGGAATACTTTGAAGGTTGTTTCTTCTTCAATTCCTATTGCTTTTGGATTGACAGACAAAGAGAAAGGTAGGGGTACTATTAAAAAAGGTGGCTGTGTTGTTAATAGTGAGAAACCTTCAAAACTTCCATAATAAATACAAGCAAAATTAAAAAATTGATGTAACAAAATTGCAAAGCAACATGACAAAAAAACAAAACAAAATCAGCATCTCTTACTCTATCCTTAAGTCTGGAGGTATTCAATTTTCACCGGTATAATAAATTATTTTAAATAAATTTCTAATAACAACAAAACTCACTTTTTAGTTAATGTTTTGTAATAAAATATTAAAATAAATAGTTTTATATAAACCTTAAATATAATATTTTTACCATTACAATTGTATAATAAATTATTTTAAATAAATTTCTAATAATAACGAGACTCACTTTTTATTTAATGTTTTGTAATAAAATAATTAAAAAATAAATAATTTTATATGCAACTTTAAATATAATATAATATAATATTATAAGATATTTTCAACCAATAATTAATACTAATATTGTTAGCATAGGTACCTATATTTAAAAATATATCTAAAATACGTAGAGCAAAACTTAAATTTGATGGCCGCCACCCGCAGGATCTAAATTTGATGGCCGTATGACCGTATTTAGGCCTGGGTCGACCTCACGCCAAAAGATATAAAAAGTGGTAAATATTATTATTATTATTAGATATTCTGTCTCATATACCCTTAAGCTTTTATTTGAAATACAAATACTCAATACCAGTCCCAATGGTGCCATTGAACAGTTATATGGGAAGCCACATTATTTATCAAGATCTACAGATAAAGACCATACTATCACTCCTAATTACGCTTCCAGATCTTGATATTCCTCCACCGCGACTCCATTCTGTGACTCGCATTGTTCTGTGCATAAACCCCGCATTTAAAATAATGGTTTCCAATCCCAGGATTTGCCGCGTCCAAGCTGAGTTTGCCGTCCAAATAGACTTGAATGTGCTTCTTATCAGCATCATGAATCACGTTAACATGAATCCACCGATCATACACATTTGCGGGTCCAAAAGCAGTATCCGCAGAAGAGCCATACTGTTTCAAAGCCCCATCATAAACCCTAATTTGCAGAGCTGCAGAGCCTCCATCCGCAGAGCCCATTACTTGCATGACCGATACGCCTGTGCTTCCAGACGGCACATACATATCCCCTTCGAATTGCCACACCCCCGACACATAATCGCCGCCCTGAACAAGATCCCAAACCAAAAATTTCAAATTTCCGTTACATTTTTGTCACTCATCAATCATCCTTACAAACTTCTGAAATTTGGGAATTTTACATACCTTAGCTCGGAAACGCATTTCCGTGCGGGGCTTAGTATTGCTGGTTGGTGAGTGCGGTTTATCGTCGTCGAAAACCCACATGGTATGGACGCCATTGATGAAGGTGTAGCGTTGATCTACCTTTTTATCGTATGGTTTTTAAACGTCAAAGGTGAAATCCTGTGTTGTGAAACCGTCTGTAAAATTAAACAGCTGATAACGATCGAGCCAATAAATATGCTCTTCTCCATCTCTTTCTGTGTGTCTGCTCATGAGATAAATGAGATATATAGATATGTTTGGTGTAAGTCATGGGCAATTAAGACACGGCACTTTGACTGGGAAAGCTTCAACAGACGTGAGATTTTGTGTTTCTGGTGTCAGCCAAGGGCAATTGAGACTTGACCGAGCATCCAGATAAGGATAAATGCGTAGGCCCAGAATTTTCTTTCCTAGGAATTTTGTGAAAATTGAAAAAAGAAGCGTGTTGTTCCCCAGTATTCTTAAATATCATTCACTTCAACATTAACTTCAATAGTCGAAGGTTAATTTTGGTTGGATTATGGTTATGAGGTTTTATTCTGGTCCAATGTTGTTTGTGTGGGTTGTTGTTTTCCCTGGTTTGTGTTGTTGGTTTCTTCGTTAATAAATTTTTATCCCTCTTTTTATCATCCACTTCAATAGTCAAAGGTTAGTTTTGGCCCGATTGTGGTTATGAGGTTTTGTTTTGGTGCACTGTGGGTGGTTGTTTTCCCTACTTTGTGTTGTTGGTTTCTTCATTAATAAATTTTTACCCCTCTTTTTTTTTAAAAAGTTAATTTTGGCCAATAAAAATAGGACAAATATTGACCACTTTTTGTTGTGAATGAGGTGCTATTGACGGCTATTCTTAAACATCATCCACTTCACCAGTCAAATTTAATTTTGACAAATAAAAATAGGACAAATATTTACTACTTTTTAATATGAATGACATGTCAAATTCCTATTGACTATTTAACCATTAAATTAGATGATGTTTAAGTAGAGTGGCTATTGATTGTTTAACCATTAAAATGGATGATGTTTAAGTAGAGTGGTTGTAAAAGTTCACTGTGTTTTTACAACTTTACTTAAATTAATGGTATAATAATTATCTGCACTAAAAATTTAAATAGTTGTTTAAAATTTACTTTTAATTGTTGAGTTTAATGATGTTTATTTTTTAATAAATTTTAATAAAATGCACTCTATTTTTTTAGGAAAAAAAATATAATTTTTACAATCTATTAAAATATGGATGCCATTGTATCATACCAATCAAAATAATATTAGGTAAAAGATGTATATAAATTCAACTCTCACCAAAAAAAAAGCTAAGATGTCTATAAATTCAACTCTCACCAATAAAGCTAAAATGTCTATAAATTCAACTCTTGCCAACAAAAACTAAGCAAATGTAAACAATTACATAGGCATAAAAATTAATCAATTAAAACAATAAATTTTTTAGTAGTAGGAGGATCCATATTATCAAGCTTAGATCTCTAACCTTCATTTGTAAGATCCCGACTATTTAAAATTGACTCCTAACCAATTAGCACATTATCTTTAGCAAATTGATGCTCTATAGATTGAACATCCAAAGCCTCATGACAAGGAGAGATCACAAGTACAAGTTATAGAAATTTCTTGTCCTACCCTAGAGGAGGCCCTCACCTGCATTGTTCAAAAGATATTAAGGAGGGGTGAACAATCCAAGGAGATAGAAACCAACCAATGTGATCTGTAGGAGGAGGCAGAGATCTACCAATGCTAACCCAGGAATGTTGACCTGAGCTACTACCAAGCTCTATCCTTCAGTCTCACTATAGAGACTATGCTTGAGCACTCTAAGGCAAGTTGGGCAGAACCCTTGCCATAGGGCAAGGACAAACTACCTTGTTCATCGAGAAGCACATGTAAAGGTGCCACTTCCAATGCCACCTAGTTGGCATAGACTTGAAATTGCAAAAGAACATCAAAAATGATAACCAATTTGGTATATAAAGAGAAATGTTGATACACATAAGCATTAAAAGATGAATTGATTTGCTATATTTCTAAAGTGAGAATAGGATTAGCACTTGAAAAGCATGCCATATATGGTTAACTTAGTAGGTAACAAAGGCCAATCTCCCAAGAGCATATTATGCCAAGAAATAAACCTAGAATAAAATGATTTGAAGAAATCATGAATCTTGACCCAGGTATCCTAGGCTTAAGATTAGGCAAACCAAAACAAATATATAAGAGTCTCCTGATGCCCACAAAAAAGGGCAGTGGGCGACTTGGGTGCCATGAAATCACTAAGTTGTAGAGGTAGGCCTACACTTATCTAGAACATAGTCACCATCATCTTAATGCTAGTGGCTATGAAGCATTTGGAAGAAGCCCCGTACAGGGATGGAAGAGTGTTTTTATTCCCCTCTTGGGAAGAGAGGACATTGGCTACAAGAGAAGAGCACTTGTATTGTGGCTAGCCACCACCAAGTTGCATGAATACTTTGAAACATGTTCTTGTTGGGATGCAATTTAATGTCTTTTGCCTTATCCAAAGGCTTAATAGTCGGACCAAGGTTTGAAACTACAACCTTGCTCATAAATCCCACATTAGCTCAAGAGAGACAAAACCTTTAATGTCATTATTCAGGGATTTTTACAATTTCCCACAATGGTCCAACCTTCTTCACTCTTCATCAAGGGTGAGTCACTTGTAGGTTTTGAAGCTACTTTGGCCTAGGGTGTAACAAGAGGACAAATTATGTTGCTAGAGGGTCTAATGAAGGATTATCCAACCATGCAACCAAATGAAGAAACACATAACAAAATTCAATGGAACAACAAAATAACAAATTCTCTATTCATTCACAGTCACAACAAAATTACAATCTACAATAATGGGATTTCAACATGCTAGGCCTCAACCATTTGATTACAAATGGACAAATTACAAAATTTGAAATAAATTGCAATACAATGGCATGCCCTGCTATCCTCTACTTTCTTTGTTTCTTTCTAATGATCTTCAAGTATGTTTATATATTAGCTACTAACCTTTAAGAGCGATCTTAGTCAGCGACAAGGTGGTGCAAAGCTTGATGCCTAATGAATTATGTAGTCAGCCAAACATGTAAATGAATCTTGTAGAATGAATGTAGTGGTGAAGGATTAGTGAATCTTTATGTGGTTCACACCATAAGCTCCTCTAGGTCCAATGTACCTCTGGATGTGTTCCTCTATTGTCACAATCGTTAGGAAGGTGCCACAAACGATGACAGTGAAACTTGGTGTTAGCTAGTAATTCCTAATAGTAGGTCAAAGACCATATTGGACCTTTACAGTGATCAAAAAATTCTAGAAAGTGAATATAGCATTGAAGAATCAATGTTGAACATGTATTCCCAACTGCGAAGTAAATAGTGCAAGTATGGTGAAATGCAGTAGGATCTGTGATAATTGCCTAATGAATGAAATGCAAATAAAAACCTACAACCAAAACAAACAATTAAAAGAAAATATTTTTTAGTGATGCAAGATTGCTCTTACACCCTATATGCTCTTGCATTAGACACCTGGAGTTGATTGAAAAGTGATACCCTCACTTTCCAATGGCTTGAGGGAAATCAAGATAATGTACCTCCACCTTCACAATCCATGATGAATCTTCTTTAGGCATTCCCTTTCGTGTCACCAAATACTCCTCATATTATCTACTCCTTGTGCTTCTCCCAATCCTGTTGTCTAGAGTTTCCTCAATCTCTTCTTTTGGTTGTTGCAATATCTAATTCTATCTCCATACTTTTGTGCCACTATCTCCTAACTCTCCTTCATGTGGTATTGTATAGGTCTGCAATGTTGAACACTAATGATATGCCTAAACCTTTCGATAATTCCACTTCATAAGAATTTCCTAAATCAAATCTTTTCACAATTCTACAAGGACCAAACTTCTTCATTTTCAACTTGTTATATGTTCCAACTGGAAATCTTTCTTTCCTGAGATATACCTTTACTTCTACTTCAACCACAAACTCCTTGTGTCTTCTTTTCTCATCAACCTTCTTATATCTATCATTCATGTTTTCCAAGTGACATCTTACCTTTGCATGTACTTCCTTCATATGTTCTACAAACCCTTCTAAATCCACAGTCCTTTTTTCCTCATTATTGTTTTCTCTCAATTTTGATACATTTCTTAGACTAGCACCATAAGCAACTGCAAATAGTGGTTTCCCTATATTGCTATTTACTAAATTATTATATGCAAACTCTATCTACACCAAATCATGCCCCATTTTCTTGTCTTCTCTCCAACCAAACACCTCAACAAATTTCCCAATCTCCTATTTACCACTTCTATCTATCCATTAGTTTATAGATGATATGTTGAACTAAAATTTGAATCTATCTGCATTATCTTTCACAATGTCCTCCTAAAATATCCAACAAATTTTGCATCCCTATCTAAAATTATACTCCTTGGTAACCCATGCAATATCTCACTTCTCGGAAAAATAAATCAGCTACATGTACCACATCATTCTTGTTCTTACAGGGAACGAAATGTCCATCTTAGAAAACCTGTCCACAACTACAAGTATTAAATCATGTCCTCTTTGAGTCCTAGGTAATCCCAATACAAAATCCATACTTATATCCTCCAACGTCTCTTTGGAACTAGAAGTGATTAATACAAACCAACATTTTGACTACTTCCTTTTGTAACTCGACAAGTCTTGCAACCCTGAAAAAAATTCCTCACATCCTTATACATTTGTGGCCAAGGATAGTTTTCATTCACCAATGCTACTATCTTATGTACACCAAAATGTCTAGCCAAACCTTCACTCTATTTCTCCTTGATCAAATTCTCTCTCATTGAGTTTCTAGGAATACATAACTAACTGCCGGGTAAGTGCAGGAAGATGGGGGGCCAAAAAGGGGTCTTATGTGGCCACTTTTTTTCTGAAATCAGGAAATACTGGCCTTGGATGAGAAATTGAGCATAGTTACACTCAAAATTTGGAGATGCAACCAAAACAATGTTCGTAGTGCTCCGAGTCTACTTTCTAAACTACTATTTTGTTTTGAAAATGGCATAGATTAAGGGGTTCAAAAAAGGGAGCCACAGAAAGTAGTGTTGTTTCTGTCAAAAAAACATAACATAGCATGTTTTGTGGCTCCCTCAAAAGGTCAACTTTTTTTTGGTATTTTTAAAATCGCTTTAGTAAGAAATTAGCTAATAGCATGTAGTTTATGCCCGATTTTTCTGATAATTTTTTGATGAATATTTAATTTTTAACTAATTTTCAAAGTGGACACATCCTAAAAAATAGAATTTTGGCCGTGCTACCCCTATAAATTTTGAAAACTTATTGAAAATCATTTTTTTTTTAATATTTGTAGAATGGAGTCTAGTTTCTATATATGTAATTTTTTTGAAATTTGAATGAATAGTTAATTTACAATGAAAAAAAGACCAAACAGTGGTTTTTTCCTAAAAACAGACACACAAACAAAAGAAATTAAAGATGAAAGGCTTAACATTGTTAAAATGTGAAAAAAATCACATCGTCAAATAGCTAAGAGAAAGCCTAACATTACCCAAGTGTTTGATTTGTTCAACCTTGAAACACGTGCAAATCTGAGGGTTAGCACGAACGAAATTATGTGAAATTTTGAAGAATATAGAAAAACACGTCTGTGACTGTTCATAAGGCACTCCAAGCCTTTGGGTTGGAAATCCAAAGCAAATCCCAAGCCCAAGGCTTGGGATTCCCAAAGCAAGACATAACATGAGCGCGTTATAACGCGCTCGCATTATGTTTTGCTTTGCATTTTTCCTTTCCCGCAAGTCTGTTGTTTGTCATGTTTGACATAACACGAGCACGTTATAACGCGCTCACGTTATGTTCCCCTTAATTTTTTTTACGTTCAAGGCTATTAATCATGAGGGTTAAGGGATAAGGGATAGGGTTGGAGGGTTTAGAGATAAGGGATTAGCGTTTAAGGTATAGTATCGAGCCCATTGAGGGTCGAGGAATAGGGATAGCGTTTAGGGTTTAGGGATGAGGGATTAGAGTTGAGGGATGATAGATTAGGGTTGAGGGTTTAGGGTTTAGGGTTTAGGGATAGGGTTGAGGTTCGAAGGATTAGGGTTAAAGTAGAGTGTGGAGGGTGTAAGGATTAGGGATAGGGTTGGAGGGTTTAGGGATAAGGGATTAGGGTTTAAGGTATAGTATCGAGTCTGTTGAGGGTTTAGGAATAGGGATAGCATTTAGGGTTTAGGGATGAGGGATTAGAGTTGAGGGATGATGGATTAGGGTTGAGGGTTGAGGGATTAGGGTTTAGGGATAAGGTTTAGGGTTGAGGGTTGAGGGATTAGGGTTTAAGGTATAGTGTTGAGGGTTGAGGGTTTAGGATTAGGGTTTAGGGTTGACGGATTAACATTTAATGTCGAGGTTAGGATTAGAGTGTCGAGGGTAGAGGGATTAGGGATAGGGTTTAGGGTTGAAGGTTTAAGGATTGAGGGTTGAGGCTTTAGGGATGAGGGTTTAAGGCTTAAGATATAGTGTCAAGTGTTGAGCGTGTAGGGATAGGGTTTAAGTTTTAAGGGTTAAGGGTTGAGGGATAGGGATTAGGGTTTAAGGTATAGTGTTGAGGGTTGATGGTTTAGGGATAGGGTTTAGGTTTGAGGGATTAGGGTTCAAGGTTGATGAATTAGGGTTTAATGTTGAGGGTTGAGGGTTGAGGGATAGGGTTAATGGTCAAGGGATTAGGGTTAAATAAGAGTCTCGAGGGTAGAGGGATTAGGTTTTAAGGTATAGTATCGAGCCTGTTGAGGGTCTAGGAAAAGGGATAGCGTTTAGGGTTTAGGGATGAGGGATTAGAGTTGAGGGATGATGGATGACAGATTAGGGTGAGGGTTGAGGGATTAGGGTTTAGGGATAAGGTTTAGGGTTAGGGTTGAGGGATTAGGGTTTAAGGTATAGTGTTGAGGGTTTAGGGTTGAGGGATTAGAGTGAAGGGTTGAGGGATTAGAATTTTACATTGAGGGTTGAGGGTTTAGGGTTGAGGGTTTAGGGATAGGGTTGAGGGTCATGGGATCAGAGTTAAGGGTTGAGGGATTAGGGTTTGACATTGAGGGTTGAGGGTTGAGGTTCGAGGGTCAAGGGTTTAGGGATAGGGTTGAGGGTCGAAGAATTAGGGTTAAAGTAGAGTGTGGAGGGTATAAGGATTAGGGATAGGGTTGGAGGGTTTAGGGATAAGGGATTAGGGTTTAAGGTATAGTATCGAGTTTGTTGAGGGTGTAGGATTAGGGATAGCATTTAGGGTTTAGGGATGAGGGATTAGAGTTAAGGGATGACGGATTAGGGTTGAGGGTTGAGGGATTAGGGTTTAGGGATAAGGTTTAGGGTTGAGGGCTGAGGGATTAGGGTTTAAGGTATAGTGTTGAGGGTTTAGGGATAGGGTTTAGGGTTGAGGGATTAGAGTGAAGGGTTGAGGGATTAGGATTTGACGTTGAGGGATGAGGGTTGAGGGATTAGAGTGAAGGGTTGAGGGATTAGGATTTGACGTTGAGGGTTGAGGGTCAAGGGATCAGAGTTAAGGGTTGAAGGATTAGGGTTTGACGTTGAGGGTTGAGGGCATTTTCTATCAAGAACTTAATTATGAGGGCTTGCCCCTTCCTTGTTATGCCTATCATATGGCAGATCATCTGGCAAGCTCTTGTAGGAAAGAGATGTGATCAATGCAAAGGATGTGATGAATCTATAGCAGGACAAAATGTGAGTGCGTTATAACGCGTTCGCATTTTGTCTTTCTATTGAAACGGTAAAAAAGTGGTTACCCCCATGATCCAGGCCCACATGCTCTGTTTTCTTACTGATTCTGCGCGTGCTCTGACAAAAAAGAAGTGCTTTCATGCTGTTGGGAAGTTCACATGCACATTTGACACATTGTACCACCTTTGCATGATCTTTCCACCACCTTTTTTGCTTTGCCAACTTGAGAAGGAGGAAATAACATAGTTTTCACACCAAGTTTGATATTTATCTATTCAAGTTTCAATTTTTGTAGTGTTGCAATGTTAATTGTGATTCAATTTTAGGAATTTAACATTATAGATTGGTTAATAGTATTGTTGTTAGTAATGATATTTGAGTGTTATTAAATTTAACATTGAAAAGGAAGCAAGTGGTGAAAAACTCAAATTGTTGAGGAGTTTGATGCAAGAAGATAAAAACACTACATAATTGGGTACTCTCTCCATTCAAATCTTCATTTTTTAGGTATGTCAAGTCTTTACATGCATGTTCTTTACATTTTCCTTATTTCGGATTGAATTACTTTATCATGCTTTATCATACATGTTTAAAATAGACACATTCCCAATCAAGAAAGCAGCCTACAATCTCACATGATGCCATGTATATTTTCTACACTTGGGCTCTTTAATAATTATGTGTAATAAACAAACCTTAACATACCATGATGTCAAACTATACAAGAATAAATCCTTACAACATAAAAAAAATACAATCCCACTATTATCTTGTATTCATTTCTTAGGAACTAATATTGGTCTCTTTATCATGCTACAGACAAATTCTCTGTCATGCCGAGGAAACGATCAAGAATTAAACCAACACAGGAAGAGATAGAAGCTAAGAATGCAAAGAAAGCAATGGCTATGAGGGAACTTCGTGAGAAGAGGAAATTGGACACGATAAATGAAGACATACCAATTGAAGAGGAACCACAACCATCAAAAAGAGATATGGCATTGGCGGCACAAAGAGAACGAATGTAAAAACTTCATGGTACGAGAGATTTGAATACCATAGTTGGAGACACGTCCTCTACTGCAAGTCAACATGTAGGGACACCATCTACCACATCTCAAGTAGAGAGTACATCATCACTCACATGTGATGAAGGAGGTATGCCATCGTTCCCACCTCAACCTCAAGGTATGTCATCTATTCCATCTTCGATCGAAGGTATGCCAATTAACCCATCTCATTTAAATATTGATGAAATTCCTAATGTTGAGATGAATTTACCTAACTTGACACCACCTAGAATTTTGCATAGAAAGCCAAAGTATTTGATTGATATTGATGAGAATATTTTGCAGCCAATGGAAGGTAAGATTCCAAAATGCACTTGTAGAAGATATGCTAATAAGATTTGGAGATTGTTCTTTGAAAAGTTAAATGAGACTGCAAGATGTCAACTATTCGTTGAAATGATGTGAATTATAAAGTATAGGTCTATCATGAAGATTCTTGGGTTGAGAACATCAAAGGCTTCAAGTGAAAAATCTATTGTCAAGAATCTAATGAGTGCGTATGAGAGTGTGGGTAACACCTCATGCACAAAAGATAGTAATGCAACACGGCGTATGATTACATCAACTATAGTAAGTAGTCAAACGAGGAAAGCTCGTCTCATTAGAAAGACAAGTCAAGAATTGAGAATTAATAGGAAAACTTTATCAAGAGCCATTGGAAGACGCCAAAGAATTGAGGACACTAATGCCAATGAATTATGGGCGTTCTCAGGGAGACTACCACGAAAAGATAAACCAATTGTTGAAGCATTGAGATCACTAATTGAAGACTTTTGGAAGAATTACACAAGGGTATCTCCGAATCAAAGGGATGTGGTAAGAAGGAGAATCGGTAGTCATAACCGCGAGCCACATCCAAAGCATTTTTTGGATGAGACTCAAACACAGTTTTATGGTAAATTTCTAGAGAAGTATCCTCAAATTAAAATTTGTCAAAAATATTTTAAATTGCTAAAACCTTTCTATGTTAAGATAAATCACACACGCACTACTTGTTGTTGTAGATTACATATTGAATTTTCTAACCATTTTGATGCTTATAGGTCTATATGTTTAGATATGCATACTAACAATGATTTGCAGGGTTGTGCCATATGTGCCCCACCAACATCTTCAAGAGACTTCATATCAAGAATTTTATGTGAAAGAGAGGAAGGTCAAATATTTTAGAAGAAATTATGCTTAGATGGCACATGTCATCGTTGCGGTGGCTTCCAACATTTGCCAATATGTGAACATATGCAAATAACACATGCAGTTGGAAATGAACTAGTAGAGTTTGGCAAGTATAAAACAGTGGCATACAATACAAAAGATGGTAAAGAAGCAAAAAGGTGTGAATTAGTTATTGAAAAGATTCCAATGTATCAGTTTATGCCTATATTTTGTGACAACATAGTGTATGAGTATGCAAGACATGCCCATAGAGCTTGATGGTTGGACTTGCAATTCAAGTTATGCAAGGACACATTTTCGGTTGGTAGCATTGTTTCAGTCGTCGACTTTGCAGACAACTACAGTCTATAACCACAGTGTGAGGTGCAATCACAATATTACAACTCCACACAGGTTTCTATATTTGTGCACATCGCATTCATTCATGCGAATGATAGTACAGAGGATGACAGAAAGATCATAAGGGAGTATAATTTCTATATTAGTGATGATTGCACGCATTCTATAGAGTTCATGCAAGGTTGCTTTCAGGTGTTCTACAATGATTTGGCTAGAAGGGGCATATCGTTCAGTCAGCATATCATATGGTCGGATAACTGTGTGTCACAATTCAAGAACTCATGGAATTTCTATTGGCTGAGTAGGAGGCATAATTTTACAGGTATTCAACATATGTGAAACTTTTGTGAGGCTGGGCATGGAAAGGGGGAGCATGATGGTGCAGGAGCATGTATCAAAAGAGCCATAGCACGAGAAGAGTTAAAGTATAAAGACAATGCAAAGTTGACAGATGCAAAATCGATTGTCGAGTGGTGTAATGCTTCCATGGGTCTAGGTAATGAAGGTAAGTCTTTAGTTCGTAGATTTTTTTGGTTGATAGATGATACTAACATTGCACCATATGAGGATTGTTGTACACTGACAGGATCAAATGAGATGCACTCTTTCAGAAGCTCAATTGCAGGTTCATGGAGTATCCATACACGAAAGATGTCATGCTTTTGTTCTTCCTGTACAAGTCAAGTCTAGGATGAGTGCGAGTCAAAGGAGTGGGTTGACGAATGGCAGTTAAGTTATCTTAGCCCACTTGACACGTATTGACCCCCAATGACATTGGAACTAACACAGATGGAATCGTCAGTTGACTTTGACCATATATCAGATTTAGTTCAACTAGGTAATATAGGGCACGTATATGCATCTAATTTCATCTAGTTCAACTAGGTAATGTCATCTTACTTTGTAGTGTTTTTGTAATGTTGACTAATTTCATCTAATTTGCTACACATATCAATGTAGGGCACGTATATGCAGTTATTGCAGATGAAGATAATGAAGAGGGAACAGATTATTACTTATGTCGTTATGTTGAGGCCAAAAAGAAATTGGAGGCCCCTGTTACAGATGGAGAAAACATCGAATACCCTACAGGCTCAGTGGTTATTACTGGAACATGGCTTAGAAGGTACCCACATAAGAGTGTTAATATTTGGCTATTTCAGGACTTTAACATGCATTAGAAGATTCTTCATTACTCGAACCTTGTTGTGGCATCCAATGTTCATTTGATAAAGTATCGGGGTAGACCTTTGAACAAAATATTGTGGAAGGTGCGTGAGTCTGACCATGAAGCAATACTTGACACAATAAAGAGTAGAGCAGACCCAGATGGTTCATTGGATTAATTTTTAACTATTCACATTGATTTTGTAAAGTTATGTTACATTGAGTTGTAAGTATGCACATTAATTTGTAAGGTTTATCTTTTTTTAATTTCCTCCTGCATTTTTACACATATGTACACATTTTTACATCATCATGTTATGCATTTTTGGTGTCCTGCTCCTGATGCGACCAAACTCATAACTCACCCTACTTCCTCTAGACACCATTTGATGATCTCTCCAACACTCTGGATCCAGGGCACCCAATCATGATGATGACTTATATACCATTCTCCCAAGGTGCTCATAATGAATGAAAATAAGACCAAGGGTGCCCAAGCTTAATAGACTTATTTCTTTCAATTTTGATGATCCAAACTCTTGCAATATGACATCCACTTTCATGCCTTTAGATCTTCCTTCACATACAGGGTGCCAAATCAAGTTAAAAAATCTACATAAGGGTGCCAAACTGGATGAAAGGAGACATGAAATGCGCCTTAGGACCCCATGCTAAGGTTTGAGCCATTAAAGTCTCTTGATATTAGGCGCTCATGATGATGAAACTTAGAGCTTTTTCCTTTCCTATGCGCCCATCTAAGATGTTTGAATGATAAGGAGTGCCTCGACCTCTATAATGTACATTGGGCACCAAAATCAAGGTAATTTTAAGTCACTTTGAGTCATTTGGGGTCAGTTTGAGTCTTTGAGTCATGTTGCAAAAAAGTATCAATGTTGTCAAGTTGCACAAAGCAACTTTTGAATTTTTGGTGTCCTGCTCGTGATGTGACCAAACTGATTGTTTCAACGTGTCCTGATGGGTACATTTATGCTAGGCATGGTCATGTTTTTCACCCAAACATGTCGAAACAGTTCGAGCTACATTGTACTGACGATATCCCTGAAGAGTCCAAATTGCAAAAAGACAGCAATCTTTGACAAGATGTTACTCAAAAACCCTGTCACTTAGAAACATTCTGTCTAAGGCAACACGATCATGTAGAGTGCCTCTACAATAACCTCTCTCAGTTTTTTATATCTCTGAGGCATTTGCCTGTGGTGAAAGGTTTTTAGCTGCCCCAAAAATCGTCAGAAGGAGGCAGTGTAAAGTTGCAAAGGGGTGTAACTTTCGTCCTGCTCCTGATGCGACCAAACTGACTGTTCCAACGCATCTGAATGGGTACATTTACGCTAGGCATGGTCCTATTTTTCACCCAAACATGTCGAAACAGTCTAAGCTACATTGTACCGACGATATCCCTGAAGAGTCCAAAGTGCAAAAAGGTAGCAATCTTTGACGAAATGTTACTTGAAAACTGTGTCACTTAGAAATATTCTGTTTGAGGCAACACGATCACGTAAAGTGCCTCTACAATAACCTCTCTCAGTTTTTTATACCTCTAAGGCATTTGCCTGTGGTGAAAAGTTTTCTGCTGCCCCAAAAATCGTCAGAAGGAGGCAATGTAAAGTTGCAAAGGGGTGTAACTTTTGTCCTGCTCTTGATGCGACCAAACTGACTGTTCCAACATATCCGGATGGGTACATTTATGTTAGGCATTGTCCTTGTTTTTACCCAAACATGTCGAAACAGTCTGAGCTACATTGTACCCACGATATCCCTAAAGAGTCCAAAGTGCAAAAAGGCAGCAATCTTTGATAGATGTTACTCGAAAACTGTGTCACTTAGAAACATTCTGTCTGAGGCAACATGATCACGTAAAGTGCCTCTACAATAACCTCTCTCAATTTTTTATATCTCTGAGGCATTTGCCCGTGGTGAAAGGTTTTCTGCTACCCCAAAAATCGTTAGAAGGAGGCAGTGTAAAGTTGCAAAGGGTTGTAACTTTCGTCCTGCTCCTGATGCGACCAAACTAACTATTCCAACGCGTCCAAATGGGTACATTTACACTAGGTATGGTCCTATTTTTCACCCAAACATGTCGAAACAGTCTAAGCTACATTGTACCGATGATATCCCTGAAGAGTCCAAAGTGTAAAAAGGTAGCAATCTTTGACGAGATGTTACTCAAAAATCGTGTCACTTAGAAACATTCTGTCTGAGGCAACGCGATCATGTAAAGTGCCTCTACAATAACCTCTCTCAATTTTTATATCTCTGAGGCATTTGCCCGTGGTGAAAAGTTTTCTGCTGCTCCAAAAATCGTCAGAAGGAGGTAGTGTAAAGTTGCAAAGGGGTGTAACTTTTGTCCTGCTCCTAATGCAACCAAACTGACTATTCCAATGCGTCTGGATGGGTACATTTACGCTAGGCATTATCCTTTTTTTCACCCAAACATGTCGAAACAGTCCGAGCTACATTGTACCCACGAGATCCCTAAAGAGTCCAAAGTGCAAAAAGGCAGCAATCTTTGACGAGATGTTACTCAAAAATCGTGTCACTTAGAAACATTCTATCCAAGGCAACACAATCACGTAGAGTGCCTCTACAATAACCTCTCTCGATTTTTTATATCTTTGAGGCATTTGCCCGCGGTGAAAGGTTTTCTGCTGCCCCAAAAATCGTCAAAAGGAGGCAGTGTAAAGTTGCAAAGGGGTGTAACTTTCATCCTGCTCCTGATGTGACCAAACTGACTATTCCAACACATCTGAATGGGTACATTTACGCTAGGCATGGTCCTGTTTTTCACCCAAACATGTCAAAATAGTCTGAGCTACATTGTACCGACGATATCCCTGAAGAGTCCAAAGTGCAAAAAGGCAGCAATTTTTGACGAGATGTTACTCAAAAACTGTGTCACTTACAAACATTCCGTCTAAGGCAACATGATCACGTAGAGTGCCTCTATAATAACCTCTCTCAGTTTTTTATATCTCTGAGACATTTGCCCGTGGTGAAAGGTTTTCTGCTGCCCCAAAAATCGTCAGAAGGAGGCAGTGTATTAAGTCAGGATGAAAGCCTATTCACTCTAGGCGCCTGTTGTGACCAAATCACACATCGCGCCGGAGAATCCCAAACATGCGCCTTAAACAAGTGATGCTACAAGTGGTGAACAAAATGGGCGCCTTAAAGAATTGAGCCCTCCAAGACATCTTGCAATTGCCTAAAAGTCCAAAATTTACATAAGTGAGTTAAGGCACCATTTTCCATCTCCAAAGCCTCCTTTGAGCACCTTAACATGGAGTGAATGTTTTAGTCTATGAAAGATTGTGCCTAAAGAATATAACAACCCCTTGAGTCACTAGGATGAACTAAGTTAACAAAATGAACTTCATTGAGGGAGGCACACTTGTGCATCTAGACAACTCTAGTTTAGCGCTTGAGAAAAAGCATGTTTAGAGACACCCCTCGAATGAACCCTCTAGAACCAATAACCATAGCTCAAGATCCATAACCATGAGAAGATAAAGCATTAAAAAAATTCATCTAAAGGATGGGAAATACCTCTTAGATGATAGTCTCCCGAGTAGACCAAGAGTGGGGAATGAGAATGTTCCTCGAAGATACACCAAGCCACAATGACTCTCTCCAATAAGAATCTTCTCTAGGTCCATAATTAACTCATGCCCATATCCAAGTGAAAGTCTCCTTGGTCTTCCTACTAAAACCTCTAAAGGGTAACCATCTCAACAATTGTCTCTAATCCCAAGAGAACTCGAGCCTCACCCAAGTCTCGAAGTATGTATGAGAACCTACAACCAATCAATCCATGTTAAGCTCCAAATGCAACACCACATTATCATGAAGCTCCCAAGCACATGACCAATGTACTCAATACCAAGAGAACTAACAAGACCACTGTCAAAACTCCAACTACAAAATTAGGTATCCAAACATGACATCATGATCTAACATCTCCTCCTAGAAGATCACATGCACCAATACAGACATCCTAGTCTCAAGAGAACTTGTATCATGCTAATACTCTAATCTAGAATCAAGAGTCCACCAAGACACACTACCAAACACCTCTAAACCAAGGATCAACATCTACAACCACATGAAGATAACCATCGCCTAAAAATAGTAGCCAAGATGTCAAAGCACTCTCACTACAAATAATAATCATAATCCAGGAGTTTGTCCATTACACCCAACCACTATATAAGATCATCCATTACTAGGTGACGAATACACATCACTATCAAAGCTCCCACTGAACCATGATATGAACTACACATGGCATTGTGATAACCATCTCTTAAATGAAGATCACCATGGTCCACACACACTCAACTATAATACTAATAACTCCAAAGTAGAACCAAGATCTCCAATCTAAGAAGATAAACCATCATTACTGTCAAAAGCTCACACTAAACTATGCAACTAAGATATTCATGACATCATGATAAACATGCTACAAGTCCCAATAACCAACTATCCAATCATTCTCATCATCCATCCTCTCATCCCAATGCAACATACCAATGCGCAAATTAGTATAGACAAGGAAAAAATAACAAAGTCTACATCAACACTGAATCAATCCCGTGGATATAGGCAATATGCATTCAAGTCATCCCACTACAATCAATGAGGTGTGCATCCCAAAAAAATGCATAACTTGTAGATCCCAACCATTGAAAACATGCAAAATCATCATCACATTAGTAACTTCCAAACTGAGATATCAAATAATATAACTTATAGACTTCACCAAATCAATCATAGATTCAACTTTCCAAACAAGTTTATAAATGAGTAACCATAGTCAAGGAACTAATCAAGCATCTAAGAGATAAGAACAATGTGCTAAAAGTAAACCACAACACCACCTGTAATCATGAATCAAACATCATAACCCATACCTATCAACTACAAACATGGTCAAGTCTTGCCAATGCTCAAATGTACCTACATATCCATGAGACCATAATTATCATCATTGCTATACCTATGCTCAAATCCCACTGAAACAAGACTCCTAGTCTCGCCATGTATCAACCATGTCTTCAAACCAGAATATTGCTGAGCCCATGGAGATTGATACACCCACTTCAATAGAATAGGCAATTAATGTACCTGATGTGTCTTCATTTAATAAACTAGTAAACATCATTTGCATCCATACTTAAACCAATCTTATTGTTGTGTTTGATGTGTCCTCTTTCAAACAACCATTTAACAAAATTTGAGTCCAAACAATAAACATTTACAACCATAAACATCTCAAAGTCCAAAATCCAAATATTCTATCATCCTTAATCATTTCCATCATGGACCCTTGGTTTGAAAAAATCATTATGCAAGATAAAAACCCTGTGCCTATTACCTTGTGCGAGGCTCATGCAAAACCCAAAATCACAATCAAAATAGGTCCTCAAACCATGCATCCTTTAAATGAGATCTTTTATCCAAATTAATCAAAAAATCCCTTTGACAATGATGATGATGATAGTCTTGTAGATCAAGATGACAATAGCATTAACTATGAGATCATTACATGCAAACTTTCCATAAACCTTCATCTCCCACTCATGAACATGCAAGAATATTTCAAACAAGAAATGACTAGCACTAGCTATCATGCCAATCCTAAATACACATCTAATGGTCATCCTTATGGTACCTTTGGTAAGGGAAGAACCACTTTAGACCAAGGTCCTCATATTCAATTCATATCTCCAGTCCCAACCGCATGTGAGAACTGTTTATCCTATGTATCCTATTCAAATCCTCCATCTCATAATCCTTACATTCCAACTTATCCCATCAATCCAAACCCACTACATCCAAATCATCCTTTTTAGATTTCCTCCAAGGACTTCTAGTGGAGGAAAAATCTCAAACTAGAAATCACAAATTCAATTAGTGTACCTCTCCCAAGCCTATCCAAAAGTCACATAGTACCATGCCTATCCATCAAACACCACAATGCAATCAAAATCCTAACAACATGCCCATGATCCAAGATCAAGTGCAATCATGCAATGATATTATCAATCACAAGCCTATTAAGAATGAACTAGATTCTTCTAGTACCATACTTTTCCATCAAACACCATCATGTAATCTATGGCCTATCAAGCCTATCAAAGAAAATGCAAGCATCCTATGTAATACAATCGGACTTTAAATATTTGAAGTAGCCATCTACAAATATCCATTCAAACGTGGATTTATAATGCAAGTATGGACGCCATCAATAAAAAAGATTTGTATTAACCAAATATCCATATAGACATACATCAATATCTGTCGATATAAGTATAACATATATACAAAATAGCCATATAGGCTTACAAGAATGCCATATAGGCATACAATGTCAACTATGTACAATACAAAATATATGTCCACAAATGCCATATAGGCATACAACAAAAGAACACAGTAAAAAGTCATTCCCCTCTGGCTGGTGAAGAGAATAAATCACGAGCAGCCTTTGATCTTCTAGGGGATGGAGACGCGCATGTGAGTGGTCTACTATGAACCCGAGGGCTACTCCTCCTATTTAGGTCTTCCTGCATCTTTACCTGTTACAATAAAAAGTATAGACATTAATATATAGAAATTACATGTTATAAAAAATGAAACATTTAATAAAATAATCACTTACCGCTAACATATAATCTGTCTCCTCGCTTGCCTCAGTAGCAAGAATAGGCCCTGGTGATGTCATGTCCTATAGAAACCATCCAGATAGAAATTAAACTTCAAATCAATAATCTTTTAATTTTTCAAAAATAGACAACTATAACAATGAATGTAAATTGAAATCTACTAATCTGCCTCATACCCCTGTCAATGCCATGGAGCTATGAATCGCAGAGGCCACACCCTGCTCCATTGCCCTATGAACATGGGGAGGTGTCTCCGCAGCCTGCATCATCTGGAAATAAAATAACATTATTCAATTACGAAAACTATAATAGTGATGCAAATCATGGCTCCTAACATACACACACGTTCATCTAAACATGGAAGTACACACAATAAAGCACACAAATCACATACAAAAATTTAGTAAGTACAATTCATTCATTAAACTATTTATTTTATTACCTTCGTAAAGCTTTGAAGTCCACCACCGCTGGCAAGTGTTGCCGTGAAATCTATAGTATTAACCTATTTAACATCCAAAATTAGATATTAGAATACCATTCATATAACGATGCTATTCACATGTAATATTTATAATTGTTTACTAGTTACATACCTTGACAGTAGATGATCTAGTGAAAAATGCAGGTGGAGAACCACTGAAAACTGCATCAACGCTATGACCCTGAAATTTCATTAAAATCATCAATTTAAATTAGTTATTCTTGTATTTCAAAAATAAAATTTAATAAATTAAATTCAATAAACTTGCTAATATTTACCTGAGTATCAAGGCTGAAAGTCTCACTCAGGAGGGTATCTGTCATCACCATCTGCTCAGCTGCAGATGTAGCCTGTGCACCTGCATCCTGACTGTCCATGGGGTCATAACCACAGGCTGACCCGCAAGCCTAGCAAGTATGGGGTGGGACCCTACTCCTCGCACTATCTCCCAACCCACTCTGTGTTGCAGGACCGACATGCTCTATGATGCTCTGGGTCAAGGCACTAATCGACTGAAGTGTATCGACCTCAACACTCTCCTTCACAATGGAAGGGATAGAAACATGCTCGTGGGCTAGTCTGCTGATTACTCGTCTCACTACCCGTTGTGGGTCAAGACGTGCCCCTGGTCTATCTTGTGCTGACCCCCCACCTCTACCTTGGAAGTCCCGCATATCAAAATAGTTTGGCACTTTATTGAGGACAAACTTGCAGTAGAGTTTCCTCAAAAAGTATTACGAGACCTCATTAGTATTGCATGGAGGATGGTCAAAAACCATCCACCACCTCTGCCCGAAATTGTCCCTTATCGCTTGGTTGTTGCACCAATGGATAGGGAACCTCTTGCATGTAATGGGTGGAAGTTGATTTGTTTGTGGATTTGTGAAAATTGAACACAAGTCTAATTTTGTAATTTGTAATTTTTTCACATCTTGGTATGACAACTTGTCTGCATAGTAATCTCTAAACTCTCTCTCTTTATCCGTCCAACTAGTTATTTGCTTGCTAATTGAATCTACATTTGATAACATAGACTCAAGATATTCGGCAAGCGTGGACCTATGCAAGGTTGAAGTGGAAGGATCTTTCAACCTTGCAATTATATCTTCAATTTCTTTTTTGTTGTTTTCAATTTGCCCCATTATATTTTCTTGTGTTCCAGGGGCATGTCGAGGAATGAATGGAGGAGGTTGTTGTTCTGCAGGTATTTCCTCCTTAGGATTTTGTGGATTTTGAGGAGGAGGAGGTGCATTAACATTTCTTGACAATTAACGAAACATACATCAAAAATCAACAAAAACCTACCTATTTAGAAACAAATTCAAACAAAAATATATATAACTCACCCCTTTGGCGTGCTCGACGTCGTGGCAGCATTTTGGTGACGAATCGATAAACTTTTTGTGTTGAATGGTGTTTTGCAAAATGCGAGCGCGCTTTCGAGGGTTTGCAAGCCGCGGGTAGAGAGGAGAAAACAGAAAAATGAAATTGGAAACCTTTTTTTATTTATATGAAGTCATAACGTGCTTGCGTTATGACTTAATTTTTTTTTAATTAATTTGGCCACTTTTTGGCCCCCCATCTTCTTGCACTTACCCTGCCCCTAAACAACATCTCATTTTGAACCAAATAATCAAGCCATTTACTCTTGCCTACACTTAATGATTACAATTGATTTATCTCCATGCTTCTATAAAATTAGGATCACATTCATACAAATGCTTCAATTCTTCAAATACAACTACTTCTACTCTCATCTCAATTAGCAAATTATGTCTCCTACTCAATGCATTTACAACCTTATTTGATTTTCCACTCCTATGCTTCAACACAAAAGTATAATTTTGCATAAACTCAACCCTTCTGATGTGTCTTTGGTTTAAATTACCTTGACTATTCAAATATTGTAATGTTTGATGATTAGTATACAACGCAAACTCCTTTTGGCAACAAGTAATGTCTCCACTTCTTCAATGCTTGGATTATGGCATAAAATTCTTTATCATAGGCTAAATATCTCCTTCTTGAATCATTCAACTTTTCACTGAAATAAGCTACTAGTCTACCTTCTTAGCTCAACACTACTCCTATTGCACTTCCACTTTGTTATCTTCAAAATTAGTTGTACTCATTTTGTAGGATGACCCCTACGAAACTTGTTCGTTTCGTAGCCTACAACTCTAAGCATGCAAAATGAGGCGAGTCCATTTGCCCTCGTGCATGATTCCCTAGCTCTAAAAAATCTATTTGAGTCCCCCCTCATTTTAGTGTCTCGAAGTTTGCATAATAAAATCAAATTGCAAATGAGTCAAACAATTGAGTTTGATGTTTTTGGGAATTAGAGTATTCTAAGTTACATGCAGGGGCAGTATTTTTCCCCACCATTACATGTTAGTCTTTTTTGTTACATGCACAAGTGGCAAATTTTGCCACCAATGCATGTTAAAACCTTTGTGACATGCAAGGGCGGAAAAATTTTCTGCCCATGCATGTTGTCCCCCTTTGTATGTCTGGGCGGCGAATTTCACCGCCCGAGCATCTTTAGGTCTTTTATTTTTCATTTTATCTTTGTTTCTCTGCCTCCGCGATCCCTCTGATCATTCAGCAAACCCTCAAACCCCCCTTACGCACATGTTGGACGGAATTTTCTTATATTTGATCTAGGGTTTACAATTTTTATTGTGTTATTGTAAATCTTTTGTTTGTTTTCCAATATCAAATGTTTCGAACCCTAGTTTCTTTTTTTTTTTTCTCCGCTCAAGATTTTCATGTCTTGTTGTTTTTCTTTTGCTTGTTTTGCTTGCTTACTATTTGGCGTGCCGTATTTAGTTTAACTTTGTCCTGGCGAAGGGTTTCAACGCCATTGTATCTAGGATTTTAGTTTATTTTTTCCCTTAATAGCAGTCAGTGCATTTTATCAATTTTCTATCCAAGGTTGTAAAATCTTGTTCTTCCTCACATGTAGAGGCAGTATTTTTCATCGTCGATACATGTTCAATGAGTTTCTGCCTATCTGTAGTGGCGGCGAAATTCTCCGCCCATGCTAGAAACTTAGAATCTCCCTTAAATGTAGGGGCGGCGATAATCATTGCCCATACATAATACACAAGTTTTGATATACCCTATACAATATGCACTAGCGGTGAAATTTGCCGCTTACACATGATCTACACCAAATTTGCAAAGTATAAGATGCATAAGCTTTGATTTTCCTGCCCTTGCACACCAAAAGCAATATCCTCATATGCAAAGGCGCTGATTTTCATCGCATGTCATGTTTTCAATGCAATGGATGCCCTGAAGATACTCTTGCAGCCGATGTTGTTGCTTCTTATCCAACACCAAGTGGAAAGAAAGGATCAGATGAAGGGAAATTGTCAATGGCGCAGCACCAACAAAATAAAGTTTGTTTACAGTTGCGGATGTCATCTGTTTCACTTTTGTGTGTATCAATGTTGGCTATTTTTCATTTGTTATCAATTTTCATGGGGCCCTTGCTTGAGCTTCACCAGTTTCCACACCCCTCTTTAGCTCATCGTCGTTCATTAATAGTGTAGAAGAAGCGAGCAGATCACTTTCAAACAAGATTAAGTAATAGAAGCAATGTGCTAGCTAGTGGAGGACTTAACCTACAAAGAACTGGAATAACAGATGCCATGGTTGTAGCTCAGATTTTGAATGCCAATTTGGTGGTTCCAGAATTGGATCATCATTCATTCTGGAAAGATACGAGAAACTTTGCCAACATTTTGATGTTGGTTGGTTTATTTCTTCACTTCTAAGTGACGTTACTATTGTCAAGGAGGTTCTAGAAAGGGTTATATAGGAAATTGAGAGACCATATACAATGCGCGTGCCCAAAAAATCTTCACAAAATTTCTACCGAAACTGAGTGTTGCCAATGTTGCTAAGCAGGTTGTGAAGTTGACAAAGTTTGACTACAGGCTTGCAAATAAGCTGGATACTAGTTTGCAAAAGCTTTACTGCAGAGTGAACTATCATGCATTGCAATTTACAAAGCTCATTCTGGAGATGGGTCTTGGTGGCTCGAAAGGATTTTGGCTACCAATGAGCTCTCTCTTTCAAATATAATATCTCCTTGATCTGGAACGCCTGTCAAGCTTCTTGGTAGAGAAGATGCCAACATGGATTGGTACAATTTGGAGAAGTCCAAGAGAGTAAAAGCATTTCGTTGTGGAGAGTTCAATGACTGCATCATAAAGGCAGAATCTTGTGCTGGTGATCCTATAAAGAAGAGAGTAAAATATGCTCATCGTGAAGATGTTATTCTTCATGCTCTTGAGCTTGAGAAACAACATTTTTTTACCAATTATGCACGAACAACAATTTTTGCCGCCCATGCCATGACAAGTTTTTCCCAAATGTAGGGGCGGTAAATTTTGTCGCCCATACATAAATGCTTTACTAAAATGCATATTCCATGCAACCAGCTTCAATGATAATCTCAAGCTTGAAGAGACAGTCAAAAATGTAAAACTCAATGTAGAAAGATAGGTTACAAAGTGAAGTTGTAAGGCACAGAGGAAATGGAAGCATATATACAAGGTGTATATGGAGGAACCCATGTGGGGTGTTGAGGACTTTGGGAAATCAGCAAAGAAAGCGCCTTGCTGCCTAAAAGGTCTCTGCTCGAGGAGTTTGGGTTCTATATTTTTGGGCAAAAGAACCCATGTTCTTCTATATAAAAGAGAACATACCATCTTTCTTTTCCCTTATCTTTTGGGTATATGTTACAGCCAAAATTGTTGTCGGAGCGGCAAAAGTTGGGGTCGTTTATACAGGTTCTTCCCATCTATAGCTGCCTTTTGAATCAAGAGGATGAGCATGTCACAAGCGAAATCAATGGGTTGGCATGATGCACCCATAGGTTCTATCACCCCTGTTGTGAAGAAATTTCTCTAGCTAGATGTTCCTATAGACAAATTCCCTCATTTCAATTTTGTTGGTAAGCTCCTAGGACCTAGAGGAAACTCATTGAAGCGAATTGAATGCCACTAAGTCTCTTAACTTTTGACAAGGGTAGAGAACAATCAATACAGGGGCAGTGATCTCTAAAGATACAATATACAGAGTGGTCTGAGAAAGATTCCATAACCAGGACTCATGTCATTTCCAAGAACACTTCTGGACCTGATTACCTTGAGATGCAATCAGTGCTAAAGTTATATGAAGATTTCATGAAGAAGGATGATGTTGAAAAGTGATCATGCCTTAGAATATTTTTTCGTAGTTTTTATGCTTTATGTTTTTAGTTTCAGACATGTTTACATGTACTTTTTCAATATGCAATTACATGTAAAAACAAGCAAAGTCCCAAATCAATAAGGACTCTTCTTGTTGAATAAGTCAAAGTAGTTAGACTTTTTCCTAGTTTAGCTCTTGGCTCTCACCTATAAATATGAGAGAGCTCTTTTGTAATTAACTACCTTTAATCTTATGCAATGAAGTGCTGCCCAATTTGAGACTCAACTTTGAGACTTTGTGTTCAAATTGCACGATCAATTCCAATCAATAAAGAAGGCAAATTTTGATATCAGACTTTGTGTTGAATCGAATTTCTATGAGTGAGGATGTTCATATGGCATTTTTGCTGATTTATCTTGTTGATTGATTAGATAAAGTAGTGTTTGGTTTTCACAATTGGAGGACATTCAAGATAAGTTATATAAACTTTGTGCTATATTATTTACTTGAGTCTATGTTTGTTGAAAGCATTTCTTTGTGGAGGATTATAAAGACTTTGAGCTTGTAGTTGTTCACTTTGTATATGAATCGTGTTGAGAACTTGTAGACTTTGTGCTATAATTTTTAATTACATTCGCATGGATCAGTGGTATTGTTAGTTGACAGACTTTGTGCTCCAACTGGTGATATGATTACTTTTAAAAGCTTTCTAGGGATAATTTGAAGACTTTGTGCTTGAGATTATTCACTTGGTTCGTGAATCTTTTTGTGAAGTGAGTTGAAAGACTTTGTGTTTAAGAATATTCACTTGGTTCGTGAATCTTTTTGTGAGGTGAGTTGAAAGACTTTGTGCTTCAAATTACGCCATTGGTTACTATAAAACTCTCATTGAAGGCAGCGAAAAGTCTTTGTGCTTTTACATGTCTTTTGGTCTCTTATCACATATTTATACTGGTACTGTTTGATTATTCACATGTTTAATCAAGAATATTGGTGATTACTATTTAGGTTAATATTATCAGTGTAGAATCATTATTGAATATTACTGTGAAACATTGTAAACATCTTTTTCTAAAAGAAGAGAAAAGGATGAATGTAACACACCCCCTACATGGTCAAAGCTAGTGTAAATACTTTTAGCTTAAAGTAGTTTAATTTTGTTTCAATAAGTAGTAAGAAGGGAGCCTCCCCTTGGTGAGAGGAGAGATTTATCTCATCACATTGAGGTTGATATAACCATTTTGTCTTCAGTGAGTTGATGATAAAATATTCACCCAACAGTTTTTGGTGACTCCGCTGGGGACCGAACACGTAACCAAGAGCCTCACGCTTTTGGTTGAAGTATACCTGCCTCATCTTTTGTAATATATTTTTGTTATATATGTTTTATTGTTTTTTAAGAGTATGGATGTCCCAGGTCCATGGGGAAATGCTTTTGGGCCGTTGAATTTCACTCAGCTTCTACATGAACTACCCCAGGGTTTGCATAAGAATTTTTCCAAGTTCCACAGGGATGGTAAATAACATCTGGATGAGCACATTGCAACATTCTACACTGCATGCGGTGTTCTTAGAGTTGAGTATGAAGATGTTTCTATGAGACTGTTTGTAGAAACACTCCAAGGTGTTGTAGCTGATTGTTCTATCACCTTGCACCAGGAATTATCATTAGATGGAATACACTTCGAACCCAGTTTGAAGCCAGATTCAAGCCGACAAAAGATGCTTACACCTTATTGGCCCAACTTACTCAAATGAAAAAGGAACTGCATGAGCCCATGCATGAGTTTGTGGCAAAGTTCAATAAGCTAAAGAATAGGATCCCAATTGTTGCTCAACCCACAGCTGAGAACCTAAAATGCTTCTTCATCAATTCACAATTGCTAGAAGTAAGCTTTCTTTTATGAAGAGCAGCGCCAGCTGATCTTGCAATTGCTCAAAGTTTGGCAATTGAAGTGGAGGACGATTTTATCTTGGTGGGAAAGTTGAAGAAGGATTATATTAGGCCTAGTGGGTAGCCCCCTTTGGCTTTATCTTCTACCGGCACCATGGATCCTATGGTGCAAAAGTTAACTAATGAGATGGTAGCTCTAAAAAAATAGATTTCTCAGAGTTTGTCCATTCCCCTCTACAAGGACATACCAAGGGGAACTTCTCCTAATGCTCCAAAATACCAAGATAATGCTTCAAGGAATCAGAATCAAAATAGACTTCCTTCATCACAAGGAAGAATTGCTTTAGAGGCACCACCTGTGAATGCAACAATCTTCTATTATGAATCGGAGCAAGACGATCTTCTTCAATCAGAATATGATCAAGGAGAAAATATTGCTAAACTTTTCATGGAAGGTGAAGAGCAATCAGCTGGCGACTCTACCATCGGGTTCTTGAACTTCGAGAATGAAGTGGAACATGAAGAAGATGTTTTTGGTGAATCTTATGTTGTTCTCACATGATCACAAAATTAGTCTAATCATCAACATGTGGCTGATAAAGGAAAGTCAAGGGAAGATCCTCGTCCTACAGTTACCATTGTGAAGAGGGACACTCTTTTATCTGTTCAACCAAGAGATGTGGCTGGTGACAAACAAATAAGCACAAAAGATCCTCTTACTTCATCCTCTGTTCCTAAGACCAGTACCCCCAATGAAAAACCTCAAAATGAGAGTATTTTGTCTTTTGTAGCTAGTCCATATCAACTTGTTGGTATCATAGATCATGCTAAGGAGACAAAGATTCAAATATTAGAGGCAAAAATAGATGTCAAGGGTATTATACAAAAACTTCATCCTGAAACGGAGGCCAAGTACATAGTGATGAAATCTGAGGATCCAAAGGCTCAGATTCTCTTTGAGTTTTCCAATATGGGTAATTGTTTCTTGACCACTAATGTAGATCCTGAGTCATTGGATAATGCTTCAAATGAAGGTCTAGAAACAGATGAATCATCCTTTTGAAGAGAAGAGAATTTGCAGCAGAAAGGAAATGAGATCTCCAAAGGATTGGTTCCTCTGAAGAAACTTTTTGGTAAGCACGGTCGCTTCATCAAACGACAACAACAATTAGGACCAAATTCATCAGCAGAAGTTGGGTAATTCAATCTGGGTATAGAAGAAGATCCCAGAATGGCAAACACTAGGAAATGTTACTCTTTCAATAGTAAAAAAAAGAGAAGAAGAGGAACACCTTTTGTTGTCTCACAGCGGGCAACATCTGAAGCTTTTCTCACAATAAAGCGATAGATAAGTTCATGTATATTTGTACATTTTTGAGTCTTTTTCTTTTGTCTTTTCATGTCTTTTGTTGTGTCGCCTGACTCTATAGCCCAATGGATGGATGAAGGCACTTAGAGACTGGAGTTCTCCCTTTGGTCGTTTCAAAGAACGATTGAATGAAGCTCCCTAGTTAGAGCCAGTTGTTATCCTCAAAATTAGTTGTGCTCATTTTGTAGGATGACCCCTATGAAACTTGTCCATTTTATAGGCTACAACTCTAAGCACACAAAATTAGGTGAGTCCATTTGCCCTTGTGCATGGTTCCCTAGCTCCGAAAATCTATTCGAGTCCCCCCTCGTTTCGGTGTATCAAAGTTTGCATAATAAAATTAAATTGCAAATGAGTCAAACAATTGAGTTTGATGTTTTTGGGAGTTAGAGTATTCTAAGTTACATGTAGGGGCGGTATTTTTCCCCGCCACTACATGTTGGTCTTTTTTGTTACATGCACTAGCGGCAAATTTTGCTGCCGATGCATCTTAAAGCCTTTGTAACATGCAAGGGTGGCAAAATTTGTCGCCCATGCATGTTGTCCCCCTCTGTATGTTCAAGCAGTGAATTTCACCACCCGAGCATCTTTAGGTGTTTTATTTTTCATTTTATCTTTGTTTCTCTGCCTCCATGATCCCTTTGATCATACAACAAACCCTTGAACCCCCGTTGCGCGCATGTTGGACTAAATTTTCTTAGATTCAAGCTAGGGTTTATGATTTTTATTGTGTGTTATTGTAAATCTTTTGTTTGTTTTCCTTTATCAGATGTTTCGAACCCTAGTTTCCTTTTTTTTCTCCGCTCAAGATTTTCATGTCTCGTTATTTTTCTTTTGCTTGTTTTGCTTGCTTACTATTTGACATGTCATTTTTAGTTTAACTTTGTGCTAGCGGAGGGTTTCAATGCCATTATATCTAGGATTTTAGTTTATTTTTTCCCTTAGTAGCAGTCGGTGCATTTTACCGATTTTCTATCCAAGGTTGTAAAATCTTGTTCGTCCTCACATGTAGATGCGGTATTTTTCATCGTCGATACATGTTCAATGATTTTCCACCCATCTGCAGTGGCGGCAAAATGTGTCGCCCATGCTAGAAACTTCGAATCTTCCCTAGATGTAGGGGTGACAATAATCGCCGCCCATACATAATACACAAGTTTTGATATACCCTGTACAATATGCACTAGCGGTGAAATTTTTTGCTTACACATGATCTACACCAAATTTCCAAAGTATAAGATGCATAAGCTTTGATTTTTCCTTGTACACCAAAAGCAATATCCTCATATGCAGAGGCATTGATTTTCGCCGAATGTCATGTTTTCAATGCAATGGACACCTTGAAGATGCTCCTATAGCCAATGTTGCTACTTCTTATCCAACACCAAGTGGAAATAAAGGATTAGATGAAGGGAAATTGTCAATGGTGCAACACCAACAAAATAAAGTTCATTTACAGTTGTAGATGTCATCTGTTTCACTTTTGTGTGTATCAATGCTGGTTGTTTTTGCTGTATTATTAATTTTCATTGGACCCTTGCTTGAGCTTGACCAGTTTCCACACCCCTCTTTAGCGCATCATCATTCATTAACAGTGCAGAAGAAGCGAGCAGATTACTTTCAAACAAGCTTAAGTAATAGAAGCAATGTGCCAGCTAGTGGAGGACTTAACCAACAAAGAACTGGAATAATAGATGTCATGGTTGTAGCTCAGATTTTGAATGCCACTTTGGTGGTTCGAGAATTGGATCATCATTCATTCTGGAAAGATACAAGCAACTTTGCTGACATTTTTGATGTTGGTTGGTTTATTTCTTCACTTCTGAGTGATGTTACTATTGTCAAGGAGGTTCTAGAAAGGGTTATATAGGAAATTGAGAGACCATATACAGTGCGCATGCCCAGAAATCTTCGCAACATTTATACTGAAACTGAGTGTTGCCAATGCTGCTAATCAAGTTGTGAAGTTGACAAAGTTTGACTACAAGCTTGCAAATAACCTGGATGCTAATTTGCAAAAGCTTCGCTGCAGAGTGAATTATCATGCATTGCAATTCACAAAGCCCGTTCTAGAAATGGGTCTTGGTGGCCCGGACGGATTTTGGCTACCAGTGAGCTCTCTCTTTCACATCTGATGTCTCCTTGATTTGGAACACCTATCAAGCTTCTTGGCAGAGAAGATGCTAGCGTGGATTGGTACAATTTGGAGAAGTCCAAGCGAGTAAAAGCATTTCATTGTGGAGAGTTCAATGACTGCATCATAAAGGTAGAATCTTGTGCTGGTGATCCTACAAAGAAGAGAGTAAAATATGCTCATCGTGAAGATGCTATTCTTCATGCTCTTAAGCTTGAGAAACAACAAGTTTTTACCAATTATCCATGAATGACAATTTTTGTTGCCTATGCCAAGACAGGTTTTTCCCAAATGTAGGGGCAGCAAATTTTGTCACCCATACATAAATGCTTTACTAAAATGCATATTCCATGCAACTAGCTTCAATGATAATCTCAAGCTTGAAGAGATAGTAAAAAATGTAAAACTCATTGTCAAAAAGATAGGTTACAAAGTGAAGTTGTAAGGCACAGAGGAAATGGAAGAGTATATACAAGGTGTATATGCAGCAAACCATGTGGGGTGTTGGGGACTTTGGGAAATCAGTAAAGAAAGTGCGTTGCTGCCTAAAAGGTCTTTGCCCCAGGATTTTGGGTTCTATATTTTTGGGCAAAAGAACCCATGTTCTTATGTATAAAAGAGAACATACCATCTTGCTTTTCCCTTTTCTTTTGGGTATATGTTACAGCCAAAATTGTTATCGAAGCGACAAAAGTTGGGGTCGTTTGTGCAGGTTCTTCTTATCTGTAGCCACCTTCTGAATCAAGAGGATGAGCATGTCACAAGCGGCATCAATGGGCTAGCATGATGCACCCTAAGGTTCTATCACCCTTGTTGTGAAGAAATTTCTCCGGCTAGATGTTCTTGTAGACAAATTCCCTCATTTTAATTTTGTTGGTCAACTCCTAGGACTCAGAGGAAATGAATTGAAACAAATTGAAGGCCACTAAGTCTCTTAACTTTTGCCAAGGGTAGAGAATAGTCAATACAGGGGCAATGATCTCTAAAGATACAATTTACAGAGTGGTCTGAGAAATATTCCATAACCAGGACTCGTGTCATTTCCAAGAACACTTCTGGACCTGATTACCTTGAGATGCAATCAGTGCTAAAGTTATATGAAGATTTCATGAAGAAGGATGGTGGTGAAAAGTGATCATGCCTTAGAATATTTTTCGTAGTTTTTTTGCTTTATGTTTTTAGTTTCAGACATGCTTACATTTACTTTTTCAATATGCAATTACATGTAAAAACAAGGAAAGTCCCAAATCAATAAGGACTCTTCTTGTTGAATAAGTCAAAGTAGTTAGACTTTTTCCTAGATTATCTCTTGGCTCTCACCTATAAATATGAGAGAGCTCTTTTGTAATTAACTACCTTTAATCGTATGCAACGAAGTGCTGCCCAAATTGAGACTCAACTTTGAAACTTTGTGTTCAAATTGCATGATCAATTCCAATCAATAAAGAAGGTGAATTTTGATATCAAACTTTGTGTTGAATCAAATTTGTATGAGTGAGGATGTGCATATTGCATTTTTTTCTGAATCTCTTGTTGATTGATTGGATAAAGTAGTGTTTGGTTATCATGATTGGAGGACATTCAAGATAAGTTATATAAACTTTATGCTATATTATTTACTTGAATCTATGTGTGTTGAAAGCGTTTCTCAGTGGAGGATTATAAAGACTTTGAGCTTGTAGTTGTTCACTTTGTATATGAATCGTGTTGAGAAATTGTAGGCTTTGTGCTATAATTTACAATTACATTCACGTGGATCAATGTTATTATTAGTTGACAGACTTTGTGCTCCAATTGGTGATATGATTACTTTTAAAAGCTTTCTGGGGATAATTTGAAGACTTTGTGCTTGAGATTATTCACTTGGTTTGTGAATCTTTTTGTGAAGTGAGTTAAAAGACTTTGTGCTTCAACTTATGTCATTGGTTACTATAAAACTCTCATTGAAGGCAGCGAAAAGACTTTGTGCTTTTGCGTGTCTTCTGGTCTCTTATCACATATTTATTCTGGTACTCTTTGATTATTCCAATGTTTAATCAAGAATATTGGTGATTACTGTTTAGGTTAATAGTAGAAGTGTAGAAGCATTGTTGAATATTACCGTGAAACATTGTAAACATCTTTTCTAAAAGAAGAGAAAAGGATGAATGTAACACACCCTCTACATGGTCAAAGCTAGTGTAAATACTTTTAGCTTAAAGTAGTTTAATTTTGTTTCAATAAGCAATAAGAAGGGAGCCTCCCCTTGCTGAGAGGAGAGATTTATCTTGTCACACTAAGGTTGATATAACCATTTTGTCTTCAATGAGTTGACGACAAAATATTCGCCCAACACACTTACATCACATTCCACCTGAAATACCTTGTTGAAATAGGGTAATGCTAGCATTGGCTATTATGTCACCTTATTCTTTAGCAACTCAAAACTCCTATTAGCTCTTAATGTCCACTTAAAGTCCTTATCTCCCCCCATTTTCTTAGTTAGTGGTGCACAAATACCACTAAAAAGGTTATGAACTTTCTATAGAAAATTGCCAAACATTGAAAGAGTCTTACCTCCCCATTATTTGTTGGCATAGGCCACTCAAGAATTGTTCTGAAAGATCCTTTAGTTCAGATTACAAATCCCAAGTATACCAATTCCCTCTTCAAGAAACTACACTTCTTCACATTGATCAACAACTTATCTTCCCCCAACCTCTGCAATACTAGTCTAATATGCCTTAGGTAACAAACTTATCCAAAGAGCATAACCAACCATTCATAAAATCCTTCATTTGTCTTGAATTTAGTTTTCCACTCATCCCCTTCTCTAATTCTGATAATGATAATACCCATTTTTCAAATCAATTTTAGTGAAATACTTTGCTCCACTCAAGCAGTCCATTATGTCATCCATCCTTTGCAATGGGAATCTATACTTTATAGCGATCTTAATTATTGCTCTGAAATCTGTACACATCCTCCACTCACCATCCTTCTTGGGTGATAGTATTGCAAGTACCACACATGGGCTTAAACCCTCTAATCAACCCTTTCCTCAACAACTCTTGCACTTGTTAGTTCAACTCCTCATTTTTACTGGTTTCATCCTATTACCCACCTTATTTGGAAAACTTGCCCTTGGAATTAGATCCATATGGTGATGGATACTCCTAACTAATGGTATTCCATTAGGCATGTTGTTTGATATGATATCCTTGCATTCTTTCAACGATTCTAAAACTTCCTCCTACAGTATCTCTTCTACATCTACAATGGTGCTTGTTGTGCCTGTGGTGTCACATACCTTAGGAATTAATGCAAAACACATATTTTCATGCCTCAAGCCATCTAAGAACTTCCTTCCATCCACAAAACAAATTCTGGCACAACTACAAATGTGTCCTTTTTTTTAGCAAAATTAATCGATGTCTCTTACATTTGATTGTTAGATTGTAAGTATTCACTCTTCCATCATGTACAACACTCCTATCAAATTTCCATGGTCTCCCCAATAGTAAATTACACACATGTATTAACATTATATCACATAAAACTTCATCATGGCATCTACCTATCATGAATTTGACCCAACATTGTTCCTTAACTATCACTCTATATTCTTTTTACAACCAAGCAATCCTATTATGTTTAGGTTGCTCTAGTATTTCCAAATTTAGCTTATCAACCATCTCTTCAGATGCCAAATTATATGTACTACCACTATCTATAACAACTTTACAACCCTTACCTCCTTATTTACATATTGTTCTAAACAAACTTTTCCTCTATGTTGGTTCTTCCTCATAGTCATGTTTTAACATAGCTCTCCTTGTAGAAAGTGACTCAACTCTCTCCAGTTCATCCTTGGAGCTGTATGATCTCTTGGTCTCCTATTAGCATGTGCAACTCTCACTCTCCCCTCTGGCCTCCTATTAGGGCTTCCTTGACCTTGATGGCACTCAAATGCTTGGTTTCCTTTCCCAGACCTGAAACATGTTTCCTTAAAGGGTCTCACATCACCTTTGCCATATCTCCCCTAACTCTCTAATATCCATCATGTTTGTCATTTTAGTAAGAATTTAAATGTTGTCTCTATCCTTATGATATGGATTACTACCTTCCCTTCTCTTGTGGTGGGAATTACCGCCTCCTCCTTCCATGTGGTATGGGCTATTACTCTTAAGATTCTCTGCGTATGGCCTCCTATCGCTACAGTGAGACCTATCTTCATGAAACCTTCCTTCTCTACCTCTTTGTTGGTTCTTCCTATCTCCAAATCTTCTGATCAAATTATTTTCTATGGTTAAGGCCATCTAACATGCTTTCTCTATTATTTGGATATTTAACATACTCAACTCTTCCTATATTGATTCTCTCAAACTATTCATGTATCTAGCCACTTTATCCACTCCTTCACCATGATGTCATGCATGGATTGTTAGTCTATAGTACTCTTCATTGTAATCCTACACAAACATATCTTTTTACTTTAGATTATGCAGCTCCTTTAGTAACTCTAATTGATAATTTGTAAGAATAAACTTAGATTTAAATTTATTCACCTTCTTGTCCCAATTCCTAATACTAGGTTTACCTTTCCTATTTATTTCTAGCTAGACATCCTTCAACCAAATGGCTACATGACCCTTCAACTTAGTCTTAGAAAATTTTACCCTAATTTGGTCATCAATATCTTCATAATCAAAATGTTCTTCTAAATCAGCTATCCAATCTATCAATTATGCAGTATTTAGACTACTAGAAAAATTTGGAATATCTACTCTAGTTTTCTTACCAATACTTGACATAGATTTAAACATCCTTTCTTCCTTGTCTTCCACTTTGCTTTCACTTTGCTCAATAGGGTTCACTTATTGTTCTTCATCACTTTCATCATCTCTAGGGTTAGGGTTTCTTTTTTGGTCATCTTCAAAAACATCCACTTAGATCATCATAGCCTTCATCATCTCAAGCATCTCTTCCATCCTTTTAGTGAAATTAACAATACCATGTCCTCTCCATGGCAACATCTTGGATCTAGTGTAAACTACCTCAAGTCAGTGATCTACCCATAATCATTCCTCTAAACTACCTCACAGTTAGTTCTCTACTTACAAGCTTCTTGTGGACTATCTTAGTTTGATTATTTATTTACAACCAATTCAAGTCACAAGAATCTTCTACCCAACACTCTCCTACTGGAAGATTCACAATGCATGTCCTCTTTTTAATTTACCAAACTCATCGTGATTCATGAATCTTGCACTGGGTCATTCAACACTCTACTTACAAATTTGTTCTCCCTTTTTTTACCAAACTCAATCTAAAAGCTTTTTCTAATCAACTCTAATACCAACTGATGCAATCATGGTTATAGGTTCTAATGAAGGATTATCTAACCATGCAACTAGATGAATAAACACACCAAAAAACTCAATGGAATATAAAACAACAAGTTCTCTATTCATTCATAGTCACAATAGAATTATAGTCTATTGCAATGGGCTTCCAACATATAGGCCTAAGCCATTTGTTTACAAATAGGTAAATTATATAATTCGAAAGATATTGCAATACAATGCCATGCCAAGCTATCCTCTACTCTCTACTACTTTCTAATGATCTTCAAGTACATGTTTGTGTAGATTGGAGGAAAATTAGGGGAAACGTAAGAATAATCAACAACAACCACAAAAATGTCTAAATTCAAGCCATAAAGACCCTAATCTAACAATGAAGCACAAAATGACAATAGAAATCAAATGATACCAGCCATAATATCACCATTCCTATGTCAAAGTTGATTCTCCTCCATTGCTCTTCTTAATTTCACTTTTGGTGTAGTCACGGTAGGAGGGTTCACAGAATGAACTGTTCGGACCGTGCAGTAAGAGTAAACACAACGAAAACAACTCAAAGAAATGGAACAAATATAGATTCAGTTATTCAGTCTATCAAAGAATTCAAAATCCAGGCTTACAATTAGGGCTCAAAGGCCTGATTACATACATGCGCAAGATAAGGCTTTGAAGCTCCTTCACACAAATCAAAACTATGAAATATGAATCAATTGCTAACTTCTTCACTGCTTTCCTAAGGATCTATTACATCTATATATATCATTTTCAGACCAATAGATTCCTCCGCATCGGCCAAGGAAGGTCACAAACTCCAATGAAGATTTGTAACGTGTTCACAGATAGGTCAGACCTAAATGCATAGAACACTTCCTCAAATGGATGGAACAACATGCTGACCCTTAGGGAAGGTTGGCCATAAGCCACAGGACATTGAATGATGTGTCATTGAGATCCACAAGCCTTCTCCTTTAGCTGATTATCAGGAACTGTTAGAATGCTATGCTATGAGAAAATAGTTGATCTTCTAAGAGGGATATCTTTTCGGTGACTGATCCAAATGCTCTGAATTCTTGATATGATGTAGATGAATGAATGTAGATGCTAAGTCCAGATCCACAAGATGTGAATTGCCAAAATTGGACCACAAGCTAAAAACTGCTACTGACTGAACTACCTAAACTAAACTAGAAAATGAAAGAACTGAAATGCAAACAAACTGAAGTGCAAATGTTTTTGGTTGATGCAAGATTACTCTTAAACCAGGGATGCTCCTACATCAGACATCCAGGGTTATTAAAAAAGTGAGTCCCTCACTTTACTAGGGCTAGGGGAGAACCAAGATGGTCCACCTCAGCTTGGGAAATCCATGATGAATCTTCTTCCGGTCTGCCTTTCCACTTCACAAGATATTCTTTGTATTGTCTTCCTCTAGTGCTACGTCCAACTTTGCTAACTAGAATGTCTACAATCTGTTCCGGTGCTTGTTGTGGTAATTGCTTCTTCAAGTCCTCTTCCATGTTGTCACTAAACTCTGCTTCGTGATACTAATAAAGATCTGCAATGTTGAAAATAGGTGATATACCTAATGTCTTCGATAACTCTACTTCATATGCATTTCCTAAATCAAATTTCCTGAGTATCCTACAAGGTCCAAACTTCTTCATCTTCAACTTGTTATAAGTCCCAACTAGAAATCTTTCTTTTCTCAAGTACACCATCACTTCACCTCCAACTTCAAATTCCTTATGTCTTCTCTTCTCATCAGCCCTCTCTTTGTACTTACTGTTCATATTCTCCAAATGCTTCTTCACCTGGTTATGCACTGTCTTCTTATGATCTACAAATTCTTCTACTTCTGCACTCCTCTTTTCTTCTATGTTGATATCTCTCAATTCTGTAACTCCTCTAGGATTCACTCTGGTAACAATCTCAAAAGGTGTTCTTCTTGGTACTCCTGTTTACTGAATTATTGTATGCAAACTCTGCTTGTGAAAGAATCAAATCCCAACTTCCGGCTTTGTCTCCAATCAAACATCTCAACAAGTTTCCCAAACTCCTATTCACTACCTCTGTCTGTCCATCTGTCTGTGGATGAAAAGTTGAACTAAACTTCAAATTTGTCTTCATCTTCTTCCAAAGTGTCTTCCAAAAGTATCCAACAAACTTTGTATCTCTGTCTGAAACTATACTCTTAGGTAATCCATGCAATCTCACAATCTCCTTGAAAAATAGGTCATCTACATGCACTGCATCAGTTGTCTTCTTACAAGGTATGAAATGAGCCATCTTTGAAAATCTGTCAACCACTACAAATATTGAATCATGTCCTCTTTGTGTCTTAGGCAATCCCATTACAAAATCCATGCTTATGTCTTCCCAAGGTCTCCTCGGTACTGTCAAAGGTTTATACAATCCAGTGTTTTGACTACTCCCTTTTGCAACTTGACAAACTCTACAACTCTACACAAATCTCCAAACATCCTTATGTATCTGAGGCCAAAAGAAATTTTCACTTACCAAAGCCATTGTCTTGTCAATGCCAAAATGTCCTGCCAATCCACCACTATGCTTTTCCTTGATCAAATTATCCCTCATTGAACTCCTAGGTATGCACAACTGACTTCCTTTGAATAACATATCTTCTTGAATGAAATAGTCTAGCCACTTAATCCTATCTGTCACAACAGGTTCCTTACATGCTTTCCAAGGTTCTACAAAATCAGTGTCTCCCTCATACATGTTTTTCAATTCATCAAAACCCAACACTTCAACTCTCATCTCTGTCAACAAGTTTCTTCTTCTACTCAAGGCATCAGCAACTTTGTTTGACTTTCCACTCCTATGCTTCAACACAAAAGTATAACTCTGCATGAACTCCACCCATCTCATATGTCTCTGATTCAACTTACCTTGACTATTCCAATATTGCAAAGCTTGATGATCTGTATACAACACAAACTCCTTAGGCAACAAGTAATGTCTCCACTTCTTCAAGGCTTGAATTATGGCATAGAACTCTTGATCATAAACTAAATATCTTTTCCTTGCATAATTCAACTTCTCACTAAAATAAGCTACAGGTCTACCTTCTTGACTTAATACTACTCCAATTGCATTTCCACTAGTATCACAATCAACTTGAAATACCTTATTGAAATCTGGTAATGCCAAAACAGGTTGCTCTATCACTTTCTGCTTCAACAACTCAAAACTTTTATTCGCTCTTGATGTCCACTTGAAATCTTTTGTCACCTCTCATTGTCTCTGTCATAGGGTTACAAACTGAACTAAAATTTCTGATGAACTTCCGGTAGAAACTAGCCAATCCATGAAATGATCTAACCTCTCCAATGCTCTCTGGTGTAGGCCATTCAATGATTGCACTCACTTTCTTAGGGTCCATCTTCAATCCTTCCGCAGAAATCACAAATCCCAAATATACCAATTCTTCCTTCATGAAACTACACTTCTTGATATTTATCAGCAATTTCTCTTCTCTTAACCTCTGCAAAACTTGTCTAATATGCCACAAATGTTCTTTTGTTTTACTCAAAATCAGAATATCATCTAAGTACACAATCACAAACTTACCCAAGAATTTCTTTAAAACTCCATTCATCAACCTCATGAAAGTACTCGGTACATTTGTCAATCCAAAAGGCATCACTAACCACTCATACAATCCTTCATTTGTCTTAAAAGCAGTCTTCCATTCATCACCTTCTTTGATTCTGATATGATGGTATCCACTCTTTAAGGCTATCTTTTTGAAATATCTTGCTCCACTCAAACAATCCATTATATCATCCATCCTAGGTAAAGGAAATCTATACTTAATTGTGATCTCGTTTATTGCTTTGGAATCAGTACACATTTTCTATTCTCCATCCTTCTTCAGTGCTAGCATTATAGGTACAGCACGAGGACTCAAACTTTCTCTGATCAAACCTTTCCTCAACAACTCTTGTATCTCTTTATTCAATTCTTCAGTCTCTGCCGGTGTCATTCTATGTGCTACTTTGTTAGGCAAACTTGCTCCCGGTATAAGATCCATGTGATGACTGATACTCCTTATAGGTGGTAATCCTTCAAGTACATTATCTGATATGATGTCTTCATACTCTGTCAGCAACTCTCTTATCTCCTCTGGTTCAGTTTCTTTCTTCACTACTTTAGGCTTCTTAGGAATCAAGGCATAGCACATACTTTCCTGTTTCAAACCATCCAAAAAATTCCTTCCATCTAGCAAACAGATTCTAGCATTTCCACATACTACATCTTTAGGATCATCTTCCAAAGAAATCAAAGTAATTCTTTTCCCATTTGTTGTGATAGTATATGTATTCTTTCTTCCATCATGTATAGCTTTTCTATCATATTGCCAAGGTCTACCCAACAAGATATGACAAACATCCATAGGCATAATATTACACAAGACTTCATCATGATAAGATCCGATATGAAATTTCACCAAACATTGTTCACTCACCAATACCTTATGATCATCCTGAATCCATGCTATCTGATAGGGCTTAGGGTGTTTCAATCTTCCCAACTTCAGCTTAGTCACCATCTCCTCTGAAACTAGGTTATCTGAACTACCACTACCAATTACAACTTTACAACACTTACCTCCAAATTTGCATCTGGTTCTGAATAGACTTTTCCTCTGTGATGGTTCCTCATTTGTCTCTACTTGAAATAGTGCTCTCCTCATCACCAATGATTCTCCTTTCTTCGGTTTACCAACAGAACTGGGTGATTCAACAGGTTCTTCTTCAACATAGGTTTCTTTTCCACTATTCTCTATCTTCTTGCTTGTACTACCCTGATTACATTCAAATGATGTATGTCCTTCACCTCCACACTTGAAATAAGTACCTCTAAATGTCCTCTTATCAAATCCTCTTCCTTCTCTTCTATATCCATCATTCCGGTATGCACTGGGTTTTCCTCTCTGGTAAAAATTTTTGTCATCTGTTCGGTAAGCATTGTTATCTTTGTCATCCTTCCTGACTGGGCTGTCAAACTTGTTCTGCTCCACAAATGATCTATCATATCTGAAAAATATTTTACCTCTCTGAAATTTACCTCCTCCACCTCTCTGTCTCTGATCATGTCTTTTATTCAGCTTCTCTTCAACTTTCAGGGTTAACTGATATGCTTCTTCCAAAGATAACATCCTTACCAAACTTAGTTCTTCTTGAATGTTCAATCTCAGTCCATTGATGTATCTTGCCACTTTCTTCTTGCTTTCTTCACTATGTCTTGTCATTATGATCATCTTATGAAATTCTTCAGTGTACTCCTTCACAGATTTCTCCTTTTGTCTCAGGTTCTGCAATCTTTTCAACAATTCCAACTCATGGTCAGCAGGTATGAACTGATTCTTCAACTTTATCACCATCCGGTCCCACTTTGTAATCTTTTCTTTTCCTCTTTTGTTTCTTTCCAACTAAACTTCTTTCCACCATATAGCAACATGTCCTTTCAACTTTGTCTGTGTAAATTTCACCTTCTCCAGAGCTTCAATTTCTTCATATTCAAAGTATTCTTCCATATCATGTATCCAGTCAATCAATTCTTCAAGATTCAAATTACCAGTATAGTTTGGCACATCAACTCTAGGTCTCTTTCCAATATTTGAAATAGTTTGCAACATCTTTATCTGATCTGATTCTTCTTCTTCTTTACCTTCTAGGGTTTTGTCAGTTTGTTCAACAGATTGAAATTCTTCTTCATCATCACTTTCAACATTAGGTCTAGGTGTCAATCCTCTTCACCTATCTTCTTCAACAGCATCCAAATGAATTCTCATTGTTCTCATCAATTCCATCATCTCATCCATTCTATTAGCCATTGTACCAACAGGTGGAACTCTTCGCGGTGACATCTTCCTAGGATCAAGTGCAAACTGCCTCAAATTCAGTGATCGGGCTACAAGCGACAACTGCCTCTCAATCGGTGATCAGTTGCACACAAGTAACCTGCCTTAGATCGGTGATCTGCTCACAACAAGATCTTACGAAATCCCCTTCGCCAATTTGCTCCAAACAATCAAACTTTCGCTCTGATACCACTTGGTGCAGTTACGGTAGGAGGGTTCACAGAATGAACTGTCCGGACCGTGCAGCAAGAGTAAACACAACGGAAACAACTCAAAGAAATGGAACAAATGCAGATTCAGTCATTCAATATATCAAAGAATTCAAAATGGGGGCTCACATGCCTGATTACATACATGCGCAAGATAAGGCTTTAAAGCTCCTTCGCACAAATCAAAACTATGAACTATGAATCAATTGCTAACTTCTTCACTGCTTTCCTAAAGATCTATTACATCTATATATATCATTTCTGAACCAATAGATTCCTCCGTGTCGGCCAAGGAAGGTCACAAACTCTAATGAAGATCTGTAACGTGTTCACATATAGGTTGGACCTAAATGCATATAACACTTCCTCAAATGAATGGAACAATGTGCAGACCCTTAGGGAAGGTCAGCCATGAACCACAAGACATTGAATGATGTGTCATTGAGATCCACAAGTCAAGGAATGATCCACAAGCCTTCTCCTTTAACTGATTATCAGGAACTGTTAGAATGCTCTGCTTTGAGAAAACAGTTGATCTTCTGAGAGTGATATCTTTCCGGTGACTGATCCAAATGCTCTAAATTCTTGATATGATGTAGATGAATGAATGTAGATACTAAGTCCAGATCCGCAAGATGTGAATTGCCAAAACTGGACCACAAGATGAAAACTACTACTGACTGAATTGCCTGAACTGAACTGGAAAATGAAAGAACTGAAATGCAAATGTTTTTGGTTGATGCAAGATTACTCTTGAACCAGGGATGCTCCTGCATCAGCTTTGTTTACTCTCAGATTTTGTAGCATGCAATATATATGATAAGCTCAATATGATAGCAAAATCTTGAAGATTGTGGTTAAACTTGAAATGAATATGAAGGCTTGCTTTTATAGAGGATGAGGGATAAGGATTGATGGCTAGGATTGAAAGGTGAGTGGTGTGAGGTGGATGGCTAAGATTAAAAGATAATCTTAGTGCTTATGAGCACATTAAATGGGTATGATAGGTGACCAAAATTAGGAGGAAAGTGGGAATAAGTGGGATTTTTTATTTAATTTGGAGAGAAAGTGCTTATGATGCATAATGAATGAGGTTAAAAATAGAGATGCGAGTGGGAATAAATAATTTAAATAATAAAATTATTTAAATTATGAAAGACATGTGGCATTTTTATAAATTTTTAATTTATTTAAATTGGATGATGGAGGCAATGGAGAAAAATGACTAATTAAATAATTTAAAATAATTATTTAATTATAGAAGAAAAGAGGGAAAATGGAGATGAATAATTGAATAAATAATGATTTATTTAATTATAGATTAGAAAGGGATAATTAGTAAAACAATTAAATAAAATTTATTTAATTATCAAAGAGGAATAAAGAAAAAGTGAATTAATTAAATAATTCAAAATTATTTAATTAATAGAAGAATATGTATAATTAAATAATTAAAAATTATTTAATTATGTGAGAGAGACATAAATTAGTGAGAAAATGTTACTCGCAGACTCGGGACAATTTTGAGTGTCTACATTTTGCCACTCTTTGATATAATGTGAATCTGAACTTTGTGTCAAAGAATAATCAAAAAAATTCGGCTTTGGACTTGCCCCAACGTGCCCTGGATAAAATGAGATAGCATGATGCCCCTTTGGGAAATTTGATAAATTTTCTTAAAATTCCAAAAAAATTGGTAAATTTATCGATAAGTCAATTTGATAGACGCAAATGCATCGGCGATGAAAAACCAGGATGACTGTAGGAACAGACGGAAGAAATGTTAATGTGCAAGAGATAGACAATCCATGTTTATCATCTCAAGATATATCACATTTGTTGATATTGTATTAACATTAAGAGTAGGATGATGGTAGGCTTTGGTGGGCTTCAAAGAACGGTATCCAATACCAATTGTGTAATTAATTCCAGCAACTTGTAAAGGTATTCTAATTCCTTGTTGCTTTATACCACAACCATTACCTACATAGTCGCAATTTTTATAAAGGATTTTAAATCCTCGACCGTAGAGGGAGGTCATCTCTTTAGAAGATGGTGTGGCCTTGAAGGTCTCATAATATGTAGTATAAGTAGGAGTGTTGTCTTCTTTATTAACTAAAGAAGCTTGAGATTCTTTAGGTATTGCCACAAGTTTAGATGATATCAATGCAACTTTTGATGTTTCAGTGTTATTAAGTTTATACTCCCCTATACAGGTAGAAGTAAAGTCCAATGAATCCCAGTCATCACCAAAAAGTGCATTCGATGTTGAATCTTGCATAGCATTATCTACGGCAAGAGGTATTGATGAATAAACTTTTAAATTGTTTAGAATCTTATGATTGACAAGTTGTTTTTATGTTTCAATGTGTAAACAACTTTCCGGATCTGAATCAACTTCAATGGTGTGAAGTTTATTTTTGTAAATAAACTTTAGTGATCGATGAAGGGTAGATGGAACTACCCCCATAGCATGAATCCATGGTCTACCGAGAATCATATTATATGAAAGTGCACCAGACATGACATGGAATAGGGTAGATAATGTCACGGGTCTAACCTTTACGGGTAAAGTTATGGTACCCAGGGATTCTCTACCAACATTGTCTTTGAAGAAATATCCTGTTGAAACAGGTAAGTATTTCTCCCTTATTTTACCACATTCGATGTAGCACCTATTCTAGTTGCGCTCAAGGGTAGCCTCCTCCTAGACATATATATTGTTAATATTGTGTTGTGTTCCCCCGTGTTATGTTATATGTTGTTTAGGTCTCTTTGGATGACTCTTGATACTCTTGTAAGGTCAAGGATACAAGGAGACCACCTCTGTTGTGACCATTTTTCTATGTGTCTATATTCTTCTATGTCCTCTTCTCTATTTTATTTTTGTGTGTTGTGCCTTGGGGGCATAACGTCATGGAGGATGTCTTGGGGGCATCTTCCCATGTTGTAAACCCAAGTCACTCTTGTCTCCTCACTCATTTTTATTGTTTACATTCCTCAGTGACTCTACTAGTTAGCAGATGATGAAAACAAACAAATACTGATAAGGACCATGTGTCCCTTCAGCAAGAAAGCAAAAATGGACCTAGTCCATATATGAAGATGGGGTTGATATACATCTGACGCTTAACTAGTAGAATCACTTCGTGTTGTGATTCGTATTGTGAAAATTTTGTTGTGACAAACCTTTGCGATACTCTCACTCTGCTTCAATGCACTTTGGATTGTTTTGTATCTCACCTTGTTGCCACACTTGGTCCTGAGATACTTATAGTATGGCCCAATGGCTATACTTGGTTCTGAACCCACAAGTGTAGCCTTGGTCTTTGATGCACAATTTAATACATGATTTATATATAGCTTTCATGAATTGATTTGGTTATTATCTTATAGTAAGATTTTCTAACCAAAGATTATATATTATTCATTATCTTATTAGCAAAGCATATTGATGTGTTTGTGGGAACATTCAGTGATCATGGCACATGTCACTTTGGGGCATGGGCTTTGTGAAAGCTCTTGTTCCCTTGCGTGTTTTCACCTTACCTTAATGTGCCTGATACTAGCAAGCGGGATCAACCACCTTAAGGTGGGCGCATAAATAATGGTATCTTCTTGATTTTGACACTAACAAAGCGTGTTTGAAAGCCCTCACCACGAGATAGGATGGTGTATCTCTTGAGCTAGTGTACATCCTTTTAAAGCGAGCAAAAAACCCTCATCACAAGGCATGATGGCATATCTCTTGAGCTAGTGCGCATCCTTTTATACAAAGCCCTCATTGCAAGGTGGGATGGTGTACCTCTTGAGCTAGTGCACATCCTTTTATACAAAGTCCTCATCATGAGGCTGGGTTGGATCTTGAGTCATTCACCCTTAAGCGTGTCTTTGGCGGTTGTGGTAGTGTAGCTCAACCGTTAGGTGTGTTTGGCATGTTTAGATAGTGGAGTAGTGATGAACTCCTCCTTATCGCTCGTGTTTGTTGTATATAAGATGTATAGTGTGTCTATGGCATACTATGTAGCACTCGTGTATTCCGTGTGTCTTTCGTGTGTTTTACGTGTCTTACGTGTTTGTCGCATGGTATAAAGTTGTGTGGCAATGAGTCCCTCCCCACACCGTATAAGTTTTGTGTGCTTGTGTGTGGTATAAAGTTGTGTGGCGATGAGTCCCTCCCCATGATGTGTGTTTGTTTACTCCAATTAGCATTTCATATATATGGATATGTAATTGCTTAAATCATGTCTTCTTTGTGTATTGTGTGACTGCGTTCATGTCTTCTCCGTGTACTGTGGGCTTTTAGTGTATTCTCCATGTATTGTGTGCTTCCTTAATGTATTCACCATGTCTTATGTGACTGCTAAGTGTTTTCTTATGTTTTCCTAAGTTTGGGGGCTAGCAATAGTCTTCAAATATAGTGTGTGTTTGATGTGATTTGACTGTACTTTAATTCATGTATGGATCATAAGATCATACACACATTAAAGTGGGGGCTAAATGTTATGGAGTAATACGTGGCCACATGTTTTTTTACCTCCTAGTTTACCTCCTAGGTCCTATTTGCTTCATGATGTAGAGAAGGGGTGGACAACTCAAACTATCTTCGAACAAGTAAACTTTCAATCTTTAAGCATTCAAATGGCGGGTTTTCTTTCATTAGCCCTCATTCTTTTTGTAGCCTTTCCAAATTAGTTTTTTCTTCATAACTTTCGGAGGGAGCATGACATTCAAAATGTAAAGGCACTTTCAGATACCCTTTTCAGCATTTACAAACATATCTCAAAACTAGGCATAGTCCTTTTGTACAGAAACCATCCAAAATTGACAACTTGCTCTTAAAAACCTAAAACATGGGAGCAACAAATTGGGTTTTTCAGCCATAATTTTTAATGCATACATGATATCACAAATGTAAACATAGTTTCAAACACCCATTTGGACTTTATACAACATTTTTTAGAATCAAGGCATGTTACTTTGTATGGAAACCTTCAAAATTTGATTTGTTGCTCACTATTACCCTAACTAGGGTTTCAGACCTATTTATAGTAAAATGGGCATAACTTACTTGAAACACAATGAAATTGGATCAAATAAAAAACTCATTAAAGGTAAGAGTGCCCTCTACAATGGGTAATCATCCATTCAGCCGTACTAAATCGTACAAAACTATACTAAGCAGGTTTTTTGTTGTTTCACCATAAAAATCTAGAAGTGACAATCACTAATTTGATCATAACTTTCACAAAACATGACAGAAATCAACCAAACCAAAAGCAAATGAGAGGTAACTCAAATATCTTTCCAACCATACCACATGTAGGTCATACAAAGGCCATACAGATCCGTATTATAGCAAGGAACAGTAGAAAAATGTTTGAAAATATAGAAAACACAGTTTTATTGCTTTTTGATCTCCAAAACTTCAATCCCCCCCTTGGTCGACCACACAAGGTCTAATAAACATTTATCAACATGTTCCAACTGTTGCATGACCAATTTTCAGTTACATTGGTTAATATTCTTGATATTCTCATATTCCTTCTTTGTGCAACATTGAGAGTTTTCATATTCCTCAAGACTCCAACTTACACCTAATGACTCAAATTTGACTCCAACACACAAGAATGGTCTTAGAAGACCTTATTACATGAAAAAATCATAAAATAAAAATGCTAATTTTGACCCCTCTTGGGCATGAGAACCTATGGATGCCTCTGCACCATACTCCCAAGGAAGAGAAAATTTGAGTTCCAACTCAAATAGGAATCTTCTTTCTTGTCTTCCAACTCCTTTGCATGTGTGCATTGTTTTCTTTTCGCTGGATCTCAAATACATTTGTATCAACTGGTGCACTTATTTTTTTGGTCCAATAACATGCTTCTTGAGCCAAGGCCAACTTGGTACAATGTAGCCATGTGCTTTTGTTTGTATTCTTGTTCTAGCTTGACCTTGGACTACAGTTGTAAATTTATTGTCTCTTTCACCCACTTTGTCTTTGTTACCACACATGAAACAAACATATTAAAGAAATCATATTCTTCTTCTTCATACTTCACTTCTTCATCCACCTCATGTTGTTTGCCATACATCATTTTCTCTTCATTATGCTTCAAAATATTTGGCTTCAACTCAACCTTACTCAACCATTCATTTTTAGTTTTGAATTGCTCATCCATTCTGTTGTTCTCCTTGACATCAATATTCTCATCTCTCGGTTCTTCTCTTGAGAACCATGTTATATCCTTATCCTCCATGACTATCTTCTCTCTTGGGACTATCATTGAGTCCTCTACAACTTCTTTTGCTATCTATTCTTCTTCCTCCTGAACATCACCCACTTCAACATCAATGTCACCATTACTTTTATTAGTTTGAGCAAATTCAAAAGAAATTTCTTCCATTTCTTGTTCAACTAGTTTTTCAAACATGTTATCAAAACTTATTACCTCTTCCATTACCTCATTTGTCTTTATTGCATACTTTCGTACATATGTCTTCTCACCTAACAACAAACTTTCAATTCCTATATACTCACCCTTCAAGGCTATTAATGCATATTTCATCCCATCTTTGTCCAACTCATATGTGTTGTTTTTCCTGTTATACTTCGCTACCCTGCTATAATGCCACAACCTTCCAAACACATTGTGACATACATCCAAATACATAATATCACAAACTATTTCATCCTTATAATTGCCTATGTGAAACTCAACTTTGCATTGCTCACTTACGGTTACCTGGGTACTTGTTTGAAGCCAACTCACTAAATAAGGCATGTGGTGTTGTATTCTTTCGAAACCCAATTTATCTACCATGTATTCAAAAACAATATTATCCATGCATATATCAGAAATCACAAGTTGACAACATTTACCTTTGGACTTGCAGGTAGTCTGGAATAAGCTTTCCTTTTTCCATATTGTTTGCTTTCTTAGCTGCAATTTCTTCTTCCTGTATCATCTTTTCCATTTCTTCCTCCTGTAGCTTCTTTGCCACTTTGAACAATTTATTTAAAAATGATGATGCCCCTTGCCCATCTTTCTTCTTAATGCTTCCTTCTGAGTTTGTTGCTGCATCTTGCCATCCTCTCTCTCTCTTCTTGTCTTCTTCTCATGATACCTCACCTAGGGCTTTCTTTTCTTTTCTTCCTTGCCCAGTCTTTTGGTATCCAGGCTCTTCTCATCAACCTGTAAAACTGCAACACACATGTTTAACCAAATGCCAATCAACATAATTAATTGCTCCTACCTAGATCTTGTGGGCTCTTATACCAATTTGATGCAGAGCAGGGGTGGACAACTCAAACTATCTTCAAACAAGCAAACTTTCAATCTCTAAGCATTCAAATGGTGGGTTTTCTTTCATTAGCCCTCATTTTTCTTGTAGCCTTTCCAAACTAGTTTTTCCTTCATAACTTTCTGAGGGAGCATGACATTCAAAATGTAAAGGCACTTTTAGATACCCTTTTCAAAATTTACAAACATATCTCAAAACTAGGCATAGTCCTTTTGTACAGAAACCATCCAAAATTGACAACTTGTTCTTAAAAACCTAAAACATGGGAGTAGTAAATTGGGTTTTTCAACCATAATTTTCAGTGCATACATGATATCACAAATGTAAACATAGTTTCAGACACCCATTTGGACCTTATACAACATATCTCAAAATCAAGGCAGGTTACTTTATATGAAAACCTTCAAAAATTGATTTGTTGCTCACTATTACCCTAATTAGGGTTTCAAACCTGTTTACAGTAAAATAGGCATAACTTGATTGAAACACAATAAAATTAGACCAAATAAAAAACCCATTAAAGATAAGAGTGCCCTCTACAATGGGTAATCAATCATTCAACATAATAAATCATACAAAACTATACCAAGCAAGTTCTCTGTTGTTTCATCATAAAAATCTAGAAGTGACAATCACTAATTTGATCATAACTTTCACAAAACACGACTAAAATCAACCAAACCAAAATAAAATGAAAGGTAACTCAAATATATTTCTAACCATACCACATGTAGGTCATAAAAATGCCATACAGATCCGTACTATAGTAAGGAACAACAGAAAATTGTTTGAAAATGTAGAAAACACAGAGTTTTATTACTTTTTGATCTCTAAAACTTCAATCCCCCCTCTTGCTCGACCACACAAGGTCTAATAAACATTTATCAACATGTTCCAACTATTGCATGACCAATTTTTAGTTACATTGGTTCATATTCTTGATATTCTCATATTCCTTATTTGTGCAACATTGAGACTTTTCATATTCCTCAAGACTCCAACTTACACCTAATGACTCAAATTTGACTCCAACACACAAGAATGGTCTTAGAAGACCTTATTACATGAAAACATCATAAAACAAAAATGCTAACTTTGACCCCTCTTGGGCATGAGAACCTGTGGGTGCCTCTGCACCACTTCATTATACATTCTAATTGATCACCCTGAAGGAAATTACCTGACACCCATGATATTTTGGACCCTTGGGACCTCCTTTATCTTAACCCTAACCTAATTTGGACCCCTAGACTTGGGCACCAACCGCCCAAGTCTCCCCTTATTGGTCAGGGCTAATTAATGGCATGTCGGCTTGGGCCCTTCCAAAATGTTTCTCCTTGTCGGCTTTTGTGATTTAAATTTGTAAATGTTAGTGAAAAAGCATATATAAGTGAGTTTATCACTTCATTTTACACCTAGATAGATAACGTGAACTTATGATATTGGAACAAAGAGCATTCAAGGCATTCATTATGTTATTGTGCAGATTGGTGTTTGTATTTGTGTGTTTGTTGCAAATATGGCATCATCATCCATCTCCTTATGAGTTGAAGAGCTTTCATCCTCCTAAGGACTTCACCTCTAAGGTGACATCATTGCTATTTGAATCATTTCATCATTTGGATTATCTTTATCCTCCACCCTACAAGGGCACGCTCTCTCATTGACAACGGTGTTGGGAAAGGTTGAATGCTAACCTGGGATTTGACTGAGGCAAATCCCTAAACACCACAACCCCCAAACCCCTCTCTTGTCATCTTATGTGCAGGTTATAAGTACAGGTTCCAGGAAAAGTGGAGCTATAGGAAGGCAGTGCAAGAATTATAGTTTCAGGATCCGGAAATAATTTCAAAATATTCCTCCAACTAGACTTGGGGTGGTTGCCACCATAGTCTATAGGGTTTCAAGCTTCTAGCTCTAGTTTTTGAGCATCAATTGTAGCATTTTCTCAATTTTGACCTCCGTTAGAATCCCACTTATGGATTTGGGCGGTTGTCAAATTTGTCCTTCGACACCTCTGCTTTCGAGAGACAGGTTCTGATATCTTACCGATTATCTATGTACTTTTAGTTTTCAAATTTCTATAGTTGATCATCTGTTTCAAGCTGATTATCACTATTCTACGGTTTAGTGCATTGATTGGCCTAGGGTTTGATAAAAGACTTGGTTGAATCCTATCTTTCCTTGACAAACAAGAGCACAAAATTTGTAGTTGAGTCCTCATCCATCTTGTAGTGACTTAAGCTCGGTTTTGTCCTTGAATGTTGTAGTGAAAGGAGGGTTTGATCTAGTGTACTCATACTTTGCATCCTTCCCCCTTTCAACATATAACACTAGAACATAGTCACCATCATCTCAATGCTAGTGGGCTACAAAGCATTTGGAAGAAGCCCCATATGAGGATTGAAGAGTGTTGTTATTCCCCTATTGGGAAGAGAGGACACTGGTTACAAGAGGAGAGCACTTGTATTGTGTCTAGCCACCACCAAGTTGGATGAATCCCTTGAAACATGTTCTTGTTGGAGTGCAACAATGTCTTTTGCCTTATCTAAAGGCTTAGCAGTGGGACCAAGGTTTGAAACTACAACCTTGCTTGTTATGGAACTTTTTCCCTATAATGGAAAAGAAGGCTATTTTATGAATAAGACTTTGAAATTATAAGAGGATAAAGTTTATTTACCCTTTATAATTAAAAAGGAGATGGAAAAATAAAGGATATTATGATCCTTTGATTAAAATAGAGATAAATAAAGAATAATTATGAAAACCCCTTTAAAAGGGAAGAATTATAAAGTTTATTAACTAATTGTTAATGACAACCTTTGTGAAAGGGTGTGATGGTTTAGAAACCACCCCTTAAAAGGTTATATAAGGCATTTGTGTGAGACTTAGAATGGGCATGAAGCATCACTCAAAGAAAGAAGAAGTATGGAGAACACTCAAGAGGAAGAAGGAAGTGGTTTGGTGGGCTATGGGCATTAGGAGAAGGGGGCACACAGAGTGTGTCCTAACCTGGGGTACAAAGTACAACCCAGGACGGTCCTGGCCAGGGCTTGGTTTGCACTTGTGTTAAGCATTGTTTTTTTAAGAACCAACACTTGTGTTGAGCATTGTTTTTTTAGAACCAACATTAGTGTTTAGCATTGTTCTTTTAGAACCAACACTGTGTTGAGCATTGTTCTTCTAGAACTAGCACCTATATGAGAGCGTAATAGCACACTGTGTTTCGAAAGGAACTGTTTCCTCCTAGAGTATGCCATAGCTAGAGCCAAGACCACTAAATCTTCCTAGGGTGAGAGTGGCTGATCCAAGTGCCCAATGATTCAGATGAGTATTGAACTTATTGTTAAAAAGGATATTGATGGGTTTTTGTGTTAATATGATTATGTGAGTATGTTATCCAATTTGTCTTGTTAATGATTTACATTAGAGATCTTATTAAATTATCAATGTTGTAATTTACTTTTGTTATTTACCTATTATTTAATATTCTATATGATCCTGACTCTAAATATTAACCATAATAAATCCGCTACAAATAGTTAAATAACTCTGGGAAAAGTAGTGTTACATTTGGTATCAGAGCCTAATGATCATGCCTTTCTATCTAAAGTGTGCTATATGCTTTCAAATTTCATATTAACCAATCTATAATATACTCCTTGTATATATCCAACATTATACATTCACGTTAACCTCTAAGACATCAAACACAATTTTACAAGTTAAAACCTATAAACTTTGTCCATATACTAATCTTTGGTTCTTCATTTGCATTATTGAAAATCTTGGATCATATATGTGTATGCATATCCATGTTTAAAATGTTGTCCATAGTTAGCATTACATTTTACTTTCCTAGACATATGAATTAAACCGTAACATGTTTTAAGTCAAATTTGCTAAGGCTATATAACCCTTAAACAATCTTGTGCATATAAGAGCCTTCCATTTTATGACTTGTGGTTATGAGATCAATTGACATCATTGTACCCTCAATTGTATTAAGGCATGTGGCTAATTCCTCAATTATTTTCCTTTCTTCTTATAATTTGCAATCATAAAATTGATTCCTAACATTTTCAAAAAAATATAAATTCAAAAAACTTATAACCAAATTTTAAAATTTTATACAATATATAAATATTTATTATTGAAATACAAAAAAATTAAACACTACCTTATATCTATTTATTATACTATACAAATAATATTTTTTATTTACGCTGAAGGCGTTCCCTTTGTGAGAGGGACGGCCTGGCATCAACGATCAACGACTAAGAACGGCCTACAAGGTAGCAAGACGATTGAAATATTCTTAGCCGTTGATTTTGCCTCTTTTTGTTCATTGTTTTTGCGTCTCCCACAATGTTTTCCGTTCACAAGTGTTCTTCAGTCGCCGGTTTCGCGATATTGCAAAATCATCACAGTGAAGCCTTTGTTGTTGTGTGGATACCTGCATATTATTTTTCACTTTTTGTGTCACCTCTGCTCACATTGGGCAATTTCATTTTTCTTTTTTTTACCCTAATTCATATTTCAGCCCACTTTTCAAACTATTTTAATTCACCCATCCAATGAGGCTACTTTGGAGTTTATAGTTATACGACTCAATTTAAGGGTTTTTGCAAGAATGGTTTGTGAGAAATTTATAATAATATATTTAATAATATTTAATACTGAACATCTCCAAGTGCAAGACAAAGTTATAAACATCCACAAATTTGAAATCGCTGTGAAAAAATATGAGCACAAAGGATAGAGGGGTCTCACTTCACAGAATGCTTAAAGGCCAAGACAGCTGCCCGCCGCCACCCAGTAAACCTGCCCAGTCAAGGCCAGCCTGGTAGTTGATTTTACGTCAATATAAATAAATAAAATATAAAAAAATTGAACTAAATTTCAGTCAGCAAGATATGACAGGCTGGAGACAAAATCTTGACCGTCCTGTTACAACCCAATCGGACGACTTCATTGGATTCACTTTAAAACGAGCCGAGACCATAAACGGAACCCAACTTTTTATCCTATTTATTGAGTTCTCACACGTTTAGTCTTCTCCTCAACATCTGTTGCTTCTTTTCTTTTTCGTTAGTTTTCTCTTGCCAAGCATGACAAATTATTTGTTAAAATTCTTAGTTGCCTCACTTATTCTAAAATAATGTGAATTGGCAAGTTTTTATTGTATTTAAAAAATATTTTTGGCTTAGTATTTTGAGTAAAATATTTTGCCCTCTTTTCCAATTCCTATTAATATAATGTTTCTTTATTATTTAATTAAAAAAACTACCTAGATTTGTTATTTTAATTTTGTTTTTTATATAAAATTTATAAAAATCAATTTGTTTCTCTATTATTAATCCTTGTCTTTATAGGGCAAGGACTAATGTTTCACTAGATCAACTTCCTTATTCGTTAATATCCAAAACTGTACCGACAAAAAAATTAAACTCATTTCCTAATGTTTTACAATTTACAAATTTTTTCTTACTTTTTTTTCTAAAATTCTATTGGTTGTTATTTTTTTAGCTTGTGGTTTTGGGATTTTTTTTTATTTGTAAAAATCAAGAAAAATGTGATGTCCAATAAAAAAAAGGTAGTAAAAATTAAAGCCACGTCTAATGTAGTTTTAACTAGGCTGTGTGGCATTCTATACAAGCCATATACTTGTAGTATGATCAAGGCTTAAATTTGACGGTTACCCGACAAGCAATTTTTTTGTTACAATCATCTATTTGGAGTTGCCTTTCAAATATTAAAGTCTACCTATTTTAAGAAAAATATATATAGATTGAATATATATATATATATAAGAATAATTATATAGGAATTTTGATAGTTTACCTAAAATCTTGCCTTTCAAGTGATACAGTCTTCCTAAAATTTTCACTGTATTTTACAGCAAAAATGACTAGATACGGCCATACGACCATCAAATTTAGGCCCTGAGTATGATGGTAGAATTCCTTCAACAAAATCAAGAATCTTTACCAAAAAAAGCATTAGCAACAAGAGTTGGGGGAAAAAAAATTAAAAATATCAAGTAATTAGCAGAAATAGAAAAGACAACAAAGAAATTTGTAAACAATGTGATAGAGATGGTTTGGATAATGATGACTATTGTGCCAGATGGTTTCCTAGAATTGCATGGAGAATATATTATTAGTTAGGAAAGACTCTTGTATGAATAGAACAAACTATATTTATTTTTTAGATAAAATTCATTTGAATGTCACTATTGCAGGGCCTAAATTTGATGGCCTTATAGCCGTATTTATGTATTTTTATTGTAAAATACAATCAAAATTTTAAAAAGATTGTATCACATGAAAGGAGAGGTTTTAGATTGGTTGTCTAAATTTATAAAGGATTATGATGATATATATTTAATTTATATATAATTTTATTTAAACTAAGGTATATCATAGTATTTTAAGGGTGGCTTTGAATGGATAACCATGATAAAAATTTGCTTGACAAGTAGGGTCGACCGTCAAATTTAGGCCCTGGTCACTAGGATGCTTGAAGTTTGAACTAGATTGTGAAGTTCTCCAACAGGAGGTATGCACCAATTGCCAAGGGAAGTCAATCCCTAGTGACTGGGTATTTGTACTTCATTCATTGGAGGAACCACTTAAGCAATGTGAATGGTAAAAACCTAAGAGTCTTGACTCTCACCCATGCATACCTAGGAAGAGTGTTTGTGCTCATAATTGAGCATTGGATCAATCATCAAACTAAGTGATTCATATACTGGGCATCCTATTTTCACTTGAATTCAAAAAAGCTGCCATATTGGCACATGGAACAAGCATGTTGGCAAAGGCTGTGGAGTTTGGCTTTGCACCTACCAATTACATTTGCTTGAAAGTTTCTAGAGTCTTCTCAACAATCCACTTTGGGCAAATCCTGCAATCATTGCAACCCATGACAACACATTTAAAGTGAGGATTCTAGCAAACAATTAATGTGACATCTCTATACTTCCACATTTTGCATACATGTCTACCAGAGCATTTCCAATCAAATTGTGTCTCGCAAAATTTCACCCTCCATTATGCTTTGATGGATCTACATACCCTTTTTTATGCTCCCATTAGCATAGGTAGAGACAGTGTTGGCAAAGCTTATGGAATTTGGCTTTGCGCCTGACAATTGCATTTTCTTGAGAGTTACTAAAGATTTTTTAACTAATCCAAATTGTGCACTTCCTACAATCATTGCAAACCATGAGAGCACACTTCTTTGATGCATTTTGCCAGATATCCAGTTACATTTGCCTCAAACTAAAAATTGTTTATATTTTCTATTTTTATGTTTTAATGTAGTGGAATTACTCGATTCCATTTCTATTAAATCTAGTTCTATTAGATAATTCATGATTTTTCTAACTTTTAAGTTTGCAAACTTTGTTTTTGAAGATGATCCATACTCTATTACAAAGCTTCCATATTCTATTATGATAGCATTTGGCAGGGACTCCAACTACAGTACAACTCTTTTTTCTTTTGCTATGGATCATAGTAAGTCATTTCTTCCTTCCTCTAATGGTTATTTTCTTAATCTCTTTATAATTTTGCTTGATTCTTTATTTGCCTTAGAGGATTCTAAACCCTTCGATCTAACTTCGTTAATGAAGTCAGCAATTTCCTGACCTTTATATCCTTCTATATGGCTTTTTCTTTGTTGGTTTTTCTTAAGACTTTATATTGCTTCTTCAAATACTTTTTGTTTTTAAATTTTGATTTTAGATAATTAAATATAGTTTAGTGAGAATTTTTTAATATAATATTTAATTAACTATAATATTAAATATATAATGTTGTATATTAAAATTAAATATTATATTAAGTTAAATAATAAATATATATAAATACTATATATAGATAATACTTAACTAACTATAATATTAAATATATAATATTGTATATTAAAATGTATATAATTATTAAAATATTAAATATCTATAAATATTGAAATTAAAAATAAATATTATATATAGTAACAAATATTATTGATTTTATATAATTCTTTGTTTATTAAATATATTTAAATTTATCTTCCCAATGGTCATTGATAATCATAGGTTTTAGATTACATCATTGTTTATATGCATTTGTTGTCAATGGGTAGATTGGGCTTCTTAACCAAAGATCCCACTTGTTTATAAACGTTTAGTTATATTAGTAACAAGTAGGAAACATGTAAAATCTTTATTGTTTTTACATCATCTTATAATGACTCAAGACAATAGAAATGATGGGTGCCGCTAGATCCATTCCTTTCTTATGTTTATCAACTAAAAATCTAGAGAGAGAGAGAGAGAGAGATGGGAACTTAGTATTAAACCACTCTCCTTGCCTTTTTTAAATATAGCATGCTTATATATATTTTATTTATTTGATGAAATATAATTTTTGGGACATTGATATATAGGTATTTGTCAATTTTCCACAAAGGTTGTTCCTTGGACGACAACCCTCTTTTTGACTAATAATCATGTTCCTTTTACAAAAGTCTTACCATGAGGGTTGTTCCTTGGACAATGAACCTCTTTTTGACTAATAATGCATGCCATTTTTAAGGTCTTGAGATCATTCACATATCTTCTACAAATTCAAACAAATCAAAAGTTTTTCCTTGAAGATTTAATATTTTTTAAAAATTAGGAATTCTCAATCTAAAATTATAGCATGTATAAATTTAATTTTAATCCATTTAAGCTCCAAATTATGCAAAGGTGTGAAATTATAAAAGCAATGAGGTTCACTAAGTTTGATCTATCTTTGTATCATATCACATCCCATGAGAGGATGCACAATGGTAGGCAAGATGACAACTCTTCTCATGGTGTATGTGGTGACCATGCTTATATTTGCAAGAGAATGCCTATTAAATGTAGGTTTCAAGATGTGAAATATGAGGCTTCCGATAAATAAACATACATGCTTCAAATAATATGAATAACTAACAACTAATGGAATGGAGGTAAATCTAGGTGTAGTGCATGAATAAGAAACTAGAAAGGAGATGCATGCAAATAGAGGCTAGACACCAAACATGAAAGATCATAAATTTGAAGTAGCCACTGAGAAAAATGTAGGGATCCTAAAATCCATTAAGATTATGAAAATTAATTCATGACACTTAAGAAAATAAAAAATTACATGGGCCATAGGGATATAGAGCAATCATCATTCACTTCAAGACGTAGTAATTGAACTCCCACAAATCTTCGACGTAATAAGAGGAAGGCTATGTGTAGCCTCATTGTTGAGAAGAGGGAAAGATTACAAGAACTAATTTTAGTTCACTATAGCATCATGTACTTTTGTAATGCAAGTTGAATGTTGTTATAGACAGTCAATAAAAATTAATAATTTAAAAAAAAAATTAGTACATGATCGCTTATGTTCTATATAGCGATGTGTGTCAAGATGGTAGATTGGGTAGTCTTTTAGTAGACCCATTGATCTAGACTACATCAGCTTCCAATGTATCTCTTATGTCATAGATGACATTCTAGGTGGTGGGATCAATATTACAAGAGAAATCTCAAGATTCTTCATAAGTATGTTGCCTCATTCCATAGATACTAAACTAGTATCATACTCTCTCTCTCTCCACCTCTACCTCCCTCCCTCCTCACCTCCCTCTCAACCCATGTTATATATATATATATATAGATATATATATATATATAGATATAGATATATATATATATATATAGATATATATATATATATATATATATATATATATATATATATTCATTTCAAGTTACTACTTAGATAATAAGCATGGAGACCTAATTTCTCTACATGGAATTGTTATATACCTTCTTAAGCATAACCCTTCATAAAATATAAAATTTGATTTAACCTTAAATCTTTCTAATCTGGATAATGTCTTAAGGTTTCCTTTATATGTGTAGGTCTTAGAAATTGTGTTGATGGAGGTATTCACAGTAAAATGTATTGATTGTGAAGGTTTATAAATTAAACAAATTCACTGGTGTAGTCACGGTGAATTAAATTTTCCATTATTTTTGTCACAAATTTCGCTCCACAATCATTGTCCCCATGCCCCTATAATACCTCTCGCTCCTTTTTACATGTTGGGAGACCCAGATGCCACCTCATGACAAGAAACTATCATCTTTTTTCATGTAACTGATAATTATTAGTACCTATGAGTGCACATACTATACCATTGGTTTATTGGGGTTCGTTTCATTGTTCAGGAGAGATCGTTAGAATGCTTGAGTGTATCCTGAAGTCTATCACACAAAAAAACACTTTTTGCCACTATGTTCATGCAGTTAAGATTAGTTTTGCAAGGATTGAATGAAAGGCTAGAGGATGTGCAGAAAATCAAATTTCATAAAAGAAAGCACTTTGATTTATAAAAGGATTACTATGAAACCCATCACACGAAACCATTTCAAAAGATAAATCTCAAATAAAGTATGTCTTCCAAAGCTTCGTCTCTAGAAAAATAAAGATAGAAATCTTCATTTACCACACCATGTTAAAGGATTGATTAGATTTGAAGTTCCATCTCACCTTGTGGGTCAGTAGTGGAAGCTTAAAGAGTTTCAGCAAGGCCCCCCATACTTTTACTTTGAATATGTGTATAGTATGCCAAAGGGCGTATGGGAAAGCCATATCCTTATTTATGTATGATGTTGAACTAAAATTTGTGGATTCAAAGTACTTTTCAATTTCAAGTAGAAAACATGGCTACATGCATAACCTTCCTATGAATAATTATTTTTAAAATTTACCTTTACCACCCATGACAATTCAAAAGACATTTCCTAAAACACAAAATTATTGGCCATCATAGGATTACAAAACTAAGCTTCATTGCATAAACACAGTGGAAAAAAAATGTTTCGTTGTGTGATAGACTTGGGGCTATGCTCAAACATTCTAATGAAAAACCTACAATAAAGATCAGGCTATGGTAGTCAAGTGGGTGTGGTCTAGTGGTTAATACCACTTGATCATTATTGTGGAGACCAAGGTTCAAATCCCCCGAAAGATATCTTGGCTTCTAAATGGTTGTGGCTCTATGTAGGTGACTCTTGGCGCTCTGTGGTCCTTAAGTGGAGTGTGTTCAAATTATGGTGTACTCTGGTCTCTGCAACTCGACAGGTCATGGCAGCAGTGGTGTACAGTGATGAATTCACCGGTGGCGATTCGCGCCACAAGCGACATGATTACAATGGTGGCAGACTTAGCAGGACCGCACAATTGGTGATCCGTGCTACGCTGGCGGTGATAGTTTGATGGGGAGGAGGTCCCCCTTGTGACCTCCGCTGGAGTGGGCCAGCCTAAAAAATTCCCTCACTTATCGAGCAAAAAAAAAAAGATCAGGCTACGGTATCAGCCTCATGAAATGGCACTTTTACAAAAAAAAATAGAGAGAGACATAGGAATAGAGAAAGAGAGATAGCGTTCAAATGTTCCTCTTACCTACTCAATGTTCAAATGGTGGCCAAGATTCAACAAATCAAATTGACCTAAAAAATTAATGCAAATATTCTTTATACTCTCTTTTTGAGAATACTAATATTAGAAACAAATAAAAAATTCGTCTTTACTACTTTTACAAATATGCCTCCCTTATTTATTGCTCTTACCTACTCAATTTTACAAACTATGTATACTTTTAGTTTCCCGTATGAAAAATAATGTTTCCTTTTATCCACACAAAACTCTTTTCCACATCCATTCTCAATGTACCCATTGCACACTAAGATAGAGAGAGAGAAGAGAAGAGAGAAACAAAGAGAGAGCAAAAGAGACTGCACACGTCATATCCGATGACATGGACAAGAAGTAAATGGCAACGACTCCATGTTGGACTCCAAGCCAACGTGTTTTCCTGATTTTACCATTATAGCCCTATCTAGGGGTTAGACCTATCGAGTCTATTTATTGATAAGGCTATAAATTGTGAGTCACGCTTCACATGGAATTAGTTAGTGTCCAGCATAATAACCTGGATGGAAGATATAGGCATGTTATTAAAGTTTCCAAGGAAAACATAGGAGGGGAAGCTAAAATTGCAAGGATTGGAGCAAGGGCACAAGGGACACCTAGCAATAGGGGCTGAGATATTTGAAGTGGTGCCTCCCTTGTGCGTGGTTGGGGTAAAGAATTTGTTTCAAATAGATATTCTCCCAACTTTCCTAAAGATATTTGAGGACCAATTTAAATATATATTTGCCATTGTTAACAAATTAAATATTTTGTGTAACATTCGTGTTACGAAAATAAGGCGTATCCTTTGCTGGAAAAATAAAGGTTAATCACTTTTTATTTGGGGTTTTATAATGGATTTTCAGAATAGTTTCCCATTATTTATTTAACCAAATTAGTGGGCATTCCCAATGTTGAATATGTATTTTCAGAATAGTTTCCCATTATTTATTTTAAATTATTATTAATAAATAACAAATGTTTATTATAAGAAAATAATAATTTCAAAAATATGTTGAATATTAATTTAAAACCTTCTTAAAATAGAACATTAAATTATAACAAAAATACTGTCAAAAAAAATAATCAATAATATATTTATATATTTTTTAATATAATATAAAGAGAGATAGAGAAAGAAGGGAAAGAAGAGAGATCAAAAGAGACATAAAAAAGGGAAGATATAGATGGAGCAATATAGAGAGAAGGGGAGAGAGAGAGGGGGAGGGGAAGATAGAGATTGAGAGAGATAAAGAGAAATGGACAGATAGAGAGAGAGAGAGAGGCATTCCTATATTTTCTATGAATTTCCTTGGATTGTGAATTACATAAAGTGTGCAATGCATTCAAAAATAACTTGACAAAATAATATCATATTAGTGTAACGCATTCTTACAATTTTGTCTTACAATGCCCCTCTTGAGTCACTTATTTCAACTCTACCCAACAAATGTTTGGGGATATTCAAAATCTACTTACCTTAAAGTTTTTGTACCGATTCATTACATAGACAAATGAAAATAATTATATGAAAATAACAAGGAGATGAAACAATCATAAATTGGCTAATTTAATGTAAAGTTTTTTCATAAAACGACCATCCATGGAATTTACACCATAGTTCTCTAGATCCCTTAACAGACACTAGTGATGAAACTCCTTCTGACGGGGGACATGTAATGCAAGAAGATAGCCTTGATGAATGGCAAGTCTTGTCAAGTTTGTACCTAGGCCTACCATTTTAGCTAGATGGGCTCAACATGCTTGAGAAACAAGAAGAGGACCAGTTAAGGGCACTATCACTTGCAAATAATTGTCCCAAACAAAAAAAACAAAAAAAAAATCTCATCTCCATACTTTCTTTTAGCCACCACTATTCAAAAACAACTTTACTTGGATGCAAGTCAACATATTTAATTTACTTTTTTTCTAATGCAAGACAACAACACATATCACTACATTCTTTCAATGTTCAAATGATGGATGGACAACAACCATTCACCAAGAACAAAATTGTATGCTCTTGTTACTAAATTTTGTTCACACTAAATTTAGTTAGATCTATTTGTAGTTATTTCAGGAGGAGTAAAAGAAAACTTTTAAGGTTTTGCATTCAATAAATATTTGATGTCTTGACAAAGCAAAAATAATGATCAGTTGTCATGGTAACCCAATAGTCCAATCAGAACTGTTAAATCATCATGACAAGTGAGTTAGGATGTCAAGGAATCAAACATTCAAGGAAGACAGTTGATCTAAACTATTTTATCTTTCAGGAGTAATAAGACAATTTGATTATTTAGATGATCATAATTGAAAGCAAGAAAGAAAGGTATTCATTTGAACTATTATTTCATGTCATATTTGGAACATACATTCAGTTTCAGCTATTCTATCCTATGCATCGATTGAAAAGAAAACATACATACATCAAGTGCATAAGATAAATTAACTGATCATGTTTTAAAAGAAGTGTTCAAATGTGTCCCACACAAGCTGTGGGAGTGACTAAACTGAGCAATGTAGACATATGCAAGCTATAGATTTGATGATAAAAGAAATGAGGAAGAAAACATGATAGAATTAAATATCCATCATTGTCTGAGCAAGGTTGATATCTTCTATGGTTGTTGAACTTATTGATGGTTGATCTTCAGGTCTCATCTTCAGCTCCAGTTGTATCAGGTCAACCTGCAAAAAATTGGGGAAAGTCCTGTAAGAGCTCCAGATATTTAACATTATCATATGCTTTTATCAAGCAGACATATCAACTTGTCACATCATGCATTTCATATGAAAGATCAAATTAGATGCCATAATTCAGAATATCATACAAAGGAGGTACATTTTTATGCTAACTTGTTCGTTCACTGTGCAGGTATAGGAAAAGTAATGTTGCTGATTTGAAGACATTAAAATATGTGGAGAAAATGTGGCTCCCACAAGGGTTGAGTCTAACATGTTCCCTTTTCTATTCATTTGAAGAGGATATCAGAATAAAGACACGATGCATCATTCAAAGTTATATTATGCATCATAAAATCAACTTGCAGGAAAAGTGTGTCATCATGTTCATGAAAAGGAGCAGTTGCTCCTATAAACTATGTTCACTTGATTACAGTTGATTAAATCAGATCAGATATGTTCAAGTGCCTAAGTCAACCTGACAAATTGTAGAAAATAGAATGCAACTATGAAAGGTACTTTTCTTATTTATATCATCATTAAGATGCCTTATAGTTGTCATATTTTATGCCACAATTTCATAAAATCATACTAAAGATATGACAGAAGCATGCAAATGAAATTAAGGACAGACTTGTGATCAAGTAGAAGCATCATTTGACTATGATAAAAGAACAAGAAAGTACAAATGAATGCTACAAGAGTTCAAAGTACTCAGCTACAGGTGAATATAAGAGAACAAAATAATGCCTTTAAAGTGCCAAAGTCTTGTATCATTTAATACCTTAGAGTCTCTAAAGATGTCAAAGCTTTTTATCATATGATGTTACAATGGAAGACAGACGATATATGCATCATTGACTATGACAGTCATAAATGGAAGATAATACATCAAGTAAAGAAGACAAGTGCAAATCAATAGGCTCAGATAATATCAGTATATAGGAGGTTCTTTATGCACAGAAAGTGAAGTAAAAAGATACAGTTTCAAACTTTTCATAAGATCATATGTTTGTTACAACCATGCTTCTATCTATTACAGGTGGAGCTACAGAGTAAACAAGATCAAGTGTTCATATCATTGATTGAAAAGTAAGTGACTAACATAAAGATAGAATGTCTTTTGACAATGACAGTCATGAGATAAGAGGAGAAATGTCAAGATAAATACATAGAGGAGCAACAGAACCAGAAAGGCAAATTATCAGACAAGAAAAAGTGTTTGCTGTGTTTTAAAATTTGAGACCCTTGTTTTAGGTTTTGAAACCCTTGCCATTATTGCATATACAGAAAGAAAATGCACAGAAAAGAAGAAACCCTCCTCATATCTCAGAAACCCTAAAATGCCATTCTTGCATGTGCAGTGAAGAAAAAGGGAGAAGTTACAGTAAAGTGACATGATGATGGCCGTAATAGTTATACAAGTTTTGCATGCACAAAAGAGTAAACCCTTATCAAAGTTTCAAAACCCTAGGGCCATTTTTGTTTACAGCGAAAAGAGAGTGATACAACACATATACTGTCATAGCCGTAATGAAATAAGGGTTACTGAGTGATAAAAGATAAAACCCTTGTTTAAAAAAATGAAACCCTTATTTTATTTCCTTTCATACGGTGAAATGGGAGTTACAGAGATGCATTTTCTGCCATGGCCGTGACAAAGAAGGATTCCTGCATATATAAATGAAATACCCATTTCATGTTTTTAAACCCTTGTCATCTTTTTGTCTTCTATCAAAATGAACACCTACAGGAAGCAAACTAGAGTATGGCCGTGGTATGGAGAAGTATCCTGAGCACATTAAAATGAAGCCCTTGCTTCATAGTTAAAAAATGCTCAAGTTTTTTACAAGAAGTCAAAGGAAAGTCAAGAAAAGATCATACACAGCCACGGCTTCAACATAAGGGTCATTTTTTGCAAGAAAGTTAGATACCCATTGCATCAAGTCTAAGACTTATGTCTCCTTTCTCTCATAGCAAAAGAATATCATACAATGTTAAGTGGAATAGAAAGAAAAGTATGGAGCTTACCTTTCAGTTGTAGAAAAAGAAGAACAGTTGCGGCCTCATTGTGAGGGTTTTATCATTTTTGGTCTCAGTTGCAGGTTAAAGATACAGAGAAACAAAAGGAGAATGTCAAAAGATTACACAAAGTGAAGAAGTCTCCATGGCCGCAGCCATTAAAGCAAAATGCTACAGAAAGAAATACAAATACCAGTCAAAATCTTGCACACCATACTCACCAAGTTCCTGTCGTTCCTTTTACACAGAAAGGCCAGAGTTTCGACCACAAAGAGCCAAGGAAATGGAGAGGAAAACTAGAGATGATCAAACCCTAAGCGGCAATATGGAGAGGTTGTAGAGCAATGAGAAGTCAAAAATGCAAAGTAAAAATGAGGTTTCTTTTAGGGTTCTCATTTTTTTGTTCGATGAAGCTTCTTTCATTTTTGTTTTTGACTTTGCAAATAAAAAAAAAAATTATTACCTTATCCAAATACCACCATGGTCCAAGACTTCCCTAGTGATCATTACTTGAAGGGGCCGACAGACACTTTATTTCCTTATGATTTTATTTGTTAAAATCAAAGGTCAATGGTCGGTATCATTAGAGGGTAAGGGTTATGCCTTATACAAATTTCAGATGATCTTTTTCTTGTGGTCGACTATCATGTGGTCGAAGATACTCAAGCCATGCATGGTCGAAGATACCTTGTCTTTTGCAAACATTCAAATATGAAAAGATTTCCTTTCATAATATGTATCATGCAGGATGATCGAATATGGTCAAATGATTTTTTGCCTTGTGACCTTATCACCCAAAGTCAAAGACAAGAGATCATATGAAGACAAGATAGGGTTACAAGGTGGTAGGGATTTATCATTAGCTATTATGTTTGCATGATGGAGTTTCTTTGAGAAAGAAAGGTGTATTTTCATGAAGACAAAACCTTAGTGCATGTGGAGTGATAAGAGGTGTTTTTTATGCCTAAGTGTTTGTAAAGCATTTTTTATATTGCATGTGGAGTGATAAGGGTAAAATTTTGCCTTAATGCATATGTCATGCAAACTAAGAGGTTTTTTCTCACATGGAGATAGAAGGGGTTTTTATTTTCTTCTAAGTTCTATTTTTGCTCAAATCATGCAAATTAGGCAAGTGTAATTGGAGAGATAAGGGAATTATCTTCTCTTTCATCATGCACGATTTTACAAAAAAATCAATGTAATTGAATAATAAAGTAATATTTTTCAAATTACTTTATTATTTTTCACAAGTTGTAAAATAAAAAATAATGCAAATTGTAACTAATAGTAATGTAATTATTCTAATTACTTTATTATCCACTCACATCAATTTTGCAAAATGCAAAATCATGCAAATTGATGAGTTGAGTTAACTGAGGCCAATTAGGGACTTTTTGCATGATTTGAGGAATCTTGGTCAACTTCTTGGTCAAACATATGGAGAGGATAAACTTGGAGCTATTTTTGCTTAAATTGTGATAGTTTGGATCCTTATTTTTAGGGATTTCTTGGTTTGCTCGTGGATTACTTTGGAGAGATTAGTTTTAGAGGCAGTTAGCTGCAATTCTATTTTTCATGCCTCTTGGAGAGAGCAAGCTATATATTGTAAAGCAAAATTTAGGTTTTGCTAGTTCTGGCATTCTTTTCTCTTTTACACATTGAAAGACAGAAGGTTTTGTAACTCATTTTTTGAGTTCTTGCCTTTTTGCTCTTTACACTTTGAGAGAGAAGGAGGTTTTGTAACTCAGTGATTACAGATTTTATAGAGATTACAGCAGGTTACAGGTTCAATTTCTTTGTTCTTCATGCAATATTTTCTTTTATTTTTCATCGAAATCAAGTGTTTGCCTTTCCATTGATGCTACTTGTATGGATGATTTGATGAAATTTTAATGTGTTTTAATATCGAAACCTTTAAAATTATTATCTCATTCTTATTTGTAAGTGTTAAGCATATTGATATTACAGGTCTTAGGTTGTGTTACTGAAATCCTTTCTTTCATGTTGTGAAGAATCCCTTTTCCTTCATAAAGAATAGTTTTTCCAGCCTTCCTTAGAAATATTTTTGTGATATTTATGCCAAGATTGGATTGTGTGGGTTAGATTTCTGAAATCTATTGTGAACCAAATTTGCAATTTTTCCATCCTTATTAGGTGCATCACCAAATTTTATAGCTTTGTTACCGTATAATTTCTTTCTTACCCTTTTCCAAAACAGAAATCATAGTTTCAAATAGAATATTTTAAGGGAACCAGCCCATAATCTAGAGGTTCAAACTTATTATAGGTCACCCACAGCCTGAGTTTGTCCCCATGTTTCGAAGGATTGCAGAGTTTCATAGCTTTGCATAAGGGTGCAATCCTCACCAACAACAACTCTCTTTTCAAAAAAATTCAATATTTAATGTGCAATTATAAAGGAACCACTAATTACATTTATCTACATGCTATCTCGGCGTACCCATTGCACACTAAGGTGCAATTGCTAGTATTTATCTCTCCTCCTCTAATTCTCTCTCCCAATCCTCCCTATTCTCCATTACCCCATGAACTTTTGTCATAAAAAAATTATTGTTTTTGACTTATTCTTGCCTACACCATATACCCATTCGAGCAGGCTTTGTTTTTGAAAGGTCGCATCCTATTCGATTTAGTAAAGTCATTAAAACATAGAACATTAGATGTATGCTTTCTAAAGGAAATTCATACCATTTCAAAAGGAAGAACATCCGATATAAGGAAATTATAGTTTTCATTAGAAAGCGAGTTGGTCACTTATAAAAGTTGAAATAAATAAAGTCCTCAGTTTTAAGGAGATAAACATTTTTTTTAGTGTCGATACCTTTATGAGTAGTGGCTTACACATATCTTATAGAAGGATAGAGGCCTATCCTTTTGTATAGGCCTAATGAAAAAATAAATGAAAGTTTTTCACTCTCATTTTATGATGTTAAACATATGATTATATAAAGTTATGGATGAATTGTTATTATATAGTTCAAATGATGGGAAGCAAAGAATGATAAAAAGTAGATATTTATGAATTTTCCATAAGATTATAAAGTATAAATTCACTTCCTAGTTCTTAGAGTGGATACATATTTTCTAATTCTTTGCTAGTTTTGTTGTAATATATTGGTCAAACCAAGTTAGTGTTTCCCTACTCATTGTCAAATCAGGTACACACATGTTGGCTCTAAGTATTGGTGCTACATATGGGTTACGAGGGACCTATCCAATCCCAAGATATGTTCTTATCAACCTACATGTAATAAGGAAGTTTAGTGGTTAAGGTTAAGTGTTAGTCTTCCTATAATTAGTTCATTGTCCATGATTTACATATCCTTCATTTTGTTATCCTTAAGTTTGCATAACATTCACATTATATCACTCTCAAAAGCTTCTATAGACATTATGGTCATCACTTTACATTCTTGATTACATAGGCATCAATATCTCACATTCAATGTCGATTGCTCATTGTATGCACTCTCATAAGATGGAGGTGACATCTTCATTTTTTCATCCTTAGAATGGGTATTGATTTCTTCAAAGACCCATCATTTCTTAAGTCCAACATTTGATTCTTTCTTAATCTATCTTAGTAACTCCTTGAAACCTTTATTGAAGGCTCTAATAGACTTATGTTGGAAGGTGTAATCTTAGTGGCAATCATGTTGTTTCTAATCAATTTGAATTATTTTTTCAAAGTCATTTTGTAATTTTCTAAGGTGTTACATTCATCTTGTGATGTGTTCTTATACCAATGAATTGTCATCCCTCATAAGAGTAGATAAAGTTTACTACAACTAATGATGTGCATTGGTTTGTATAATATGCACATTCTACAATGTCTAATAGGTTCTTTTGACTCATCACTAGTAAACATGAACAACTTCTCCTCTCTTGGTTAGGACTCAATAGATTAGCCATCATTTTTAGACTTTCTTGTTCCTCTATAGGGGTCAATAGGTTTTGCATTTCCTACATTTGTACATTGTGAACATTCTTATTATCTCTTATCATATTCCATTATGCAAGTTAATCTTTAAAACTTTCCTTATGTCTAGAAACTTGACCTCTAAATGTTCTCAAACTCCATTATATCATTGATTAGTAAATATGTCTCATAGTATCCATATATGAATTTCTCTTTTCACCCATGATGCAACTATAAAGTTCTATATCAAGACGGGGACTTCATGTTTGTCAAGGGGGGTCATTATTAATCCTTGATTCCTTTTTAAAATAGATTAATGAGTAAAGTTTATATCTTCTTGATTAAGAATGGATAGTTGTATATTAATCTCTGGTCACTTGTTCTTCATGAATGACAAACTACTTCCTAGATTTAGCTCTCTCCAATTCAAGTTTTCAATCCAGGATTGAGGTTGATGCTTTGGTGTTAGATTATTGGTTTCCTCCTATAGCTTTCATTGCACTTTCCTTGCTGCATCAATTTTATTAGTTTTTTTTACTTTAATAGTGTCTCCTTTATTTGGATGTAAGTTCATTGACTCCTTTGATGACATTAGTCATCTAATTATTTGTCTTCTTTCTATGGTGCCTCTCCTTATACATATGAAAATTATTTATCATTCTAATCTCTTCTACCATAGAGATTTTGAATAAAGTTAACATACCTTGACAAGTGATTGGGTATATGGCAATTGACTAATCAATCTTCAACCAGATGGTCTCTCTAAACACTCATGTCTTCTATGCATTCTCATATTGATATATCCCAAAGAAATTTGTAAATTCCTTGGTTAATCTCTTTTATTTTCCTCATTGTCTTTGATTGGATGATCCTCAATTTGTTATTTCATTATCTCTCAATGTATATATCCATTTTAGTGTGTCATTATTAATGTTTTTAACAACAAACTTTATAGTTGAGTTGACCTTATCCAAACAATATCATCAAAAGTCTTACAACAATAAAGGATCCAACAATAATCATGAAAGAAATAATAGACCAAACATTTTTTTAACGTAAGTTACATTGTGGGCCCATAACTCACAGGTCCTAAGATCATTTTAAACTTTGGAAATATGTTGTTGTTTAGGTGAAATGAAACAATGCTTGTACAAGATATGAGAAATAAAATTGTTAATGAGCAAGATTGCACCTGTTATGCAAAGCTGTGAAGCTCAGCAATCCTTTGTAACATGGGATCAAACTCAAGTTGTGGGTGACCTATGGTGAGCTTGAACCTCCAGATTATGGGTTGGTTCCCTTGTAAATTTTCAATGGATTTATAACTTGATATGAAAAAGGATTGAAAGGATCTACTAAAAGCACTAAAACTGTCATTTAAAGTGTGGTGATGCACCTAATTTGATGGAAAACTGCAACTCTAACTCACAATAGATCTCAAAAAATCTATCCACACAATCCACGTTTGGCAATATGATCACAAAAAATGATTCTAAGGGAGGCTGGAAATAACTTTCTTTTAAAGGAAAATAAGGCTCTCACAACATGAAAGAAAATTTATTCTAATTGCACAACCTAAGACCTGTGATTTCAATGTTATTCAATATGCAAGTACAAATGAGACAATAATTTTAAAGGTTCTGATATTAAACACAATAAAATCTCATCAAATCATTCAGAAAAGCAGCACTAATGAAAAGGTAAACACTTGATTCAGCTGAAAAATAAAGGAACACTTGCATAAAAAGATAAAGAATAGAACCTGTAACCTACTGTAATGTCTATAAATCTACAAAATATGAGTTACAAAACCTCCTTCTCTCAGCAATGTGTAAGACATCAAAAAGGCAAGAACTAGAAAAACCTAAGTTTTTCTTACAATATATAATATGCTCTCTCAAAAAGACCTAGAAAGGTCAACTGCCTCTAAAAATAATCTCTCAAAACTGGTCCACGAGCAAGCATGAAAATCCCTAAAAATAAGGGCTATAGTTGACCCAAATTGAGCTAAAATAGCTCCAAACTATTCCTCTCTATTAGTTTGACCAAGAGGTGGACCAGACTCTCCAATTTTGACCCAAAAACCATGCAAAAGAACTCCAAAGAACCTCAGCTAACTCCATTCTCCAAATTTGCATGGTTTTGGGATGTATAAGCAATGTGACCAAGGAATAAAGTAATTAAGATGATTACTTTATTATGAATTAAAAATTTGTTCTATCTTTCTGACTTTACAACTTTGTGACAAAATAAAAAAGTAATTTATAATTATATTACTTTATTATTTGTTTACATTGTTTTAAGTTGCAAGGTCATGCAAAAAATGGATGTATTTGTCTTCCAAAAAAAAAACTCCTTATATCTCCCTTTGGATTTGCATAATTACATTAATGCATCCAATGATGATGCCAAAATATCCTCTTTTACTCTCTTATGTCTCCCATGCAATATGGTAATCTCCTCATGCAAAAATACATTGTGCATTTGCATTAGTTACATGCATTTATCTCAACCTTATGACTCCCTAAGGCATTATTCAAAACTTAATACATCTCAAAATCAAGGTTATTATCCCTTATGTCTCCCATGCATATATACATGTGTTACATATCAAAACACCTTATAACTTCTAGCATCGTATCTTGCAAAATGACCCTTATGACCCCATGAAAAACTACATATCACACCATGCATCATGCATTGCATCATCATACTTCTTCATAGCTTATAACTCCAATCACCATACCTCATGCATTATTTGTTACATAAAGCACCTTATCACTCCATGCAGATATACCACATCACTATACATTATGCATTGTATACTTTAATTCCTCACCTTCGAATCATTTCTCCCTTGTTGACTTCTATCTCCATGTTTTGCAAAAAATAATATAAGGCATAAAGCCTTAACCTTGCATCATTGTTTATGTTGACCTTTGAAGGAATAAAAGAAAGGTAAAAATGATATTTTCGGCCCCTATGGCATCATTAGGTTTGAGACTTTTGGAAGTCTTGACCACAAAGGCATATGGATAACGATGATTTTGTAAAGACAATAGACAAAGAAAAATCAAAAAATGATTCTAGGTCACTCAACCAAAAGGGATGAAGTAACCCTAAAACATCATTTGCATTTTGTCTTGTTTGTTGCTCCCTTCGAGCCGCCGTCATACCTGCTAGGGTTTGAAGAAATCTTCATCATTCTTTGTAATTTCTAAGGGTTTTTTGATATTCTTTTGTGTCTTCAACATGGAAAAGCAAGGTAAGATTGTTTTGCACCAGTTTGACTCATTTTCCTTTATCTCTGAATGCAAAAATCGGCCTACAGGTCATGGCCATTATAAAGTTTTTAATCTCTAGTATATTTGTAATGCTTCATCTTCTTACTGTGTCTCGTTTTGCTTCTGTTTTGAGGCCATCATGGCCTATGAGCATGTATTCTTTACCCAAGACAATAAGGTAAGCTTTCCTTTTATCTCTACATCATTTTTGAGTGTATTCTTCTTATAAGCTAGAAATGCTTACTTAATTCCTGTGGGTTTTAACATTTTAAAAGAAGACTTGTTCTCAGGCCACGGCCATAGCTACCCATACATATGGTTTTATTTGCATCTTATCTCAGCTCTGTGTTAAAAGAGCTCAACCCATGATAAACTAATGTAATACTTGTGACAAATAAAATGATCTCCTTGCGCTCTGGTTGCTCTTTCTGAGTATTCTCTCCCTTTTAAAGGTCGCAGCCATACATCTTGTTCTTATCTGAGTTTTCTTTGATATATCATGATAAGGGTTTGTAAAAATATTTTTTACTTTCACAGCAGTATGAAATTGGGTTTCTCTCCATATATCATGATACTGTTCTTCTATTCAGAGAATGTAAAACACATAAATAAAATCTTCATTTTTTACTTGTAGATGCTTCTCCTCCTGCATTTTGATGTGGGTTTTGATATTTTGTGAAGAAAAACTTGTTCCTGGCTGCAGCTTGAGAACCCGTATATACATATGATACTTTGCTTCTTATATCTCCTTCTATCACAAAAAGGCGTTCTATAGCTATCATGAAGAAAATAAGGCAAAAGAAAATAGTCTTTTATCATTTCTTGTTCTCATGTGTCTCTACAAAAAACCCGAATAGGGTTTGTTAATAAACCCTCCATTTTCTTTCTTTGTTACTAAAGAGGAAGTATATTTGCAGCTCCTTGACTTTCAGCACTGGAAATGGCATAGGATTTTATTGTGAAAACTATCTAACTGTAGCTTTTGATTGCAAGATTATATATGCTCTAGTCCTTGGCTTCATGATATGACTGTGTATAAAGCCCTACTCTTCAAGACCCTCCTCCTATCTTGCATATTTGGTGATCCTTGATGACAGTTTAGTTTTTTTTTAAATAGCATTCCTCATTGTGTCTTTTGACTTTCTCCAAGCTCTTACTGTCCCTTCATATGCAATTATGACTTTAAGCTTTCCCTAACTGCTTGGGCTACCTTTAGCATACTGTAACTTCATTGCTAGCTTTATGACTGGAAATGTAGTCACTTGGATGACTGCTCTCTCAGTCCACATGATTGTTGCTCCATTTATGGCTACTTATTAAATAGCAATTTTTTACTTCATTCACAATAAAAGATGATAAATATTGTACTGTTCTCTTAAATGTTGTTTAGCACCTATCTTCAATTTTTGTAGGTGAACAATGGTAGATGCCCTTGCTACTCCTAGAAACTGGGTCTTTTGTTATGTGATCACTTTGTTCCTTGTACCTTGTATATGTTGTTTCATTTAACTATGATGAAACATGCACTATATGTCATTTGATTTGATTGTACCTTTATCATCTAATTATACTGTGACTGTGGCAAACAAGGTATATATATATGTATTTTTTCTGATGATGACTGTTGTACCTCTTGCATTGTATGACTATCTTCTTACATGTTTGTCCTCTTTTCTTGCACTTGATACATCTAATGTAGTAGCAACTTGTATACGATGTGATAAAACACCATGATGTTTGGTCAATTGAATATCTCTACATTAATGTTATTACTTTGAGCATGCTGGGCTCAACCCTTAGAGGAGCCCATTTTCTCCACATGCTTATCTCATAAGAATTGAATTAGCAACATGATTTATCCTATACCTGCACAGTGAACAAACAAGTTAGCTTAAAAACATACCTTTGAAGGTTCAAAGCTCTTTTCTCATGATGATTTGGCCTTCATCTGATAATCTGATCTTTTTGCATATATCTGATGATGATCCAACTGTAGCATTATGATTGCAAGTTTATAGATCTGTTGATAGGGCATATGATGAGTTTGTATATCCGGAGCTCTAACAAAACCTTTTCCAACATTACAAGTTCATCATTCTGATTGGGAGTAGGAAGCTGAAAACATGAAGATCAACCTGCAGATGGGAGGATGAACCTTCATTTCAAGGCAATGATGGATATCACTCTCCTCATGTGTTCCTTCTCTTTACTTTATCTTCAAATGTATAGCTTGCATACCTTATTGCATTGGCTCAATTTAGTCATTCATGGCTTGTGTGGGACATATTTAAACATTCTCTTGAATATAATTGGTTATTTTACTTTATGCAATGATTTATGTATGTTTTGCTTTCTAAATCAAATGCATAGCATAAAATAATTGAATCTGCATTTAAACACATGTTCAAAACATGATGATGAAATGATAGTTTATAAGTACCCTTTCCTTTTGCACTGTACTGTGGCACTTGAATCATTAGTAACATCATAACTGACAAATGAAATTAGTTAGATACCTGTCATTCCTTGAATGTCTGTTCTCTTGTCTTTAGATCAATTCACGTATCAGGACAGTTTGACAACCCAGCTTGAGTTGTCACATTATCCTGATAAGTGATCCTCCATTGCTCTCTTGTCAAGATAACAGACATTTGACTGAGTGATCATGCACTTAAAATTTTTCTTTTATCCTCTTTGCGACAACTGCAATCTAAGCCTGCTAAATTAGGTGTGAACATAATTTAGTAACATTTTTGGCGACCTCTTAGTGGTGTTTGCCTACTAAACAAAATAGATCCGGTAGCCTTGCAAATCCATTGGACGTATGAGTCTTTTCTTCCCTGAAACTTTGAAAACTTCTGCAACTCAAACTAATAGAAAAACTACAGTAGCAAAACAAAACTAAAATTCAAACTAATCTGACCTGTTTAGGACATGGCCAGAAAAATGTGCATGTGCACTTCTTGGAAAACAAAACAAAACTGAAATGAAATGTGCAAAAGCACTTATTTGCAGCAAAGTTGCATCTTCTAGTAACATAACTTGAGGTGAATCCCATTGATAGGGATTGGTAACAACTCTCCATCTGACTTTGCAAGCTGAAATGCATTGTGTTGCTTGCATTCTATAATGATATATGGGCCATCCCACATGGCGTCAAACTTGGTGTGTTTACCAAGATTGCTTTTGAGCTCATCCCACTTGGATACTAAATCTCCTTCCTTGAAGATTCTTGGAACTGCCTTTCTGTCAAAGGTCCTCTTCATCTATGCTTGATGTATCTCCAAGGTTCTTAATGCTTCTTTTCTGGTTTCTTCTAACTCCATTAACTGTGCAAATCTAACTTCCATTGGCTGCTCCTCTAACAGTTCAAACTCTTTAATATAACTTAGAGTTGGTAGTTCAACTGAAATTGGCAATTTAGCTTCTTTTCCATAAGTTAGAACATAAGGTGAGTTACATATAGCTCTCTTAGGAGTTGTCCTATCAACCCAAAGGGCTAATTTCAACTTGTCATGACAAGATCTCCGATTGTCATCAACTATTTTCTTAATTATCTTAATCAGATTCTTATTGGTTGATTCTGCTTGTCCATTACCCTGAGGGTAGTAGTTGGATGAAGTGTTCAAAAATATATTATTTTTTATAGACCAATTAGAAACTCTTAAACCAATGAATGCTAAAGCAGTACTAGAAATAATTGAATTAGGAGTACCTAACCTGGAAACTAAGTCTTGAAAGAAGTTTAGAATAGAAGTCTCATTTGCCTCCTTTAATGCAACTACTTCGGTCCACTTTGTGAAGTAATCTATTGTAGTTGGTATCCATTTATGTCCTTGACTTGAAGGTAGATCTATGGGACCAATGAAGTCTAAACCCCACTTACCAAATGGCTATTCTACCTAAATTGGAAGCATAGGCATGGCTGCAAGCTTCTACTTTCCTGCAAACACTGAGCATTTATTGCGTTTATTTACCCAATCATGTGCATCCTTAAACAATTCTGGCCAATAATAACTAGCTCTCATAATCTTTAGAGCTGTTGTTCTTGGTGCAAAGTGACCTCCAGAAGGTCCATCATGAAACTCTTCCAGAATTTTTTGAATCTGTTCTAGTTCAACACATCTTAACAAAACACCATTAAAATCCCTTTTATACAAAACTCCATCTATTATAGCATAAGGGATGGCTTGCAGCCTGTAGTACCTTCTTTTTGATCTGACTAGACCTTCAGGACAGTCCTCGGTATGGAGATAATGAACCATTTGCTACAACCAACTTGTAGGTGGGTCTGGGACAACAACTTCTTCTCTATTTTGCAGCACTGTCTCAGTCTCTTCTGCAAGTTTAGTGCCACTCTCTTCATTTTCTGCCAACTGTTCACACAAAATTTTACCTCTAATAAGCTTTGTAACCTTGATTTGAATATCATATTCCATCACTTTTGTTATCCATCCTGCTCTCTTATCATTTAGATCCTTACTAAGCAAGAATTCCTTGACTGTTGGATGGGCAACCATCAGCTGTATTCTATTGTTAGAAAGCATGTGTTTAAACTTCTTAAGGCTTCTTATGACAACCAATACATATTTCTCAACAAATCAATATCTTACCTCATAGTCATGCAGAATTTGGCTAAAGAAAGCCACAGGTTGCTCCAATCCTACTTCATTTTGCTGACAGAGCATAGCTAAGATTGTATCAACACTACCAAATGCACACAAAATAAAATCCTTGTCAAAATTTGGATTAATTAGTGTTGGGGTAGAAACAAGTGCCTCTTTTATTTCTACAGAACTTTGTTTACCCTCCTTTGTCCAGCTGAAATGAATATTCTTTTTTAACATGGTTGTAAGGGGCTGCAATAATGTTGCTATGTTTGGTATGAACCTCCTTACAAAGTTGATTCTTCCAAGAAAGCTTTGTAATCCTTTCTTATGGGCTGGAAGTGGTAATGCTAAGATTCCAGAAATTCTTTCAGGATCTATAGATATTCCATCTTTTGACACTATGTGTCCTAAAAGCTTCCCTTCATGCACAGAAAAGATACTCTTTTTTGGGTGGAGTGAAACCCCAAATTCTCTACATCTTTCAAAAATCAGCCTTAGATGATTAAAATGATCTTCAGCCTTCTTTGAGAACATAGTGACATCATCTAGATACACAAGTACAAATTTGTTTATGATGCCTTGAAAAGCCATATCCATGGCTCTTTGGAATGTTGCACCTGCATTAGATAATCCAAATGGCATCTTCCTGTAAGCCATTGTACCCCATTTGGTAGTGAAGGCAGACTTATATTGGTCTTCCTCTTTCACTAAAATTTGATTGTAGCCTAAATAACCATCTAATAAAGAAAACCTTTCTGATCCTGAAACAACTTGTAAGATTTTCCCCATTGATGGCAATGGGTAATGGTCTTTTAGAGATGCTCTATTCAAGTCACGGAGATCAACACATAATCTGATTTCTCCATTCTTCTTTCTAACAAGAACTAAGTTAGAAACCTAAGATGTATGCTTAATTGGAAAGATTATTTTACCTTCTATCAGCTTGTTTAATTCAGTCTTCATGAGCACTTCTAGCTTTGAGTTTAATGGTCTCTGTTTCTATCTAACCGGTTTAGCCTTGGGTTCAAGCTCAATAGTGTGTTGAGCTAACTCAGGGTTAAAACCCTTTAGATCTCCATATTCCCAAGAAAATACATCACTGAATTCTTGACACACCTGAATAAAAGCTTGTTGTTCTTCTTTTGTGCATACTTTTCCAAGCTTAAGCAGCTTGTCTTTGAATATCTCAATAGGCTCATAATGTTCTTGTTTCACAGATAAGTTGGCTTTATCTCTCCTAACATGATCATCAGTGTTAAATATTGACTCTAAGGTTACCAAACCCTTAGGCAATTTATTTGACTTTAACTGTAATATCTTATCATCATATTGTTGCAGCCATTTCTGCTAATTTCCTACGGAAAACTCAGCTTCTTCTATCAAAAAATTAACAATTTGCTCATCACTATCAAAGACTTGCCAACTGATGTTGTTATTTGGTATGGATGGTCTCATAGCAACTTTAACATAAAGAGGAGTATGAACATTCTTCATTTCTATTAGAATATCGTACTCAACACCAATAGTAGCCAATTTGTTAGCCTATTTATTATCAATCCTTGGTATAGATATCAAATTAAAATCATCAAACTCATCTATCATATCCCAAACTCTGTGTTTGTACAGTTTTAGCAAATCATTTTTAGTAGCAGCAATATTTCTCACTTGTTTTACCACTAATTCACTATCTCCAAATACTTTAAGGCATTTTATATTTCTTTTTCTAGCCCATTCCAATCCATGCACTAATGCCTCATACTTAGCTGAATTATTTGAACAACTAAAAGCAAAATGAAAAGATGGATAATACTTTTCACCTGTGGGAGAAACTAAAACAACTCCTCCATCAGCACCAATTTTACTTCTAGAACCATCAAAATACAACAGCCAAACATCATTATCAGATTGTACAGTTTGTTGATTTTCTCCTTTTAACAGGTTTGGAATAGCAACACCTTTCTCTTGGATCATATAAACACCAAGACCTATTTCATCTATTTGATCAAAAGGATTTGTCTCATGATTTTGTGTTGCCCACTGATCTAAAACTAAATCAGGTATGCCCTCCAGAGGTGTATTTGGGTCTTGGATAGTAGTTGGTTCTTCTTGATCAAAAATTGAAAGATTGGCATTGATTGGACTGGGTGTATATGGCTCAAGATGGTCATTTGCCAATGGTTATGATTTTATGGTGACTTTAGTACCATATCTGGTTCTAAAAAATAGATGGGTCCAATCAGAGGACAAATAGCCTCCTAGTTTTGTTGTGAAGTCTCTAGACAGACAAATGACAAAGTGAGGTGGCAGATCGATAACATGGATGCCCTGATAGATTACAAAATTGGGGAATGCATGTAAGGTAAGACCAAGATTTTTCAACATTCCAACTGCATTAACTTCAGTATCATCTAATTGAACAACCCCCCTTGCAACAGGTTCATAATTCAAACCAAGCTTGTCTGCTAATTGTTTGGGCATCATAGAGCTACTAGCTCCTGAGTCAATCATACAGTTATGAACTAGATGGTTGCCAACTATCAAGATAACATAAAAATGAGGTGGTTTGCTCACTTGCTTTGGCTATTCATTCTTATTTTGTGCTTCATTAGTGAGCATAACATGGGGCTGACTTGTTTGAGCTTCATTGGATACAGATAACTGAGCTAGAGCATCTTACATAACAAATTTTTCTGACCTAGGAGATGTAATGCATCCAAAATAGACATGATAATAGTGGCTTTATTCATATGATCAAGAATATTGAAAGAGGGACCACTAACCTTTTGTTGTATTTTGGGAACAACAGCATCTGATTGTACTTTGGTTGGCTGAGATTGACCTTCTAGCTATCTTTTATCAGCTATTTGCTATCCTTTTTGCAAAATATGAACATTCTGTGAAGAAGAAGCTTCAAGTTGACTTTGTTGACCTGTAGAAGCTTGATTTTTTCCTTTATCAGTCTGCTGCTGCACTTTATCAGCTTGTTGTTTGCTGACATCAGTTTGCTGTTGTAACTCAACAACCCTCTTTTTTGACTTAGTATTAGCTACAATGTTGGCAAATGATTGTTTTTGTCTTGGTAACTGATTTACTCCACAAAAATCATTAACTTGCCAATTTATTAAAGCAACATCAAGATTATTATGTTGAGTTTAGGAATCTAGCTAATCATTAACATCACTTGTTGTATTTTCAACAGCAGCATAATTATTCTGGACCATGAGTGCTTGACTAACCACTCCATTCATGCAAGTAGCCTAGTTATGAGGCTGGTTGCACGAATAGCACCATACATAATCTTGAACCGTGTTATTTTGCATAGGTACAAGCTCTTTTGATGAGCTAACAACATTGGGATTATACTGCTGATTTGGCCTGTTATTATAGTTTCTTCTCTGTCCTTGGTAATCTTCCTGATAAGGAGGCCTATTTTCCTGATATGGGGCTTGGTGTGGTCTATTATTATGATTTTGCTGTATTTTGAGACTCAATAAGTCATTACTAATAGTTTGCAATAATTTTGCTATATTTTGTTGATTACCCTTAAGTTATTGTATATCAAAATGGATTGGATCAGCATTACTTTTTACAACTATTTGATAGCCAAAGGCTGGTATAGTAGGTATTGATGCAATAGGAGGCACTGATATTGACATTAAGGGCTGAATGTTAGGAAATATAGGCATAGGAGGCCTTGGTGCAATTTTGCCAACTTGAATTAAACTATTTTTAGCTCTAATAGCAATATCAAATGCACCTGGTAAAGTAACCCCACGCATTGATTGAATCATGACAGCAATATCACTATTCAATGCTCTTAGATAATATAGAAATGCATGCTCAGGTGAAGGCATTACCATTTCTGGAATTCGATTATATGTCCTTTGAAATTTGAAATTGAAATATGACATCTATTCTTGCAGAGCCCTCTTGATAGTTGTCATTTGCTCAATAAGTGATAAGTGATCTGACTTATCTTGGAACTGTCTATTCAAGGCAACTCCTAATTCATCCCATGATGTAATAGAATTAACTCTTAATCCTCTAAACCATTGAAGAGCTTTACCTTTGAAAGATGCTGCTAGCAACCTTATTGCTATATTTTCTTCTGTGATATGATGAACACTGCATAATGATGCTACATCTCTGATGTGTTCTATCGGTGTGGTTCCATCTTCACTGGTGAAACTAGGCAGACTTTTCAATGCAGCTACTGGTATTGCATCATGCTGCTGCAAATTCAATGGACTGCCCCCATTAAATGTAACAAATGGTTGATTTCTTGGTGGTGGTGGTCTATTTGCTGCCATTTGAATGATAGGTACTTGTACTATAGGCACCTCTTGGAGAACAGGCTCCTCTCTTTCAAGCTCTTCGTCTTCGTGAAAAATATTTTCTTCTTCTTCAACTTGTAATATAGGTTCCTCTTCCCCAAGCTCTTGAAAAATAAGTTCCTCTTGAAAAACAGGTACTTGTTCTCTTGGACTTGCTGGTGCAGAACAATGAGGTACTGATGAAGAACTTGCAAATAAAGGGTTTTGATGAGAAGCAAATTCAGGTTGTGTGTTTGCAGATTTGGTATTATTGTACTTGCTGGCCTTACCACTCTATCTATTTTAACCCTCCTTTTTAGCGGTGATAGATGAATATGTTTCTTTTCAGGATCTTTATTTGATCTTGTTTGGTACTTTTTCATAGGCTACAAGATCTGATCTATCAAACCAAAAAATAAGAGTCGCCAGGTACTTGAAATAAAACCTCTAATAGGATGTAAAATCTATTGATCATACCAAAACAATAGAGAAAATAAGTTCTTTTTTTTTAAATTGAAAATTAGTTCAAAGTCCCACCGGGTATGCCAAAAACTGTTAACGAGCATAATTGGACCCGTTATGCAAAGCTGTGAAGCTCAACAATCCTGTGTAACATGGGATCAAACTCAGGCTGTGGTTGACCTATGGTGAGCTTGAACGTCCAGATTATGGGTAGGTTCCCTTGTAATTTTTCAATGGATTTATAACTTGATATGAAAAAGGGTTGAAAGGATCTACTAAAAGCACTAAAACTATAATTTAAAGTGTGGTGATGCATCTAATTCGATGGAAAACTATAACTCTAACTCACAATAGGTCTCAAAAAATATATCCACACAATCTACTTTTGGCATTATGATCACAAAATTGATTCTAAGGGAGGCTGAAAATAACTTTCTTTTGAAGGAAAAAAGGGCTCTCACAACATGAAAGAAAATTTATCCCAATTGCACAACCAAAGACTTGTAATTTCAATGCTATTCAATACATGCAAGTACAAATGAGAATGATTTTAAAGGTTCTAATATTAAACACAATAAAATCTCATCAAACCATTCACAAAAGCAACACTGATGAAAAGGTTAACACTTGATTCAGTTGAAAAATAAAGGAACACTTGCATAAAAAGACAAAGAATAGAACCTATAACCTACTGTAATCTCTATAAATCTACAAAATATGAGTTACAAAACCTTCTTTGCTCAGTAATGTGTAAGAGAGAAAAAAGGCAAGAACTAGAAAAACCTAAATTTTTCTTACAATATATAATATGCTCTCTCAAAAAGACCTATAAAGGTTAACTACAGTCAACTGCCTCTAAAAATAATCTCTCAAAACTGATCCACAAGCAAGCATGAAAATCCCTAAAAATAAGGGCTATAACTGACCCAAGTTGAGCTAAAATAGCTCCAAACTGCTCCTCTTTATTAGTTTGACCAAGAGGTGTACCAAACTCTCCAATTTTGACGCAAAAACCATGCAAAAGAACTCCAAAGAACCTCAGCTAACTCCATTCTCCAAATTTGCATGATTTTGGGATGTATAAACAATGTGAGCAAAGAATAAAGTAATTATGATGATTACTTTACTATGAGTTAAAAATTTGTTCTATCTTTTTGACTTTACAACTTTGTGACAAAATATTAAAGTAATTTATAATTATATTACTTTATTATTTGTTTACATTGTTTTAAGTTGCAAGGTCGTGCAAAAATGGATGTATTTGTCTTCAAAAAAATAATAATAACTCCTTATATCTCCCTTTGGATTTGCATAATTACATTAATGCATCCAATGATGATGCCAAAATTAAACAAACCTCCATGCATGCAAAAGATAAAAAAATCCTCTTTTATTCCCTTATGTCTCCCATGCAATATGGTAATCTCCTCATGCAAAAATACATTATGCATTTGCATTAGTTACATGCATTTATCTCAATCTTATGACTCCCTAAGGCATTATGTATCAAAACTTAATACATCTCAAAATCAAGGTTATTATCCCTTATGTCTCCCATGCATACATACATGTGTCACATATCAAAACACCTTATAACTTCTAGCATCATATCTTGCAAAAGGACCCTTATGACCCCATGAAAAACTACATATCACACCATGCATCATGCATTGCATCATCATACTTCTTCATACCTTATAACTCCAATCACCATACCTCATGCATTATTTGTTACATAAAGCACCTTATCACTCCATGTAGAGATACCACATCACTATACATTATGCATTGTATACTTTAATTCCTCATCTTCGAATCATTTCTCCCTTGTTGACTTCTATCTCCATGTTTTGCAAAAAATAATATAAGGCATAAAGCCTTAACCTTGCATCATTGTTTATGTTGACCTTTGAACGACTAAAAGAAAGGTAAAAATGATATTTTCAGCCCCTATGGCATCATTAGGTTCGAGACTTTTGGAAGTCTTGAGCACAAAGGTATATGGATAACAATGATTTTGTAAAGACAAAAGACAAAAAAAATCAAAAAATAATTCTAGGTCACTCGACCAAAAGGGAAGAAGTAACCCTAAAACATCATTTGCATTTTGTCTTGTTTGTTGCTCCCTTTAATCTGCCGCCATACCTGCTAGGGTTTGAAGAAATCTTCATCATTCTCTACAATTTCTAAGGGTTTTTTGATATTCGTTTTGTGTCTTCAATAGGGAAAAGCAAGGTAATATCATTTTGCACCAGTTTGACTCATTTTCCTTTATCCCTGAATGCAAAAATTAGCCTATAGGCCACGGCCATGATAAAGTTTTCAATCTCTGGTATATTTGTAATGCTTCATCTTCTTACTGTGTCTTGTTTTGCTTCTGTTTTGAGGCCATCATGGCCGACTAGTTTTAAAACTTTGAGAGCTTGTTTGTGAGCAAACTCATGGCCTCTAAGCATGTAATCATGAGCTAGAAATGCTTACTTAATTCCTGTGGGTTTAACATTTTAAAAGAAGACTTGTTCTCAAGCCGCGGACATAGCTACCCATACATATGGTTTTATCTGCATCTTATCTCAGCTCTGTGTGAAAAGAGCTCAACCCATGATAAAATAATGTAATACTTGTGACAAAGAAAATGATCTCCTTGCACTCTGGTTGTTCTTTCTGAGTATTCTCTCCCTTTTAAAGGTCGTGGCCATACATCTTGTTCTTATCTGAGTTTTCTTTGATATATCATGATAAGGGTTTGTAAAAATATTTTTTACTCTCTGGCAGCAGTATGAAACTGGGTTTCTCTCCATATATCATGATACTATTCTTCTATTCGGAGAATGTAAAACACATAAAGAAACTCTTCATTTTTTACCTGTAGATGCTTCTCCTCCTACATTTTGATGTGGGTTTTGATATTTTGTGAAGAAAAACTTGTTCCTAGTTGTGGCCTAAGAACCCATATATACATATGATATTTTGCTTCTTATATCTCCTTCTATTACAAAAAGGCATTATGTAGCTATCATGAAGAAAATAAGGCAAAAGAAAATAGTCTTTTATCATTTCTTGTTCTCGTGTGTCTCTGCAAAAAACCCAAATAGGGTTTGTTAATAAACCCTCCATTTTCTTTCTTTGTAACTAAAGAGGAAGTATATTTGCAGCTCCTTGACTTTCATCACTGGAAATGGCATAGGATTTTATTGTGAAAACTATCTAACTGTAGCTTTTGATTGCAAGATTATATATGCTCTAGTCCTTGGCTTCATGATATGACTATGTATAAAGCCCTACTCTTCAAAACCCTCCTCCTATCTTGCATATTTGGTGATCCTTGATGACAGTTTAGTTTTTTTTAAATAGCATTCCTCATTGTGTCTTTTGACTTTCTCCAAGCTCTTACTGTCCCTTCATTTGCAATTATGACTTTAAGCTCTCCCTAACCACTTGGGCTACCTTTAGCACACTGTAGCTTAATTGCTAGCTTTATGACTGGAAATGTAGTCACTTGGATGACTACTCTCTCAGTCCACATGATTGTTGCTCCATTTATGGCTACTTATTCAATAGCAATTTTTTACTTCATTCACAATAAAAGATGATAAATATTATATTTTTCTCTTAGATGTTGTTCAGCACCTATCTTCAATTTCTGTAGGTGAACAATGGTAGATGCCCTTGTTGTTCCTAGAAACTGGGTGTTTTGTTATGTGATCACTTTGTTCCTTGTACCTTGTATATGTTGTTCCATTTAACTGTGATGAGACATGCACTATATGTCATTTGACTTGACTGTACCTTTATCATTTGATTATATTGTGACTGTGGCAAACAAGGTATATATATATATATATATATTTTTTATTTTTATTTTTATTTTTTCTGATGATGACTGTTGTACCTCTTACATTGTATGATTGTCTTCTTACATGACTGTCCTCTTTTCTTGCACTTCATACATTTGATGTAGCAGCAACCTGTATATGATGTGATAAAACACCATGATGTTTGGTCAATTGAATATCTCTACATTAATGTTATTACACTGAGCATGATGGGCTCAACCCTTGGAGAAGCCCATTTTCTCCACATACTTATCTCATAAGAATTGAATCAGCAACATGATTTATCCTATACCTACACAGTGAACAAACAAGTTAGCTTAAAAACACACCTTTGAAGGTTCGAAGCTCTTTTCTCATGATGATTTGGCCTTCATCTGATGATCTAATCTTTTTGCATATATCTAATAATGATCCAACTGTAGCATTATGATTGCAAGTTTATAGATTTGTTGATAAGGCATATGATGAGTTTGTCTATCCGGAGCTCTAACAAAACCTTTTCCAACATTGCAGGTTTATCATTCTGATTGGGAGCAGGAAGCTAAAAACATGAAGATCAAGCTGCAGATAGGAAGATCAACCTTCATTTCAAGGTAATGATGGATATCACTCTCCTCATGTGTTCCTTTTCTTTACTTTATCTTCAGATGTATAGCTTGCATTCCTTGTTGCATTGGCTCAGTTTAGTCATTCCCACGGCTTGCTTGGGACATATTTAAACATTCTCTTGAATATAATCAGTTATTTAACTTTATGCAATGATTTATGTATGTTTTTCTTTCTGAATCAAATGCATAGCATAAAATAACTGAATCTGCTTTAAAACACATGCTCAAAACATGATGATGAAATGATAGTTTATAAGTACCTTTTCCTTTTGCACTGTATTGTGGCACTTGAATCATTAGTAACATCATAACTGAAAGATGAAATTAGTTAGATACCTGTCATTCCTTGAATGCCTGTTCTCTTGTCTTCAGATCAATTCACTTATCAGGATGGTTTGACAGCCCAGCTTGAGCTGTCACATTATCCTGATAAGTGATCCTCCATTGCTCTCTTGTCAAGATAATAGGCATTTGACTGAGTGATCATACACTTAAAATTTTTCTTTTATCCTCTTTGCGACAATTACAATCTAAGCCTTGCTAAATTAGGTGTGAACATAATTTAGTAACAAAAATGATTATCTTATCATCTGTCATGAGGACATGTTGGAATTTATAGGGGGGAGCCAATCCCAAACCCAAGCCATTCTTAGATTAAATAAAACCTTTTTGTGATATGCAAGTTCTTGAAGAAATTATTTGGAAAAAAGCTAGTTTATGTAATATAAAAATTTCGTGAATTTTCTTGTGTTGTCGAACTTATAGAAACACACGAAGGTTATTAAAATTCATATCGAGAATAAAATTTTGGAGCTCATTATTGTGAGTAAAAATCTAATCATCTTACACATCCTAGGCACATGGATATTTAATCAAAATTCCTATGAGCTTACTATATAAGATTAAAATATAACCCCAAGGAAATGCACAAGATGAAAAAAAAATCCATGATCATAGATACTAGAATTTAAAGACTCTAAGGGCATAAAAATTTTGGTAACCCATCTTCTGAACTATTGAGTTTTTAAACATTGTTTGGGGATTTGGGTTTGGAAAATCAATCAAAAGACCTTAAATTGTGTCTTTAATTGTTTTAGGAAGTCATAATTAGATGGTTGTGAGATCAATCAAGATGGAAAAGATGAAGAAAGATATTAATTAACCTAATTACTTACAAGAAATATTAGAACTAGTGTTTCTCTATGAAGTACTCTATAATGGTAATAGTTGTTGATGTTTTGTTGCTTAAGTTGCCTTGTAAGATTATTTTTTACCTTATTTTACTTTGTTTTTGGACCTGATCAACCCAATAACCTTGTACATATGCTTTTATCCATTATTTGTGAACCTATGACAAGGTGAAGTATGTTAGTTCTATGTGAAATAATATGATCTTTGTTTAAACGTTATTGTGTACTTGTTTCCATTCAATTGTATTTGGTATATGAAAAGAGGATATTCATGTGGTCCATAAAGAATGAATATCATCTTTGAATGTATTTTGAGTATATAGTACTCTGTGATGAGTGACTACATAGTGTGGGATATGCATGCCATTCACTAGGTGAGTACTATGCGATTACATGAGAATACTTTTGTATATTTTATGTTGAAGTGACACATACAAGATTAAAATATTTGTATTACAGATAAGGTTAAACATTAATGACCAAATTTAAAGGATTATTTGATAGGAGATTTATTGTATACACTTGTATTAGCTTCTCAAGTATAAATTCTTGGACTATTTCATGTGAAAATGTACTTATAGTTCTAATCCTGTTATTGATTAACAAAGTACTTCTATGTGATGTCATTTTGGTTCCAGTTAAAGAAGAAGAGTTATCCAAGAAAAGATCTAAAAATTTGAGAAATATAATTATAGATGAAGTTAAAATGAAATAGATTCAGTGGGATACTAATAGTGTTACATCCACACTTGACTAATCATTTTTGGTGAAATATGTTGTAGATTCAACTCGAGCTACTGAGGACAACAACTAACTATAGGGGAGAATTGTTATGGGACTTTTTCCCCATAATGGAAAAGAAGGCTATTTTATGAATAAGACTTTGAAATTATAAGGGGATAAAGTTTATTTACCCTTTATAATTAAAAGGGAGATGGAAAAATAAAGGATATTATGATCCTTTAGTTAAAATAGAGATAAATAAAGAATAATTATGAAAACCCATTTTAAAAGGGAGGAATTATTAAGTTTATTCACTAATTGTTAATGACAACCTTTGTGAAAGGGTTTGATGGTTTAGAAACAACCCCTTAAAATGTTATATAAGGCATTTGTGTGAGACTTAGAATGGGCATGAAGCATCACTCAAAGAAAGAAGAAGCATGGAGAACACTCAAGAGGAAGAAGGGAGTGGTTTGGTGGGCTATGAGCATTAGGAGAAGGGGGCACACAGAGTGTGTCCTAGCCTTGGGTACAACGTACAACCTGGGACGATCCTAGCTAGGGCTTGGTTTGCACTTGTGTTGAGCATTGTTCTTTTAAGAACCAACACTTGTGTATGAGTACTTGTGTTGAGCATTGTTCTTTTAGAACTAGAACTAGTGTTGAGCATTGTTCTTTTAGAACCAACACTGTGTTGAGCATTGTTCTTCTAGAACCAACACTTGTATGAGAGCGTAATAGCACATTGTGTTCTGAAAGGAATTATTTCCTCTTAGAGTATGCCATAGGCAGGGCCAAGACCACTGAAATATTCCTAGGGTGAGAGTGGCTGATCCAGGTGCTCAACGATTTAGATAAGTATTAAACTTATTGTTAAAAAAGGATATTGATGGGTTTTTTATGTTAATATGATTATGTGATTATGTTATCCAATTTGTCTTGTTAATGATTTACATTAGAGATCTTATTAAATTATCAATGTTGTAATTTACTTTTGTTATTTACATATTATTTAATATTCTACATGATCCTAACTCTAAATATTAACCATAATAAATAGGTTGCAAATAATTAAATAACTCTCAGAAAAGTGGTGTTGCATTTCTCATAAATCCCACATTAGCTCAAGAGAGACAAAACCTTTAGTGTCATTATTCCAACCATTTTTACAATTTCCCACAATGTTCCAACCTTCTCCACTCTTCATCAAGGGTGAGTCACTTGTAGGTTTTGAAGCTATGTTGGCCTAGGGTGTAACAAGAGGACAACTTATGTAGTCATTGCTAAAGGGTCCAATGAAGGATTATCCAACCATGCAACCAAATGAAGAAACACACAACAAAATTCAATGGAACAACAAAACAACAAGTTCTCTATTCATTCACAGTCACAACAAAATTACAATCTACAATAATGGGATTTCAACATGCTAGGCCTCAACCATTTGATTACAAATGGACAAATTACAAAATTTGAAAGATATTGCAATACAATGGCATGCCCTACTATCCTCTACTTTCTTTGTTACTTTCTAATGATCTTCAAGTATGTTTATATATTAGTTACTAGCCTTAAGAGCAATCTTAGTATGCTACAAGGTGGTGCAAAGCTTGATGCCTAATGAATTATGTAGTCAGCTAAACATGTAAATGAATCTTCTAGAATGAATGCAGTGGTGAAGGATCAATGAATCTTGATGTGGTTCACACAATAAGCTCCTCTAGGTCCAATGTACCTTTGAATGTGTTCCTCTATTGTCACAATCTTTAGGAAGGTGATGCAAATGAAACTTGGTGTTAGCTAGTAATGCCAAATAGTAGGTCAAAGATCATATTGGACCTTTATGGCGATAAAAAAATTCTAGAAAGTGAATATAGCATTAAAGGATCAATGTTGAACATGTATTCCCAACCGCAAAGTAAATAGTGCAAGTCCGATGAAATGCAGTAGGATCTACGACAACTGACTAATGAATTTGAAATGCAAATAAAAACCTACAAACAAAACAAACAAGTGAAAGAAAATATTTTTCAGTGACGCAAGATTGCTCTTACACCTTATATGCTCTTGCATCAAACACTTGGGGTTGATTGAAAAGTGACACCCTCACTTTCCAATGGCTTGAGGGAAACCAAGATAGTCTAACTCCACCTTTACAATCGATGATAAATATTCTTTAGGCCTTCCCTTCCATGTCACCAAATACTCCTCATATTGTCTATTCCTTATGCTTCTCCCAATCCTGTTGTCTAGAATTTCCTCAATCTCTTCTTTTGGTTGTTGCAATATCTAATTCTACCTATGTACTTTTGTGCCACTATCTCCTAATGCTCCTTCATGTGGTATTGTATAGGTCTATAATGTTGAACACTAGTGATATGCCTAAACCTTTCGATAATTCCACTTCATAAGAATTTCTTGAATAAAAAATTTTCACAATTCTATAAGGACCAAACTTCTTCATTTTCAACTTGTTATATGTTCCAACTGGAAATCTTTCTTTCTTGAGATAGACCATTACTTCTTCTTCAATCGTAAACTCCTTGTGTCTTGTTTTCTCATAAGCCTTCTCCTTATATCTATCATTCATGTTTTCCACTTGTGACTTCTTACCTTTGCATGTACTTACTTCATATGTTCTACAAACTATTCTATATCCACATTCCTTTTTTCCTCATTATTGATTTCTCTCAATTTTGATACATTTCTTGGACTAAAACCATAAGCAATTGCAAATAGTGTTTTCCCTGTACTTCTATTTACTAAATTATTATGTGCACACTCTGTCTACACTAAAATCATGTCCCAATTTCTTTTCCTCTCTCCAACCAAACATCTCAACAAATTTCCCAATCTCCTATTAACCACTTCTATCTGTCCATTAGTTTGTGGATGATATGTTGAACTAAAATTTGAATCTATTTGCATTATCTTTCACAATGTCCTAAAATATCCAACAAATTTTGCATCCTTGTCTAAAACTATACTCTTTGGTAACCCATGTGAAATCTCACAACTTCTCTGAAAAATAAATCAACCACATGTACCACATCATTGTTGTTCTTACATGGAATGAAATGTCAATTTTAGAAAACTTGTCCACAACTACAAATATTAAACCATGTCCTCTTTGAGTCTTAGGTAATCCCAATACAAAATCTATACTTATATCCTCCAATGTATTTTTGGAACTGGCAGTGTTTGATACAAACCAATATTTTGACTACTTCTTTTTGTAACTTGACAAGTCCTACAACCTTGAAAACAATTCCTCACATCCTTGTACATTTGTGGCCAAAGTTAGTATTCATTCACCAATGCTACTATCTTATGTACGCCAAAATGTCTAGCCAAACCGTCGCTATGTTTCTCCTTGATCAAATTCTCTCTCATTGAGCTTCTAGGAATACATAACTAACTACCCCTAAACAACATCTCATTTTGAATCAAATAATCAATGCATTTACTCCTGTCTACACTTAATGATTACAATTAATTTATCTCCATGCTTCTACAAAATTAAGATCACATTCATACAAATGCTTCAATTCTTCAAATACAACTACCTCTACTCTCATCTCAATTAGCAAATTATGTCTCCTACTCAATGCATTTACAACCTTATTTGATTTTCCACTCCTATGCTTCAACAAAAAAGTATAATTTTGCATAACGCAACCCATCTCATATGTCTTTGGTTTAAATTACCTTGCCTATTCAAATATTGTAATGTTTGATGATTAGTATACAACGCAAACTCCTTTTGGCAACAATTAATGTCTCCACTTCTTCAATGCTTGGATTATGCCATAAAATTCTTTATCTTAGACTGAATATCTCCTTCTTGCATCATTCAACTTTTCACTAAAATAAGCTAAGAGTATACCTTCTTAGCTCAACACTACTCCTATTGCACTTCCACTTGCATCACAATCCACCTGAAATACCTTGTTGAAATAGGGTAATGCTAGAACTTGCTATTCTGTCACCTTCTTCTTTAGCAACTCAAAACTCCTATTTTCTCTTAATGTCCACTTAAAGTCCTTCTTATCTCCCCCCATTTTCTTAGTTAGTGGTGCACAAATACCACTAAAAAAATTTAAGAACTTTCTATATAAAATTATCAAACCTTGAAAGATCTTACCTCTCCAATATTTGTTGGCATAGGCCACTCAACAATTTTTCTAAATTTATTTAAGTCCATCTTCGATTCTTTAGTTGAGATTACAAATTCCAAGTATACCAATTCCATCTTCATGAAACTACACTTCTTCAGATTGATCAACAACTCATCTTCCCTTAGCCTCTGCAATACTACTCTAATATGCCTTAGGTCTCAATCTTATCCAAAAAGAATAACCAACCATTCATTCAATCCTTCATTTGTCTTGAATGTAGTTTTCCACTCATCCCCTTCTCTAATTTTGATATGATATACCCATTTTCTAAGTTAATTTTAGTGAAATACTTTTCTCCACTCAAGCAATCCATTATGTCATCCATCCTTTGCAATGGGAATCTATACTTTATAGTGATCTTAATTATTGCTTTGAAATTTGTACACATCCTCCACTCACCATCCTTCTTGGGTGATAGTATTGTAGGTACCACACATGGGCTTAAACTCTCTAATCAATCCTTTACTCAACAACTCTTGCACTTGTCGGTTCAACTTCTCATTTTTACTGGTGCCATCCTATGCCCCACCTTATTTGGAAAACTTGCCCTTAGAATTAGATCCATATCATGATGAATACTCCTTGCTAATGGTAATCCATTAGGCATGTTGTTTGATATGATATCCTTGTATTCTTTAAACAATTATGAAATGTCCTCCTACAATATCTCTTCTACATCTAAAATGGTGCTTATTGTGCCTGTGGTGTCACATACTTTAGGAATTAATGCAAAACACATATTTTCATGTCTCAATCCATCTAAGAACTTCCTTCCATCCACCAAACAAATTCTGGCACAACTACAAATTTGTCCTCTTTTTTTAGCAAAATTAATCGGTGTCTCTTACCATTGATTGTTAGATTGTAAGTATTCACTCTTCCATCATGTACAATACTCCTATCAAATTTCCATGGTCTCCCCACACTACAGCAAAATAGGTAATTAGCACCTAAAATAGCGCCAGAATTTAGTGCATTTGAGTTCATGAATTATAGACTTCTGTCGCCACAAAACTCAGCGTCAAACTGCATGTTCTCTTCGATGCCAAATTTTGTGCCGAAAAAGTAGCGCCTCCTTTAGCACTTGGAATAGTGCCAGGAAACATGAATAATTTAATGTCAGAAATAGCGCCCAATTTGGCTTCCAGTTTTGCTTCCATGTCTGCTCCTAGTCGTGCTTCCTGTTTTGCTTCTGGTATGGCATTGAAAATAGCTTCTTTTTTGGCTTCCTAATGGATGCCAAGTTTTGCTTCCATTATGACATCCTTTGTTGCTTCCAGTTTTGCTTCCATTATGATGTCCTTTGTTGCTTCCAGTTTGGCTTCTGATTTTGCTTCTGGTTTTGCTTCTTGTGTTGCTTCCAAGTTTGCTTCTAGTTTTGCTTCCGGTTTTGCTTCCAGGTTTGCTTCTAATTTTGCTTCCAATTTTGCTTCCAATTTTGCTTCCGATTTTGCTTCCGATATAACATCGCTTGTTGCATCTAGCTTTGCTTCTATTTTTGCGTCTTTGTTCCAAAAAAGGTGAGTGGGCCAATCTTGCTTTCTAACTGCCCCATCTTTCACCTTATAGCCTAGATTAACCTGATACTCCCCAGTTTTTTAGCAGCTCCATCTTATTCTATCCTCTTTGCGAGACAAGCTCACATACCTGTTTGACAGAATACTCGCTAACTCACTGATCTGCACTCTATCCACATGAAGACCCCTAAAGCATTTGAAATATTTTATAGGATAACATTTATAAATAATTTTTAGGGAAATGGACATCCATACAAATTAACAACATCATTATACTTATTAAATCTCCATAAAAAAAAACTATAACAATATCCAGTATATATGAAATAACAAGATAATTATTATAACATGATCATCATCTATAATTAAAACAAGTGAGTCAAATATCTATAATTTAATTAAATTTGACAAAATCTATCCTGAGCAGTAAATTAAAATCATCATATGTAATAAATATCCATCCAAAAATCATCAACCACTTTCAATATATACAAATTAACAAATCAATACTGATAAGATCATCATCATATATAACTAAAACAAGTGAAAGTCAAATATGTCAGTAGATCAATAACATGTCAAAATGATACATGTCCAACAGTCGACATAAGTCAAAATGATACATGTACAAATGATTAAGTAAAAATGATAAATTATGTAACTCAAAATGATACAAGTCAAGATGATACATGCCCAAATGATAGAAGTCAAAATGATACATGTCAAAATGATACAACTCAATAATATGGTACTACAGGCCGTGAAAATGATACATATGATAGTAACCATGAAAAGAGGCATCATAACGATATATCAACAATGATATATGATCATGAATGTCACTGGCTACTACTAGCAATTGCCTCATCATCATCATCATCACCATCGTGATCATCATCATCATGATCATCGTCGTCGTCATCATTGTCGTCGTCATCATCATAGTCGTCATCATCATCATCATCAGCCTCGTTGTCTTCTGTATCTGCATCATCATCATGCTCTGCCATGTGATCTGTACTAGAACCAACATATTCTGGATCTATATCATGAGGATCATCTTGATCTTTTGGAAGACTCATGTTCTTAAAAAAAACATTTAAAATGAAAAGTTATTATTTATTTCATGCAATAATTTATTTTTGTATTATATATCCATTATTACAACATATGAAATGAAACCATAATCATATTACATCATAGCAAAACTTGCACATACCATAATAAAATTTCAAAAAAGTTACAGCTAATATGTCATTCCAATGATGTAAAACATGCAACAATTCTAATAAACGTTAGTAAAGATCATAAAAATATTTGTTATACAATTTAACTATCAACTGTACATTCTATTACATAACCTTAAGTGCCACAAATTGCTTCGTCCATGTATGTTCTTTTTCACTATTAATCTAATAACCTGCATTAGACAAAAACATTAAAGAGTTTTTAAGTAGCCGTTGATTAAATTTTGTTACATGTCATTAAGGAATGCACATTTTTTTTTCAATAATTATTTATCTTAAGGTTCATGAGTAGCCTTAAGATAAAGGTGTATTTTGTTTGAAAAAAAAAATGAAGTTAGCAATATGGCTTTATCTGATTGATTTTAGAAAAAAAAAATGTTAGCCCTATTCCTTCTCATAGGTCTTTAATGTGAGCGGGAATAGGGCAAATTTGGGGATTTAGAAAGAAAGATAAAGTTTAGGGTGTCTTCAAGATAGTCAGCATGGGCAAGGAGGTCAACCATGCACACATAATGATCAACTGTAGGTGTAATGCAATAAGGGTTACAAATGTGATTGAAGTATGTACAACTCTCATCCACTAAACTTGCATGGCTGCATGCACCTAGAATACAAGCAAAGATTACAATGTTAGGATATGTTCCAGAGTGCTTAATTAATTCAAAGATTTTGAGAGCGTCCTTGCAAAATCCATTTTGTGCATATCTTGCAATCATTGCATTCCATGAGATGACATCTCTTTGAGGAATTCTGTCGAATAGTTTACGTTTTTTGTCTATGATTCCATATTTTGCATACATGTCTATGAGAGCATTTCAAACTATAATATCTCACAAGAATTCCCCTACCATTATGCTTTGAATGATATCCATACCTTGTTCCAAAGCTCCCATTTGGGCATAGGTAGGGAGGATGCTGGCAAAGGTTGCGGAATTTGGATTTACAGCTGACAATTGCATTTGCTTGAAAGTTTCTAAAGCCTGTTCAACAAATCCATTTTGTGCAATCCTGCAATCTTTGCATTCCATGAGATGACATCTCTCTGAGGCATTCTGTCAAATAGTTTGCGTGCCTTGTTTGTGCTTCCACATTTTTCATATATGTCTATCAGAACATTTCCAACTATAATATCTGACAAAAAATTGCCTTCTATTATGCCTTGATGGATGTCCATACCCTATTCCAAAGCTTACCATTTTGATATAGGTAGAGAGGATGCTGGAAAAGGTTATGGAATTTGGCTTTACACCTGCCAATTTGATTTGCATGAAAGTTTCTAAAGCCTTTTCAACAAATCTATTTTGTGCATATCATGCAATCATTACAGTCTATTAGACCACATCTCTTTCAGGGATTTTGTCAAACAGTTCACATGCCTTGTCTATGCTTCCACATACATCTCTCTCTTTGTATATGTATATTCAATTGCATTTGCTTGAAAATTTTTAATGCCTTATTGACAAATCCATTTTGTGCATATCATGCAATCGTTGCAGTCCATGAGACCACATTTCTTTGAGGGATGTAATCTATTTTATGCACACAACTCAGCATAAATTAGCCTAGATTGGTGGTATTTACGAACGCCTTGAGAGGATTGTTGTTATGTTGCTAGGAGACATGTTATCATAGGTTAACCCATGGAAAACTTGTGTAATGGATTTATAACAACAGGCTTCAACTGTGCAAATGCATCTAAGATGAATGTGTAGATCTAGATTCCTTTTAATTAATGTTCTAGAGTACTTAATTAATTCAAAGATTTTGAGAGCATCCTTGCAAAATCCATTTTGTGCATATCCTGTAATCATTGCATTCCATGAGATGACATCTCTTTGAGGAATTATGTCAAACAACTCACTTTTTTTTGTCTACGATTCCATATTTTGCATACATGTCTATGAGAGCATTTCAAACTATAATATCTCACAAGAATCCCCCTACCATGATGCCACCGGTTAAAATAGGAAAGACTTTGCATTTATTTTCTTTCATGTTTCTAGCTTTACACCAACCAATTGCATTTACTTTAAAATTTCTAAAGCCTTGTCAACAAATCCATTTTGTGCATATCCTGCAATTATTACAGTCCATGAGACCACATTTCTTTGAGAGATTCTATCAAATAGTTCATGTGCCTTGTCTATGCTTCCACATTTTGCATACATGTCTAACAGGACAGTTGCAACTACAACATCTGACAAAATTCCTCTATCCTTTACGTTTTGATGGATGTCCAAACCCTATTCCAAAGCTCTCATTTGACATAGGTAGGGAGGATGCTAGCAAAGGTTGTGGATTTTGGCTTTACACTAGCCAATTGCATTTGCTTTAAGATTTCTAAAGCCTTTTCAACAAATCCATTTTGTGCATATCCTGCAATCATTGCAGTCCATGAGACCACATTTCTTTGAGGCATTCTGTCAAACAGTTCACGTGCCTTGTTTATGCTTCCACATTTTGCATACATGTCTAACATGGCAGTTGCAACTACAACATCTGACAAAATTCCTCTATCCTTTATGTATTGATGGATATCCATACCCTATTCCAAAGCTCCCATTTTGACACAGGCAGGGAGGATGCTGGCAAAGGTTGTGGAATTTGGCTTTACACCAGCCAATTGCATTTGCTTTAAAAAATTTAAAGCCTTTTCAACAAATCCATTTTGTGCATATCCTGCAGTCATTGTAGTCCATGAGACCACATTTCTTTGAGGCATTCTATTAAACAGTTCATGTGCCTTGCCTATGCTTCCACATTTTGCATACATGTCTAATAGGGCAGTTGCAACTACAACATCTGACAAAATTCCTCTATTCTTTATGTTTTGATGGATGTCCATACCCTATTCCAAAGCTCCCATTTTGACACAGGCAGGGAGGATGCTAGCAAAGGTTGTGGAATTTGGCTTTACACTAGCCAATTGCATTTGCTTTAAAATTTCTAAAGCCTTTTCAACAAATCCATTTTGTGCATATCATGCAATCATTGCAATCTATTAGACCACATTTCTTTTAGGGATTTTGTCAAACAGTTCACATGCCTTTTCAACAGATTTAACAGATATCTCAATGATAAAGTTTAGGGTGTCTTCAAGATAGCTAGCACGAGCAAGGAGGTCAACCATGCACACATAATGATCAACTATAGGTGTAATGCAATAAGGGTTACAAATGTGATTGAAGTATGTACAACTCTCATCCACTAAACCCGCATGGCTGCATGCACCTAGAATACAAGCAAAGCTTACAATGTTAGGATATGTTCTAGAGTGCTTAATTAATTCAAAGATTTTGAGAGCGTCCTTGCAGTGCCTTTTCAGGGATTTTGTCAAATAGTTCACCAGTACAGATTTAACAGGTATCTCAATGATAAAGTTTAGGGTGTCTTCAAGATAGCCAGCACGAGCAAGGAGGTCAACCATGCACACATAATGATCAACTGTAGGTGTAATGCAATAAGGGTTACAAATGTGATTGAAGTATGTACATCTCTCATCCACTAAACTTGCATGGCTGCATGCACCTAGAATACAAGCAAAGCTTACAATGTTAGGATATGTTCCGAAGTGCTTAATTAATTCAAAGATTTTGAGAGCATCCTTGCAGTGCCTTTTCAACAAATCCATTTTGTGCATATCATGAAATCATTGCAGTCTATTAGACCACAATTCTTTGAGGGATTTTGTCAAACAATTCACATGCCTTTTCAATAGATTTAACAGGTATCTCAATGATAAAGTTTAGGGTATCTTCAAGATAGCCAACACGAGCAAGGAGGTCAACCATGCACACATAATGATCAACTGTAGGTGTAATGCAATAAGGGTTACAAATGTGATTGAAGTATGTACAACTCTCATCCACTAATCTACTAATGCTTTCTTTGGTTCTTCTAGGCATTGCCATCTCCCATGCTATTGTTATTATATTATCTCAGCTACTGCTTGTGGCATTCATGCTCAGAAATACATGCAAAACAATCTTTGAGCCATTGTGTTTGTATTTATCATGCATCCATTTGATGTTGGGTGATTGGTGTGTTGTTGATGCAGTTCAGGTAAAAGTCACCATTGACTCCTTGAAGAAGCTTGGAATATTTTACTAATTTTCACAAATGACTAAAATGGGTGAATGGGTAATAAAAATACATCTAGTTATAGTAGATAATAGGAGCGCTGATTCAACAATGAACTATAAAAGAAAAAGTAGAAAACTGGAAAATATTTCACCCATGACATAGAGAATACAACCAATGGATGTTGTACTACTCTCAACCATCTGTCAGATGAAGGATATCCCAAAAATAGTTTTGAAATGTCATTTAAAAATGACCTGGGCTAAATGGAGCTAGTGAAATTATCCTTGGCTTTCTTTTGTAAAGGGGGCTTGGATATGAAGATACAACTTAAACACCTTGGCTTACTTCTATAAAGGGGGCTTAGATATGAAGATATAGCTTAAACAATCACTTTTATTTTTATTTTTTAAATTCATCTTATTTCACTTGAACAAACATATTGTCTTAGCTAATCAATGTAAGTTTTCAATTCTACACCATACGACTAATTGGTTTTTGAACAACACAGATGGTTGTAGAAGAAATGAACATCTTCACAACAGTATTTTTGTACAATGATAACGAGAAAGTATACTACCCCAACTCTGTATTATCTACAAAACCAATCACTAACTATTATAGGAGTTCATATATGGGAGAAAGCATTGATTTATTTGTGGATGCTACTACTACTATGGAAAAAATTGATACACTTAAGGAGAGAATACGCATGTCCTTTTATTTGTGTTTGTTTGTTTCTTTAGCAATGGTAATAATACTAAGCATAGTTATAGATACATTTGCAAATAGCCTTACTTATGAAATATTTAATTGGGATGGATATCCATGAAAAGTTTTTGGAAATTTATTCTTAAAACTAAGTAGTGATAGAAATAATAAACAAACTCTCATAGGTCTTTTGATCCATTTTGGCCTGAAGTCCAGTAAAGTTAGCTTAGCTTATCTTATTTATGAGATAAATATTTCCATAACTTGTTTTAATATTTAAGCGTTGTGTTTATTCATGCAGCTATATTGAAAGCAAGCCTCATCATTGCCACCTAGAGTATAGTTTGGTTGTTAAGGATATTGAGAACATTAGTAGAATGAGAATGGGCCTTTGCCTCAAACATACAATGAATTATCAGAACATAGGGGAGAAGTCAAATAGAAGATCTGATTTGCTACTGAAAATGAAGGAAATATTTGAGGAACTTAAAATTGAATATCACCTTTTGCCTTAAGAAGTGCATGTTAAATTTGTTGGGTCTACTACAAATTATATGAGATTAGTTCATGGAGCAATTGGTTTCCATTGGCTCACACATGTTCGTTCATCACTTTTTGACATAGATCGACCTTCTCATCACCACATGCAGGACTTGATTTGGCATTGGCACATATGTTGAGGCATGATAGAGATGACATAGCACCCTTGCACACATGTTGAGGCATCGTGGAGGTTGTTTATTGGTTCATGCATGGATTATTTGGTCTACTTGACCGACGGGAGATACTTTATTACTTTTCTATGTGGAGTGGCCCTTCATCTTCCACAGGTGTGGGGTTGATCTAGCATTTGGGCACACATGTTCATGCATGAGAGGACTATTTTATGGTTTTTTGGTGCTTGGAGTCTAGCACCACCCCCTCTCTCTATAGGACTTAGGTTTGGATTTTAAACCAAACACTCTCTCTATAAGACCTATGTGGTGGTTCAAGGCCCTGTGCGACATCACCCATGGGTCCTAGAAGTGGATGTTACAACAAAAGTGCCTAGTTTTCAACCTTGAAACATAGCCTAAACCTCGAGAGGAGGAGTTAGACAATTAACTTCTAGGAACACTAAATGGTACCCTTCCATCAGCCTCAAGGGTTCAGTAAAAAACATAGTGGCCCTAGTTAGCAGGTTGTATGGGGAGAAGGATGCTCCTCATTTTCAAGAATCCTAAGTCTCATTGCTACATATGTTGCTTAAAGAAGGGCCAATTTTAAACTAGGTAGTTGTTTTGTCACTCACTTTGTGCAATGAAATAACGAGAGTTGAGTCTCCTCGAGTGGGCACAAAGCCAAAATTCTATACAACCTCTTACTTGTGTTATATTATTTGTGCAGCTAATAAATTATTTGGGAATGAATTGGACATGGAGCATCCCATGTCATTTTGTTCATGTTTATTGCTAGGACCGATGGGAGCACAAATATTCATCCAAATATGAGCACATCTGTGATCGATTCTTTGCTCCCTTGCATGAGCTATTATTTGAGAAAAGGTTCCCTAGGTTGTCTGAAGACATGATCAGAATCTTGAAGAACCTAAAAAATTACTCCCTATATGAGTTGTTAACATATAGGAAGATCTATGGCATCGCAAAGGCACCCCATACTTTTTCCAAGCATGTACCTGACATTTTGTTGATCAAGAAGTTGCATGTCATACTATACTCTTGAGATTTACTGAAGCAATGGTAATGGATGTAGATGATATGGATCTAGTGGCTAGGGCTACGACTAGGGTTGCCACAACACAAGCAAATGAATCAAACATCCTTAAAATGACATGAGAAATGGAAGGGCATAAGAAGGAAATTGAGCACTTGAAACATCAAGTGGAATACTACAAGGCTGCAAGGTATGACATATGTGATTTCGTGGAATATGCATTAGAAATCCATGATGACTTGACCTTGGTGCAAAAGAAGTTCTACAAGGATGTGTTAGATCTATAAGATGCCTACCAAGATGCATCAAAACATTCTTACATGTTAAAAGAATGGCAGCGTCATGAGGAAGGATGGCAAAGATGCATGTGGATCACTTAGTAGAAGGGCAACATGAATTAAAAGAAGCACTCCTTGAGACACCAAGGTGGTGCAGGGCACCTAGGTCTTAATGTAAAAATCACAGAGTGTTAGTATTTTGGTGTGGTGAAGTCATTTTGTTTGTAATAAGGTCTTTAAGACCATGTTTTATGTCTTTGTGTGTTAGTTGGGTCATTTTGGAGTCAATTTGGTGAAATTTGTAACAGTTACAAAAAGTTGTCAAAGCAACTTTTGCATTTTTGCATTTTTGGGGAAGTTGAACGGTTAGGCTTTGGTTTTTGGTGGGACATGTTGGAACAAGAGTTAGAAGTAAAAATTTGAATTTTGAATAACAAGGTGCCATGTTTCTGCGTTTTAGAAGCCTAATTTGCTGCTAAACTGTACTGTACGGCTCTGTATGACCTGGAAGTAGTCAAACATCAATTGGAATTAATGGTGCCTTGAATCCTATTCTTTGCAATTAATTTCATTAAGTTTGAAGTGAGTTAGGGCAGATTTACTGAAAGTGGTTTGAAACCCTTACAAGGGTGTGCTTTGACTGAAAATAATGCATTTCTCTCCATTTCACCGGTGAAAAGGCCTCCAACTAGGTGAAATGGATGTAGGTAGGGTGTATTTTATGTTCATGATGTTGCAAGAGCAGGGGATGGTTTTATGTGCAAATTTGGTGATGCCCTAGTCCATTTAACCTCATGTATTTGGCATAGAAGTGCATATGAGTTAGGGTTTGAAGTAGAACTCTTAAACATTGGTTGGAATTGATCAGAATGGTGTTGATAGACATCATAAGACATGTCCGAGCCATTGGCATGAAGTTTGAAAACTGAGGGGTTGAAGACCTTGTGGTGACCTAGTTGAACAAGCTTAATTAAACCTTTTGTCAAACGTGATAGTCAATTTTAGAGCCTTGTGTTACAAAACAACCATACTTGAGTTTTGGCTATGTTCAAGAACTCCCAAAAGGGTACTCAAAATAGTTTTTAGATTGTGGGTTTGAGGTCTGCTCTGCAAGTTATGTCAGAAAAAACTAAGTTGTTGTCCTACTTGGCCTAGAGTCAATTTGGCAAGAGAACAATTGAAGTTTACTAGCCCCAAGTTCTTATGCATTCCTAACACTTATTGTTTGTCATCCTCATTCCATTGAGAGTCCTCTTGGTGTTGATTTTCCTTTTGAAGCATAAATGACCCATTAGGAGTTGAAACCTAGTTTGCATCCACTGAAGGTTATGAGCAAGAAAACACCAAATCTTGTTGTGAGATGTTGAAATCTTGAAACCACCCCTGCTCTGCATCACAAGGAAGCACTCCTTGAAATACCATGTTTGAGAGAAAAGAAGATAAATCAAATCAACATGGGACTAAGTTACTCAAATGATACAACTCATAACTTAAATGAGGGCACTTAAGAGATATTAAAAGACCATGGTCATTAATTAAAAGATGCGATGAAAATAAGGCATGAATGTCACCCACTACCCTTCAAGGCAAAAAATATTTTTTTCCTCAACATGAAATAATGGGACAATTGAGTGGGATCTAGGGCCAATAGAGAAGCACTTTAGAACTCATCCTACGCATCAATAAACAACTCAACACAAGAAATGCAAATTGACATATTAACACAACAATATCTAACTAAGTTATTGAAAGTCAACTATTGATACCTCGTTCTCCATCCATATTACAAAATCGATCCACTTTTTGCTTTATAACATTTGCTTTTCAAATTGCGTTGGATGCCGGCCATATTTCTCCTCCAGTCAAAACATGGCACATGGACTAGTTAAACCAATTAATATGCAATCATTTACTTTTTCCTAGGAAATAAAAAAATATCATTTAACATATTAAATATACTTACAAATGTATAGATCAAGGCCTGTAAACCTTTCTGGTCATTGTGATGCGTGGCACAAAGTTTGTCAAGCCTAACCTCGGAGGCCTTGTCCTCAAACATATACTAATTCAATTTAACTATGCCCAAATAAAATTTAAAAATCGTTTAATATATTTGATATAATCTTATGAGCAAATTCAAATACCTGCGTACTCTCCTCACTGGACTTCTTACGTGCATCAGACTTATCATATGCTTTTACAAGCTCTTTCCATACATTCACACTTACATCAATTGGCCTTTTTTTGAGCCTTAGCTTGGGAGGGAGTTTTTTTATCTTCTCTATTTGGTTGCACCGAAATCTCTTGCAGTTTTGAGACATTCATAGCTTATCTTCTTTACAGACCAACTTGTGCCAAATTCAGTCTCCACGTCATGGATAACTGCTTTTTGCAAGTGCATGGGTATCTTTGAGAATGGCAAATGTAGATGGTCTTTGAACCATTGAAGGATGATTCCTTTGCTCCCTTCCCTCTATTGCTTGACATTTTGAGGCGACCTAGGGCAAATTATTTTCATCCAGTCTGTGGAGGCAAACAAAGTACACACTGCTAGATATGAAAGTTTTTGTCCAGTTTGTGGTATGAAAGTTTTGTTTTGTGGTATGAAAGCAAGCCACCAATCAAATAAATTAACATCCTCATTGGTCCCACACTAATCACATTGATCATGGAGGTCATCTTGGTAACAACTCCATGATTGTCACATACAACATGATCCCCTCTATTTGCTCAACCTCTTTTCTAGGGTTTCATGGAGGCCAACTTGTTTGAATCTCCATGCCTCCCTTTGAGATTCAACAGATGAGATACAATTCCTTAGAATTGTGCATATTGTTTATTGACATTTTTACTATATGCACTAATTTCACCTTCTCTATGTTTTGTAGATTTGACGACATTACATAAGTGAAGACATGAAAAACAACACTAAGTAAATTCTTTTGTATCAATTGAATAAGGTGTAACAATACAAATTATAATTTTACTTTAGTATACTTGTATCACTTAAGCTCACATGCATGCTAAAGTGGGAACAAAATCTAGAGATGAAAAGTACCTACTTTGTACTTTTCCCCCCTTGTTAAGCACCCACTTTTATCTCCTTCATTTAAGAAAAATAACAATGACTTGTTACGATAGTTCGATGCACAAACTATCCCTAATCAATTTGAGACATTATATTTCCACAGTCCATTGAAATATGATTTGAAGAGCTTTTGGAAAAAAAAACTATGTAAACTTTTTTGAATCGATGTTTAAGATCACACTATGCGATCCATCATTAGTAAGAAGAATAATCCTTTCTTTTTCTTTTTCTTTTTCCACAAGCTCTTCAAATCATATCCTTGACCATGTAACCCATTTCACACAATACTTTTAAACCTTAACACCTTATTTCTATTTCTCTCGGACCATCATTCAACAACCTTGGATGTTATTGTGCTCATGGTACTATCCTCTGGACAAGATTGGACATGGTTGCATCCCTTGGACATGACCACACACAATCATGTCTATAATGTTCAAAAGTTGATTTTTCTCATTTTGATGTATGCGTTTTACTTCAATTCGCATCCCTATTCTTTTTTGCACCTAGGCGACCATAAATGGTCATAATTTGCTTATTAAATACATAAATAATGGGATGCACAACAATAAGAAGCAACACATAAGAACACACAACAATATAAACAACACAAATAAGTAGAAACAGGAACATAAAGTAGTAACAAGCATTATAAAGCAAAGTAGAAGCCATTACTTCCCCTTTTGCAACTACTCTCATGTTTACCCTAACATTCTCCATAGTGTATAATTTTGAAAGGTTGCATTCTTCAAATATTTTCAAATAATTATAGGGTTTAATCATTATTGACAATGTTTTGCTGTTCAACATCCTCAAGACAAACCCTTGAAGGTGCCTATAACACCACCTTATCTAGATAACCAATTTTTATTGTAAGTGATAGGTTGTAGAGGACACACTATGGTTATACGTAATACCACTACAACAGTAGGATGCCATCGTAGTGGATTAGACAGATATGCATGCAAATTCATCCTCCTGACATAAACAAGGAGTGGAGAAGACATAAGTAAGATGCAGGTTCTAGATTCCTCCTCCCGATCTAACAAAGCAGAATCAAAACAACAAAGTTGTAATAGTTGCCAAAAAGACTACACCTTTCCATCTCTATTTCCTTATATATATTTTCTATAAACAATTTCTTCTAATTTCTTTAATTTAAAATCTAACACATACTAAGTTCTAATTTAAATTCTACATTAAAGAACACACAAAAATATTTTTTTAACAAAAAAAACAACTGTTATATTTTATTAGAATCAAATGCTAAAATACACAAATCCTGTGTAGTTTCTTCCCACCAATCAACCCTTAAAATTTAAGGTAAAAAACCCCCCAAAACAGGACACAAAATCCAAAAACATTCTTACTTCATCATTTCATTTCTCATGAAAACCTTATCTTTAATTGAAAAAAATAACTGTTTTGGCCTTTTAACATTGGTTGCTAACGAAACTTAAAAAATTTCTAACTTTTTGTTTCTTTTTCTTTTTTCCAGAAGCTCTTCAAATCATATCCTTAATCATGTAACCCATTTCACACAATCCTTTTAGACCTTAACACCTTATTTTTGTTTCTCTTGGACCATCATTCAATCACCTTGGGTGCTATCGTGCTCATGATAATATCCTCTAGACAAGATTGCACATGGTTGCATCCCTTGGACATTACCACACATAATCATGTATATAATGTTCAAAAGTTATTTTTTTTCTCATTTTGACGTATGCCTTTTAGTTCATTTCGCATCCCTATTCCTTTTCGCACCTAGGCGACCATAAATGGTCATAAATTGCTTATTAAATAAAGAAATAATGGGATACAAAATAGTAAGAAGCAACACATAAGAACACACGAAAATATAAACAACACAAATAAGTAGAAATAGACACATAAAGTAGTAACAAGCATTATAAAGTAAAGTAGAAGCCATTACTGCCCCTTCTGCAACTACACTCATATTCACCCTAACATTCTCCATAGTGTATAATTTCCAAATCTTGCATTCTTCAAATCTTTTCAAATAATTATAGGGTTTAATCATTATTGACAATGTTTCACTGTTCAACATTCTCAAGACAAACGCTTGAAGGTGCATCTAACACCACCTTATCTAGATAACCAATTTTTATTGTAAGTGATAGGCTGTAGAGGTCACACTATGGTTATACATAATATCACTACAACAATAGGATGCCATCGTAGTGGATTAGATAGATATTCATGCAAATTCATCCTCCTAACATAAACAAGGAGTGGAGAAGACATAAGTAAGATGCAGATTCTAGATTCCTCCTCCCAATCTAACAAAGTGGAATCAAAACAACAAAATTGTAATAGTTGCCAAAAAGACTACACCCTTCTATCTTTATTTCCTTATCTATTTTCTATAAACAACCTCTTCTAATTTCTTTAATTTAAAATCGAACACATACTTAAATATTTTATTAAGTTTTAATTTAAATTCTAGATTAAAGAACACAAAAATAATTTTTTTTATTTATAAAAAAGAGCTCTTATATTTTATAGAATCAAATGCTAAAATACACAAATCCTATGTGTAGTTTCTTCCCACCAATCAACCCCTCATAATTTAAGGTAAAAAAGAACCCCCAAAAAAGAATACAAAATCCAAAAACATTGGTTGCTAACAAAACTTAAAAAATCTCTAAAATATGGAAGCTAGAAAGACCAAAGGGTCAAACACCCACATGTGAGCGACAATCGATCTACGGTAACACGCTTCCAGGCAAGCAACCACTATTCCCAGTAAAAGAATTACTAATTGGGCAAAACAATCGCCTACTGCGAAAGTATCAATTTACCTCTATTTCAACAATTAGTAAAAGCACCAAAGGTGCTATCAAATGGCCGATAGGCAAAAATATTTTTAGGCCTATTTATAAATAGTATATATTTATATTTTCATGGGAATGTCATCACATGTAGTAGTTGAGTATATATTTATATTTATATTTTTAGGTCTATCTCTCAAAATTTGGGAGTATATCACCACCATTCTCATTTGAACAGTACATAAAAATAGAAAATGCAAATTATGTTAAGAATTATAAAAATGAAGAGCATCCATTGAAATATTTTTAGGCCTATTTATAAATAGTATATATTTATATTTTCATGGGAATGCCATCACATGTAGTAGTTGAGTATATATTTATATTTATATTTTTAGGTCTGTCTCTCAAAACTTGGGAGTATATCACCACCATTCTCATTTGAACAGTACATAAAAATAAAAAATGCAAATTATGTTAAGAATTATAAAAATGAAGAGCATCCATTGAAATTGTTGTCTCTAAGTTGATCTTTAAAGAAAATCCAATAAATATTCAATTTATTTGTTCATTTACATAAATAAATATTATGTTGTTTAGAATAATGTTATTGTCTTTGAACTTGCAATAATATTTCTCTTTCAATTGTGTCCATGTAATAATAATTATTGTATAAAATACACAAATATATATAGAAAGAGCTCTTATATTTTATAGAATCAAATGCTAAAATACACAAATCCTAAATCCTATGTGTAGTTTCTTCCCACCAATCAACCGCTCAAAATTTAAGGTAAAAAAATACCCAAGAAAAAGAAGAACACAAAATCCAAAAATATTCTTACTTTATCATTCCATTCCAGTGGTGAAAACCTTATCTTTAATGGAAAAAAAAACCAACCAACCGGCTATTCCAGGCAAGCAACCGGCTATTGCGAGTAAAAGCATTATAAACCGGCAAAACAATCGCATACCGCGAAAGTATAATTTGCCTCTATTTTAACAAAAATCAACCGAGCAATTTTTTTTAAAGTTCCTTCAAAGCCGAAGTGAGAAAAGAAAGTAAACAAAGATGAAGTGAGTCGGATCGATTGATTTCAGAGGGCACAAAACTTTTTTTTGGCATTGCATTTTGCGGTGTACGGAAAACCCAGGTTCGGCTCTGGTTTTATTTCTTTTTCTAAATTTTTACAGTCTGGGGGTCGTTTTATCATTTCTTCCCTCTTTACCCTAAACGATCACAAATAGTGTCGATTGAGGGTTTCGAGCTTGCCCTTATTGTAGAAATATCCGAAAGATCTGTCTGAGTTGGAAGAAGTTTAATTGCGGGCAAAATTAGGGTGAATTGCAGGGAAATTGCGATTTTGTTAACCCTAATTGAGCGGGTAACTTATTGATAGGTGAATGGATATTAGGGTTTAATTAGGGTTTCACCGTGCTTAGGGTTTGATTCTCTGGAGGTTGTTTGGACGTTTCAATGGATAAGGGACGGGACGGACAAACCGAGAATGATAAGGGACAGGACAGACATAATGTGAATAACAGGAGTGATAAGGATAGTGAGAGTGATAGGCATAACGAGAATGTGAATAGTAAGGGACGGGAGAGGCACGATGAGAATGAAGATGATAAGGTGCGGGAGAGGCACAACGAGAAGGAAGAGGTAGAGCCCTGGGAGAGTGTTTCTGCCAGTGAAGACGAGGAAGAAGAGTCCTCTGCGGGGGAATTTGACGGTCAGGACATGGTGATGATGCCTCAGGCCGAGGTGGAAGCTGATGATGGATACATTGTTTTGGAGTTTCCTCGCCGTGAGTTCAGTTCTGTGCTGGAAGGGATTCAGAGGATCCCGTGGACTGTCTTTCCCCGGCATCTGATCGAACTTATTAATTACGCTTGTAAGGTTCTGAGTATGGGTGTTGAGGTGCATTCTGATATGCACAAGTTGCACATATTGTATAGAGAGTTGATCCCGGCCTCTTTTGAGAGATGTCTTGATGATAAGGCACTTTGGAGATGGAATAATGAGCTGCAGTTGCAGATATTTCAGGCGGCGGAGTGTTTAGTTGAATTAGTGGTGGCTAAGCTTGGGCAATTGCAATTGCTGAGGTTTACGGATAGTTATGTAATGGATGATCTGCTACCCCTCTTGCAAACTTTGTCATTGGCATTTGATAAACATTGCCAGTTTCATATCAAGCACAAAGAAAGCTCAACTCCTGCTATGGCAATTGAGAGGTGGAAGTTTGCAAAACCTCTTGCGGGAGCCCTTGTTAAGCAGAAGAATGGGGAATGGTTCTGCATCCGAAGGAAATGCCAGGTCACTGAAGCTGAGGATTGCGATTGTGAGCGGTGTAGACCACCAAACGTGTACTGTGTGATAGCACATTTGATGAATCATTTTGGTCAATCTACACATGGAAATGGATATAAGCTGGCAGCTGCAGTTCTCTGTTCCCCGCACAAATTATTTCCTGCCATTATTGAAGCCCTCTTGCTTCCTCTTGCGAGGGCAGTTGAATTTATGTCAGATGAGGTGGCAGATAGTCTTTTGGAACCTTGTGATATTGTCCTCAAACATGTGGCCAATTGTCTTGATCGGGATGTGGATGCACTGAGTGACAGAACGAGGAGTGATGCTTTTGGTACACTATCTATGATCTTGAAGCATTTGCAGGTAATAATTTCTCGCTGCTTGTCTGGTGAAAAGGCTGAGAATGTTGTCAGCATGGTTCAAAGAAGAATGGTTGAGAAGATGCTGGGTTTTCAGTCCTTCAACAAACAACTTTGTGCAGTGCGAGAAATCAATAAATTGTTAGAAAATGCTCGTGCCATTGCTTCCAGGTATGATGCAGTGAATATGTGGTTTAATAAACTTTTAGCAAATGCTTGTGCAGTGAATGATTGTTACATGCTCATAGTTAGAGTGCTGTTGCTTCCTTACAGTATTGATATCTTCATATTACCACTGCTTCCAGATAGGACTTAGTGCCAAAAAGAGGTTTACAAGATAGAACTAAAGATCACGAATGTGGGAGGAGTACAGTAAATAGCAACTTCTGGTCATAAAATTATTTATGTTTTGTCTTTGCTATGTCAAATCAAGCATCCCTTTCTCTAACCCATTTGTTCAATGTCTGGAGACACTTTTGGCATTGGTTTAATAAATGAGTTGTCAAGAGTTACTAGTTGAAGAGTACGATTAATTGCCATGTATGACTGTTGGTTTGAATATGTTGGGTTACCATTACATTTTGGAATTAAAGATACATTTTTGTGAATGATTAATTGCCACGTAGGACAGTTGGTTTCAAAATGTTGGGCTACCATTGCATTTTGGAATTTAAAGATGCATTTTAGTGACAATGTTTGATAGTTTATTGATGCTCAGATATTTGGTATGCTTTGTTTGGTGATTTAGCTAATGTGGTCAACCAAGCATGTATATATTTATTTAACCCTTTTGGATACAACTAATATTTTTACTACATTGTTTAGGGACAATGGAAAGTCAATTTCTACAGCTATAGAGTGGTTGGAAAGAAAGAATATTCTTCGCCTCATTTTACGATCCAATCTACACCACAAGCAGTATGTAGACCAGGTAATAGACATTATTATACTGCAATCCAATTCTATTTGTGTGTGGATTCTTTCATTCTTCTCTCTTGGAAGGATTGATTTCTTAATGTGATGGGTATCAGATCCAAAATATTATGAGGCTTCTCTTGTTGGAACATCGTCTGTCGGAAGAGCACTTAGATGCCATTTGGGCTGCTACTGAAAAGCCAGATCAAATTGAAGCGGTATTCAGAATATTCTCTTTTCTTTTTGTACCTTAATTTCTTTGGATTTTTTCTCTCTTTGTCATGTTACTGATTATTTTTTGTGATGCAGGTTAAAGCCAATGTATTTGACCTCATTGCTGATTTAGCTTGGTCATTTTCAGATGAACAATTGGACAGTCTTTTTCGCAGGTTGAAGAATGTTCAGGTATTCTAGATGGTCAGCTGTTTATACAGCGTTTCTTGGGGCCCTGCTTGTTTTCCACATTGTCGAGCTTGTTAATGATCCTACATTACTTTTTTGCTTATTCTTGTAGGGTCGATCTGTAGGAGATGTTGTTAAAATTCTTGGTTTCTTGAAGAAGCTTGCACGGAGTGATAACAGAGGTATCATGGCAGAAAGGTACATATCAATTTGTCTTTTACTTTGTTGTTTTGTCATAGTTTTCACAAGAAATGATAACCCAAGGCATAACTTAGCTAGAAGGATACCTGCATTATCCAATCTAATGTAATTCTTTTGAGTTTGTGAGATTTTTTTTCCCTTCATTTAGAAGGACAAATTACTTCTGTTCATGGCCACTAAGGATATCAACTATGCAAGTTCTCTTTTAAAAGACATGTTCTTCATAATCATGCAACATTCTGGCAAGTCATCATAAACGAATGAAGAGCCATTTTACTTCCAAATGCTTTTTGGTATGCACAATATAACAATGTATGTAGCTTAGTCTTCTTTTCTTGCATGAGGAAAACCTCCTTTGGGCATTATGCAAAAGTTCCTAAATTTCGTATTAACTGCATGATACTTCACATAACCAACATGAGGATCCCCAATCAATTGATTTGATGTCACATTCTGTGTAATCCACTTGAGTGGGAGTTGTGGTTCAATGCAGAAGTATTAGTGAAATGCCAAGGGATAATGACTTTCTTCTCTGTTGTTTCGAACATGGTTGATGTTTTGACTGTTTTGATGAGGACATTTTAAAAAATCCATCACTAAAGGGGAGTCGTATTGTTCATGTGAATGATCAGATAGATTCTAAATCCAAAGATAAAAAATTTTAGATGATAAAGTTATAGGCATTTTTATATGTCTATAAATAATGGACCAGGTTGATAAACTATTTGCAAAACCATCAATATAATTAAATAATATACATGCTTTTATTTGCATTTGTATGCTATTGATTGTTCAAGTCCTAAATATGCCCCCCTGCTGCAGTTGTGCTTGCATTGAAACCACATGCTCATCCGCACCCACACCTTCAATGTATTAGCTATGTGGTAAAGATACAAGTAAGGTATTGCCAGTACAACTTGAGATACGCTCTTGAGTGAGCCAACACTAACAAACATTCTTGTATTACAGACGGACATCCATAAATTGTTCCCTTTGTAAATTGATGACCTGGCTATGTGTATGTAGATACACATTTGATTGTACTTTGCCCCATTGAGAAGAGAAGCTGCTCTTAAATTTACCAATCTCTGATAAGCCATTTACTGTGTTTGAGAATCAACAAAGTTGTTATAATATCAATGAACTATAGCCTAAACATTTAATCACTTCTAATTAGATGTAAATTTTCTCTCTCTCGGATTTTAATACATCATATCTTAATTTTCCTCTCCGTGTTTTAGTTTGGATGTATTATGGAAGCTTTCTAGAAAATTGATTTTCCTAGCTAGCATGTTACATATGAATTTTGGTATCAGGGTCCAGTATTTAACACATTTTTCAATGTTGCACTGTTTTCTAGCTATTGTATATGTATCCATGTGTGTATGAATTCATATTAGAGACATTGTTTCACTGTTTGTATTCTTTCCTTCCCATTATTGCTGTCTGCGCCTAAGTAAAACTAGAGCAGGAAGATAATTTGTGATCTACAGTTTTTTAGCCACAATTTATTATCACATTTAACTTGGATTGTGCCTATGATGTGATATTTTCTTCTTTCATGTAAGACAATGGCACAAATACATTTGTTCATTGTGTGCTTAACGTTGTGAAATACTTGAAAGCTGTGTAGTGGTTCTGTATTTAGGTGTGGTTAAGGTAACATCATTTTCCATATGATAATGTTGTTTTAAATTCTCATGTTACATGCAGATTGCTCGAGTTACTTTGGAATATGATGTACACAGAAGAGGCACTGGATGAAGTGCTGGAGTCTGGAGCCTTTATTGAAATTCTTGGTCACTATATCTCAGTAGACCGTGCAAGTCAAGATGTGGGTTCAGAAGAGAAATCTATATATTTTGCATACTTGTCATATGGGTGAATTAACTTCTAGTAATTCCAACGGCAGCAGTGATTATTTTGCCAGATACTTTTTTTGCAAAACCTATTAAGTGTATGTATAATTTTCTTGTACCAGGTTTACATTTTGCAGTGTCTTTCAAAAGTTAAGGTTGGAGAATTTGTGATTCCTTCACTCAGACTTCTACGGGAAATTATATGTTTGGACAATGAGAAGCCTTTTTATAGGGTGAGTAAATGTGCATTTTAAATTTTTTTAAGGAGTTGAAGACTGTCTTAGATGTAGTTCAATCAAACTTTGCTGCAGAAATAATTTTAAGCATTTTCGATCAGCTTTTCCAAGTATGATTGGTTGCTATTAGTGCATAACCTATATTCCCTATATTCAATTTTCCTTTTCAAAATATTTGATTGGTGTATCATTGCAATTTTCTTTTGTATTGATCTTGTTTTTTTGACACTTGTGATATTAAAGGGCCAGGTTTCACGCCAGATGCGTTTGCAGCAGCTAATTACAGACCATAATTTGATTCATCTGGTGAGACATCTAAATTCAAATAACATTCTGTTTTTTTTTGTTGTAGTGTCATTTCTTGTGTTTTTGTTCTATTAAGTGGTAGTCCGAATTCTTACCTATAATTATTAATTTGTCCATTAAAATTTATGGTCTGTTGGTCAGGTTGTCAACAGCCTCGTGGAATACATTTCTGTGGCACGTGTGGTTTGTAGTAAAAAAACACTTGATTCAGAAGTGTCTAATGATCACTTCACTCATGATGAAGATATCAAGGAGAGACTCAGTTTTCTTCAGTTTGCATTGCAGGTATGACCTGTAGCTTTCACCTCGTTTCTTTTATGTTTGAGAGTTTAAAGAAATACCACTTTTTTTAATATTTGTTCTACACTGCAGTCTGGAAATGCTCTATTGACATGGGAATCTTCTGAAAAGCTATGGAAATGTCTAGTTGAAACACCGACATGTTCTACTGACAAAGAGAGTGGTTTGCAATGGTTTTCTGAAGTTTTGGAGAAACATGCTTTATCTGTTGATTCGTTAGAGAATTTGCTCACTAAAAAGATCACTAAAGTCTGTCCAGTATCTTTGTCACAAACAGCTTGGAGGTGAGCTTCAGATTTTAATTGAATTTAGATTCACTTAAGATTTCTGCATAGGTGTGGTTCTCATGACTAGATGTTTTGTGCACCTTATTTGCAGGTCTTTCCAACTATTGTTTGTTCAAGTAAATTTAAGCAAGAAGAAGCTGAAACAAGTTCGACATGAAGATGTTGTTATAAATGATCTGGATCTTGTAGGATTACCTTATCTTTGGCAGATTGCTCTTCAGTCAAGAAATGAAAATATTGTAGAAGAAAGCATAAATATGTTGAGAGATATACATACATCCTTGGCAGAAAGTCTACAGCAGGAGTTGACTACCATCCGTCAAAACTTTATTGATGAGTGTATGGAGCATCTTATGCATGCTTTGGGTACTGGGTCAACCTGGACATACATCAAGGATGTGAAAGACAATTGTACAGTGGGTGGCCAAAAACCTGCTTCAGATGTTTCTCCAACATTAGATATGGCTAAAGAGGACAAGGCATTAGAAAGTTATGTAGATCTTAAGGCTTCAGGGAGTATAAATGAAGAGGAAATGTCTTCAACAGTACCAACAGCTGGTTCTACAGAAGATGCAATGAAATGCACACCAAAAATGGATCAAGTTGAACGTTGTCTGCGGCTTTTGAAGGTTTGTAGCACCATTCATAAAGATCCAAGCAACCTTTGTTTATTTAATTAATATGACGTGGTTTCTCTACATATGTGCATTTTTTCTATATATTCTCAATTTTTTTAGCTCTACTAACTGTTAATTGTGTGTTTTGAGAGTTACAAACAAAAATCAAGTCTTTTTTATGTCAGGGGAATTGATTAATGTTCTGGTTGAATTCCTCTTGTTTCATTGTAATTAATGGAAGTGACCTTTTGGAATTACTTTTTACAATAACAATGTTTGGGGGAATTGAGATTGCAATATTATTGATGCAGATTTTTATAGTTAAATGTGAAGATAGTTTTGCAAGGACGGTTCCAGCCCACGGTGCCTCTTTTAAAGGAAGGCCCTATGTTGTGGTGGTATATGTAAATGTCGTTTTCCCTGTTTTCTTTTTGGCATCATGCAATTTTCAGAAGGTATTTATAATATCTATGTCATTGATCTATGGATATGTTATTTCAGGTTAGTACTGCATCAAGCAAACAGTCAACACGTTTTGAGATCATGGTTCATTCTAATGAATGTCTTGGTTCACTTCGAGCAAAGGTTTTATCTTTACAAATTTCCTTTTTACTATATTTTCTTTTGTGTCAAATTTTGAAATAGATTAATTATTTTGCTACTGCTCAGGATTCAAGCTTAGAAGATGCTTAGCTTGACAGGAAAAAGCTATTAATAAATATATGCATCAAATAAATACAGGAAGAGATTTACATTGAGCTCATATGCATTAACTGTAGAGATGAAGAGCTTTAATAAGATCTGTGTAAAGCTCCTCATCTATACAGTGCTCAATGAAAACCTGATTCATGGAAGAGAGGCATAAAAAAGAGCAACTCTTGCTCCAAAAATAAGGAAAATAAACTACAAAGAAAACATGAGGAAAGTGCTACAAAACGTTGTGCACGTTCGACTCCAATGTCAACACAAGCCAAAAGCATGCAAATTAAGCTGTAGTAGGATCAACTATCTTAGACAAACCTCCTTGTCCAATGTCGATGGCAACGACCTTGTCTTGTTTCACATATGATACAATGCACTTCTTTCCACAAAATCTGACTTGACTGTTAGGGTTCTCAGTAAGCTGACTAATAGATAACAAATTCTTGTTTATGGTAGGAACATATCAGACATTACATACCAGAAATTTTAGAGAATCATTCAATGCAACCCTAACAACTCCTATCCCTTCAACAACATGTGATCTACCATCACCAAGTGAAACTGTATCTTTATGACTAGAATCAACAGTAAACTTTACATACCGGTCTTTGTGACATGTGAAATGTCGGGATGTCCCTGAATCAAAAAACCAGTATCTGCTGTCCGCACTGTCTAAAAGAGACCATGAGTGCAAACTCATAATTTGAACCATGCTCTTCGTCGATAGCAGCCAGATTAGCTTCACCATGCTTCTTTTCAGACATATTGTATTCCTTTTTATGTCCAAATTTATTGTAATAAAAGCATTTCACCTTTTTCTTGGATGGAGTGGAAGAAGTGTTACCACAAGAATTTTGTGGTTTGTTGCCAAATGAGTTCTGAGGTTTGCACTTATACCGAACAACAAAAGCACTTTTCGCGGACCCAGATGTGGATTCCCCTATCTGCTCGTGTCTTTGCTCCTTCTGCAAGAGATACTGACTCACCTTATCAAAAGTCAAAGTTTGACTTCCATCCAATAGATTCAGTGATTCCACGAAGGTCTCATAGGAGGCGGCAGATTGTTAATGGTCAAAGCAACCATGTCTTCTATGTCCATTGGTTTATTGACGACAGTAAGTTGATAACTTAGGTTCTTGATTTTTAGGAGGTGTTTTGACAATGACCCACCCTCGTGCAGTTTTGTAGAAAATGACAAGTTCTTCAAGTACAAAACCCGACTTTTTTCACAGACTTGATACTTGTTTTTGAGGTGCGTCCATAGTGTAGATGCAGATGTGGTGTTCTAGATTTAAGGTATTAAGTTATTAGACACTGACAACTTGAGTAGTAGTAGGGCTTCCCAACACCCATTGAATAGAATAGAGAATTAATCCACATCGCGTTTTGAAACTGATTTTTAACCTCATCTCTGAAATTCCACCTAAAAAAGCCATTTGCTTGTTGCAGTTCACCAAGCACACAAAGGAATCCATCGGAGAAAACAATGCATAGATATGTGAAAATGAAAACGGATTTTCATTATAGGCAAGGGGATTAAACTCCATCATTATTGTTACCTATTCCTTCCTCATTCGTAGCCTTCGCTTTGAATGTAATTAAGGTTGGCACGAGCTAAATCTCAAAAGAATGATTGAATGAACACTTACTCGGGAGATATTAAAGATATGATGGCTTTTAAACCATCTTTGAACTTGAGGTCTATTGGCCACGAATCAACATTGGAGCTTATAAGAATGTCTTCATTCATAGTTATTGCAAAATTTGCAAAAGTGTCTGTTTCTCATTTATTTCCCTAAAAATATGATGAACGGAAAAACTTTCTAAAGAATCCAAAAGGGGCCATATATGTTGTAGAAGATTGCTAATTTTCCAGTTTTGTGATTTTTTCTTCATCACTACATTTACTCTAATAAGGGAGTCACCTTCAATTTCCACACTTTTGCAATTGAAAACTTTGCAAATCTGGAGACCAAGAATAAGTGTGTGTATCTATGCTTCATTATTAGTGCCGTCAATGAGTTTTTTAGATGTTGCTATAATAAAATTACCATCTTCATCTCTGATGCTGCATCTAGCTTCAGAGGCACTTCGGTTGCCTTTAGAAGCTCTGCCAAAATTCAGCTTATTATTACGCTCAGTAATTGGTAAAAACTTGATTGAATTAACAATGAGCAAATCGCTCGAAAAAGATAGAGGAATTTACAAAAGAGGCAAGTTTCTTAAATAGAAACTGCAAAAGATCTATTTACAGCTAAAATACATGATTGACCATTCAATACTAAATAGTAGAAATAATTACATAATTATTCTAATACCCTCCCTTAATGGTCAATCTATCAACTACACCAAGAGACCCCTTGAATTTTACAAACTTATCTAGACCAAGGGACTTGGTGAGGATATCGGTTGTCTGATCCTCCGTTGGAACATACAACAACTGAATTGATCCGTTTTCAACAAGCTTTCTGATGAAATGACAATGAGTTTCTACATGCTTGGTTCTTTCATGGAAGACATGATTTTTGGCAAGTTTGAGAACTCCCTGATTATCACAGAACAAGGGAGTTGGACCTGCTTGAGATATTTGCATATCAACAAGCATTCGACGAAGCCAAACTGCCTCACAAGCTACCTTAATTGCTCCCCGATATTCTGCTTTTGTCGAGGAGAGAACCACCGCCTGCTGCTTCTTACTAGTCCATGTGATTGCATCGGATCCCAAACTGAACACATACCCAGAGGTGGATTTCTTGTCATCAACTGAACCTGCCCAATTTGAATCTGTGAAACCACTGAGTCGAGGATCGTGACTCCTTGAGTAAAGAAGTCCATGATTAGAAGTGCCCTTCACATAACGCAGCACATGCTTCGCTGCTACCCAATGATCAACCTTGGGGGCTGTCATGAAGCGTGAAATGTAGCTCACTGCAAAACTGAGGTCAGGTCTAGTGACAGTGAGATAGATGAGGCTGCCCACTAGTTGCCTGAACAATGATTCATCTACTACTTAGCTGACAACTTAAGCCCTTTTTCCATGGGTGTGGAGGCAGGTTTGCAATCCTGCATACGGAACTTATCCAGAAGACTTCGAGCATACTTGGATTGGGAAATGAAGATACTGCTCTTGGTTTGCCAAATCTCAACACCTAAACAGTAATGCAAGAGTCCCAAATCTGTCATGTCAAATGTGCTGCACAAATCCTGTTTGATCTCAGCGATCAAATGTGCTGAGCTACCAGTAATGATCAGGTCATCCACATAGACAACAAGAATTAGAATATCACTACCAGTGCGTTTGACATACAAATTAGAGTCAGATGGACTCCTCTGAAAGCCATGATCTGTGAGGTACTTATCTATCTTGATGTACCAAGCTCGAGGAGCCTGTTTCAAGCCATAGAGTGCTTTGACCAATCTACACACCTTATGTTCTTGACCAACAACCTTGAACCTTGGAGGCTGCGTCATGTAGACTTCTTCCTTCAACTCATCGTTGAGGAAGGCACTCTTAACATCCATCTGATGAACTTTCCAACCAAACTGGGCTGCTAAGGCAAGGACAAGCCGAATTGTACTCATCTTGGCTGTAGGAGCAAACGTCTCCTCGTAGTCAATGCCTTCCTTCTGTGAGAACCCCCTAGCAACGAGACAAGCTTTGTACTTGTCAAGGGTTCCGTCAGCTTTGTATTTCACCTTGTACACCCATTTGCAGCTAATGGGCTTCTTCCCTGGAGGAAGATCAGAAAGGACCCAAGTGTGATTTTTCTGAAGACTCTGGTATTCAGACTCCATGGCCTTTTCCCACTCAGGAATTCCTTTAGCCTTTGAATGTGTCTGAGGCTCATAGACACTGTGAATGTTAGCCATGAGAGCAAAGTTAACTGTATGTTGCTGTTTGCTTTTGTTTCTGGATGATCTACCCTCAATGAGCTCATCATCATGAAGATCTCCTATAGTCTTAGCCCACCATTTAGGCCGGAGAGTAGAAGTGCCAACATTGGATGTAACAGGAGGAGCCGGAACAGGTGCAACAGGTGGAAGATCAACATCATCTGGAGGAAATTCGGGTTGAGCATCATCAAAATTAGATTCTGCATCATCATCCCTCCCATCAGGTGGACCTAATGGAAGATGAACACCGAAATCAGCAGCCTTAAAAGGCTGATCCTCAGAATGTTGCACAGACGAGGAAGAAAAAGGTCCTCGTTCTTCATCAAAGACAACATCCCGGCTCAAGGTAAGACGATCAGTATCTATATCAATCAACCGGTAAGCCTTATGGTTGTCACTGTACCCTGTGAACATAAGCTTTTGACTCTTGGAATCCAACTTGGAGCGCTTGGCATTTGGAATCCATACATAAGCTAAAGAGCCAAATATTTTCAAATGACTGATCTGAGGTTTGCGGCCAGTCCAAGCTTCTTTAGGAGTCTTCTCCTTAACATCATAGGTCAGAGACCGATTAAGGAGATAAACGGCAGTGTAGACTGCTTCTGCCCAGTATTTCTTAGGAACACTCTTGTGTTCTAACATGGAACGGGCCATCTCAGTGATTGTGCGGTTGCGCCGCTCTACAACACTGTTTTGCTGAGGAGTATAGGGTGTGGTTAATTGGCGTTTGATGCCGTGTATATCACAGAAGTTGGAGAAGTCAGTAGAACAAAATTCCCCCCCATTATCTGACCTAAGAGTGACTATGGAACAGCTAGACTCTTTCTCTACTAAGGCCTTAAGCTTCTGAAATACAGTAAACACATTTGATTTCTGTCTGAGAAAGTACACCCACATTTTATGACTGAAATCATCAACAAAAAGTAAGAAATACCTGCAACGAGTAACAGAATGTGTATTCATTGGCCCACATACATCAGCGTGAACCAACTGTAGTACCTTGGAGGCTTGCCATGAGTCACCAATTGGGAACGGTGTCCGATGTTGCTTCCCAGCTTGACAAGCTCCACAAACACCATGATGTTGGGTGTGGATCTCAGTGAAACTGGCTACAAGGCCCTCTCGAGATAGTTGAGAAAGATAGTGCACATTTAAGTGCCCATAACGTTGATGCCAAAGACTGGTGATGGAAGAATTGCGGGCTGCCATGGGTAACTCTAGAGAATCACTTGTATCCACAAGTCTGTATAGACCATGATCCTCAATACCAACAGCCACAGTGCTACGAGTCTCTCGATCAACAATGGAACATTTGTGTGTACTGAAAACCACATCCAACTGAGGAGAGTGCCGCATGATCTAACTGACAGAGAGAAGATTAAGTTCCATGCCAGGAACATAGTAGACATTGAGGAATATGAGATTCCTCCCACCAGACTGAATCGGAACAGTGCCCTTACCGACAACTGTATATTCTTCTACTCCACCAAAAATAACTAAGTCACTGAAGGGAGTAAAGTCTGAAAACCAATCACGTCGATGAGTGAAGTGACGCGAAGCACCTAAATCAATGTACCAGGCAGAGGACTTCACATGATCTGCAGGTCTTGTAGCCATAAAAGCGTAGAAGGCAGATTCCTTCTGCTCAGTGTGCTCGGCAATATTTGCTTTCTGCTGAGACCCTCCCTGCTTCTTCTGTTCAGAAGCCAAACGTTGACAACAATTCTTTTTGATGTGACCATATTTGTGACAGTAATTACACTGGATATTCTTTTTCTTGATGTTGTTCTGAGGTTGACCTGAGCCTTTCTGTTGTGGAGGCTGACTTTTGCCTTTATTCTGAGCCTGAAACTTGGTTGCAAAAGCCTGCTCTGAAGAGGACGAATAAGAACTACTACCAAACTGTTGTTTCCAGCGATCCTGCTGCAAGAGGATAGTACCAAGTTTTGGAAACTTCAGATCAACATTAGCTGATGTAATGTTGAGAGTCTCAATGAAATGTTCATAGGACTTAGGTAGACTTTTCAAAGTGATCACGACCATGTCTTCTTCCTCCATTTTTCAACCAATAGCCTCTAGCTGATCTCGGATCTTGTTCAGGTGCGCTTGCAAAGATGTCTTCTCATCCATCATGATAGAAAACAATATATTTTTCAGGAAGAACGCACGGCTCTTGTTAGAGGTTTCATGCAAACCCTTCAGATGGTCCCAAATCTCCTTTGCTATTTTTCCAGCTGGAATCTGAGGTAGCTGATCATCTGTGACTGAAAGCTTAATGAGCATGACTGCTTCATGGTTCTGCTCGTCAAACTTGTCCTAGTCTTTACCCTCCGTTGTAGGACGAGTAGTGGTGCCTAAAATCATCTGATCGAGGTAGCGATATTCAAAGATGGTCATCATTCGCTGCTTCCAGGTATTATAATTTTTGCCGTTAAATCGTTGACTGCCTTACAACATAATGTTGGCCAAACTCACCATCTTGCACGCTTGTTGATGCATGAAAAACGATGAACTAAGAAGAAGCTGAATGCACGAAACTTGACACAAATTTCAATGCACAGGATGTTGAGGCAGTTTATAGGCACAAAAAACGAGACAAATGTGTTGGTACAAATTTCAAGACACGGATTTTGAGACACCCAGAAAAATCCGACAAGTACCCAGAAATTGTCTCGAAAAACCCACCAAGAATCTACAATCGAAATTTTTTTTGACTTGAACTAGAGGGTCAAAACCCTAGCCGAAAATTTCAAAAGCCCTAGGCGGCCATGAAAGCATCGAAAAACCAGAGATCAGAAAATTGCGGCTTGAAAACAGAGGATTTTCTTGAGACCTTAGCCGCCAAAAAGTATTAAAACGTCTGCAGAATCCAAAACCCTAAACTCCAAGTTCGTCTGCAAATCGCGATTGAAAAACGCAAGAATATGCAACAAAACGCGATCACGATCTGTGAAAAACCAGAGGAAGACTGCCGAAATCAAAAGAGGCAACCTCTGAATCACGAGCCTCCAAAAGAAATGTGAATTTCGCTTTAGATAAATGGCGAACACGCGTCCTCAAAAATCGTGATATGAGTTTGCCAAAAAACGGCCAACAGGAGTCGTGCGATCTCAAACACGTGAAAAGAAGACACAAACTTCAGGATTCACGACGAGGGTTTTAAAAAAATTGTGACCAAAGAATGACAAAAACCATAAAACAGAAATCGCGATGTGCAGAAGAAAAGAAACGACCAGATTCAGATGAATACAGAGTGTAGCCCAAAAGAAATTCCGGCTCTGATACCATATTACACTCAGTAATTGGTAAAAACTTGATTGAATTAACAATGAGCAAATTGCTCAATAAAAAAGATAGAGGAATTTACAAAAGAGGCAAGTTTCTTAAATAGAAACTGCAAAAGATCTATTTATAGCTAAAATACATGATTGACCATTAAATACTAAATAGCAGAAATAATTACATAATTATTCTAATACTTATACCAGCCCTTGGGAGGAGGAATCAATTTAGCTTCTTTTTTGAGTTTGGAGGAGCTAACCCTACCATCACCATTAACAGGGGGTTTATTATATTAAATATTAAAATTTAAACGTATTAATATATTATACTAAATTTAAATATGTTATATTAAACCTAAATATATTAAAATTATATATATATATATATATATTTATGATTTTTTTATGTTTTTGGTACCGACGAACCCAAGAGGACTCCAAACCCCCCTTTTTTTGGTCCAAATTTGCAAACTGTACCGGCAAACCTGAACTAGTACCAGGATTGGTAACTTAGTCTAAAAGGGATGTTAACATAGTCAAGAGTTTGAGACCAGCATTTGCCATCTTTCTTTAGAGTGAGTGACTCTTGTAATCCCTTGTTTAACTCCATTTTGACACAAATTTGGGCGAAAGTGTGTACTATCCTGAATGGAATATTTTATTATGTTTGATCAAATTTAAATCACCTCAATAATTTCTTAAGGGTTAGTCCGATAAACAACCAAATATTATTAAATTGCTATGAAATTATGTATGGAGCAGTTAGTGATAATAAATCTAATGAAATGAATAACCAATATGCCAATACTTGGCCCTGCAGGAGCGCACCAACAACAAAGAATTTTCTTTATTCACAAGGCAGAATTTGACCCCAAAACAGGTTGGATTTGGCCCTTGAGGGAGCAGCCAGCTTGTAGCCTTAATGGAACAGATACGAATAATGAATAATATAGCCGGTAGTTGTTTATGAATATCAATCGGCCTGAAAGACATCAGCCACTATTATGAACAGTAGATCAGCTCAGCCAAATTACGTGAATAATCTTTATCAGCTATCACCACTATGTTTGGCTACAAACTCTGCTGTAGATGATTCGCCACCATCAATATCATATGCCCTGCTCTACCCTAACAATCGGCCTTTATTATCAGATAATGGTGCTTATATTAGCTGCCCATTAATATCAATAGTGCTCAAGAATGAATTGGCCCTTTACAAGTTGCCACTGCATAATATATCACAATTTGTTTGTACACAAAATCGGCTACTTGCTGCTCAATCAATAAGGGTGCTGTTACTTGAAGCTCTTGTGCAATCTTTGGGTGAGATTGCCCGAAGTCCGAATCAGAGGTTTTTGTCCACTAATCCAGTGATGGAAATTAGGGGGTTTTCATCCTCCAATTCCAAGCCAAGAGGGGTTTCGTCATCAGGTTATTTGAACCGAAGTCCAATACTCCATCAAGGAGTAGAAATTAGAAAATAGAATAGTTCCTCAACATGCCTCCTCCTTGCTTGTCATCTCTTAAATAGAATTTCCCTCCAAAAAACATAACTCTACAAATTTCCTTCATGAACCTTGATTAATATTTGAGAGGAATTATTTAAAATAAATTTAATTATAAATGACCTTCTTGTTTTATATTTTAACTTTACTTGAGGCACCTTTTTATTATAATTTTATTTTATAATATTACTTAATTGGTCCCTTTTTTGACATTATGACATTTTTTAATTTATTTTTATAATCCTATTTTCCTAGTGAAAATTTCATGATAGGCGTTTGGGTTTTAACTTGGTTTAAATTTTGAAGAGGGGACATTACAAAGTGGTGCAAGAGTAATTTGTAGTGTTGGATGAAGCATGCAAAAATTTGCCTAAGGAGTTGCCAGTTGATGCAGACTGGAATCACAACAGAATTGCAGTGGCAGATCGGGGCCAAATGGGGATTGAAGCAAAAGAATCTTGTTGTGGAACAAAGGAAGGATACCAAAACTTAAAACATAGGAAATGATCATCCATCCCAGAACCAAGGCCTAGAGTCAAGATTCTTATTTCTTCTTCCAAATTGCAGAGAATGATGAAATACTTTTTAGCTAAGGGAAACAAATTAGCCGAAGCTTTCATCAGAGGCTTACAGACCTCAGAGGACCACTGATGTAGAAGCTTTCATTGATCATATTTGAAATCAAATTGCCATGCACATACAAAAACAGTACTTAAATAACAGATAGATTGGGGATTGTTTGAAGACAAAACATCATAAAGAAGTAGCTAGTTATTTTCCATGTCTCACTTTTAGAATTGGTTTTTCTAATCAAGGAAATCATGGTACATTGTTTGATGTTTGCATTGACTGCAGTATGTCTTGAATGCATGCTTGGATTGAATTCGGCCTCTAAATTCTCGATTTTTACCATCTTATAATGGGATAATAATTAATATACAAGCTACTCTGCATTTGATCTTTTGTTTGATCAAAAAGCAGAGTTAATCAGGCAATCTATGTTTGTGGCTCTTGTTGATGCCTTAAAAAATATCTTTCGAGACAGGCCTTCTGTTGAGTACATGGAAAATGTATTTATTTGGAGGATTTTTAGTTTTCTTTATTATAACTTATATCCCTATCAAAGAGTTGAGGTTTCTGTAATCTGGCCAAAGAATTAAGAGTTTATACCATCTAGAGAAATTGGTGATTAATCAGACTGAAAGAAGCTAAGATCTTTATGGTCGTATTAGAATTCATTCTTATCCACTGTCTGAGGGCTTTCACTTTTGTAGCTGGGTCAATCATTGCTGTATCACAATCATCATTTTGAAGGCATCCATCCTAGATTATTTTCAGAGTTGGTTTGACTTCTTTTCCTAAAATATTCATAAACTTAACCAAAGCAAACCTCTGAATAATGATTTTTGAATTCACCCTATGTCTTGTATGCAACATACTTATATGTAGCGAGAGTGCATCATTATGGATAAAGTGCTGAATGTTTTAATGGACTGTGGAGTCATCATATGAAGTAAATAGCTAATAGTATGGCATCAGTTTCATAGTGTCTAATTGATATTTTTGCTTTTCGGTTTCATGCATTTCTTCTAGTTTATTATTACTTCGGGTTCTAAGGAAAGTGTCTACATCATTTCTACCCCTCGTATTTTTCATGTTAGGATGATCATGCTACCTGCTTGTTGTAATATTCTAATCAAAATATAGTTCGATTTAAGATCCCTTCTTAATGTTTTTCCTGTATGATGTCTAGTCTCCAATAACTTTTGTTCCAATCCTAGATGTAGGAGATGTTCAACATACACAGGGTCACTTAACAGCCTTAACCTATTGGTTTTTAATAGGACTAATTACTTTTGAGGCTTGTCTTCTGAGTTCTGCTGATCCTTTGAATTTCTAAAATACATTTTAGTAGATTATCCTTTGATAGGGATGCATCTGATCCAGAATTAGGAACCTTGCAGAGTTTCTTGAATGGTAGATTATCCTCTGATAGATTATTTGGATTAATGTCTCATGTCAACAAACCAGCCAATGATCATATTCTAGGTGTGAGAGCATATCTTATTTTTTCTTTCTACAGGTTGCAAAGCTACTCGAATGCAAGCCTTCACGCATTCGTCTCATTTACCATGATAGAGAGCTGACACAGGATTCACTGGTATGTAACTAATAGGCTTTCCTGCTGGCTTGCAATTTGAGCAAGTTTGGCTTTTAATTTTTTATTTCAACAGAAATTTGGATTATCTGCATGAGTCTTTCATTCATGTGCTTCAGGTCCTCTGGCATTGTGAAGTAACTGGTGAAAATCCCATATGTGCTTCAGTAAGTTCTATACTTTCATATGTAGTCCTTGTAACTACATTTTCTGTTGTCGAAAAGCATTGGACTTGGTATTCCTTGGTACCTTCTTGATATATTTTTGCGATGTATACTGCGTATTGATTGTACTGGATTTTAGATTATTGTAAATGCTTAATCTTTGCATGTTTAGGTCAATGCAGTAGACCATAATATAAAGGTGATGGATGAACAACACTTACCAGGCATTTTGATTTCAAAGAACACTCAGGTTTGTCTGTGTTACGTGTAAAATCCTCTTTTGTTTCTGTAAATGTCCCTTTGTAACTCTTAAATGTTACTCTACTGCAATTGCCTTTTTTGTGGAACAGATTTATGACATTCTCTTCGAGTTGGCAAACACTACTAATATTGGTGTTCGGGAAGTGAGTTTTTTATTTGAGCTTTCTCTCTCAATACACACAACTACATGGTAATTATTTTAATTGCATTTAGCCGCAGATTTTGATGCAGAGTAAATTGAATTCATTTTTGCAGGGTGTGAATGGCTTGCTGGCATTGCTACCAACACATCCTGTGCTGTTAGCAGATTTTAAGGTGTGCCGTTTTTCTATCCATGCATCTAGTTATTTATCTAAAAGGCATTTGAAGTTTTTATTTGTTTTTCAATGTTTGGGGAGAAAAATTGAGAGCTTGTATTACATTGCATCCCTATTCAATGCTTACGTTTCTCCATTTCTAGTTCTGTTTTTAACAATGCATTTCTCTTAGGGCTTGCATCAAAAAAATAAAGCTGAAGCTCAGCAGCTATTACAAACACAATTTGCTGCTAACTCACACCTTCTTTACAATTTACAGGTCACTCCTATCTCTCTTCTGTGTGGTTACTTTTACTTATGTTTATACTATTCATGTTTGGTTCCATTGGCTCTGCTTGTTTTCTAGAGATCTCTCTGGTCCTTTATTGCCATATAATTTCTTTTTTTCATTTTTGAGTTGTTTCTTCACCTGAAGATGATTTTCTTTGAACTCCACAGCTGTATATTATGTATTTGAATTAAGTGATGAAAATCCTTGTGCTTTAGAGACAGTGTGTTGTAGTTAAGATTGATGATTATTGTAAGCATTTGATTTTTTTTACTCTTAGTTCATCCCTGAAGTGGTTGTATGTCTTGTTGTGCAGATTCTAGATGGTATTGCCATGCCTGTAACCCATTCTTCTGATGAACATACACTTGATTTCCGTAAATGCTTTTTGAAGTATGGAGGATTACAGTGAGTTTCTCTCTTATGTTCTGTCTAATATGATAGAAATACATTCCTTGTTTAGAATGGATATTGTTCTCTTGTTAATAATGGATTGAAGAATTATGGGTAATATGAATCTTCTGCATTGATAGTGGCTTGAAAGTAGATCATAAAATTTAAACAAAGCAATTTGTTTGCTCTTTCATTTTTATATTTTTTGATTTGTCTCTCTTTTTGAGTGTCCATGAGTAATCAATGATTCAGTTATGGGCTTCCATGAATCATTTACATCAGGTTCAACCCATAAGTCTCTATTGTTACCTCTTTTACTATAATTTTTCTAATGTTGCCTTGTTGTTTATAATGACTTCCCCAACAAATCAAATAAAATGAACTAGTCTGAAGTATCCATCAGATGCTATTTTTTGTTCAGTGGCCTGTGAAAAGCTGTAGAAACATTGTTACAGCATTTTCCTCCTGACATTTGAGCTACATGATAAACTCGAATAAGAAAGCTTTCCTTCCGAAATAAATAAGATCAACCTTTTGCTCACTGAATCATCTTATGCTTTTGCTTCCGAGTGAAAATTTTAGGTAGATGTTATATTTCATATCAATAAAAGCTAGATGCTTTGACAAGCTAAATTTATGAGTTAATGTAACAAAATCTTGCACTTTGCATAATGCTACTGTACTTAGCTTCCTCCGTATAGTGGATTTGTCTTCCTTTAATTTGCTTGTCAGATCCAGAATGTTTTTGTAGGTGTCAAGCAATTTAATTTTTTGATACCTTATGCAGATATGTTTTGACTGTGTTTGAGCCTGGAAAGCTACCTCCAGGAGTAGATGATCACACAAGGCGTGGTTGTTACTCCAGTGGTTTGAGGCTTTTGAAGATCCTTGTAAGTTTTCACTTTTTGCATTCTTTTTTGAATTGTAAAATTGCTAAAGAATCTAGTGAGGTTTCTATTAGAAAGTTTTCAGTGATTTTGCTGTTATGGAGTTTAGAAAAATAACAGGAAGATCATAAAATTTGATAATGCATTGGAGAATATTCAAATTCTACATGGAAATCTGGGTATAATGTTGTAAATAATAGATATAAATTGTAAATTGTAAGTAGCCCTCAATTTGTTAACAGGTATAGTACTTCCATAATTGTTAAGTTGGGGAATCAATCAGCAGCATAGGGTGAACTATTTTAGATTTGTGGATGAGGTGGAGCAAATTCCTTAAAAGATCCCTTGTTATCAACCAAATGAGCCAGATCTAACTTCAATTTTCTTTTACTGAGACCTTGGACACATTAATAACTAGTGTTCGGTGATACACGGTTTTGACCTTAGGATACCTCTTCGATGAAATTCAACCAAGGATCTATTAATTGGGTTGATATCCACTGCAGTTGGGCAGTCAAGGGGAAATTGGAATTAACACAACTAAAACAATTCTTTCTTAAGAGCCCTGCAATGATCACCTAAGTCACAGAGTTCGCCGAATTTCTGGCATAGGGTTCGAAATTCGGCGAACTTTTAAACAGGGTAAAAAATTCGTTAAAGTTTGCATTAAATTTGTAAGGATTAAAGGCGTTTTTTTAATAATAAAATTTATATAAATTTATGATATGAAAAGCGTTTTAGGTTTTATTTTTATTAGAGAGGCTCCCGTGACTTCATTTTCTCCTGTGACTTCATTCTCCTGTGATTGCAGACTTCATTTTCTCTTGTGACTTAATTCTCCTGCGATTGCAGACCATGAGCGATGGTGATATAAACTGGAGCAGTGACAATAGAAACTAGCACTTGCACTGATAGGAGGTTGAAGGAATACGCCGATAGGAACAACCGACGAGTTTAGAAAATTTTTGGGCGTGATTTTTTTTTTTTACGGCGTGAGACAATTCCGAGCACTATAATGCTCACATATAAAAGCCTATTGGCTAACTATACACCAAATAAGTAAATTATTAATAAGGCCAGTTTTAACTTATATTTTAAGTTGCTATATTTTTATATCTGAGAGTATTTCATTAATAATGCCAATTTTAATATATATTTTAACTTGCTATATTTTTATATGAGAGTAAATTATTAATAATCTCAGTTTTAACCAACACATCATGCCCTTTATCAGCAACTCATAATATATTTTATTTTATAAAAAGATAGAATTTTTAAAATAATTTATATAAAAACATACATTAATTTATAATATTTTTCAAAAATAAAATAGAACTATTTTAAATTTTCTTAAATTAAAGCTTTAAGATCTTTAAAAGTAACTATTCATTTTCTTGATCTTTAAAAAAGTCTATCGGCTAACTATACACCAAATAATACCCTCTTATAGGTTAAACTGTACACCAAATAATACTATCTTTTTTATAATTTAGCAATGTTATATTATAGGTTAAACTATATAATTTAGCAATGTTAAACTATTTTGTTAAACTATATAATTTAAATTAAATAATTTAGTAATGTTAAATTATATAATTTAGCAATGTTAAACTGTCTTTTTATAATTTGTCACTTGTGGATATATTACTTATATTTTAAAAAAATCAAATTTATAGAGGTGAATTTAATGATGAATTTCTTTACCCCTTGCCGAACTTCATCCGAATTTTATAGTTGCCGAACACGAACACGAACTCAAACCTTGCGACTTAGATGATCACAGAAGAATCCAATTTTGAATCTTTTTTAATGAAGCTGCTAGCTGTTCCTGAGGAATATGTTTGTAATCATGCTAGGTTGTCGAACAAAGTTACACATTCTACTGTTTATTTGTTCTAGTATTCCCTTCTACCTGTTGAGCAAATAATCCAAGACGGTTTTCTCAAAGCTCTTGTGATCGTGATCTCTAGGAAAATAAATTGGTTCCGATTGCACACAACAGCTTCATTCTCTGGGTCGTCCTTTGTTGCCTTTCACTTTCCTGAGTGCATTTTCAAGTTCGCTAAAATGCTCGTTTACTTGTCCACAATTTTGCAGCATGAGATGGGGCCATCCCACTTGCTTTAACCTCTTCCATAGAACGTTAATTTGTCATTATTTTGACAAGGCAGTGTGAGAAGGTGCTGAGAAGATGAAACAAGACATGGTGAATAAAACATTATTCCAAATGGAATGCATAGGAAACTAACTTTTTTAATCTACAAGGGAAAAATATATGAAACTAACAACCTCCTGTATTATATCTCACATTTTTTCACTCCAACAATAATGTCTTATTTTTGTGATCGCCTCTGACAGCGTTACAAAAGTGTTATTTGGGGGAAAGTTCAGCAAAGGTCTCAAAAAACTATGAATCATGAAATAATTGGTAAGTTGACAAAATCTTAAGAAAACTTGTCACGGACATTATAATTTCTTTGTTTGGCTTGCTTTCTTTTCTCCTTGCGTCCCTAGTACCTTTTCTGCGCTTCCTAAGCCCCCTTATAGTAACAAGGGAATTTTTTTTATCTTTTTGACATTTTTAATTAGCGTAGTTCCACCAGCAAGTGTAACCATCAGGATTTAGACTCTGAGAAATCCCTTAACTCGTTGTTAATGTCCTTGCAATCCTTATTTTTTGTTGGATCTCTGCACTAGTGGGGAATTCTTAGATAGTTGTTAAGCAGGAAAGCTCACTGTAAGTTAAGGATCTGGCTTTTACCCTTGAATAAGTTATCTCCTAATAGCCTAATAAATATATGATAAACATCTTTTCACTATCCTGATTTCCTCTTACAGTTGCTTCTCCTCGGATGGCATCTTCATCAAATTACTGAGGAGTAATGGCTTTACTTCAATTGTAGGCATAGTTCAACATAGATCATTCTTGTTATATAATTCATTTTTAACCTGATATAATAGTAGAAGTGACAAGAGTTATTATCTGATGTTGTTGTGGAACATATGAAATAAGACTGGAATTATGTTGAATGAGATGTACTTATTGTTCCTGCTTTGCATGAATTTTCTAATAGTTTTCTTCTTTAGAGTATAGTTTGTTTGAATAAGACTTGCTAAATGTTTTTTCTGTATTCAGCTTCTAGAAAATAAGATTGAAACTAGAGCTGGCGCAGATGGCCACCTTACTGGATTTGTCAGGTGACCTTTAATGATTTTATAAATTCCTTGTTTTGCCTCTTCTATGTTGCCGAGAAATTCTAATTTTCATTAACATTCTTAAATTTTCAGGGCTGATGCAAATCTTGATGTGAAAGATAATGTGTTTGATTCACAAGGCGAGGTCATGATTACAGAAAATGATAATGTCAATGTTTGTAGTGATGCGGAGGTAGAAAATGCAGCTTAAAACTATCTTATGTCATCCTATATATATATATTGGCATTGATATCATTTACATATATCACCGTATTGCTAACATAGGGTTAGATGCTGAAGCCTTTCAAAGTTTCAAGGCATTGACAAGACTTAGAAATGCATGTGAAAACAAATAAAAATAATTGGATAGAGATTTTGAAATTTCTGAATACCAGTCTTGTGAGGTGTCACAAATCTCATCACATTATCCAACATTTTCTGTAACTATTATTAGTTCTTTGCTGTGATTGAATCTTGAATAATAGAGTTGCAACATGGTTGTCATTTTTCTGATGATATTTGATTTGTCCAGATTTCAGAGGTTGAGACCATTGACATGGCACAAGTTGTTCGAGTTCTAAAATGGTTGGCATGGGCTTCTGCACTTGGCAAACTTTCAGAGATGGAAACCAACCCTGTCAATAATTTGCATTCCAAAAACAGGCCTCAAAGTACCAACAATGTAATATCCCTTGGTCCAGTCTGTTATTATGGAGACATCTAACTGCTTTTCTAAATCAATTTGATTCTTCATATAGTGCCGTGTCTTACTCTTAATTGTTTATTTTGTGAAACAGAAGATAGGCGGTGTGTGTAAAGATGGGTTGGACCTTGATGATCAATATGTTGCTGTTGAGGCCTTGGAACTTTTGGTGAGTAGTTATGGTTTATAATTTTACTTGTTCTTTTGTTCATGTTCAATCATAGTGTGATACCTACTGAATAAAATTATTAGAAGTATAAATCTATGGTACATGGGGATCTGTCCCTGTCCCTTTGACATTTCAGGGGTGTGTCGAAAATGCTCCCCCGCTGCCCAAAAAACATAAAGCCTGGAAACATCAGGAAAAGGCTGTCTGCTGTTCATTGACATAGACCCCTGTCCTGGGGACGGACAATTAAACAAAACTTCAATTGAATGTTCTGAGATGGATTTGTGATCAATTTGGGGATACTATACAATGCACTGTACCATAATTTGACCTCTTTATTAAAGAATCAAATGATGAAATGTTGACTGCCTTTGTTAAGGCTATGTCCACACACCACCACCTGGCTTAAGCTTTTAGTCTTGTCATTGCCATAATACTACTAATCATGGCTGTGAATATGATGTCACCACGGCTGAAAGTTGAAACCAAAAAAGTCTACAATGTGACAGAAAAAGGTTCATAAACCCAGTTATAATGTATCCCTCTGTATTGTATACGATCCTCCAAACCCTTCAAAAAATGCTTGAATTTCACGCTTTTATGTTTAACCGTCTTCTATTTTTTATTATTATTTTTTCCCTGATTTTCATTGACTTCGCTGAGTCTTCCCAGCAGGACTTGCCAAGTCCGGTGAGTCTGGTCAAACTCGCCGGATACCTGGTCACAAGTCCCTGGGGTTTGTTTGGGTCTGCTTGCCTTGGGACTTGCTGAGTTTTGGTGAGTCCAGTCGAGTCCTGTAACACTGATTCTTATACAATTGCAAGTTGTGTGTGGTTATAGTGGCTTTGTATGGATCTGAAAAAACCTCTATTGCAGTGCCATGCCACATTGGTAATGGAGTACTGCATGGAATTTAATTGTCAATGTTATTGCATTACTGAAGCACAGTAATACCATGGTTGCCAGTTGTCAAAGCATTAAAAACCTTACTTTAAGCAAAATTTAAAAGTGATTCAGAGAGAGAGAGAGAGAAAGGCATGGTTACCAACTTAATAAAATGCCAATCAAGAAATGTGCTCTGAATTCTGGAATGTATTGTTTTTCAGATTTTCTAGATATTGTCATGTTGTAGTTAGCCGATAGGCTTTTACATGTGAGCATTTTAGTGCTCGGAGTTGTATCACGCCGTTAAAAAAAATTCACACTGGAAAATTTTCTAAAGTCGTCAGTTGTTCCTATCGGCATATTCCTTGAACCTCCTATGGGTGCAAGTGCTAGTTGTAGCCTTTTGGCCTTTTGTTGTATATGCACATTGACAATGGAAACTTAAGTGATAAGAATGAAATTTTGTTAATTTGCATGTTGATTTGTAAATTTTCAGTTCAACTCTAATGTTATGTAATACAATTATTATTTATATAATGAATATGGTGAATGCCTTACAATATGAATAGTTGAAACTTCCTATATTTGTAACGTTTCCGTATCTTCTAATTGCCGTCCCTGAACTACGTCCCTGCATATCCCTCTGTCCCCAAAACATGTCCCTGCGTTTTGTACCGTCTGTGTCCTGTAAGCACCATGGAACATAGGTAAAGTGCTAGTTGTAGCCTTTTGGCCTTTTGTTGTATATGCACATTGACAATGCATGTCCCTGCGTTTTGTACCGTCTGTGTCCTGTAAGCACCATGGAACATAGGTAAAGTGCTAGTTGTAGCCTTTTGGCCTTTTGTTGTATATGCACATTGACAAGTGATAACAATGAAATTTTGTTAATTTGCATGTTGATTTGTAAGTTTTCAGTTCCAACTCTAATGTTATGTAATACAATTATTATTTATATAATGAATATGGTGAATGCCTTACAATATGAATAGTTGAAACTTCCTATATTTGTAATGTTTCCATATCTTCTAATTGCCGTCCCTGAACCACGTCCCTGCATTTCCCGCTGTCCACAAAACATGTCCCTGCGTTTTGTACCGTCTGTGTCCTGGAAGCACCATGGAACATAGGTAAAAATAGATTCATAAACAGTTGTTATTGTACATTAGGAATATCAGGTGGCTTGCACAAGAAAATGATACAGTTGGCATTGCAGCAGTGACTAGTTCAAAATTGGAACTTTATGTGACAATAATAGTGGACTGTGTTAAGTTTTTAAATTACCCCTTGCTGTAAAATACTGAATCATCCAATTATATAGGATTTAAAAGCTAGCATTTAATTTCGAGTCATGATTTGTTATATATTTATTATTATCACAATAGGGATTGATTGGTGTAAGTGAGCTTTCCTTTTCAGTCTCGGTTTCTGTTGAACTAAAATTATAACAAAACCTTTTCAGCACCGCCTTTTGTGGACCTTTCAGTTTTGCCTCATTGCCCTTGGTTTATTTTCTTAATTACCATGTGAATAGATTGTTGAAAGATGTACAGGTTGGCTATTGTTACCCACTAGAACATAGCCTAACATCATGTAAGGTTTTTTGTTATATTGGCATTAGCATTTTTAAAATTCCTTTGCTGATATTATGAAAAATTAGTGTTGTAGATGTTTATCTTTTCTTGAACGGATTACAGATTTGGTCATTGAAAATAGATTGCTTGTTATTGCTTATCTTTAATGCAGGTGGCATTGTTGTTGAGGGATGAGAATCTAAGAAGTTCATTTTTCATAACTCCAGATACAAAGACTTTCATTGTGGTATCTATTCTGTTCTGAATTACAATATTAAAATGATTCTTGCTTTCTGTTGCTTTGCTGGTTATTTAAATCATTGTGGCATCTATACCTTTCTGAAGTACATTATTAAATAGCTTCTTGATTCTTGTTGTCTTGCTAGTCATTTAAATCATTTTCTGTTTCACAGGGCATGCTGTTATATCCTTCAGATGAATATCTTCGATATCGAGCAGCTATGCTTTTCTTGAAGCTGGGGTGAGCATTCTCTCCCGTAACTGATAACATAGACATGTTTGTGTTTTTTATGTTTTCACTTATAGTTCTAGCTCGTTGAGCTATATTTTATCGATTAATCTTGTAGGCAGCACATATGCCTGTAAATGATATGTGAAGAATATGCATTTAGCCCCACATGTTGACACTGAACAAATTCTTGGCATAGCAGCGGCCTGTGAAATCAGTCCAACATTTTATTTTTATATCTCATTTGGTATTAAATATTGTATAATGAAGTTACAATTTAAATTTTTCTTCTTTTTATTGTAATCAAGCAGCAATAGGTTCATATAGGCTATGCCAGCCTAGGGCATATGCGAATTTTGTTTTAGATTAGGTAAGATTCTCTTGCTTATTATTTTCTATCAAATTCTTAGTCTGTAGTATTAGACTTGTTTCATGCATTTTATTATGGTAAACCTTTAGAGGCCATGTACAGTCAACTGATCCTTTTTTCCAGGGCTGGAGACACAATAGATCCCCCCCATTTTACCAATAAAAATGTAAAATCAAATGTGTCTCTAGAAATACTGTTTGAAGAGTGGTCGTTAGAAGTCTTGGAGATGAAACACACAGACATTTGCAAAGAACTCACGTAAGAAGATTTAGATTCAGGTTTTAGAGTAGAATTAGACAAGCAAAATGAATCCTTTAATAGAGAAAGTTGGCCCTCGTTCCTCAAGTCAATTTGAGGAAAATAAGTCTGCAGGAACAAACATATTCCATGGCCTCTCAACTTTGAATATCAAAATGACTGATGAATCTTTTGAGGGTTTGGAACATTCTCTGAATGAATCATTAAGTTTCAAATGACGATCTGGCTAAATCTTAATATTACTAGGGCTTTCCAACTTCAACTGTGGAAAAAACTAATGAACCCTATTGGACTTCAACTATTTCAAGGACCAATGAACTTTTTCAGGCTTTGGAGCACGTATTATGAATTAATTTAGTTTAGGTAAAAGTGGCCATTGGTCATCTATGACTTGATCACCCCACATACAAATTGATCGTTGTGTATTTTCTAAATCATATTTGCAAGGAACAAAGTATAGGAATTGTTCATTCAATCAAAGGCGGAGAGACAACATTAAACTTAGAGGTGAGAATGAGGTAATATTGAATTTGAATGTCATGTTTATTTGGCATCCATGTTAGGCGTATAGCCAACAAATACAGTACCTTGGTAATTATAAAGAGAGCCTTTGCCGTCTGGAAAGTGATTTTAGAATATTAGGTTTACAGCTATTTGGGATGCAGAAAGTGAGCCACTAGGCAGAATGCTGGCGATATTCAGATTTTTCTAACCATTGCAGGGCATAGTGAAAGTTGTGCTCGTAAAGATCGTTTAATATGAGGTTTAATGAATGACCTCTAATTTTGTGCACGGGACTAAATTTATCATGTATGGCAACTGCATTAACTCAGGTCTTGAATGGGATTGCATGTCATCTTTAATTTATCAGGAGGCAATATTTGTATATTTTCCTTGTATGTTACCAGATTTCTTCTCACTCTCCCCAAATCTCATTAGAAAAAGGTATTTTATTCATGGTTTCTCATCTGGTTTCAATGTTTGTAATTTATAATTTTATGTTTCTTGTTTGCAATGCTGCAGTGCTTTTCAATGTCATTCAGGAGATAAGAAAAGACCTTTGCGGCGAAATATATTGGATGCTTTGATAGAAGCAAAGGATGAAGCAAGTAATCACAAAAGAAGTTGCTTGCACGTAAGTATTGTTGACTTATCCCAAAGGGATTGTTTTCTATTATTTATATTATTTCAAAACCATAACATTTCTTAGAAAATTCAAGCTTCCACAATCCATGATGTTGAAGAGAAGGACCTTGAATAAATTGTAACACAAGCAGATTAGAGAACTGATTTTTCAAACTTCACTCTATAGTCCATTATGCCACTATTTCTAAGTCTTTCTCTTTAATACTCTATCTTTTAGAAAATATCCTAGAAATTCCAATTGTATTCGCCATTTGGCATCAATCTGCAACAACCGTCCTTTCACAATTGTGTTACTTGTGATCATTTGTTGGAACTGACTTATTTTTACATCCAGTTTTGGGAGCTTCTTGGGCAGCTTTTTTATGGTATTGAGGATCCTGAAGAGCATAATCTTGCTCAAAATCAGCTTAAAGATGAATTGCTCTGGCTTGAGACAGCACCTGCAGCTGTTGATGAAGAGGACAAAGTATGTCTCTTTTTCATCATAATTGAGACCTGAGTAAATTTCATTTCAGAGCAAATGTTGTTCTTTCAATGCATTATCCAACAAATTGCGGCTTTTAATAATTCATTTCAAGAAACAGCTACCTTGTACATCACTTTTTTTATACTAATTGCTGTAAGGAAGGAATTCATGCATTATGGTTTTCGAAAACTTTAGCCTTTGGAACGTTGCATTCTGACATAAATTTTGTTTTCAGTTGATGGAGGGGCACTTGATTTTGACTAGGGTTCTTGTAGATATATTGGATTGCCGCATTATTGGCTCTTCAAAGGGTCCTTATGGTCGAAGTTTAGTGCAGAAGGTAATTTAAATGTTCATTTCTTTGCTGTGGTTCACTAGCATCCTTTGTTCGATATTAACATTTCATTGGAAATTGATGCCAGCTTGTCAGCACTTTCCTATTTCCAGAGTCTACATTTCTATGGCATGATGAGGCAACAAATGGTAATAACAGACCAACTGGAGTTCACTTTGGCATTTTAGGAACATCTGGGGATAATGACAGAGTATTGCAATCAAAGTGTGGTACAAGAGGAAGCCGTGATAAGGCATTCGATTTATTAATTTGTTTAGCAACTCATTGTACAGAGAGCCTCCATGAGCTTGTTGAGCTGCTGATCAAAATACATTTTACAGATGAATTAGTTGATTGGGAGCAGCCATCATCTTATGGTCAGAAGACGGTGGGAGGTTATGTTGGGCTTAAAAATGGTGGCGCAACATGCTACATGAACTCTGTATTTCAGCAGCTTTTCATGCAACCTGAAGTTCGTAAGACTGTTTTAGGTTGTATTGAATGTGCTGATGCAGAGAAAAAGAATTCTGTTCTTTTCCAAATACAAGCCATGTTTGGTGCTCTACTTGGCAGTAGTCTGGACCATTACACTCCACAAGGTTTCTGGGGTGCTTTTCGCAACCCTGATGGCATGCCTATAAATATACGGGAACATCAAGATGCATTTGAATTCTTTAACCGCCTTTATGATGCAATTGATGAGACTCTTAAAACATACCATCCAGAAGCAACATTGGCAAAAATCTTTGGTGGCATATTTGCACAGCAGGTGGCTCATTGCTTCAAATTCATGTTTTTATGAGATTTTAGTTGTTTTTTAAGTACTTGAGATTACTTTCTGCAGTATTTGACAAATTTCATGATGTCTTGATTTTTTCTTGGTACAGATTATTTGTCGTGGATGTCCTCATAAAAGTGAGAAAGAAGAAGCATTTGCAGCAATTAGTGTGGATGTAAAAAACAAGAAGAACTTGCTTGAATCACTTGAATCATTTGTCCAGGGCGATTTACTTGAGGGTGAAGATGCATACCTCTGTGAGAAATGTAATAAGAAGTTTGATGCATTAAAGCGGACATGTGTAAAGTCCTTGCCAAATACATTAGTAATCCACTTAAAGCGTTTTGACTTTGATTATGAGACCATGCAACAATTGAAGTTAAAGGACCGATTTGAGTTTCCCATTCACTTGGATATGAAACCATACACTGTTGAAGGTCTTGCATTACGAGAGTCTCAGAATCAGGGAATTAGCAATTCTGAACGGTCAACAATTCATGAAGGCAGTCAAGGAGACCTAAGTGATTTAAGATCAGATTCATATTATCAGTATGATCTTGTTGGTGTTGTCGTTCATAGTGGAACTGCATTTGCTGGACATTACTACTCATATATAAAGGAACGTCCAGGAGACGGTCTTCTAAATGGTCGGAAAGCAGGAACTGGAGGGTATGTGGCCGATGCAAAGTGGTAATTGACATATTGCCTCGTTTTTACAGTTTGTCTGTTTGACATTAGCTCTCTGTGGTCTAGTTTGGCATATATAGTATAAGCTATTGATTACCCTTAATGGCCTGTGTAAGGTATGTTCTAATTGGCTATCTGTTTTGTAGCTAATATCTTGTGTATATCAAATCTCTGAATTTTCACTTCCTCATTTCAGATATCATAAATTGGTAAACACTGCCTCAAATTTCAAAAACATTTGAAATTGTGTACCCATGAAGGAAATGCATTTCTTTAAAAATTCAGATGATACAACCATTATTAGTAGAATTTGAGTACTGTACTTCCTTAGTCAACAATTTTTTTTTACAGGCTTTCCATGTATTAGCTTTTTATGACATTATTTCTTCTCAAGGGGTCCAATGCAGTGTTCTTATCCTTGTGCAGGTTGTTAGACTCACAGAATCAAGATAGAAAGTACCACACATTAATGAAATTAATATATAGAAAACATTATATCATCTTAAGTACTGTGGCAAATTATTGGTTGCGTGGTCTCCAGGCATGGCTAAGACCCAAACTTTAAACCCTACTAATTTTCTACACATGCTTATAAATCTTCATTCTGTTAGGCATCTTTTAAATAGTAAATACTGATCCTCAACTGCCATCACTTTAGCATCTTCAATGCAAATCTGATACTTGGTGGTGAAGGAATGCTCAGCTAATGCTGATTTGATCCCTTTCTGTAGACTCATATCTTTTCCTTGCTTCTTTAGTATTGTATTAATGGACCTCCTTGTTTCACCAATGTATGGTATCCAATACAAGCACTCAATCTTATAGAAACCACTTTGCAGCCCCAACTCCAGTTGATCCTTAGAAGATTTTAGAGCACGTCTAATCTTATTCCAAGGAAGAAAGGTCTTCTTGATGTTGTGGTGCCTTATGATTTTCAAGAGCTTGTTGGATACACACTCAATACAAGGAAGAAATACCATGCCTATGCTAGTTGAATAATCTTCTTTAAGTCATTGCTTACATCTCATCATGCCTGTTTTAACCTTTATGAAATTTGTTTCCCTTTGCAGCCATTCCACTTAAAAACTTTGTACAAATAACCAATCTCCAATTCCAGATGTTCATCATAATAGATCCTGAAAGATATTGTGGCAAGGATTTTAAGGATCTGTGCTTATTATGTTGGGTGATGATGTGACTTGGCATGAAGATAAAGGCTGGTGCATGTCCTTTTCCTGTAAACCTGACTTGGAAAGGAACCATCATCTTTCCTAGTGGGGAGGACAACAAAGATTGGAAGAGTTCCATGAGTTTTCAGTTCCTTGTTGAATTTTGTGTGTAAGCTCTCCAATTAATTTTTCCCATGTTGCCAAGAAAGATGTGTGTCATGAACATCTCTCTTCCACTACATTGATTTAAATGGAAAGGGATTGAGGGTCATTTCCTCAACAGGCTCCATAAAAAGGTTAACCATCACTGGAGAGAGAGTAAAGCCCATTGCTACACTTTCAGACTTACAAAAAATATTTTGATTTTCCCTTTGAGAGAAGAAAGTAGATCATTGACAAAAATTCATCAATGATGCTGTCTCTGGATCTTTGCATGATCTGATCACACTAACTGCCTCCTTGATTGGCACCTTTGCGAATAGTGACATCACATCAAAATTCCCAAGTATGTCCTTTTCCTCTAGCTTTCTAACCCTAAAAAAATCAACGAATTCAGCAAAGTCCACCAACAAAACTCTCAGGACCGCTCCTTGCATATTTGTGTATATTTTTGTGCAGTACTTTTTGTAGCAAGGGATTCTCGAAGTTTTCTCTTAAGCAATGCATTCTTGGAATGGATTTTTTGAGCAATGTAGCTTTGTGACAAATGCTTGGAATTCTTTCATAAGTTTATTTTTGGGCTCTGAAGTTGTATATCCTGAATGGTATACCTCTGAATAACTCTCTTCTTTATGTACTTAGGACTAGCAATATCCCACTCCTATGCATTAAGGTCCCTGAAACTAGGTCTCTCGATAGGTTTCTTGGATTTCCTTGTTTTCTACTTAAAAAGCCTTTTTTCAGTCCTTTTGACAGCTGAATTTTCTGCTTCCCAAATAGTTCAATCCTTTGATGCAATCGAGTATTCTGAACTATTAGATCTCTTGTGATTTCTTTCCTTGGACATCTCAAATCCCACAATTGATGAACTGTACTTGATTGCTTGGACAATGGAATTGTTATGTGCAATAAAAATCTCAGCTTGCTCTTAATATGATCATTCGGTTTTGCTGATATTATTAACTGGATTAAATGGCTACTCTATATAGAAGATTTGTACTTTATTCTGACAATACTATTTTTCCATAGGTGGATGTCATTTGACGATAAGCAAGTACAACCATATGATCTCAAAAATTTAGAAAGGGATTGTTTTGGAGGAAAGTATACCATGGATGTGTATGACAACTTCCTCAAAACAAATGCTCCACAAGTAAGACTATACTGGAGATTTTAAGTTTGTTGTCTTCCTTGTTTATGCTTGTTATTAATTTTCTTCACTCTAACATTCATATTGTGTATATTACGCGCAGGAATATGATAAACCTAACAGTGCATATATGCTTCTGTATGAAAGAAGTAGATCTGAGGTAAAGTGTGTGCGTGCTATATATATATTTCAATGTGTACATTGAAAGCATTTATTTCATTTTTAACTTTTTGTTATTTAAACAATAAAACAGGTAAAAGCAAAGGTGGTTCTTGAGGTTACCACAAGGATTTTTTTCTTCATTTACATCCTATATTGCCCAAATTTTTAATAGGAGGTTTTGTGTCTTGCAGGCCACCTTAGATTCTCCTGCAGGGAGCATTACTTCTGGTATAAATTTTTTTATCACAGGCATTGATAATGTCATCAGCTTTACTTGGATTATTTTAGATAGTGATTATACTGATATATTTTAATTTCTTTTTCCTGTACAAGATGGTGATGGAGATGCATTAATGAAAGAGATGCAACAAATGGGACCGCTAGAAAAGTACAAGCCTCTTGTGGATATATTATTTTTTATCCGTTTGTTTGGCAGAAAAGTTGTTGCCTAGGATGTTTGATTACTCATATTTCCTTATTATAATGTGAAACACTTATCTAGGGTTTGTTTTTTGTTAGGAGTACCTATATAGAGATACCACCATCAATTCATTATTGTGTATGGAGGGAGAATTTGAAGTAAGTCGATTTTTCCCCATTTGATGTTCTAATGGTTGGAGCATATTAAGTTTTCAACTTTTGCCTGGAGCTAATTTTCTTCTTTTGCAGGTTTGTACATGAGATGCATCTATTGGATAAGGACTATTTTCAGTTTCTTTTGAGACTAGTGGAAACCAATATTGACTTGATAGATAAAAGGTAAGTTGAACTTTATCATCATAGCTAGAAGGTGTCATGTGCCCAAAAATTAGGCCTAGATTTTTTAATCGAGTACTAAAATCTAACTCACTAATAACTCCCATGACCTGATTTTAATATAAAGGTTCAGATCCCATAGTTTTCTCACCAACAAATCTCCAAGCAAAACATTTAAAAAATATAAGAATTGAGTTAAAAATTTAGAACTTGCTCAAACATTCAAGTATCTACTTTATAGTATTAAGTTAAAAATTGAAGGATTATTTTTTACGAGTTGAAGACAGGGTCATTGAGGCGCTCATCGGTCAACTTGTTTCTTTTCTTCGTGTGAATGCTCTTAAATAGGCTTCAATTGCATTCACGTCTAGAAGCACTATAGGGCTAGGACAAGACATAGATAGCTAGCCTTTGAAGATTTGATGTGCCATTTAAAAAACAAATCTACAAGTAAAACATTTAAAAAATATAAGAATTGAGTAAAAAATTTAGAACTTGCTCAAACTTTCAAGTTTCTACTTTTTAGTATTAAGTTAAATTGAAGGATTATTTTTTTTTGCCAGTCGAAGACAAGGTCATTGAGGTGCTTGTGGGTCAACTTATTTCTTTTCTTCGTGTGAATGCTCTTAAATAGGCTCCAATTGCGTTCACATCTAGAAGTACTATTGGGCTAGGACAAGACATAGATAGCTAGCCTTTGAAAATTTGGTGTGCCAAGATCATAATTCTCTCACCACAAATCTACAAGTAAAACATTTAAAAAATATAAGAATTGAGTAAAAAATTTGGAACTTGCTCAAACTTTCAAGTTTCAATTTTCTATTATTAAGTTAAAAATTGAAGGATTATTTTTTACCGGTCGAAGACAAGGTCATTGAGGTGCTCATGGGTCAACCTATTTCTTTTCTTTATGTGAATTCTCTGAAATAGGCTCCAATTGCATTCACATCCAGAAGCACTATAGGGCTAGGACAAGATATAGATACCTCGCCTTCGAAGATTTGGTGTGCCAGCATCATAATTCTCTCACCACAAATCTACAAGTAAAATATTTAAAAAATGTAAGAATTGAGTAACAAATTTAGAACTTGCTCAAACTTCCAAGTTTCTACTTTCTAGTATTAAGTTAAAATCTGCAGGATTATTTTTTACCGATTGAAGACAAGGTCATTGAGTTGCTCATGGGTCAACCCATTTCTTTTCTTTGTGTGAATGCTCTTAAATAGGCTCCAATTGCATTCACATCCAGAAGCACTCTAGGGCTAGGACAAGACATAGATAGCTAGCCTTCGAAGATTTGGTGTGCCAACATCATAATTCTCTCACCACAAATCTGCAAGTAAAACATTGAAAAAGTATAAGAGTTGAGTAAAAAATTTAGAACTTGCTCAAACTTCCAATTTTCTACTTTCTAGTATTAAGTTAAAAGTTGAAGGATTATTTTTTACTTGGCTGTTGTTTTTCCCTCCTTTAAATTGCTTGAGCTTAAGAAAAGAGCCTTCTCACCACATCCTTGTAAACCTCCAACTCATCAAGAACTATCTCTAATCTCATTATTTGGTACTGCCTTATCAATGCATTAAACAACGCATGACCATGACTTCCTCATCAACTCTAAATGTAGCAGAGAAATAGAACTTTGGGTTTAGGGAGTAGGCCAAGGCATGTATTAGTTGGTGGAGTTGGGTTCGTCCATTTGTGATCAATGATGTGCCAAATGATCTCATATTTTCTTTCGTTTCCACCATAGCAATGCAAAATAGTGTCTTTGGCCGTATCCATGGCTTCATGGAGGTAACCCATCGACATGCCATTCCCATCCACCAAATGTAGAGCCTTGACCAAAGGTTATGTCACCTAAAAAATTGAAAATAAAAATTTAATTATTACAAAATTAACTAAACAAAAACAACAGATAAATAATTCCCTATAAATACGTGCTTGTAATTGTCACTTACCTTAAGTAACTCTACATTTTTGATGAACAACTCATCAAAAACAATTCTTGCGGCCTTCTGTCGTTCAATTTTTTTGGCATATGGAGACTCCATCCAGGCATTGCTCACGTTTATCTCCTTGAGAGAAGGAATTGCGGCTACAATGCTCTGCAAAGTGAGAAAGTGGGTGGCAATTTGTGTCACTCCCTGTTGCACAAGCTTGTTATTTATGTGGTCTCTCATCAAAGAAAGGACCCAAGTATGGTTGTAACTAAATTTGGAAACATGTTTAGCATCTTCAACCACACTTTTGACCCATTGAATCTTCCCAATGTCTTCTAGCATCAAATCCAAGCAATGTGTGGCACAAGGTGTGCAATATAATGTGATGCCTCTCCATAATAAGTCTTCCCATGGATACATATGTTGCTACATTGTTCGTGACAATTTGGACAACATTTTCAACTCCAACGTCTTGGATCACCTCATCCAATAGATTGCACAATGTCTCAACATTTTTGACTTCGCATGAGGCATCTATGGACTTCAAGAACACCAATGTGTCACTCCAAGACACTAAAAAGTTGAGGGGCCTATTTTGACCATCTATCCATCCATCTGATAAGATGCTACAACCCTATCTCGGCCATACTTTTTTCTGATCATCAACCACAAGCTGTGTATATTTGATGGCTTCCTCTAACAATGGCCTACCCAAATCATTAGCCATTGGAGTCTTAAACCCCTTATTGACAACTACCAATGCATTTACCAACCCTTCCCAATATGGATTGTTTGCCACCTTGAAGGGTAAATTATTGTAATTCTAAAAGTTTGTTGTTGCCATTATCGCCTCGTGATGTTAAAGTTTATTCCAAGCAGTACCTTTGAGTGAAGGTTGTGCTCTTGGAACATTGTGTGGATTAAAGAAATTGGGTGAAGGAGGAAGATGGATAGAACTCTTAGGAGTCTCACTAGTAGAGGAAAGTGGATGATGATTGCATGGGGCAACAAATAAATTTGTAGATGAATCGGGATTGACATTCATCACTCTTGCCATTGCTTCCTTTGTCTTATTTTTTTTTCCATTTTTTTCATATCAAAATTGGCAAGTAGGCATCCATTTCTCTCACGTCTTCAGGTGAGTCATCACACGCTCTGACATCATGTCTAGGTATCCGAGCAAGGTGCTATTTCATTCTATTGATTCCTCCCATCATAAGAAGTTTGCAAAAATTATAGTGAACGTTGCCCTTGGCATCACCTAGTGTCCCATGTTTCCATGTAGGGTCTTTCCTGCCATTGCTTTGCCCTAAATTTGCCATAAATTTGCCAATGCTGATCTTAACATAAAAAATAATTCAACAAGGTTTAAAACAAATTGTTATGGCAAATATTTACAAGATAAACTAGAATGAAATAACATGTGGTAGGGTTAGGAATGGAGGGGGAAAATTAAAAAAAGGCAGCATCACACCTAGGTTTTCAACATTTGTCATTTCAAATTCGAAAAAAAAAAAAGATACTTATGTGAAAAACACTCCAAATTCGTTTGAATCTTCAAAGATATTTAAAAAAACTGTTCCAAACTCTTCTCTGCCGCTTGCAACTTTGCTTGGTCGAAAAGAGAGACAAAACAATGAAAACGTGAGTCAAAACACAACGAAAAAATAAATTGGGCACGTGGTTTTTTTGTTTTCATACCAGGTGAGTTTGATGTCATAGTGCACAAGTACCTCGAGAAACACAATGTGTTTTTTGTAGAGACTAGGGTAATCATGGAGAGTACTTGATCAAGATGGGAGTCGTGTCAACTTGGTGCATTTCTGCAGATGATTAGCGAGTCACGACGAGTTTTCCATCAGAGATTCTAACTATTAAAGTAATATTTAGTTTATTAATGGTCAATCTAGTTGTTTATTTCTATTTTTAGTTTTAGTCTAGGATAAGATCCTTTCTGCTTTATCCAGCTGTAGTTCCTGTTCTGTATTTAGAAACTTTTGTCTTTATATAGAGCTCCGCTCTATCATTGTAATCATCTGATTATTGAATAAATATTATGCATTACATTTAGAAAATGTAACATGGTATCAGAGCCAGAATGGGCTCTTCGCATTCCGTACGTCGTACGGATCGTACGACACAGTACGGGCGGCCGTACTTGTGTGCTCTTTTATCTCGTTTTCTGCCTTATGTTTTGTTAGGCGCTTTGATCTTCAGTCATCTTTTTCGTGTTTTCCATCGCTAGTAAAATTGCAGTTTCAATGTTTTGCAAGAGTTTTTTGGAGGTTTCCTTTTGTAATTAGCGACTTGTGTGGTGTTTTTTATTCTTTTTGGTCGCGCTTTTACCTAGTCACGAAATTACTACTTCCAGATTGCGTACTTTTTTGGAACTCGTGTTTTTCGCATTCCAAAAATTGCGTTTTCTGTGCAGGTCGTGATTTTTTTGGCCCTTGTATTCTGAGATCGGCTTCACATCTGTGTTAAACCACCTGATGCTGGCGGCGCCAAGTCTCAAAGTTGTGTTTTCCTAGGGTTTGAAATCGCGGTAGACTTTGGCATTTCTAAGCCCTAGTTCTGTGTCTGAAGATCTCGTTTTTTAAGGTCTCTGTTGGTGTTTTGGATTGGCGGATCTGATTGCACGATGCAATCTGCATCTTCTGGCTTTGCCTCTGCACTTGCTCCAGTTGAATGTGCTCACGATCCATCTATTCTTGCTTGCACTTTTCACCGTGTTTCAGATCTTGTGTAGGGTTTGTCTGTATGGTGGGTTGTGACCTGTTTATACTACCTAAAGTCGTGCCTTTTTCATCCCGTTTTCATTCCAAGAGGTCATGTTCTCTGCATTCTTTTGGATCGCCTTTTTTTGGTGGTTTTGTTTGACACCAGACATTCAGTTTTCGGTGGCATTTGATCTTTGCATTTTGGCGCTCCTTTATGATCACTGTTTGGATTTGGCAGATTCAAACCTTTGACTGGCGGTTTTTATTGGTCGCTCTCTGTTCGTTAGCATTTGGAACGGGTCTATTGGCGTTTGGAGCGGGTATATCCGCAATTTGGGGATTCGAGTTTTTGACATACGTACCTGTTGTGGGCCCCACTGTTACCAGCGACCAGCAGAACATGAAGAAATACTTTCCATTTTATTTCGAAATCCGTGTTCAGATGTTCTGAATCTCTGGGTTTCGTACTCTCGAGATCTTGGTTTTGAAATTCGTGTTCGGATTTATCTCGAGATCTTTGCCTTGATATCTATGTTTCAGTTTTATTTCGTGTTTTCGAAATTTGTGCTTTGTAACCCGTGCAAGGGTTATGTTCAGAATCGGTGCCGTATATCTGCTTTGATATTCGTGCCAGCAACTTATAATCTGTTTTTTCGTGCTTCAAAAAACGTGTAGTATGGCATCTTTTTGGAAAGCAGTCAGAAGTTCAACAGCAGCAAACTTTTTAATCATTAGTGTTTCTCTGCAGGATCTCATCAGAGTTGGGTTCCTGTTCTGTAGCCCTGTGAATGGGGTTCTGTTTTCTGTTTTCGGCGGCTTCCTTGTTTGGCAAATGTTTTTGCCTAGTCGTTGTTTCTGGAGAATTTTTTGCCTTTCCGCCGTGGTTCGCAGCTTTGAGGGCTTCCTTGATCTGTGCTTACAACGCTTAGCCCCTTCTCGTCACCAGTTGGACCAGCAGTCAAGCATTTGTGTTTGCCAGGCGGTCTTTCTGTCTTTTCGGATTCCTCAGGATTTGTGCTCTAAAATCTGTGTTCGGGTTTTTCTGTTTCGGGTTCTCTGCCCTCCATTTGCCTTTGTTCATGGTCAAGCGACCTACAAATCTTGTCATTTAGGGGGCATCTTGGTGTAGTTAGTACACTGACCATTACGGGGGGTATTAAAGTAATATTTAGTTTATTAATGGTCAATCTAGTTGTTTATTTCTATTTTTAGTTTTAGTCTAGAATAAGATCCTTTCTGCTTTATCCAGCTGGAGTTCTTGTTCTGTATTTAGAAACTTTTGTCTTTATATAGAGATATGCTCAATCATTGTAATCATCTGATTATTGAATAAATATTATGCATTACATTCTGAAAATGTAACACTAACCTCAAATCATGAGATGAAGCACACACAATTTAATATATTTGAGAGTACAACCGAATTATATTAAAGTAATATAGATTTAGATCCTCCTTCATTTTGTGTTCCTTTACTAATATTTTAGCTTTTTAAGTTGATTGATAAAACTCTTTGCGATAGATTGGTCATCCATTTGATCACAATCCTTTAGTGATAAATTTACATCAAAATCTCCCTTAATCACCTTTTCTAGGTTCAAATATTTGAAGGACTGAATTTGATATTCTGTTTAAATGTCCTTATACCTTGCCCTATACATTTTTGCCAAATTGTTTCAACTTAGTTATTCCATATTAGCACTTTATTATTTGAAATTTTGATGGTTTAGCTTGCTACCTTTGTTTTAAAGTACTTTAGTTATTTAATTGATCTTAATCTGAGTACTTTAAATTATTTAACCTTTTTATAATTTATTGATATTCTTTTAAGTAAAATTGAAATGCTTTACATGCTTTGTCTTAGCCCTTAATTACATTTCATGGCTTTATTGGCTATTCAGAATTGATTCCATTTGACCCAAGGAAAGTTTCTGATCTTAATGAGTAGGTCATTGATTTAACAACCTGAAATCTTTCTATCATATTGATTAGTTTTACTAGTATGAATCTAAGATCCTATCCGTACCTTACTAATCTGCTTCACAGGTCAGCTAACTAATAATAGAACACATGAAAATATTAAATGATTTAACTAATGTTAAATTGATAATCAATACATACTTTGAAGGAAATTACATCTATCGACTTAATAATGATATTGTAAATTTAATTAACACAACTTTTCAATATTACATCAACTATAATTGCAGAATCTGATAATAGGCATTAACATTGCTCAAGTTTAATCCACCTTCACAAATGACTAGTCAAACTGGAACAACTATACAGCATTATGCATCATAGGATTCCATCAATGAACCAGTTTTGCCTTGCCACCTAGCCCCTTAACATAGGTGTAATGGTGAATTCCAAGATGATAAAACAACTGACACGATGCAGACTTAAAAACCCTATATATTGTCAGCATATAGAATACCAATACTAATCATCCTCAGGTTGATTGAGTTCCAAAGCTTATGAGCTTGAACCCAATAAACCTGATCCCAAGCACTATGCCATGCTAAGTAACTAGGCCCTATAATGTATTTCCAACTCTTGACCTACAATATCAGCCCCTGTGATACCTCATACATCCATAACAGCTGCTACAGACTTGACAGTAATCCTTTTATAACACATTCAACATAGATTAAACATGCAGATTGATAATTAGCAAACTAAACCCAAAATACAAATATACCTAGTATTTCCACTTGTTCATACTCACAAAAACCAAATAAATTTACTTAAGATATCACTGGTTCATTTTTCTACCTAGTGTTTCCTTTCAAAAATCCTCGTTTAAACAGTTTTAAATAAACATGCATTTACTACCTTAAAGCAATAAAAAAGTGTTCAACCAAAAATACGGTTACCACTCGCATAGCTGACCAAGTCTCCATGGTTTGCATTCCTAACTGATGCAGACTGAGCTCCGAGCTTCCCTTTGTGATAGTTTATCACAAGGCAGCCAACTTCCTTCGAATCCCCATGAAACTTCCAATTTCTCCTTCAACAACTAACCAATGAATATCTCTATCCTTCCACTGAACAGAATTTCCCAATTACCTATTTCCCATAACACCCATGAAAGCAAATCCAAAATAGTAACCTTTCAACTCTCGGCCGACGACCACTAGGAAACAAAAACATCAAACATAAATAACAATGAATCAAGAAATAGAACAACATATTCACTTCCCCATCACACATGATTGTAGGTAATAAAACAATGTAACTTAAGTTCATAGCCACTATAGCTGGCGAAGAATTTGCAGAGCTTCGCTGCGACAAAAGATAATTAAAAGAATAATCAATATTCAGAATATTTTCTCATCAAGAAATCCAGAGAATGAGGCAGTAAATGACAAAGTTAATGTACTGTCCTCTGCCCATGTGAAGAGGCAGGCCTCAATTACTTGTTAAACCTCCATTGATTGCCAAGTGTCCCCACCTTAAAGGTTTGGCAGCTAGCTGGCCTTGCTCCCACTTTAAAACAATGTTCAGCTTATAAATTTTGATAAGTTTCAAGTCTCGTATAAATTATAACCCTAGCTTGAAGCTTTTATGTTTGAGGTCTAAGGTTAAAATAGTTTCTAGGCAGGCTTTAAATTTATGAAGTATGAATTAAGAATTAGAGTCTAGGTCTTAGTAAATAAGCTTAGGGTTTTAGGTTTATCATCTAGGATACAAGTAAGACTTAAAATAGGTTCTGTTTATTTGATCTTGTTATAAAAGGACAAAACTTGCATCATTTTCTTATCATTTATATAGGTAAATTGAAACCAAAATCTGACACTCGGATAACCTTGATAATATGACCATCCTGCTCAGTCAAGGGGATAAATTTATGATACAGAATTATGAAACAAGATAACAATACTCAGCATTGACTATCACAGAAAATGACAAACTCAACAATGCCTTAAGACAGAAATCATTCCAAAATCATGCAAGCACGACAATGCTGCAAGGAAATGTGAAATAATTCAAATAAGCTATAACAAGTCTATGAAATGACTAAACAGTAAGTCCAAATGGGAGGGTCAAGACAGGAGCGAACTTTTGAAAAAGATTTTTGACCTATCTAATTTATGGATCATAGCAAGTTGAGATGCAATTTGATTTATGTTATTCTTTCTCCATGTTTAATTCCTATTTAGGAACACTTCAATTTATATAATTATTTCTTTAGGTTTAATTTGTATTTGAACCCTGTAATTCTTAACTTCCACAATTCAGAAAACACTGAACAGTCTTTGATGTGTCTAGAGCGCTAGAGAAGTAGGCGTCTAGCATTCATATTATCGAAGACATTGATATTATTATCCATCATAGATGTAGTGTGTAATAGAAAAAGTACTCAAAAAAAGAAGCAGGGTGCTTCTTTTATGAATGTTGGTTTCCCACCATTGAGTTTTTAGATCAGTTCAGAACTTATGCACAGGTTCAGTGTGAACTTGCAAGTAGTTTGAGTTATTTCTATTTTATAATTCACTTCAGTGATTAAAGTGAAAGTCTTTTATTTAGTTAATTAAGTCTATTGGAGCACTCGCCTTTTAACATAAAAACAACTGAATAACCAGATCAAGCTTACAATAATACTAAGGAGGAACAAGAAGGTACAACAAAACAGCAACTACATTGTGCACAACCGTACAAATAGAAATTCAACAAGAACACTATCCTAATAGATAAACTGGAATCAACTTCCTAAAAAGCTAGATCAGCCCAAGAATCAAGCCTGGGCTAAAGCTAATCTCCTGCTGTGACAAGTAAGAAAGTCCTCCATAGTCCATGACACTCCCTAACACTTCCTCCATCCCATTCTACAATGGAGTTTGAAATGCTCCCTCCATAAGGGGCGGCATGGAGACTTCCTCCTGTATTGGCAGTTGCTTGCCAAACCTCTGTTGCTCTTGCTCCTTTGCGTGTACCAATGTTTGCAAAAAAGCACTCATAATTCTTCCACGTAAACTCCTCATTTAGTGTATTTGATTTTGGCACCCAACGATAGTTCTGAAAGTTGCTACTAGTAACTAGCCAAGCAATCCTTTTGGCAATGATCAAGAAGATTACAACAAAAACACCAAAACGGGAGCCCTTCAAAAGCTACATATTGCAGCCAAGAGCCTACTGTGGATGTAATCTGTAGAGATCTAACAATCGGCTAAGATATGTCAAGAAATAGACATATCCTTGCAAAACGACCCATAACTCCACTCCTTTCCGGATCCAACTTGACAAAGGAGTCAATATGGTCTGTTAAAAAAATCAGCATTTCTTCTGATCTCCACACCAGAGGGAGATTGTAGAACCTGGCCCAAAATGGCATCCTAGAGAAAATAACCTTATCTGGATCAAAGAATGGATGCCATGGGCTTAAAAAAGGACCAGCAGTACCATAAAACCAGGGACCCTGAGATTTCACCCCCCCCAAAAAGTCTCTGGAAGCTCATTTTCCATAAAATTTTCCAGCTCCTGTTCCTCGTCTTTTGTGTCTTCTGCTCCATCCTCTAGTGCCTCTAAACCATCCACAATGTACCCTCTTCGGTTGCTGAACACTCTTCCATCTGCACTCTTTTTTGAAAACTTAGTTTTAACAGCTCTCTGGCTAATCGTGCCCTCCACCTTAGAATTGTTTATTGAGTGTGTTGTTATGGGGCAATGAGTTACCTCAAATGACTATTGCATTTTATTAGTATTGCAATGACTGAAACAATACTGATGAAAATATAGGTAGTACAATGTATTAGACTATCTTTTATGACTTGGATTTGCCTTGCATTTTCAGTCTCATCAACAGTTAACCTGGACTGATTAATGCTGATGGAAAATTATAAATAATTTGAAACACAGATAGGCATCCCTTCACACCAGACAATGGCAAGATTTCAATCCACCTTGTGATGGAACCAACAAAATGTCAAGTACCAGAATCTTGTGTATGATCCTACCGATGCTTAACCCAGTAGGTACAAGAGTTATCTCAACAGGACCTCTACATTTCACTCACACCCTATGAATCATCCTTACTGACCTTTACATCAGATATTGCAGACATGAGTGGCTTCAACTAGACCTTGAATCCTCAGCGGCTCATAAAATAGCAGTTGAAGCTTATAGTTCTTATCCACACGACCGAACTTGACCATGTATCTCATATGAAAAGTATGTGTAGATTTTTTGAGTCTTTCTCATCATAATCTACTAGACCTTGAATCCTCAGCGGCTCATAAAATACCAGTTGAAGCTCTAAGTTACCGGTTCTGGTACGGGTTCGGGTTCGGGTTCGCGGGTCCGGTCAAAATTTTTTTTGGTGTGGGTTTGTTTTGGGTTCGTCCATACAAAAACATATAAAAATCAGAAATATATTCATATTTGTAGCAGTAATTAAGTTCAGAATACCATAGCATCATGAATATGATCATATAATAAACAAAACCACACTAGTGTTAGAAATTAAAAACACTACAATGTCAATTAGTCAAACACGAATGTCAAATGTCATGATATATATAGTTATTACAATTCAAAAATCAAAATTATAATGCCAAATGTCAACAATCAGCCAATGCCATCACTAATTAGGCATCACTGTCATATGGGTCATCAAAAATATCATCACCACAAGCCATATGAGCATCATCAAACACTGGTATATTAGTAGAACCACAAAAAGTGGCACTGGCACTGGCACTGGCACTAGCACTGGCACTGGCATTGGCACTCTCATGCCCACTAAGGCCACTACCAATCTCAACATCAACATCAAATTCAAGTGCGGCAAGGTGGGAAAAGGTAGCATCCAGGTTAGTATGCTCTGGCTCGATAACCCACTTCCTTGAGTCCCCTTCCTTGTAGTCCCTGTTTTTGTGTGTAAGGAGGTGCAAGTTGGAATGCACATACACTAAGTCCTCCGCCCTTTTTGAGTGCAGCGTGTTACGCTTTACTGAGTGGATGAAGGAGTATGTGCTCCAATTCCTTTCAGAAGCTGATGAACTAGCAACCTATTAATACAAGACAACATTAGACAGTTAGAGTTATAAATTAGAAATTTCGAATTTAGAAATTAAACTTAAAAATCTAAAAGATAATAAAACTTATTTGCGCTAAAATTTTTATTGCAAGAGGTTGTAGGTGTATGAATGATTGGCCATGGAAGTACCACCACATATGAGCATCAACCTTATATTTGTCAACAAGAGCATCAACACCCATGTCCGTGGAGCTCACAAAATGCATGAACTCGGCTCTAACTGCTTCTCGTATGTCAGGGTCAACAAAGAGTCTGCGAAATGCTGCCTTGTACCCCCCGCTGACTTCAACATCTCTATATGGGGCAACCCTTGTCCCCACAGAAAGGAGTTGAGCACTATAATATTTGGGACTCAGTGCAAAGGCAAGAAGATGCAATGGGGTGGTCATTTTGTCCCATCTCTCTTCAATAATTTGGTGTATTTGATTGAAGAAAGTTTCTTTAGGATCTTGCTCATGTTCATTTATGATGGCTTTCATCTTCTCAATCATTGAGTCGATGCCATCATATACCTCTCCCAAACAAGGCCTATCCATGTCCGTATAACGGATCATACTCAATATGGGCTCGGTAAAACTGAGGAGATACTCAACACGATCCCACCAATGGTCATCTAGGATCAATTGCTTAATTTTTGTTGCCCTTTCAGTGCTAGATTGCCTCCATATGGACCAATTTTGGTTGGTGACCATGCTAGAGAGTGCCTCTTTAACCTTCACAAGCCGTCTTAAGACAATTGTGTTGGAGGCAAAACGGGTCTCAGCAACCTATAAAAATCAAAATAAAAAAAATAAAAAAATAAGGCTTCTTAAAAAATAATTTAAATAAATTTTAAAATTTACAAAACTCGAAACATAAACTTAAGAAAAAATAAAAATTGCTTGAAGCTTCACTTACCTTTAGCAACTCCAATCTTGAGAATGATCTGAAAATGCCTTGTGACATATGGTGGTTGGTGATGAACATCTGGATGTCTTCTGCCTCACTATACACCTATTTGATCCAATCAATTTTTTTGCCAATTTTTGGTAGCATAAGGTTGAGGGAGTGGACCGCACAAGGTGTCCAAAAAATGTGTGAGTAACGCTCCTCAACCAATAAACCAACTGCTCCACAATTTTTTGCATTGTCTGTTACCATTTGAACCACATTTCGAGGCCCCACTTCCTCAATGGCTTGACAAAGAATATTAGCAATAAATGGACCATCCTTCACCTCCCCTTCACAATCAACTGCCTTCAAAAACATAGGCCCTTTAGGGCACACTGCAATAACATTGATCAATGGCCGATTTTTTGAATCTTTCCATCCGTCAGAAACGATGGATAAACCTGTCTCAGCCCAAGATTCCCTTATGGGCTTCAATTTATCCTCTACAAACTTCACTTCCTTTTCCAATAAGGTGGTGCGCACCTTTTCAAAACCTTTTGGAGCATCATTAATTGCTTTCACCATTTCTTTCCAATACGTTGAGCGAACAACATTGAAAGCTAAGCCATTCGCATAGAGACATCTTGCAATTTGTTGTTCAGCAAACTCACGAGACCCATTGTGAAATGCCGTTTCCAATGGTCCCTTTGAGCTCTTGCGTGCTACAGGTTCAACTGTAGGCAAAAAATGGGTGGCTCTCTACATGTTCCTGTTCAAATTCTGATGCTGATGCTGATTGAGGGGGCTTCATTCCCCGAGAACCTCTCTGAGTCTTTTGCAAAGGGTGACTTAGTTTACGCCCTGATGCTTCCTCTGCTTTTTCTTGCTCTTGGATATATGCAAGGACTTGAGCTTGTGGGATGGGTACACCATTTTTTCCAGGGCAAGCTTCGATGCCCAACCCAGGTATGTTACACAAATGGGCTTTCACCTAACTGTAAGAGTTTTTATACTGGACCCCACAACCATTGCACATCCATATGTAACCTCCACCGCTTGGGAGTGGTTCTAGCATTTAACATATTTCCAAAGGGGAGAATTTGGATTTGTTTTGAACTTGGATTTCTCCAACGAGGTTGAACCGCTTGCCATTGTAAATTTGTAATCCCTATGCCAAAAAAAAAAAAATAAACAATACATTCCAAGAATCCAAATTTCCAAACAAATGAAAACAAAAAAAAAAATTATAGAACCTAGTTGAGTTTAAAATCATTGATTCATACTAGATAGAAGAATTTAAAAAAAAGACAAAAAAAATGCAAAACAAAACAAAAATGTAGAAAAAAAAAACCCAAAAAACCAACCTTTTTTGCAAAATCTCCCTCTACAATCTCCTTTGTAGCAAACCAGCGATTGCACAACGGTAGGAATAGCTAAACAATCGTTTTAGATCCTTCACCAATCGATCTCCAACTCTATTTCTTTGATGGCAAGAAAAAAAATGAGTTAAGCTGAAAATGGAAGAGTTCTCTAATTTGCATTTGGAATGAAGAAAATAGAATGCTTTTAGTCTTTAAAATGAACCTAAATGATGCTTTTAGGGTTGGAGGAGGGTCAAATTTTTAAAAAAACAATTAAAAAGTGCCAGATTTAATTTAAAAAAGTAAAAAAAAAAATGCCGAATTTCGACGCTGACCGCGGTTTTGGGGTGGGTTCGGCCTGGACGAACCCAAAGTGAATTGCCGTACTCTGGGCGTACCCTCGGCCGGACCGTACCCGTACCAGGACCCGGGCCGAACCGTACCAGGACCCAGGGTTTTCTGGCAAAGAACCGGTAACACAGTTGAAGCTTATAGTTCTTATCCACATGACCGAACTTGACCATGTATCTCATATGAAAGGTATGTGTAGATTTTTTGAGTCTTTCTCATCATAATCTTTGAATATGGTGGCTATAATTCATTCTCTTAAATACAGGCAAAGAAGTATAGTCAAACTGGTGAAACCAATGAACTGACTGCACCAAACAGCAGAATTACAGTCAATACAGAAGTATTTCCTTGATGCATGATTCCTTAAGTATACACTGTATTTCAGGTCAGTGCAGCACTCAAAAGCCTTTGCTCACAATCCTCGTCAGCTTTGTTGTTATCACAATCAGCTGAACTGCAATCAAAAGAATGGTCTGCCTTAATATGTCCTTTTCTGTACTTGGCATCTGTACTGGTCAAAGGAGAGTAATTGCATTCAACATTGTCATTAGGAGTTTGTTCTTTTATATTTATAATTTTATTGAAGAATTTGGGTGCTGTCATGGCACAAGCTGGTCCAGTCAACTGCACAACTGTTGCTACAAACTCTTGAGGGAAATGTTTGCACTGGGATAATATGGAAATTTGCAGTAATTACAGTGATAATAGTATAATTAAGGGATGATGTCATAGTGAGGTTGAATTTTGAATAATTATGTCATTGGCCTCTTCCAGGTTTTGTTAGTAGATATAATGTTGGTAATCCAGATGAAGGATTTCCTCTTAACAATTCAAAAATGTGGTTGATTTTCTCCTTCTGAAGTGGAGCCTACTTGGGGCTGTAACAATTTAATTGTTAGCCATGACAATCAGTTATAATCTTGCAAGGACTCATGCTGTGGGCATGAGAAAATGAACAACTTTTGGAACCCAATTCAAACATGGGATATTAGAGTTTCAGAGCATGTATTATGGTTGAGATCTAATGTTGGTGGTCCAAGGATTTGTTCTGTATGTCCCCTATAGAAGTGTACAAGAAGTCTTTGTGACTGGCCCTAAGTCTTTTTCCTATAAATGTGATGTCGTGTTTCCTGATAGACATGCAGAGGTGATTGTCAGGCTTCATATATCAATGATGTTTGATCTCCTAATTCCCATCTTCTTCTTTGACTTTGATTTTTGACTGGGTTAATGTGCTTGTAATGGCAGCCTTTCCTTTTTCAGGGTCAATCACTGTATTAATAATTTCAGGAAGTAGATGCTACCGAGGATTGAATTAAATTTATTTATGCCAGGTATTTGCTATTATTTAAATTTGTACTAATCCCTTCTTCCAAATAAATAGGAATTGTACAAAACAGCTGGTGAACGGACAGCATGGCACAAGAACAGTTCTTGTGACAGATGCTATTCGAGATGAATTTGCAAAATTAAATACAATTTTGGCCACAAAATTTTTATTCAGTGTATATATGCACACCCATCAGAATCTGCGGGATGATCTAAACCATTGGAAGGTAAATTTATACTTTGAATGCCATTTTAATAGAATTTTAAATTTCTCACTCTGTTTATATTTCAATGGCAAGCTTCTGGGTTTACCTTCTTAAATAATTGCTTGGTATTATCCCTTGGCATGCTTTCATATTAATTGACGTGTATTCATGCATCTGCAGGCTCTCTTGTTTAAGATGTTTGAATGCAGTCCTGTTGCCTCTAACAGTTATATTTATACAATGGTGAAACAACCAAATTGGCTATTTGAGTACCTTATGAAGTGCCCCATTGAGGAGATTAAACAGGTTATTCCACATTTTTATATAGTACCCTGTTTAGTGTAGCATTCAATTTGTTTATCTCCACGACTTGTATGAATTACTGGCCTTATGATTTGGAACTATCTTCGTTTTTAAAATGATACTAATGTGGGCCTTATTTTGTTCAAAATTTCAATGATATATTTTGTTTGCTGCAGGTGTTTGTTACTCTTCTTGTACAAGCATTGCGATGTGCTGTCAAATTTCTCCACGATCCTCTTTATTCAGATTTTTGTGTGTCGTTAGCAGATGGTTTTCATATTGATGACTTGATTGATGTTCTGCTTGCATTTCTTAAAGATGGAGCAATGCTAGAATGTAATCTTCATAAGGTATTTGGTTTTCTATTCCTTTCTGTATAATCAAGAGAAATGACATGGAAAATTTCTAGTTGCATGTTAAATATTGGCATGTCAATCCTTTTTTTTGCATTTTCTGCATACTTGCTTAATGATGTAGGCAGCTTCTTGATCTATATTGGTTGTGTTGTTTTGGTCATTAATGTTTAGAATGTTATTTTCTAAATTTTGGCCACTCTCTGATGTAGTAGGAGCTAATTTATTATTGAATTTGCATAACGATAGTGAATATTGCGATCCAAGAATTCCAGCTTCACTTTTTTTGCCTCATTTTTCAGATAATAACTTGTACAGACTTCCTAGTGCCAGTTCATTGACCTTGGAAAGGACTTTGGATAGTCTTCGTGCATTTATTTTATGTTTTAGTGCAAATGTAGTTATAATGCAAGATTCCAAAAGATGGGTAAGAAACAAAGTTGACAGCTCTTTTTCAGGTCTCTTCTTGAACGAATGATGCCACACATCTGTGATGTGAATAGCATGGCAACGTTAAGTTGTATAGGATTTATCTTTAAGTAGAACAACTGGCATTTTAGGTTGAGAACAGTATAAATTACCTCATTGAAAATTTTGCCCATGTGAATATGAAATTAAGTCTATTGCTGTACAGTTGAAGTACATTGCAAGGACCATAGTCTGCAATGAACAAACATGGCCTGTTCAAAGCTTTGTATTTCAAATATTTATCATCAGTATGGGAAACATTGGACTAGCCTAAGGACTTAGTTCAACAAATTTTCCTGCAGAAGGTTGATCTTAACAATGCATATGGTACATACTGCTAGTAGCACACCATCTCCACCCTTTTCAAATTCTGATCAATCTGCCAGGTTAATGTGCTGTTATTTTATCTCTTGGCTATTTTCTGGAAATTTCTACAGTGGAGGATCAGGATAAAAGTATATTTTTTGGGGGGCATGGTTGAGTCTCTAGGTCCCATGTATGTATTGGTTGAAGTTTGAACATCTTCTGTAAAATGCATGTCTCAAGCTTGTTAATGTAAATATGTAGCTGTATTATAAGTGGGGCAGATAATGTTCGATTCGACTATCCCTCTTTGTTCTTATATTCATCAGTTTGAATTAGGTATCTTGATATTTTTTTGTTCAGAGAATGCTTGATGTAGGAAAATTACTTGCTGCAAAATGTATCATTTATTGTTTTATTCAGGAAAATTACTTGCTGCAAAATGTATCATTTTTTTTTTCAGGAAAATAACTTGCTGCAAAATGGATTATTTTGTTTCATGCAGGAAAGTTGCTGCAAAATAAATTATATGTTATATGAAAGGTCTCGGCCTAAAAAATTCAGTTTTCTGGCATTGGACTCATTGGATGTTTTGTTCTTATAATGAATTATAATTGGCTGGCACTGGCCTTGTTTCAGAGCACTTTAAGTGTTGTCTACCACTCAAAGTCAACTTGTCCCCATAGTAGTAGTACTTATCATACAATCCGGTGGCATTATGATGCGTGTAGAACTATGCATGGGAGACCGACTTTTGTTATGATGCTTAATAATTTAACAAAGTCATTTTGGTGTACTTTCTTGAAGAAATGTACCCTTTCTCCTCCCACCTTTTATCCCTTCCTTCACTCCAGGTTCCCCACCATGTCCACACCTTGAAATTGATTCTCAAGTCTTTGCTCTACAAAAGGTTTCTTTTTTTCAAAATGTTTTTCCGGGAGACATGGTATTTTGGATTTATATACTGGCAAATGAAGAAAAGTAACAGAATCTGAGGGGTTAACATTGAGGTTCAATATGGTGATGAATCACTTTTTTTCCCATTGTAGACCTATTTAAAGAGATTGTTTGGTCTGCCTCTCCACGACACTTCCTTCCCCTCCACCTCACCTTGGTCATTATTAGGAGCTGTTTTGATGTCTTTAAACCCATGATTGTTAGGTGCTCATTTGGAGTCAGACAAGAGAGATCTTGTGCCTTAAGTTGGATAGGTTGTAACTTGATACTTCTTGAATTCCACTTCACATTCATCCTTAAGACACTCAAACACATCTCTTAAAACAATTTACCTCTTTAGGCTCTAAAAATGGTGGCTACACATGCAAAATGCACCTAGACTTGGTAAAATTTTCTAATCCTCAAGGCGCGCCTTTGTGATGATTTGCATGTGATGAAGCGCCTTGAGATGAAGTAACATTTACCTCCAATTCCCATGATCTTAATGAATTGCATAAGGCTTATAAACTTGTCTTATTTCAATAACTCCAAGATTTGTGATTTTGGCATGATTTTATCCTAGGCGTCCAAAATGGACCTCTCAATGGTGCAAATGGGCCTCAACTTCTCCCTTAGGCGCAAATGTAAGGTTGTTTGAATGTTAAAGGGTGCCTAGATCTTTCTTCACTTCATTCCATATCAAAGGCGCTTAGAGAAGGCTATAGAGATGGAGGAATGCGTCCAAACCTTCTAGTCTTCCACTTGTGTTGTTTGAGCATTAGATCCTAGTCTTGACACCATTCAATCTCCAAGGCGCTCCAACTGACAAAAATAACAAGGAATGGCACAATTGGTTGATGGTTTGAACATGAAAGACGCCTAAGCTTAATGTGGTGTTTTCTTCCGAATTTTATGGTTTTCATGACTTGTATGGGCTCTTACAAACTTGTCTAACTCCAGTAACTTCAATATTGGCTGATTCCAACTTGATTTCTCTTCTAGGCGCCAAAACATGGTTATTTTGATGGCAAAATGCGCCTAGACCTATGATGCTCATTTCATGTGTTTGATCAACTTTGGGGCTCAAGATGAACTATCTTTCTTAAGGCGCCCTCTCTTATGCTTCGAAATATCCCTTCTATATCAAGGCGCCAAAATGAATTTCTACCTTAGGTGCGGATTTGGATCTCAATCTAAGGCGCTGATTTGGGTTGGCAGAGGTGGGAAAATGCGCCTAAAACGAATTTGACAAGATTTTCTTGGTGATCAACGAATTTCAACTCGGGCGAACCCATAACGAATTTGACAAGATTTTCTTGGTGATCAACGAATTTCAACTGGGTTTTTTTGGTGCTCAACGAATCTTGACGGGATTTTTTAGCGCCAATCTTTGAATTGGCCCGAATCTAGACCTACCACTATCGCTGCAACATATATGGTTTTATATAATATATATGCAATATTATTAATGCCATCTGCATAAGTTTTAATGGATGCAAATATAAAAAAATGTTGTAACCATAGCTAATATTTATAATATTTATATATTAATATATATTAATAGTATATATAAATATTATAATATATAATATATTATAGTATTATAATTTATAATATTTTTTTAGCTAGGTTATAATATTATAATAGTATATATATATATGAACGAACCCAGTCCCACAAATTTTTTTGGCCGAATCCATGAACTGAATCCGCGAACCCGAACCAGCACTTAGCTTATTGATGCATGCCATTGCACTCTAATATCTGAAATATGAATGCCTCTGTTCTCTTTACACCATAGTTCCATGGGGACGCGCCCCCCCCCCCTGAAAAAGGGCCGTCTCGGAGAGGGGGATGCTTCCGAAAATGCCCCCCCGCCGCACCCGAAACGTCTCCCTTTGGGGGGGACTTCTGGACGTCCCCCCCCGAAATTTTTAATTTTTTTTTTTTTAGATATTCATTTTTTGTCGGATGTTGCAACTGCCCTGGTAGACATGTATGCAAAATGTGGAAGCATAGACGAGGCACGTGAATTGTTTGACAGAATGCCTCAAAGAAATGTGGTCTCATGGACTGCAATGATTGCAGGATATGCACAAAATGGATTTGTTGAAAAGGCTTTAGAAATTTTAAAGCAAATGCAACTGGCTGGTGTAAAGCCAAATTCCACAACCTTTGCCAGCATCCTCCCTGCCTATGTCAAAATGGGAGCTTTGGAATAGGGTATGGACATCAATCAAAACATAAAGGATAGAGGAATTTTGTCAGCTGTTGTAGTTGCAACTGCCCTGTTAGACATGTATGCAAAGTGTGGAAGCATAGACAAGGCACGTGAACTGTTTGACAGAATGCCTCAAAGAAATGTGCTCTGAAAATGTGGAAGCATAGACAAGACACATGAACTGTTTGAAATGATAAATCATTGCAATGTGTTTAAACTCTAAATTTTACTTATTAAGTTATTCCTTAGGCTTCTGCAGTTATACATCTTTTTATAACTAATTTTTCAAGTACTATATGTATTTCAGTGCACCGCCCCCCCGCCGCTGTCCCCCCGCCGCACCCAAAATTAGGCCCCCTGCCCCCCCGTCTCCGAAACGCGTCCCCTGCCGCCCCCCCGTCCTCGTCCCCGAAACTCCGTGGAACTATGGAAAAAATAGACTTTTCTCTGAATATGCAAATCAATATCTTTTACTCAGAATCCAAGCAAATAATTTCGAGACTGTCACTACTTCAATATTGGAATTTGGTAGTAGTGGCATTTTTTATAAGTTCACTTTTTTAAATACAGAGACTCTACTAGTCCCAAGAAACAAGATATAGACTTCTATTCCAATTTGAGCAGAGAAGTTTCATGAAAGTAATATGCATCTAAGACAATTTACTTACTTCTTGGCAAGGCATTGAATGAACCTAAGAGATTGATTTTAACAAGCACATGGATGAAGCTTGAATGGGATTATATTCTTAATTCTGGACATGTTTGACTCGTTGGGATTTAGTTCATTGTACATTAAAGCAGTGCATAAGCTCTTTTACATTTACATATGAAGGAAGAAGGTCCCTAGTTCCTCAATTCATTAATCAAAACTAAAATAAAGGGGCCTTCTGCCTTCATATATAAATGTAAATACTAAAAAAAATCTGTTTCGCATTAACAGAGTTATCTGTTCAAGATCTCCCAACTCGAAAACCTGGGAGAGATACAAAAGCCAAAGCAATGCCTACACACAGGAAAAAGGCCCTTCATAATTGGAGGGACACCATAACTAAGCGTAAAACTGATCTAACCCTTGTAGTGTGGGATTGGAGAGTTGTCGTGCTTTGGCTTATTCCTTTCTTTGCTGAGGAATGCTTCTCTCGCTCATTTCTTATTCTTAGTTTAAGTATGAGAATTGTATCTTGAGTCAATTCCTTCGCAGATATATATTAGAGAGTGCTGCTCACCTTCAGTATGCCTTTTACTTATTGCAGCTGATGAGTCGGGGATAGTTTTTGCAAGTTATATGTATTCTGTGAACTAGAGAGATTTGGCTGCAAGGATTATTTTCAATGTGCGCCTTGCAGATGATTCTGCAACAGCTTCTGTGCTTCATCAAGAATCTATGGAGTCTATCTGTTGCATTCTCTTTAGTCTAGAGGTGATCACTTGTCAGCAGCAAGTAATTAAGAAACTAAGAAGTATAATAAAGAAATGGGTCCATAAGAAGCCAGAGTTGAATCTTATATTTCCATAAATCTGATCCTGGTAGAATATGTAATATTTGATGATGTCCTGAATTGGCACCTACTTGCCTTGTGTCAACCACTGAAATTTTGAGAAGCATTAAAGGTTAAAGGGGATTTCTAAAATTTGAACCTCTTCAAATAGTCATTCAGACAGCCTTCAACAATGAATTATGCAATTATCTGGTGTCTAAAATGAAACTGGCTCAGGTCTTCTTTAAACTTTCTCTGAGTGTAGAGTGCATTAGTTACAGTATTGTTGTGTGCATGTTTTTCTGTATTATCACTGAATGCCATGGCTTTATAAACACCCGTAGGATAAACTTATTGAACTATTACTTCCAGCTAAATGCCATTTCAATTCTCTTGTTATATCCCATCTTGATTTTGAGGTCAAAGGAGACTTCTCAGTTGTTAAAGCAAGCCTTTGATCTCCTGAACTGTGATAGATAAGGTGAATCTATAGTCTTTGTAATCCGTAATTTCAGTTTACTTAGTGGGTCCCCTCCCCACAATCTCACAGCAGCAAAATATATTCTTGACTGTCGATGATGTACTTACCTATGTGTTGACTACTCTTAGGGCATATCTTGCTCAATAATATGTTTTATTCATTGATCTTTCTTTATAATTTAACTCTTTTAATTCATAGTCTCTATACTATTGTTTAATGTGTATGTTGGAAGCTGTATTTGATCATACTATGAGTAGTTTGTATGACAATGGTTGGGTTTTCTGTTGTTGCAGTATTTTGAAGTCATAATGGAGTATGCTAGACTTGGGCCAGATCAACGCAAGCACTTGTTGCAAAAAATGATCTTTAGTCGTCTGGTAATTTGTTTCATTTTGTTATATTGTGTTATTTTTGTTAGATGTGGTAAATTGGGTTAAGTTGTTTGTATGGCTTATCCAATAAAATTTTGTTTTCAGATTGGTTTCACAACAAAAGTGAATCTTCAGGTTGCAAAGTCAGACATCTCATATTTGCACTCAATTGTATCTTTGCTTTTGCGTAGTTGTGATACATCGGGGTTGAACAGTAAGTGTTTATGTTTAGTGTACTATTTAATGCTTTTGTTGTGTGTTGATACCAAACAGCCATTTGTGTGTACAGTCTCTTTTTATAGAAATAAATGAAAGAATACCTTTTGCAGATGATGCTGAGCAGAGGATGGTTCTTCCAAATCCACAGCAGCTCCCAGGACAAACCTTTCCCTTACCTAAGGATGCGGAAGAGGCAATATTTAAGCATCGTGTGTATACTAATATTCTGGTGCGTTCAGTAGTTTTAGACCATATACACAGGCAAAAAATATTGTTGTTAGTCAGGCTTCATATTGTTGATGCATTACTGATGGTTACAATATGCATGCCAAGAATCAGTCTGATGTAATATTGGCAAATTTCAGATTGACACTTGTGCAGACCAGGAGGAAGCTATCAAACTACTTAAATTTTGTAGCTGGCAGAACCAGGCTTTCAGTGTGGTGAGGATTTGATATTTGATTATTTCCAAGATTTTATTCTCATTTTATACTCTTGTTAGTTCTAGGAGTGACTTGAATATCTGTGATTGCAGTGTTTGCTGCAGGATATAATGGAGCTTGTGCACAGGTCTTTAGATAATGAAATAAATGATCTATTAGATCTGCTGATGGAATTACTCCTACTGAATGATTCATTGCAATTGGTACCATTTTTGTTTGTTCTCAACTATCTTGCATTTTGTCTTTTGTATTTTTAGTCAATTGTTTCATTTTCCTTACATGTGGGTGGTTTTGTATCTTTGATATTGTGCAGTCGAGACAAGAGATTACTCTTCTTGGCTTTGAGAATTTCCCTCTTGGAATCATGGATTTACTTACATCCCCAGTATGTTGAGCTTCATTTAGTCTTCCTTCAAATAAGTGGTACTTGCATTACAAATATTGATTGTATTTTTCTGGGTCTTACAGGAAAGAATGAGTTCACAAAAGCGTTATACGCTGATCAAGTTTGTTGTAAAACTAGTTGCCCAATCTCCAGACACACGTTTACTATTACTTGGGAAGCAGGTGGAATGGATGCGAGTTGTTGAATGGCTCCAAGATCAGCTTCAAACCAATGGAGTTTCCCTTCCTATAAGTGGTTCTAGGGTATCCAGCGAAAATCTATCCCGGAGCCGTTTGCAGAGAACCAATACAGCAGATCATACTCTTCTCCTTGCACGCAAGTTGTTCAACTCTTCAGAGTCATAAATAGATGCTCTTCACTGTTCCTACTGAAAGCGGTTCACAAAATTTTTGAATGAGATCACTAATATTTTTTTCCTTAATATTTCTCCTCGTATTACGAGGTGCACAATTTTGAAGTTTCTGATTTTTGATGTTAAAAATGGAAATGATTCCACCAGAGTTTGTTCCCAACTCATCTCTGAGTGTATCATATGGAAAACTTGTATATTGGTAATGTAGCCTTTGTATATAATCAAATGTAAAGTGTTGGATGGGCAAGAAATTTATAATAGCTTTTTGGGATGGTGAAAGTGGTTCACAACCCGATTTAGCAGTTTATATGTATTAAGACCTGGGCATTGAACCCAGATTTTTCATGAATATGCTGTGTATGTATATTAAATCTTTTTTCCACATTACTTTATTTTGAAAACATCTGTGTGCATGGATATACAATGCTTGCATTTGAAATTGTCAAATTGTTCATGTCCATTGATTCAGCAGCACCATGTAACTTGCAATCTCCACCCCCTTCAAGAAACAGATTCAAGCAGAATATTCTCATTTTCAAAGCTCTGGTACAGCTTGATGACTACTATTTGAGCAACATAATATAATATTTCAAGCATAGGAAAATGATTGTTTTGGAATCAGCAGTAGAGCTCAATAAAAATTAGATGTGAATGGTTCTGTTCTAGAGCTTTTTGGCAAGAGATTGGAGGCTATTCCAGATGCTCAGTCAAAGCACAAAAATAGTGCTACATCTACTTGCAGTTTTTTGAACTGTTTTAAGCAGACTACTCTTACAGGAAGTTTATGATGCAAGAATCTCTTAGATACATCATGGAATTTATTTGGCCTTGTCATATGTATATTAAATTTATACGGCTACTTTTCTCGGTTGTAGATTTTGGGCTGCCTTCTGTTTGAAAACTTTTTAATGCTATAACAAACATGGATGATTTTTACTTTGAATTACCTATGAGACGAACCACTTAAATCAAATATGGCTTGATTTCTTCATCAACATTTAAAGAATTTTCCTTTGGCTTCCCATGGCTTCCTTAGCTTTCCTTAGCTCAATTCTGCTCCACAACTGGTATTGAGTGCCCGCTACAGTTCAACTACCCATATGAAGCACACCACCAATTTGGTAGTGCCCAAGCCCTTTATTAGCAATATTAAAGGTCACACATGTTCTTCATTAGTAACTAATCAGATTTAATATCTACTAAGGTCTATGCAATTGTGAGGCCTCACAGCTATTGCAAGATTATTATGCAATGCCTCTATGTGAGCGGGTTTCTTTCTCAACTTTCCTGAAAGAAAATCCTAACTATAGCGATATGCCACTCTTAGAGAATAATTAAGTTTCCATACAAGTGTCTTAGCAGTTTATCAAATTATGTAATGATTTATTGAGGTTCAACTGTGTAGTTTACAGTCAATCTTCATCAACCCCAAACTGCGTAGTTTAAAGGCAATCTTCATCAACCCATATACCCCCCTCTTATTGAAGTTCCATGCACCCCCACACGGACTGGGTACCTTGATCAGGCTCAACTGCGTAGTTTCAAGTCAATCTTCAGCAAACCCATAATGAAAGAGAGTTCTCAAGGTAACTAGATCATGTGAGTGAGCATGGAACTTCAATAAGAGGGGGATATGGATGGATGAAGATGGACTTGAAACTACTCAGTTGAACCCTGATAAATCATCACGTAATGAAGAATGATATCAAGGTACCCAGGCCATGTGGGTGGGCGTGGAACTTTGATAAGAGTGGGCTGCTTGTAGGTGTTGGAGCTTGAAAAAGTTTGTAGAGGTTTATATTTGTGAAACGTAGTATTGTTGTAATCAGTGGTAGTGGGTCAATGAAGATTGACTTGAAACTATGCAGTTGAGCTCCGATACATCATGATGTATTTAAGAAAGTTTGCATGGTATCCAGTACATGTAGGTGAGCATTGGACTTTGATACGAGGGGGTTATGGTTCGATGGAAATTGACTTGAACCTGCATGGTTGAACACCAACAAAGTATCACATCATGAATGAAGTTTTCAAGGTAGTTAGTACATGTGGGTGAGCATGGAACTTTGATAAGAGAGGGCTGGCTGAAGATGTTTGTATTTGTGCAACATGTTTGTGTTTGTATCAGAGCTTGAAAAAGTTTTTTGAGGTTTGTATATGTGCAACATAGCATGGTTGTAATCAGTGGCAGTAAGCAAATGATTTGCTAATAAGATTATCTATACCTAAACATTCATCAAATTAAGATTGATTTATATTCTCCAGAGTCGTCATTTTAACTGAATACTAAAGATATCCATTTTGGGTTGTGGATTGTTAGTCTGTTCACATTTTGAGCAAGGAAGGACTTTGAATTCTAGTCACCCGCATGTTGAGGGGACTAGTGACATTATCATCTCCTTTGGCAGGGAATTGCGAGAATCGCTGTGCCATTTCACGAAGGAGTAAATTACTCTTCAAACAAACAAAAACCTAGGCCTTCCCATGGAGAGAGGGCGACTTACATTAAGGGGGATGACCTTTTATGTACTAGTGAACGAGCTAGGGATGGATGAATAATCAATGGTGTGGCATTTTATTTATGTCACATGTTCTCTGTGTTGTTTGACACGTGGCACCTAGGTTGTCACATGATTAATATTAGATTAAATCGCAACTAAAAAAACTTATTTAGGTCTTTTTTGGGGGCTAATTGACAATGTAATGAAACGTTTGTCTTAGTCCTACTGCAAACCGAAATCTCTTCTTTTTGCAAAAACAAACAACACAAAAAAAAAACAACACAAAACAAGGTAAAACTTTCCAAGGGCACACACTTTCCAAGTAGAATCTTGCGGTTTTGCAAAGGCGGGAAACATGGGAAACGACAAGGGCCCTGTAGACTTAGGGGGTCCAAACAGGGTTAGCTTCGAGGGCCAAACCGTTGTTCTTGGAAATCAGGTTGTTGAGAACAGCTCACTGGGGGCCATAGATGAGTCAGACGATGTGGTAGAGATTAAGAGGGGTATAGGATACCAAAGGCCTATGCTTGAGGTTTTACCGCAGGGGGGAACATAATCCCATTTAACTTTTCAACTCGCATTGCGGGTGGCCCATGAAATACTCCTTCATTCGACAGTGCCAATGCTCATGAAGGAGCAACAAATGGAGTATGGAGGGCGTGTATGCTGGGGTTACCTTAGGGAAACCTCTCATAGGTGGTAGAAAGATGCATATATGTCAATGAAAAACAATACAGAGGAATCCTGAGACGGAGGCAAAATCGGAAACGGGTACAAACCAGTAAAAGAAATTTCACTGCTATTCTACCAAAAACAGCACTTAAGACAGTGTTGGGCACTTCGGAAAACCACCCTGAGCAGGTAGAACAAACTGAGTCAAAACAAGAGGGAGGAAAGGAAGATAGGAACACAACTGTTCACCTAATCTCAGATGCAAAGCAAAAGATGATTGAAACATATCCAGTAGATATCGAAGAAGGGAATGAAAACATTCATGAGCACACAGATTCCTATAGTCCTACCTCAACACCACTTCTATGGTCCTCAGACCTATACGTCAGCGAGTTATTGATCTTGAAAAAGAGGATCCAATCCCTTGAAGCAAGAGACCAACTGGAGAGCGACAAAATAAAAGAGGTCATAGAATCCAATGGAAAAATAGCGAGAGAGAACAAGTTACTTAGAGTTAAACAAACTTCAAAACAACATAACAAAAGGTGAACAAGAAGTGATTTCAATAAGGCAGGTTTTGCAACAAATGAAAACAACAGAAGTGAATAAGCCGAAAGATATAGTAGGATGCAACGATTCCCAAGTAAAAGAGATTCAATCTGCAGTAACAAACATGGAGTTAAGGGAAAATAAGCTAAAAGAGCAAATAGAGGAAGCCAAATCCTAGGCACAAGTAGTCAAGAGTCCACCGGAGGAGCAAAGAGAACTTATTGAAAAACAAGTAAGGAGGCAATTAAGAGAGGAAAAGGACAGAAACGATAGGGCTATGAACATCGTCATAAAGGGATTAAAAGATTATGGGGAGAAGGAAACCACAAGAGAGCTTACAAGGGACTTTCTCAAAGAACAATTGAAGTGGACGGGGTTCATCTCTCAAGCCAGTAGGATTGGAAGGTGGATAGGTGACGGCAAGAGTAGACATGTAAGAGTTACTCTTAGAACCATTGAAGACAAGAATATGATTCTAAAAAACAAAAGATTCCTTAGAGGAACTCAAATCTACCTGGTTGAGGACCTAACCATAACACAACAGGAAGAAAGGAGGAAAGAGTGGGAGAAAGTAAAGACAGCAAGGGATGCTGGAAAATGGGCTTGCTGCAAAATGGAAAGGCCCAAGTTACTGATAGAAGGACACACAGGAAATAGGAATTCGGCCCCCCCCAGGAGTGTTTAACAGTGGTAAGTTGGAACTGCAGGGGATTTCCGTGAAAAAAAGGACCTGGGTTGGGGCCCATAGCGGATGGGAAGGACATTATTATTCTTACGGAGACTCATAAATACGAAGGAAGTAAAGTCCCTGATTTTGAAGGGTATAAAAAAGCCTCAGTCTGGAATGAAAGGACGGATAGTGGCAAAGGTCATGGGGGGGTTGCGGTTCTTTTCAAAGAATCATGGAGCAAAGTTATAACAGTAGAGAAAGAAGACCCAAACAAACAATATATTTGGCTGAACACGTAACAGTCTAGATGGCAGCATGTTACTTCGCTCTGAAAGGCTCAAAAACTTATAAGAAAAGGAACCTAGATCGGGAGGATCCATATGCATCACTAAAAAAAGATATTTTTGTCTTTAGCACAACGGGTGATGTGCTAATTATAGGTGATTTTAATGCAAGGATAGCATGCAATCAAGCCCTTAATTTGAAAAGCAAAGGCATTGAGGAGGGTAACCCTCTATGGCTGGAAGAAGAGTCAGATCAGCTCTGGGATAGGGCCTCGCAAGATAGTAAGGAGAGTGTCACACATTTTGGGGCAGAATTACTAAGTCTCTGTAGTCTGCACAACATGGTCATATGCAATGGTATGAAGACATGGCCGAATTCGGGCAACATAACTTGCAAAACGTACAATGGGCAGTGTTATAGACTATGTTATTTGCTCGCAGGGCTACATCTCGAGGGTGAGAGAGTTAGTGGTAGGGGACTGCCCTGTGGAGATGAAATTAGACCATAACCCGATTTTCGTAAAGCTTGACATCCACTTAAACAAACAGCAGGGGCAACAAGCTCAATCCTACCTAAAAAAGACAACTTCACAAAGAAAAATCCTTATAACGACAGAAAACCAGGAAATCTTCAAGACTGCTCTTAGAAGAATCTTCAAAGAGTATGAGAGCAATTCAACAAGCAAAAATAATCACTATGTCAACAAAAGTATGTTGATCCCCCTTATTCACAAGGCTTTAGGTGAATGTAAAAGAGCTAGATCCAAGAAAGGATTAAAAAACACTTTCCCGGTAAATCCTTGGTATGATGACGAGTGCAAAGTGGCAAAGAGGAATCTGTGGAAAGATAGGATGGACAGGGTAAGGGAAAAAGAGTACAAAAACTTACTACAAGCAAAAAAAAAGAATTTCGTGAAAAGTAGAACACTGGAGCTGATTGCTCTTGGAAAACACAGTCCCAAAAAATTCTGGAAGGAACTACAACAAAAGAAAACACAAACAGAAAATGATATCAAAGACTATCAGTGGTTGGAATATGCAAAGCTGCTATATGAGAGGGATCAAGATAAACATAACCCACCAGTAATCAAGACAAATGAGCAGCTTTTCAACATAAAAGACATAAAACAAGGCATCAAAAAGCTGGCAGGGGGGAAGGCCCAAGATATTGATGGGCTGCAAGCAGAACACTTAAAATGGGGCAGCGAGGTCCTAGCACCTTATATCAAACACATCTTCAATAATGTCACGCAGGAGGGTTTCCTTGAGGAGTGGACAACTAATGTGTTTATTCCCCTATTCAAAAGCGGGGATACCAATAATCCCTCAAATTATCGCACGATTATGGTTAACCTCTCTTGAGTAAACTTTTTGGTAGCATAATTCAAAGTAGAATCAGTAAATGGGCGGAAAAAGAGGGGAAAAGAGCTAAAGGGCAGGCTGGTTTTAGACCAAAATACTCCACTATTGATCATGGAATCACCCTTCGGTTCATGGTTGAAAAAATTTGGAACACTCAAGGTAGCGAGGCTTTCTGATGTTTTGTTGACTTTAAAAAAACCTTTGACATGGTCCCACGCAGCAAGCTTTGGAAAAGGATGGAGGAACTTGGGGTTCCTGTTGCGTATAGGGCGGCTGTCCACAGACTTTATGAACAGGTTAAAGCTAAAATCAGAACCAAAGAGGGGTTCTCTGAGTGCTTTGGCAACGATATAGGTGTCAAATAGGGCTGCCCACTCTCCCCAACCCTGTTCGGGCTATTCATTGACAAATTAGAAGAATGGATAAATAAGACTAAGGGAGAGGGAGTTCAGCTAGCTAACTATGTGATAAAACTTCTCTTATATGCTGACGACCTCATTCTAATTGCTAAATCTGCTTAGGGTTTGAGAGAACAGTTGCAAACTTTGGAATCGTTCTATCAGGGAGTCGGGATGCAAGTTAACACTAGCAAAACCAAAGTGATGATCTTCTCGTTGAGAAGAAAAAAGAACCAAGTTAGCTTTATTTTTGAAGGCAACCAGCTGGAAGTGGTGGATGAGTACAAGTACCTAGGGATAGATTTTCACAACAAACTCAGCTGGGAAACTTGCAAGCAAAAAGAATCCAGGGGGGCTGGAAGACACTTTACTCTCTACAGAACAGATGTAGAAATGCAGAATTATGGGACTGGAAAAGCAAGAAAGCGCTTTTTGGTTTGCTTGTTACCCCGATGATCTTATATGGTTGCAAAATTTGGGGCAGCAATATGTCAGAGCGGAAATGGAGGCAGGTTGAGAGAATCCAGAAGCACATCATCATTAGCAGTCTCAAAATCAAGACTGCTGTTTCGTATGAGATCCTACTGGTGGAATCTGGTATGTACCCTTTGGAGGCGTCGGCGGTGGTTTGGCTATTAAGCTATATAAGGAAAACTCAAAATATGGAAAATCACCGGTGGCCCAGGTTAATTACGAAGGAAGAGTTAAATAGGAGAAAGAATACATGGATGAAACAGAATGACAAGTGGCTAAAGAAGTGGGATATTAATATGCAAGAATGCCCACATGCTAAAGAGGAAATTAAAAAATATGTTAAAGTAAAATTCAGAAACATCATGTGGAATAATCAGTCGGGACGGAAAAAAACTTACTATATCAAAGAGTTCAACCCCGGGTGGGACCATGAGGAAAAAGCTTACATAGGAGCATACATTAAATTGAGAGCAAAAATGTTGATTGCACAGCTAAGGACTAGCTCACACCATCTTAGGTGCGAAACGAGTAGATGAACGTTTCCCAAGGAGGAGTGGGAAAGGAGGATATGCCTTTTTTGCAATAAAGGTGTAGTTGAGACAGAATGGCATTTCATCATGGAGTGCTCAACCTATGAGGACATCCGTGACAGCTACAATGACACCTTGAAAAACAGCAACTTAAGCACATTGTTTGAGGAGGCTAAACTAGTCAAATCGGCAAACTTTTTGATCAAAATCCACAACAGAGGATCTGAGCTAGAGAAAGGGTTGAAAAATGCCTAAGGGCCATGTTTCGGGGTGGGCCTTGTGCGATTCCGGGTCCCATAGGCTGCTGTGGCCTTGTGGATGTCATTAAAAACTTTCATTCATTCATTATTAAATCAATACCAAAAGATGCAAGACAAACCCCATTCACCACACTCAAGACACACAATTGGCAACATAAAACAATTAATTGCAAACAAAACTCATATTCTCAATTTTATTCAATTTAATAATCTGATTACAATTTTCTTTTCATTACAAAATCTGCAACATGCATTTTATCCAAATCAGTTTTTATCAGAAATAAACATACAAACATTATATGACCAACTTCCTTTACTCTCTAGAGAATGCAAACTCCAGACTGTTGCAAACTCCAGCCAAATTCCGGCACACATGGGCGCCCAAAATCTGCTCCAAATATTCTCATTTCATGTGCCAAAACTCATGCATGCTTCTCTTTACAACCAGAGACCTAGAAAAACTGCGCTCCCCATATCCAACGCCTTATTTTCTGTATATCTGCCTCTCATTATCTGCTGGCTCCTTTTCTGAGAATGATGATTTCATAATAAAACGAATGCCAGAAATTTTTTTTTGGTGCCATATGCTGTTGTAACGCCTTTTTCCAACCTCCTTGAAATTTTCTAAGTTCTACTCCAAGGATTGGGCGTTTTCTTTTTTTTGGCTGCAGAATGTAACTCTTTTTCAGAAATAATTACTAACTCAAGCCTTCATTCTGATTTTTCTATATTGGGGAACATTTAATGAGGCGTTGCACCTCCATCTTGGGCAATAAAATTGATTTTTTTTGGTCCTTTAAATCTTTTTAAAACGCCTCCACACTTTGCTGCATGAAATTTATACTCAATAATAAAAATAAGGCTGCAATTTAATTACTAAAATTTCCCTTAGGCTCAGCCAATAATAAAATAATCAAATTGAAGCTCTAGATGTACCGAATGGGGTACCAGCAAGGGAAAATTTTCAAACTTCTCTTAATTGAACAAAAATTGGCGTGTAGGGTCAGAATGATGTTCCAAGGTCCCCTGCAAAATGATTTCACTTCAATTTTCAAGAATTTCAAATTATTAAACTTTCGGTGAATTGTAACATATTTTTTTTACAAACTTTTGGCATTACAATTTCGTGAAAGATATTGATCTGATTCTTTTTGCATATTTCACATAGTACCTCCAAGAATACCCCTGCAAAAAGACTATGCTCTAGCTCTTTCGAATTTCGAAAATTGAAATTTGTAATTCTGACCAATTTTTTGGGTTTTTGCTGCTGAGAGATACTTGAAAACACCAAAGCAAACCAAAACACACACCAAAATAAAAATAAAACCAAAAAAATATTTTTGGGCAATGCAGGATCACCTATGGAACCAAATGCAGGATTGCCTATGGAACCAAATGCTCCTACATCACCAAAGGATATGTCGGTCTTTGTTTGATGGTTGCCACACCTAGGGGAGAGGATTCAATGGTTGTGGACTTAAAACTTTACCCTTCTCAAATTTATATGTGGATTTCGAATGACTTATAACAGTTGGCAAGTTCACTATTTGATAGCATTTTATTTAGTTTATTGTTTAAACCTAAGGTTTTAGGGTCACATCATCTAATGTGATGTGAAAACATCATACTTTTGTTAAGGTGTCATAAGGTGTAACATCACATGATTTATAATTTTTTGGATTGAATTATTTTAATGAGTTCATTCCATTTAATTGTTAGGAATAATAGTCAACACAAAGAACTTTAAAGTTACAACTAGTAATGTTATAATATGGAAATATATGGTCTTCTAATGTCTGGATATTCAATCTTGCTCTAGATATTGAACATTGCTCAACTATTAGATCCTCTCCCCTATATATATTCAACAAGAACTTTTTTAGCAACTTGCATTAAATCTTAAGACTCTGACTGCTCACCCGGTTGTGCTGGAGGCCACAACTAATTGAACTAATCAACATTTTTTTTTTAAACTTCCATTGTGGAGCTCTATGTGTACTTCCTCCAAAGAAGGGGCTGTTGGTCTTTGCATGAAACGCATGGATGCTTCCCTTGTTAATGAACTAACGATCAACATTTGAGTGGTAGATAATGTCAAATTGGAACCTGCAAAACATGCACATGAGATTGAGGTGGCTAACGAGACCGGTGACAATAGCGTGGACTTTGTTGTCCCTAGGATTGGATAATATTGTTTTCCATAATTATAGTGAGAATTCTCTAATGCACTGTCCTTAAGATGTTAGCAAGGGAGAACTAGACAACATGGTATATTTATGAAGTGTGGGAACATGGAATTCTGGTGAGAATAGGAGAGTGATGCCTACATGCCTAATCCATTTGTGGTCATAGAGAGCATCCATGGTATTGCTGGATCATCAATTTCGGGGATCACCAATTATGCCTATGCTCTTATTCAGATTCTAGTGGGTTCTAAGTTGTACGGCGCAATGGAAGACCACTTGTTAATGCCTGTGATCTTGATTGCTCGGCTTAAGATTGTGTAGAGTGCTAGACTTGCAAAGAGTCATTGTTGGGTGTCTTGGAGTTACGCAAGCTATAAACTGCCTTTTCAGTTATGTTGAAATCTGCATAGATGCCCTTCTATTTAGGATCTAAGTTACGGTGAAGTGCATGGACATCTATTCTGACTTGTTGCATAACTTTACTGGACAACAATGTGTCATTGGTGGGCCTATCCACTAATTGTGTGGCTTTATCACTTTGTTGGCTTTGGTATGGTATAGTTGGTTATGGTACTTCGGCACTATGTTTTAACGCTTAGTTATATTTGGCATTATTGGATATTAGGGTAATATATGCCTTTCTCCGTGGACTGTGTTAACAGGTTGGAAATACTTTTTTGTGCTTCTCGTAAGCTTGGAATCAAAATGTCGGATGAATTGCCTTGAGGTGGTTGGTCACATTTGAAAAAATGGTTTGATAGTTTAATTACTGTTTCTTGATTTGATTATGAACTAAATCCATGCTGATTGTGTTTCGTTGACTAAAAGAGACTCCTAGAACTACAAATTGCCATTTTCTAGGAATCCCCCCCTTCTTCTTGTTGATAGTCTCTTCTAGGAGGAGCGTTCTAGCAGTCCCATTGCTGAATTTTATGACAAATCTAAGGTACCTTGTTTTGTTTCACTAATAATTTCTGAAAAAGTGCGGTGACAACCATTTGTACTTCTCCTTTAGGTTAGGGGGCCCGTTAATAGTTAGTTTCTCTACTTTTAAACGTTTTTAGTCCCTTGTGCTACCTATTTTTTAGGATTAACACCTTACTGCATCCCATTTGTAACAACAAGAACCATATAACGAAAAATCACAATTCTGCTCTCCAAGACAATTACATACAATACCAATCAATTGTATTCGTAAGATCGCACTCACATTGCCTGATCTACAAGCTCTCTTCCTACGCTTCAACTATGCTTCTAGGGTTTTGGATTGCTTTGAAAATCTACAATGGACTTTGGCTATGCTTTTGAATTCTCTCTTACCACTACCACTACACATTTTTGTTCTTTTAGCCTTGTCTACGAGGTTTTGGTCGAGTTGCTACAAGTTGCCTCAATTGTACAACCCTTCCTCCCAACATAGTCTCACTACCTTGAATTTTTGGGATAGGGTTCTTAAAATATGTTCTTTTGTAGTGGAAAGGAGAGCCTCTACAATATTAAAGTGAGTTTTTGTTTACTCTTTTGTTATATTGTGCAATGAGGGTATATTATCTTAGGAATATACATCATCATAATTTTATTTCATGCATTCCACTTTGATTTTTTTATTTCAATCATAATTTTGAATATTGAAAAATACAAAAAATATTAGTTAGATTTGGATGCTTTATTCTTAATTATTATAAAGAGAAATGTAGAATATATTGTGGTTAATTAGATTTACGTCTTTAAATTTTGACATAGTGCACTTTATTTTACTATAAAGAAAATACAAGATTTTAAAAAATGAAATCTAGGTTAATTAAATAAATGTATTCAGTCAAACAATAACTAATTTAGATTACAGAGTTGTGATTGGTCATAGAAAATAGTACCAATTAAATGTGGAAGTCAAATGGAATTAAATGTGGAACTTAGCCCAATAATCGATGATGAAAAAGTGACATGCTAGATGGTAGGAATTGATTTGCCAATGTTTTTGAATTTTGTGATCTATTCATTGACTTATAAATTCAAATGTACTTTGTTTTCAAACACCTTTGGGGAATATGGCAAATTGTAAGGGTCACATTCTCCTCTATCAGACCCCTGGTGGATTAACTTTACAATTTTGAGCGAAAGGTTTCAAGATAATAAGCAAGCTTGCAATATGTTTAAATAATGCTCTAATAAATGTTGTTAGAATGATCTCATAAATGCTCTATTGACATAACCTTAGCATGCTTCTTGATAATTCCTAGATGATAGTCCTTAATCTTTTCAAGTAAGTAAATGAATGTCTTTGAATAGTGAGTAAATGGATGCTTTATTCTTAATTATTATAAGAGAAATGTAGAATATATTGTGGTTGATTAGATTTACGTCTTTAAATTTTGACATAGTGCACTTTTTTTTACTATAAAGAAAATACAAGATTTTTTAAAATGAAATCTAGGTTAATTAAATAAATGTATTCAGTCAAACAATAACTAATTTAGATTATAGAGTTGTGATTGGTCATAGAAAATAGTACCAATTAAATGTGGAAATCAAATGGAATTAAATGTGGAACTTAGCCCAATAACTGATGATGAAAAAGTGACATGCTAGATGGTAGGAATTGATTTGCCAATGTTTTGGAATTTTGTGGTCTATTCATTGACTTATAAATTCAAATGTACTTTGTTTTCAAACACCTTTGGGGAATATGGCAAATTGTAAGGGTCACATTCTCCTCTATCAGACCCCTGGTGGATTAGCTTTACAATTTTGAGCGAAAGGTTTCAAGATAATAAGCAAGCTTGCAATATGTTTGAATAATGCTCTAATAAATGTTGCTAGAATGCTCTCATAAATGCTCTATTGACATAACCTTAGCATGCTTCTTGATAATTCCTAGATGATAGTCCTTAATCTTTTCAAGTGAGTAAATGAATGTCTTTGAATACAACAAACAAGCACACAAATCAACATAATGTGTGCCATGTCGGCTCACTCCAAAGGATATTGATCCATATAAAGTAATAGATCATTCTTGAATTCTTCTTGTAATGAGTGATCCATTAACGCCTACAAAATAGAGAAAAAGCATGCAATGAGTAGTGTTTGTTAGAAATTTTGAGATAAGCACAAATCACAACTTGCTTGAAAAGGAACTATTCACAAAAATAGTAAAAGTAGAGAGAGAAGGGCAAGATATTTCACCTATTACAAAAAATTAATACAAAGCTTCAATTATGTGGATGAAGATCTAGTTTTGTAGTTAGCTCAATGAAAAATGACTTCGACCAAGTGGATGAATGTAAAAGGACCCCAACTATGCGAATGAATTGGTGACCCTTCGACATTTGAATGGATGTGAGCCTATCACTACAAATTATAACTCACAAAGGAGCGTTAGTGACATATATGCTTCCCTCTAATTGGTTGCTTATAAATGATGTAAGGAATTAGAGTAGAGGAGAAAAGTACATAAACATGATAAAAATATAGTAAAAGATATCATTATATGATAAGCATGTACGCACATAAGTTGGAGATAATCATGAAGGCATGCGTATTAAGGTTGCCTTCAATATGGGCAAATGATAAGATAAGCATGATAAAGCATAAAATGTAGTTAAATGTATCATAATATAAGAACATAAATTGGAGATAAACATCAAGGCATGCATAATAAGGTTGCCCCTAATATAGGCAAATGATTGGATAATGATGGCCCTAAAGGTTAGATAAAGAATGTGTAGGCACAAATGGGATGTAAAAGATGTGGGCATGACAAGGGCCATAACTTGTAAGAATATGATCTAAGCATGATAAGGATGATAGACATAAAGATATGGGCATGACTAGGGTCATAACATGTAAGCATATGATCTCAGAATGATAAGGATCATAAACATAATATTTAAGCATGATAAGGATCATAAAGATGGAATCATAAGACATGAACATGATAAGGATTGTAAACATAATATATAAGCATGAGAAGGCTCATAAACATATAATCATAAAATGTAAATATGATAGGGGTCATAAAACATGTAAGGTATGCAAGCATAGGATATAAACATGATAACCATTTGAAAACATTTAAGTGTTATAGAATAAGATGTAAACATAAAAAATATTAGGATCACAACAAAGTTAAGCATAACATGACAGAGATAATATCATAATCATGGAACATAAGAAGCATACAAACATCGTAAAAGTATCATGGATATATAGCATAAGAACATACAAGGTAGCAAGGAAATATGCACAAACCAAGGTGGTAAATGTAGGTACAAGAAGCATTAGAGATGGTAGGAGATAATTATACAAGACTTAAAAGGAAAGATGTCCCCAAGTGGGAAAAATGACAAAGCATAATATAGAAGGTGAAATTATAATTCGAGAGGCACTACAAACATGATATAAACAAGAGGCCAAAGTGTAATGACACCGAAGGTAAATGGATGGATAAAACAAGAGTATCACAACATACATGACATATGCAAAAGACCAAAGTATAAGGACATACAAGGTACATGGAATAATAAGCAAGAAGGAACACGGCATAAGCAAAAGGCCAAATAGAAATGATAGAAAACACATGGAAGAAGTGACACGAACAACATAACATATTATCAAAGTCACTCGTTTCAACATGCACCACTCAAGGTGCCTTTGCATCATCCACATGATACTAATTAGGAACATGAAAACATAAACATAAAGCTAAGAAAAGAAAGTAAAATCACAAAATGTGGTAAGTAATCATTCCCCATTATGTAAGTCGATTATCCTCAACTTGTACCATCCTTTTATCTATAAGGTCTTAAATTTAATGTTTTAATGCAATGCATCTATTTGTAGAATATCAATGTATACGATGACAAGCACAATTTTTTTAAACGATATGTGTTGTAATCTTAGACATATGCATAATCTTAGTTGAATATAAAATAATATGATTATGTTCCAAAAGTTGATCCTTGAATACCATATGTGTAGGCTCATTTCATGTGTTAAATTCTCTAAATTGATTTGGTTTGATTTGTGCATGATGATGGTCATTAGGTATATCCTTAATTCCCCCATTATTTGCACATGATGAAGTGCCAGAGATATGTTGATATGAGAGAAAATTGCTTAATAAAAGCACACACATTTGCATAAATGACACATAAATCTAAAAATGAATGATGAAAGATGAAATATACTTGATTTTTATGGAAGTAAACTATCCATAAATATGTTTTGAATTTTATCATCTTCTAATGTATAACTCATGCTAGTAACTAGTGCTTGAAATCACAATATGTGATCTTTAATTGGCTTTATTTTTCTTGCTTGCATTGCATGAGGTTAATGACACATGATAGGTTCAATATTATAATGGAACTGTTGCATGAAAACACTAGCCATGTCCACAAAGGAAATGATAGAAGCATGTGGTAATGATTAGAACCATGTGAATGCATGAACACTTTAGTTTGTTGTAAAAAAATTAGCAGGCAATTGATGCTCATAAAAATAAGGGAAGCACATAGTCTAGAAGTATTGTAAATATTGTAAAGGATCCCCTCGACCATCATACTTTGAAAAGGAAGGTGCCACAAATCCACTTGGTCTAAGATAAGTCAGAATGCCATGCCAAAGGATTGTGCGATATTGTTTTGATATGATCTTTTTGTTTAAATCTTTGCTCATAATCATCAATGCACTTCTTTAGATGAGGCATATCACTAATGAGGTAGTTCACATAAGGGGAAGTATCATTCTCAACATGTTCCATATCCATATATGTGTTTGTGTGTCATGTGTAAGAGTGGGGAAGGATGAGAAAGGTGTAACATCAACTAGTGGCACATTATCCCCATGTTGTTCTTTATCATCACGTGATGGGTTGGTTTGTTTAAAGGGCTGAAGCTCATGGTCCTAATGTGGGATTTAGTCCTTGGTCACCCCCAGCTCGAGGGGCTTATTCATTGAGCAATGAGCGTTGCCTCCAACAATCCACAACGGTCGCACTGCTTACAGTGGCTCCATCAGGTCTGCCTCCATTTTCTGCTGCTTGTTGCTAGTGCATCACCCAAGCACCACTGCCGGGCCACTAACCTACCACTAGGGGACCACCTCTGGTCCATTTTCATGCCCTAATAGGGTTTTTTTCTAGAAGCCATAACTTTTCACCATGATACCAGATTTTCACAAACAAATAGGCATTAAAAAGATGGTTCCAAGAACTTCACAGCGGTAAAGGTATTTTTTGTTGATTTTGCTGCAGGTGCCTATTTTGTTGTTTGAAGCCAACACTTTCTTGTAATATTTGCTAGGCCATATCTTACATCCATGGTATCAAAATTTTGTCTTATTATAGGTGTTGGAAAGGTATTTTTGAGCACTACAGATCTATCAATGCCATTTTTCCAAATTCTTCCATAGAGATCAAATTTTTAGTTTGAGGCCATATTGGACCTACTTTTCACTCATTGTATGGAAAAATTGTTGAAATTGGTGGTTGTTTTTTGCTTGGAGGGCTTCAATTTCAGTATTGATCTATTGGGGAGTTCATAATTTCAATTGAGGGTTTCATGTATTTGTAAATTTGGAGATCTATCTTAGTTCATTATGGGTTTTTCATTTCATCCTTCTCTAATCATCTTGTAAAAGGGGAACTATAAACAATGGAGAGATGGCATTGTGAAACACTTGTGTTGGATTCATCTTTTGCCACACCTATATGGTCTTGTTCCTCAACCAGGTACATTTTAATGGAAGAAGTTTGTTTTGAATTCCAAAAATGATTATGTTCTAGGAGTGATTGGTTACCATGTTGATGATAACACTTGGAGTGCTATTTCACACATTGAATGTCCTCATGTTATGTGGACCAAAATTTGGAAGATATATGGAGATCCTGATATTCAGCCATTCCCAAATGATCCTATTTCAGATTGTCTTGTACGTCTTGATGATTCAAACAATCTACCATATGACTATGATACAAAAAAGGAGTTTGATTCTTCGGAAGACCTTGTACGTTTAGATGATGAGGATGATGAGGCTTCTTCTTCTTCTCCTACTATAAAGACACTTTTTGATACCTCACTTTCATTGAATGAGACTTCCCTTGATCCTACTTATTTAGTTTAGTAGGTTCAATCATTTTGTCTTTCAGATTCAACTTTGTGGGATGAGTACTTGACATGTATTTCAGATTTGTTTTGTGAGTCCCATATTACAAATTTGGAGGACACACTTGAGGATATCCATTTTCTCTTTGATGACAGTTATATCATGGATGTTATCACATCATATTTATCTTTGGATTTTGTTGATCTTGAGTTTTCCTATTGTCTTAGATTGTCAGATTCTTTGAATAGGCATGGAGTTCCTAATTTTGTGGCATCTATTGATTGTGGCATGTGGACACTTGAGCCATTTTCAGTGACATCATTTTTCATGAGATTTCTTCTCTCATCTCTTGTTTTGGAGTTGGAGTTTCTTCTACATAAACCAGTGGATTTGTTTCTTCCCAAGGGGAGAAATGTTGTTTACCAGTTTTGGATTGTCTTTAGCGTTCTTCTTTGAGCATTCACCATTGGCATAGGAGCTACTTCATTATGGGGGGATATCTAGTCTCATTATTTCCCTCTTATGGGGCTTATTGATTTTATATTCATGATGGATGTAGTCCTTGGGGGGGTCTTGGTGTTGAGTCCTTCCATCACTCCACTTCTACATGTTTGTTTGCATGTTTTCTCTCTTTTGGAAAGGGGTTTTTTCCTATGGGTTTATCTCCTTTATTCTATTTGTGAGAGATCTTTTGTACATAGGTAGCTAACATGGCCTTGTAGCCAGGATCCATCTTTGCATATTTGCGTTTGTTTATTTCTCTCTATGTTGCACTTAAGGGGGTGATAGTGTGAATGTGGTATATCACCTAACTAGTTCCATATTAGGTCCTATTCACACTTGTCTAGTTAAGTTTACTTAGGGCATTTAATATTTGTGTCTCATGTTATAGGATTAAGACACTTGTCATGATCACATGTTGTCCTAGGTCTCAACCTTGCCTATATAAGCAAGGGATCTCATTGTACATAATATGTGGGTCATGCATTATATATCTTATATCTTGTATGCATTATTATCATTCTTTGGAAATATACCATTGTTATTTCTTCTCTCTTGTTGTGGAAGGTTGTTTTTATTGTAGGTGATCTTGGGCATCTCTTGAGTCCATTATGTGACTCTTACACTCCAAAGTATCCAAATGTATTATTAGTAAACAACACAATTACAATAAATTACAGATCAAGCCTTGATAGGAGTATCACCAACATTCAAATTTGGAGTGCTTTCAATAGCATTATAGCACCTAAAAATTAACCCATACAAACTACAACTCTAAGCACCGATAAATAGGCAAGAGTTCAAATTAAAAATCACACAAGGTTTTGGAAAACCATTAGAAAGTACCATAAGAGGTATGGAACCCAAGGAAAGAAACCAAATTCTAATGCCCTCCTTTAAAAGATCCTCCAAGCTATTTTTAGCATATTCTTTTACACTCTTACATTGTCATAAACTGTCATATTTGAATACCCAAAATTGGGCACCCCAGTTTGTCCTTATTCAACCCATTCAAAGATGATCCATGACAAGTGTCTAATCCTATCATAATGCTGGTCAAGATTCCAATGTAACCTCCCTCTTAAATGCTCTTCCACGTCATAAGAATATGTCATATTCATAATGATCTTACAACTCCACAAGATGTTGACACATGGCTTAACTATGCCACCTCAAAGTGGGTTGCCTAAGACCTCATATGAGGAAAACATCCACTAAAGATGAATTCCATGTCACTTTTAAATGGGACACCAACTCTCCCACAAGAAGACAAAATACACAAAAGATGAAATAGTGAATGCATACAAAGGTATTAAAAATGAACATTAGGAATGCAAGGTTTAGACACCTTTTCCCAACATTCTCCCTCTTGTTGAACATCTTGCAAGAGAAAAAGAGAAATATACCAACTCTAAAATATAACTGCTAGGGGCCATGAGGCCCATATACTCATTGCACCATATGAACTTATCTATGCTCACATGCTTTGTCAATGAATCTACAATATTCATCAAAGATCAATCTTCTCTAACATCACCCTACCATACTCTACCATATCATGAAAAAAATGGCACTGGATATTGATGTGCATCATCCTTGCATGAAAAGGGGTTTTTTACTAGACATATGTCACTCTAATTATCACATAGAACTGTAATAGCTCTCGCATCTAGCCCAATATAAGAACACAATCTCTTAAGCTAGATGGCTTCCTTAAAAGAATGAGTAGCTTCCACGTACTCTTCTTCTATATTCACGATAGCAACCACAACCTTCCTCTTACTCATCCAATTGATAGCACTACCAAACATAGTGAAAACATATCCACTGGTGGATCTCCTACTATCAACATCTCCAACCCAATCTGAATCCATGACATATCCACTAATACACACTAAATGTCAGGATCCTATAGGATAACCATGATAAAAAATAAAAATACTCAAAAGTACCCCACAAATGCTTGAAGAAACTCTTCATTGCATCCCAATGAACTTGTCTAGGATTAGCCATGAATCGACCAAGGAATCCCACTACTTGGGCAATGTCTAGTCATGTATAGACCATAACATACATCAAACTCCCAACTGCATGAGCATGAAGTAATCTTCTCATATCCTCCATCTCACTAGAAGAAGTAAGACACTGCTCAACTGATAGCCTTTCTCCCATTGTAATAGGAACACACAATGTCCTGCAAGATGACATGGTGAATCTCTCCACTACTAAAGTTCACATACTTACTTTGTCCTAACCAAAATGTTTTGTTATCTCTATCTCTTTTGATCTTCATCCCCAAGATGTATCTGGCTTCCCCTAGGTCCATCTCAAACTATGTTGAAAGATGGGACTTCAATTCACAAATCAAACCCTTCCCATTACTAAAAAATAACATACCATTAACATATAATGCGATAATGAGAAAATAATCACTGCCCATCTTGTAATGGATGTAGTGATCTAATTTGGATCTCTAAAATCCCAAAGCCAACACAAAATATTCAAAATTTTGGCACCGGATCCTAGGAGATTTCTTAAGAGTAAGACCATACAAAGATTTCTTTAACTTACAAACCAAATGCTCTTTACCTTTTTCAATGTAGTGCTCTAGCTGTGACATATAAATTTCTTCCTCCAAATCACCATGAAGAAAAGTTGTCTTCACATCCATCTTCTCAAACTTAGGATTATATGTTGCAGTTGTAGACACTTGAAAATGATGAAACCCATACATCCATTTTCTTGCATCCCCTTGTCTTGCTAACTTATCCCTTTTTCCGTAATTAATTAAATAAAATCAATTTATTTAATAAATTTGTCAATTCCCCATAGTCACATACTTGTAATTAATTAAATAACTTAAATTTAATTAATTATTCCCGCCAACCATTGGCCATAATTGATTAAATAAATATTAAAATTTATTTAATTGATTATCCTATCCTTTGCCACTAACCTAAATTAATTAAATAAAGTCCATTTATTTAATAATCCACCTAGCTTATGACTAAACTAGGCTAATTAAGTAAATATAATTTATTTAATTAGCTACCATACCCTACCTAGCCCCTAGACCCAAATTAATTAAGTAAACTCTTGCTTAATTAATTTAAGCCAATAATTAACTCATCTCTTAATTTCCACCAACCATATTAATTAAGTTAATCACTTAATTAACTTAAACCCTCATTATCTCATCTCCCCACACTCGATTAAATAATTAACATTATTTAATTAAGGGGAGTCACACGTGTCTCCACCTCATATTTCCTAATTCATGAAAGAGCATTATTTAATTAATAAAGCTCACACATTTCTCCACCTCATCTTTCCAAATCCATGCATTTGTCACTTCTCATCCCATTCACCCATTAAAATAAATTTTTAATTCCTTCTCATGTCTTTATCTTCATAAATACAAAACCTTCCCAAGGTTGAATTTAAAATTTCAAAATAATGAGAGCCCTTCATCTTTGTTGATGAAATCATAGCCCTTGATTTCATTACGAAATCTCCACCCTTGGATCTCATTTTCAAACCTCTACCATTAAATTAAAAATCCTCAAAAAACTATAAATAAGATCCTCTCCCAAGCCATTTTAACACAACTTAAGCTTATTATACCATCATTATGCTCTAAATTTTCTCATATTCATAGCCAAAATCATAGCCAATTCCATGTCCAATTGAGTCCAAATCCTTGTTCTCATTATGCTAGTATTATATTGAGCAATCCACATTACTTTTTATTGGGTAAAGCTAGGATTTTGCATTGGGTGCATGCTTCTTCCTCCACCTTATAAAGGAGACTTGAATGGAGGGCATTTGAAGGTATAATCATTTGTTTTAGTTTCCTTTATGTTTATTGCATCTCCTACTTTCTTGTATCTTCAGCAGTAATAGATAATAGAAAATGAATAGATGCCAACTTAACAATTGGGGAGAAAATCTCACCATAATCAATTCCCTCAACCTGGCAATATCCCTTTGCAATCAATCTTGCCTTGTACTTCTCAACACTACCATCTGAACTAATTTTATTCTTTGACACCCATTTGCATCCAATAGGTTTACGTCCATTAGGAAAAGGTACTAGATCCTATGTATTGTTTTTCTTTAATGTAGCCATCTCCTCATCCATGGCCACTTTCTAATAATCTGCATCATTCACACCTAAGCCTCCTTTATAGTCCTAGGCTCATCAGTGTAAATAATCAAAGCAAAAATACATATCCTATCAAAAGGAGTATGGTTTTTTGGCTTTTGTCTATGTTGAGTGGACCTGGTCAAAAGCTAAGGTGGAGGTTCTACCTCTTCTTTTGAACTCTCTGAACTATTTGAGGTTTCCTCTTCTTTAGGTCCTTCATGGGATTTTGGCTCAACTTTCTTACTCTTTGGGGGTAGTTGAACCACATATTTCTTTTCTAGCTATAATATAGTGGAAGAAGGCTTAACTTCTCTAAAGATAACACTTATGTTATACAAAACTCTCTCAACCATAAGATCCCAAAGCTTGTACCCTTTCACACCAATACCATAACTTTATTCTCCAACTTTGACCTCTTCTCCCTAGGCACATGTGTATATGACTCACAACCAAAGACTCTAAGATGTCTTAATGAGGGATTTTTCTTGACCACACCTTCATAGGTGTCTTCTCAACAAGAGTTGATGTAAGAGACTTGTTAACCAGGTAACAAGCCATAGCAACTGCTTCCACCTCGAACTTTTGTTCCAAGCCAACCCCACTAAATATACTCCTATCCCTCTCCATGAACATCCTGTTCATTGTTTTTGCAACTCCATTCTCCTGAGGGGTGTACAAAGTTGTCTTATGCCTTTCTATTTTATGATCTTTACATAACTCGTCGAAGTCTGTGGAACAAAACTCATCACCATTATCAATCCTCAAAATCTTAATCTTTTTACCAATCTAATTTTCAACAAGAGCCTTAAACTCTTTAAACTGACTAAGGACTTCAGATTTACTCCTAAGGAAATACACCCATGTCCTACTATAGTCATCAATAAAAGATACATAATAAACATATTTTAAAATTGAAGGAACATAATTAACAAGACCAAAAATATCAAAATTTATCAAGTCTAATACCCTAGAAGATTTATGAGAACTAAAATAAAAATGAACATGGTTTTGTTTTCCATGTATGCAATGTTCACAAAAATCAAACTCAAGGTTACAATCATTCAACCTCTCAACAAGGTTTTTATTTTTCATGGTTCATAAACCCTTCTCACCTATGTGACCAAGCCTTTGGTGCCACAACATTATTTTCTTTGCTAGTAGTTTTGTCTCTAATGCATGAGCACCTTAGGTACCCATAAAGCATGACCATCCAAAGTGGATGTAATACTCCTCTTTGCTGCTAGTTCTAATGGTGAAGGTGAAGATTCTACATATCTCTTCACTATAGGAATGGAATAACTCTTACATTGAACAATGTGTGCATCCAGTTGAAATATGGTGCCAATGAGAACACCCCTAGCAAGCACCAGAGCTCCTCTAACCATCTTGCACCCTCCACTTGAGAAAAAAACCTATACACCTACATCATTCAATTTACTTACAAAAAGTAGGTTCCATGCCAAACCAAGGATATGTAGAGCACTGTTGATCCCCTTCACTCATCTATTAGGGAATTCATATTAGGACTCTTCCATGGAAAACAATCTTTAGATGGGAATAATTTCCAAGGTACACGTTCTCACCATTAGATTCTTCATATCATGTAAACCAACCCTGATGTGAGGTTATGTGAAAAGATGCATCAAAGCCAATCAACCATGCACCTTTCGATGCATATGTAGCCAAGGCCACGACAAAGACATCACCATCATCCTTGGAGGATTTATTGGACTCATCATCAGAGTCATTCTTTTTTTTACTTCTTCTCCTCCTTACAGTTTTTATGAAAATGGCCAGGCTTGCCTCAGTTCCAACATTTGGCCTTAGAATTACCAAGAGATTTAGATCTCCCATAGGATTTAAATCTTGACTTATCTTGCTTCTTTCCATTCTTCTTGCCTTTTTCTTTTGATCTTCCATGAACAACTAGGGCATCCTTATTCTATTCATAATTCTTTCTTTGCATATCTTTGGAAAGCAATGATGCAAACACCTCATCCAATTTCAACTTTGTGGTAGTGCTCCCAATGGCCATAACAAGATGGTCCCAAGAATCTAACATAGAACACAACAAAGTCATACAATGATCCTCCTCCATTTTAACTCCCATGGAGTTCAGTTGGGAAACTATCATATTGAAGGCATTCATATGATCAACTACAAATCCACCATCCTCCATTTTGATGGTGTACCTCTTCTTTCTTAGATAGAGTTTTTTAACTAGAGATTTAGCTTGACACAAATCTCCCAATTTCTTCCAAAAAGATTTGCTACAGTGTTTTCCTCACGAACATTTAATAACATTGAATATGCTAAACAAAGTCTAACAAAATGCTTCGCCTTTCTATCCACCAAGTCCCAGTCTTCTTGTTTCATTGAAGTAGTCTTCATACTAGATGTTGTAGCCCATAGATATCTATCTATGAGCATATCTTCCATTTTGAGTTTCCATAAATAAAAAATAGTGCCAGTAAAAGTTTTCATTTCTATTCTAGATATGTTTGCCATCTCTTCCTGTAGTAAGATCAAAACTCTATGAAAGCTCCCACTCAAATGAAGATTAGTACAAAAAATTCTCTACCCAACACCTAGAATTTGAGGTGATTAGGCTTTGATACCAAATGAAAGGTAGCAAGGTATGTGGAAATACTTCCTCCACTAAAATTCTGAGGAGAGAGTTGTGAGAATTTATAATCTTTACGATTACAGAAAGTAGAAACACATATAAATATAAAATAAACAATATACCATAATAGAAGGTGTACGTGGGGAAAACCCTTTTATGAGAAAATCCTTTATATGTGTATATTCTATTATGTAAATATTATATTATGCTCCATTCTATTATGTTCAAATTATGGTTGCAAGCTCATAGTTTGGCTCAAAGATTGGTAATCTAAGAGTCCATTTCTTCCATCTCAGAAGATAAGCCTTTAGGATAGGGTAAATAACAATGACTTCAGTATTTAGTTAGTTGTCTAATAAATTATTTACTTTTGTTGGTCATTTTTGCATGATTGTGGAATTCCAAATGATGTTTGTATCCATTACAAGGTTCCTTTGTATGATAGTGAGAGCTCTTATATTATGTTTTCTGAGAAAGGTTATTTTTTTAGCAGAACTACCTTTAAATTTGATCTCATGGAAATAGGTAGGTAGGCATGTCCTAAAACAAAGGATGTATAGGGAGTCTAGAAAGTAGGAGGGTGTGTCTATGGTTTTAATTAGACATTGGTTTATCTATAACCATTGGTTAGATATCACAAATCATATCTCATAATAGTTACATAAGTGAAATAATATCTTTATCTTTTAAGTTCATGATGATGGTTACATACTTGAAATAATATCTTTATTTTTAGAGTTGATGATAATGGTTACACATATGAAATTATGTCTTTTATCTTTTAAGTTTATGATGTGATTTGGAATGTCTTTTATCTTTTAAGATGATAATGTGTTTTGGAATGATTGTCATGATTTCCAATGCATATTTGATATTATCATATGATTGTAATAATTTCAATACACATAAAGTCACTTTCATGTGCTTGGAATAATTGAAATATACACAAGTCATTGTCATGTGATTGTAATGATTTCAATGCACACGTATCATTCTCATGTTAATGTAATGATTTTAGAATGTGATTATTACGATTTTAATGCACAAATGATTTTATTTAGCCTTATTTATATTCCACTCTAATTTTGTTCTCTTAACTCTTTTTGGGAAACTAGGTTACTTCCTTTGCACTTCCACATATGGGGAAGGAAGCTCTGCCTTTTTACAAATTTAGAAGTATATATTACTTATAATATAGTATGTCTAAGTTAGATATCTTGGTGGAGTTCATTGGGATGTAGTTAAAAGTGTCTTCAAATATTTGCAGGGTACCTTAGAGTATTCCTTGTGTTTTCATGGTACAAAAGATAGGAATTCCTTGGATATTCCCATTTATGTGGATTCAAACTAGGAAGGTGATGTTCATAGAAGAAGACCCACCGGTGCTTATGTTTTTAATATATTCGGTGGTGCAATAAGTTGGATGAGTAAGCAACATGCTATGGTCACTTTGTCCACTATAGAGGTAGGGTATATGGCAACAACTCATGCCTGTAAGGAATCCATTTGGCTTAAGAGATTGTGTTTAGACATTGAATTAAAATAGGGTGCAATGGTAGTTTATTGTGATGGTTAGAGTACAATCTACCTAGCAAAGAACATGACATTTCATGTCAAGTCTAAGCATATAGATGTTCAGTATCATTTTGTGAGAGATATGGTCGAGGATGGTAGGGTGAAGTTGGAAAAGTAGAGACTTTGATGAATGTTGCAGATACATTAACAAAGACCATGAGTACAAAGAAGTTTAGATGGTGTTCAGAGTCTATGGGCCTTTTGGACCCTAGTAGTTGATTCTTGATGGTATGTTTCCCATTGGCTCTTGAAAGGTATTCAACAAGTGGGATAATGTTGGGAAATTAGGTGTCTCAACCTTGAAAATTTCCTGTTATTATTTATTTATCCTTGCAAATTTATTGATTCCTCTAGGGAACAAGTCCTCATATTCGTGCAAGAGAAAAAGCACTTGCACAAGTTGTTCTTTAGTTTAGTAACCCCCAATTGTTACAATTTTGAGTTCCTCTTTAGTGCCTATGTTTAATTGGACCATCTTCATGTGCTCATGGTAATATGTGCCATCCCAATTTTATTATGTTTCATGATTTGATTGCCTTCAAAGATATGCACCTGTAATTTATGTAGTGCATCTATTTCTAATTCAATTTAAATCTACATAATTGTATCATTTGACTTCCCCTTCTAAATGTTGTTGGCATCCATTTCTAAATTCTAGGCTTGGTTTCCAAGCCTTTATCTTGAAACATCCACCGAACTGTAACTAAAACTAGGTTGTTCATTGAATAACACTATCTTGAGGTTGTTTAGATCTAGAAATTCAAGTGTGATAAAAGTCAAATTTTTATCTTTTCTCAGGTAGGGAGTTCCCTGCACATTTATTTCTCAATGTACTATAGCTATAAATGTTGTTGCAAAATTATATAATCACAAACTTTGATGATAATTTTCAACTAATGGTCCCTATATGCTTTTGCAAGTAAAAACTTGCAATAGAGAGGAATTTTGTCTTGCATATGATAGCACTTGGTGCTTGCCTAGTTCTAGAAACCTGCAAAGAAATACTTGCTTGAATTTGGCCCATTCCTTCACTAAAAATCATTGCATCATCTAGTACCTCATAAAAGTTTTCTATAGTGAATAAGTGATAAATGGAGCCTTAGTCATTTTCCTCTAAAAAGACCTCCTTTATGGCTACACTTTACTCTTGAAGGTTTGATATCTCGTCAAAGTAAGGCCCAACCCTAATAACATGGTAGACATAGTACACACATGGTGGGTGCTGAACAAGAATAATTTATTTACTATCGTTGTTTATTTATTTACCACTTTCTAGCTACATAGAGGGCTGATCTTCCTTTTTCTTGCACACCCACACTTACCTATTTTCACATGGCAATTTCTTTATTGTAGGTGACACCTTCCTTTCTAGGTGTGGTCATGGATTAGGCATTACCCTATAACCAACATTCTAGTTGCACATTTAAATCTAGCTCTAAGGCATTCTCCCAAGCTAATATGTCATCATGCATTGGCTCAATGTAGTCCTCCATTCCTATAGTAATCTTGTAAATCTCTTCTAGGTCTTTCTCTTCAATGTGGATTGATTCTACATAAGCAAACCCTCACATGAGATCCAATGGCACAAAAACCCACTATTGTCCATTCTTAAAGCTCATCGTTCTTTGTTTGAACCACACATCATCACTTGCCTTAAAATAGAATGGCAACCAACCAAAGCAAGGTTTCTTTATGTTTCTACCAAATTTATAACCTCAAAGTTGACCTTGAACATAACACCTTCAATGATAACCTCAATGTCATGAAGAACCCCCAATGAGCACTCTTATGTATTAGTGGCCATGTACAAAATGTGTGTAGAGTGGTACAAGGTGATTTGGCCCATTTCTACCCATATTTGTTTGCTCAACACATTAACCTCTGAACATGTATTAGTGATAACATCATGCAACAAGTATCCATTCATTTATATAGTCAAAAGAAATTTAGTATCATAACTCAACTCGTTTGTGCATAATACTCTACATGGTTCAAAGATGTTAGTGGGTTGCTTTCCTAATGCCTACCCTAGGTTTCTGATTGTAAACTTCTCAAATAGATGCTTGAGTTGTGGTAGGATGCCACCTTTGCGTAATAAGTGCAAAATGGCATAACCAATGTCTAGATCTTCCTATTGCTAGTCACGTTCTACAATAATTGCATGTTGTTCTTTCTTGAACATTTGCAAATCATCTTGGCACATCTTTCTTTATTCCATTGGTTCCATCTTTTGCATGTCATCATTGCCATGCATAACATTGTCCTTTGATTGTGAGGTAGCCTTGGATCCCTCTATGTGTGTGTACCTTGTGATAGCCCTATCTGATGTTTTGCTTCAACATGGGCATCACCCCTAAACAAGATCTAAAATGGATTAGAAGGTGTAGACACCTAAAATTGACTATCGCATTTTTGCTATCATCAACACTTCATCTACCTCATTTTCTTCTAAATTAATTGAATAAATCTCATTTATTTAATTAATGATTCTATTTCCTCTATCCACATAAATTAAATGTTTTTAATTATTTAACTAATTAACTAACATTTCTTTTAAGTATTAATTAAGTAAATCAACACAATTTATTTAATTAATCGATTTAATTTCTAAATTTCCATCTCAAATAAATAAAATTAATATTTTATTTATTTAATTCCAACATTATCCTCATTCTCTTGAATTAAATAAATTTATTTATTTAATTCCCTAATTTCTTTTCAACTCCTTAGTTGACTCACAATTAAATTAGTAAACTATTTAGTCAATATAGTTAACATATTAATTAAAAGAGTTAACTCATTAGTTAACCTAGTTAACTAACCAATCAAATCAAGTTGACTAAAAAAGACAATTAGTTAACTAATTAATTATTTTTATAATTTAAATCATGCACAAGTTAACTCCATGCATGCATGCACAAGACTCAAAGAAATGACCTGTTAACTCCCTTGATCCATTTGAGAACAAAGACACTTGTCAACTCCTCATCCATCCAAATCCTCTCAAACAACCACAACCATTGATTCTCCAATCAATCTTCATCATTGATTATCTCTCCCAGAAATCTATAAATTCAACCTCTCATAAGCCATAATCATCCATAACTTGAATGCAATGTTATGCTACTGAGCTGAGCACCTGATATCACAATCATTCCTTTGGAGCACAACCACCTTTTGGTTGCAACAAGTAGCTTGTGGGTGAGAATTTGGTTTATTGTTTTCATTCATTTTTATGCAAGCACTTTAAGGCTCAATCTAGAGGTTTGCGTTTAAATTTGGAATTAAGACTTAGATCTTGATATTTTGGTTCTTGCATTTGTATTTCAAATTTTAATTGCATACAGAAGAAAGTGTGACCTACACAATTGGATGCTTTCTCTTCTAGATGTATTGTCTTCTTGCATGACTCCTATTGGTGCTCTAATTTTTTTCTTATGATTCTAAAGGATGCACACTAAAAGTGTAACTCTAGGAAAAATGTCAAGATAAATGATTAGGCAGGATTTATAATCGAATCATAAGTAATTAGGGCCAACTAGCAAGAGTAGGTATAACTCTTGTTCACTTTAAGCTTGCAAGCCTTGGTAGGGCATTCCCTTTAAATCTTACAAGACAATTTATTGAAATGAGAAAATACACAACAAACAAAGATTAGACCTTAATGGCATAGAAAAAACCTAATTATTTGTCACTAACTTCCTTCTATGCTAGTCTCTATGATTTTGTTGCGGAAGATCTTTTAAACAAATTTTAAATTATAACCTACATGCATATTCAAAAAAGAATTTCATAACGATGATTCTATATTGATTCTTTATGCCTTTAAGAGCAGTATGCAAGTTAAAAATTATAAATTATAGAGAATATATTTATTGAAATAATCTTTGATCAATTACTTCTTAAAACTAGCGCATTCATCCCTAGGTGACAAAGTCAAATTATAGAACTAATGCATAACAAAATGTAAATACTTATAACCCAAATGGCTGCATATAAATCATTGTTATATTTAAGAGTCTTAGGAGTCTATAACCTCAAAATAAAATAACTAATGCTTTCCACAAAGATCCTTTAACAATCTTATATTAATTCACATCATCCCATATATTGTGTGTTAAAAAGATTTTACATTTGTTGCAACATAGGACTAATTAATCATAATAACATAATAACAAATGTAAGCCCAGAGATGTGTCAAATCTCTTGAAACATTATGCTAATAATGGAGAACTATATGTAAAGCAAATTGTTAGCCTATTCAAGCCTCCTTGGCTCAAATAGTTGATATAGGTGTCTTGGAAGAGTCAATAAGCTTCAAGTCTTGATTTAGGGGTCATAAATTTTGTTTATAAGGAGGTAAAATAAACTCTTTTGGTCATATCCTTGGTATATTAGAGTTTAAAATCCCTAAAGGTTCTTTTCCAAGGTAATCTTATGACAAATAAAGTTTCAAAGGTTACCATTTCACCTTGTTAAGTGATGTTTAGGGTCAAAAGAGTCAAAAGGGTTGAATATAATCTTAATTTTTCTAAAAAATCCACGTACATTTGATGGAGGGAGTGCATTTTTTTTTAAATCTTGTCGAGTCTCAGCAAAGAGTTTAAAGTTTAGGGTTAGGTTTTCATAATTTTGGGTCAGTTTTAGGTCTCTTTTGCTAGCTGAATAGGTGTCTCGATGCATGGAGGAGGTTTACAAGTGTAGAAGCCCTTGAAAGCCACAAGAATGAAGGAAGGAAGCCATAAATAACAAAGTAGAGGTGTAATACAACAGTCACATTGAAGTATTCAAGATCTTCACCATAAAACATTGTGAGTGTCCTCAAGTAATGTATCTTTTTCGTAAGATCATGGATAGTCTAGAAGGTTTAGAGGTCTATGAAATGTGATCATGATAGTCACATGGAAGTTTGCTCCAATATACTATGGTCTAATCTTAATCAATGATGGCATGGATTGAGAAAGTGGTTTGCTAAGATGATAGTGGAGAGGTTGGAAATCACAAGTATTTGTATCCTTTATTTTATCCTCATAACAATGACAAAACTACTAAGCCAATCCAAGAGCATGTATACGTGTAAGGACTAGTTATTATTTGAAACCTTGTATCAAGTCAAAGATAGCTCAAGAACATGTAAAGACAGAGGTGCATTGGAAACAGTGAGGAAAAGGTTTTGTATAAAGGTCCCATGAGTCTATCAAGGTCTGAAATTTACCAAATGGAGAGATTTGCTCCTATTTTTACTTCTTTACAGTGGCCTGCATCTTGTCACAATGTCTTTTTGACAGGTAACATCATCATTAAGAGGCCTATAAGAAATGTTTGAAAGACTATATCCCAAGAAAGGATCTGTAAAGTATCTTCGAAAGTTTCGTTAATAGTGAAAGAGTCATGTTTTGAATGCTAAGAGAAGCATTATAAAGGGATTTGATGAACACTCATGTGTTTTACTTTCAAGGAAAGATGAAGAGTATTTGGGTTTGAGGTTTATCATACCCATACAATTATGAAAGCCCATTGAATCCATATGAAACTTTGTCAAGATAACTTAAGAGTCTACAGGGCTATATCAAGTCTATAAATCTTTCTTACGTTATGAATTTGCAGAGTATAGGCATTTAGAAGGTCTATTAAATGATTATGGAACACTTTGTTTCAGTCATAAACCTCTAGGAGACATCATGAAGGTGTATGCAGAGGTGTGTATGAAGTGTGTATGCAGAGGTCTAAGAAGATAGTGAAAGAAGATATAAAGCTTACTAAGAAGCATTTACAATGGGCATATAGGTTTCATCCTTGCTATAGAAGTAAGAAAAAAGCATGAAAGACAATTTCATGATTTGAAGGCCTGCATACTAGACAAGGAAGAGTGGATTGAGGGCTTACACACTAATTTTAAATTCATGTCAGACTATGAGAGCATCTCCTACATAATCAGATACCTACACATAGAACAAAGATTAGAGGACAGTCAGAGTGTGTCTTCTTTCCCTTACTTCTCAAAGCATAGACATGTTTGTCACATTCACCAGGAAATAATGAACAAAGAGTTTGCATACATTTGTAAATCTTATCAATATTGTTGAGGGTTCAAGTCATTCAAATTCCCACGTGAGACAATCTTAAATCTGTTACCAAGCGTGACAATGAGTAGGGAAAGAGTGATGGTTTTCAAGGAATAGTCATTTAGTAAGGAGAAATAGTGAAACAATGGACAATGGTTATATGCCATATGAACAATACCTTTATGAGTTAAAAGCTATGTCAATATCATGTCTTAGTGTCAAACTCAAATAGACTAAAGAAGAAAAGATAGAGTAGAGAGGAAAGCTTTGTTACAAAGACAAAAAGAACGATTTTACAAGGTCATCAAGATGAAAACAAGGCAGTTACATAAATCATGTTAAGATAGCCACTAAGAAGAGAGACAAAGACATAAGGAATAGTGCCTATACAATGAGCAAAGTTTAATGTACAAAAGGGGTTCAGAGGCCATGTTCGAGGCATCATCATAACATGAAAGTCAGAGATCTGCACAAGAGTTTTAAAGGGTGTCTAACCCTGTCAAAGGACTATTAAAGTCACCATAGGAGGTTTGTGATGGTCTTCAAAGTAATCATCTAGTGGAAGGAGATGAAAGTAAAGTATTGAGTAAAGAGATGAATGTATGTGATTGGTCTTGAGAATCCTGCACAATAGACCAATACATATGAGTTTATATCATCCTGAGAATAGTGATTAGTACCCACACATAAAGATTTGAAGACCCACAAAGAAGAAATGGAGTCAAAACCCCTTAAAGTTCATGCTGACCTAGTGTTTAAATACACATTGTGTATTTCAACCTGGGGCAGCGATAGGAGAAAGGAGGGCTTTTCTTCATATCTAAAGACTACTTGATAAGTCCAAAAGTATTTTTAGGCTTGGGGATAAATGACAATACCCTGTACATGAAAGAAATGCAGAGCAAGTGGGTAATAAAGGCATAAAAGGATGATTCCAAAGGTATTTTAGAGTCCTAAAAGGACTAACTATTTCTTCTATGCCTCCAATAAGTCTAGGTCACATCAAACTCTTGAGAACACATGTCCTATCATCATGCAAGTGATTGTTGAAATAACTGAATGCAGTTGGGATGAGTTGGAGTAGTTATGATGAATTTAAAGGAAGTTAACCACCATGCAAGCATATATGAGAGTGGAGACAACAATTGGGGAGATGATATAGGAGTCATTTTAGGAGCATGCAAAGGAGAGAAAGTTGAAAAGGTCAAACAACTCATACCTCAACGCCATCATGGAGTCTTTGAAGGAGTAAAATCAAGAAAATGGTCTATCAAGCGCCCCAAAAAGGAGTTGGCCAAGCAATTAATGCAAGTAAACTCATTTATTGTCTTAGAGTCATTTCCTAGATTCCCTTATTATTGTGGAATAAGGAAAATGGATGCCTAGTAGGGGGGAGATTTATTCTTTGTTGCAAGTTTCTTTTAGTTAGGCAATTGTAATTCAATTTTGAGAAAAAAATTGTAAAAACTTGATTTGATAGAAAATATTATCATCTTCAAACTTGTACTCAATTGTATGGTACCTTTGGATCAATAAATAAGCTATTTTGCCTTCTCAAAGATATATTTTTTGTGAAATTATGAAAGTTATTGATGTGATCTTGTGATAGTATAATTTATCCTTGGTTTCAAGTCTCATTTTCTAGTACCTTTATGCAAAAATACATATGATATGCAGTCATAGTTTGTGTTGTGAGTGTATATATGATTTAGCTGTGGAAAACCATTTGATATTCCTTCTAAATGCAGTCGAAAACTCTGAATCCTTTCTATGAAATACTCAATGCATAAAAACATGTCAAAACCTGAGTTGTGCATGATATAGTTAGCATATTGGTCAGATTATGTATGCCCACACAAGTATAAGTCACAAAACATCTAGTGTATCACCTCCTTTTCTGTTTTAAAGTTTATTTTTATGTTGGTTTCTACCCTTTTCCTAGCAAAAAACAATATAATAGTCTATTTTTTAGGTGTTACACTAGAGGAACTAGCCCACTCTAAAGATTCACTTCAATATGTAGGTCACCCATAGCCTAGGAGTGTTTCCATTGTGTCAACTTAAGGGAGAGTTACCATATTACTCTCTCGAGGGTGTAATTCAGTTTGACAATAGTTTTTGGCATGTCCAGTGGGACCACTCAACTCCAAGTTGGAGTTACAACTGAGAGATTTGGTGTTGTTCTTAGCTTATTGAAGGCATTTACTAGCACCTGGTGACTCTACAAGTTTAAAAATACTAGTATAACCAGTCCAATTTTCTCAAAGATATTCAAGGATTAGTGTTTTGGTGATGTTCTGATCCTTTCTTTCATGTAAAGCCTTCCAATCACCTAGGGGTCTGTTGGTATGTACTTATTTTCTAAAAAAATAAACCTAATTGAACATTCTTATTTTTAAAGAATATTTCATGAATTTCTAGCTCGTTTCAATGCTCTAGAATGCGAAGTTTTCAGGGAAAATATGTCCCTTCCTTTCTTCTTTGTTAAAACATAGTTTTTGTGCCTTCTTACTATCCATATCAGATTGAGAATGTTGTTGGTTTTGTCCCATATAGCCCTGGCACAGTAGGATATCAGCATGTTCATCATGCTTACCTCCCACCCACCCCTGCTCAACCTTCTTGTAGCCTATCCTTGCTTATGATCAGCCTCAAGAAGACTATCTTGCTCCCAACTGGCATGTTTATTCTCCTAACCAACCTCTAGATGTTGAAAACATGAGCATTATAGATATCATTTTAAAATTAGAAAAGAAACTAGATGATGTTACGAGAGAGCAGGAGAATAGGTTGCAATAGAAAGAGCTTGCTTATCAATCTTATCTTCACCAACAGGAGGTGGAGGCACAAAAGAGGTATAAGGAGGAACAAATGAGGCAAATGCTTGCCCAAACTCAAGTGCACTAAACCCACCTAACTTCCTTCATTCCTAGTTTCAAGCCAACACCTCTTACAATGATGGATCAACCTGTGAAAGAGGAGGTATCCAAGTTTAAAATTCCTAACTTCAAGCAAGAAGGTGTGCAAACTCAATTTACCATTCCTCAAGAACAACCCTCTCTAAAGTCCATTCCCTTTCAAGAAACCAAACAAGCCCTGCAAACCCCCATACCAAATCATTTTTCTTGTCCAAGTACCATTTCCCTTTTCAAAGATGGACATGTTGTTTGGCAAGCTAGTTGGTTGGATGAGCCAAAGGAGTTAGTTGAGGAAAAGGAAGAACCATCTGTTGTCTGTGAACCTCCATATGCTATAAAAGATAAAAAATTAGACTTTTTACGAGGATATAAGTATGAGAATGAAGCTCTAACTCATGAAGAAGGAAAGGAGGTTGTTGCTATTTGTCTAGCTCAATATGAACATAATGAATGTGTGAAGGATGTTGAGTCATGTTCAATTATGAATCCTTTAGATTTGATTCATTCGATCATTTTTCTCATGCTTTTGATTAGATGAATGAGAGTAGAATGCAAAGGTTGCATGGTGAGTCTTTAGTTATAGAGACAACTTGTACGAAATCTATTGGAGATGGAATCAAATGAAAAGAAGGATAATGATGATTCCTTGATGACTCTTGAAGCTCAAAGGTACATGCAAGAAGAAGATGAGAATGATCAAATATAACAAGAATTTGAACAAATAAGTAATGATGAAAATGAAGAGTTGGTGTCCTTGTTTGACTAGTTACCCTACTTTGTGGACAAGGATGAAGAGAGCATGCCAATGCTCACATTAGTAGAAGATTTGGATCAACAAGAGGATATTAGAGACCATGATGTGTTGCTGGTCCATGAAAACAAGTATGAAAAAGGAGCCTTGACTCATGAGGAAGAACACAAAGACATTCTTATTTTTGGGGGTGGAGAAATTGATGTTCATGAAGTTGCCTATCAAGTTGATCAAGGAATCAAATTAGAACCTATGCTTCAAGGGGATGATCTAGAGAGTTGTCATTAAGTTGAGATCAGTCCTTCTATGCAAAAACGTAAAGAAGAGCTTGAAGAAGACCTTTTTTGGGATGAGTTAGAGCACTTTTGCTCAAACTTGGATGTCAAATCAACATATCTAAAGGAAGATACTTATGATCAGTAGGAACATAAGGTAGAAGTGACCATATTTCCAAAGGATTCTAATCAACAGGATGGTAGAGCAACATAGCATAAGCAAGAGATTGAAGTTGTTCATTTGAATGACTTTTCAAGAGGATGTTCTATTAGGCATCTAGCTCAGTTGGAGACTAACAAAAGGAGTCAACATATGTCACACCTAATCCAAAGCACAAGATTGAGCATCAAGGAAGACAAGATCAGCTCACTTGTCCACTTCAAGGTAGCAGTATTTCCAGTCAACTTGAATGGGTAAGTGATTTTATTTTTAGTCTTGGAGAAGCATTTCAACAATTAATTGGATCCCCACCCTTCCTCCACCCCATTTTGGCTATTCACAAGCATGAAAAATATTGCAATTTGATGAGGAAGGGTAGCTATTTCAAAGAACTAGTTAATGACTTTGTTTAGATAGTCTTTTCACTTGATTATTTTAGGTTAGTATAGGTTTGTGTAAGTGTTTTGTTTCCTCCAAGTGCTGATGCACATGCTGTTCTTCTTAGAGGACTATTTTTTGAGTTGTTTAGTGTTTAGTTTTTTGTTTTGTTGGCTGTTTGAGAGGTACTAACATTAGTTCAATTAGGCCTTGAGTTTTTCTTTTAGTTAGTTTTAGGTTCTCCAAGACTCCATGCCCAATGGATGCTTAAGGTCATTGGTCTTTGTTGCTTAGCACGCAAGCACCCCATAGAGGTCACCAAAAATGTTAGCCTATTCGAGCCTCCTTGGCTCAAATAGTTGATATAGGTGTTCTGGAAGAGTTAATAAGCTTCAAGTCTTGGTTTAGGAGTCATAGATTTTGTTTATAAGGAGGTAAAATAAACTCTTTTGGTCGTGTCCTTGGTATATTAGAGTTTAAAATTCCCAAAAGTCCTTTTCCAAGGTAATCTTATGACAAAAAAAGTTTCAAAGGTTGTCATTTTGCCTTGTCAAGTGATGTTTAGGGTCAAAAGAGTCAAAAGGGTTCAATATAATCTTAATTTTTCCAAAAATGCCACGTACATTTGATGGAGGGAGTGCATTTTTTCAAAAGCTTGTCGAGTCTCAACAAAGATTTTTTAGTTTAGGGTTAGGTTTTCAACATTTTGGGTCGGCTTTAGGTCTCTTCTACTAGCTGAATAGGTGTCTTGATGCATGAAGGAGGTTTACAAGTGTAGAAGCCCTTGAAATCCACAAGAATGAAGGAAGTCATAAATCATCGAGCAGAGGTGTAACAGAGAAGTCCCATTGAAGTATTCAAGATCTTCACCACAAAACACTGTGAGTATCCTCAAGTAATGCATCTTTTCGTAAGATCATGGACAATCTAGAAGGTTTAGAGGTCTGTGAAATGTGATCAGGATAGTCACAAGGAAGTTTGCTCCAATATACTATGGTCTAATCTTAGTCAATGATGGCATGGATTGGGAAAGTGGTTTGCTAAGATGACAATGGTTTGCCTCTATTATACCTTGTTCAATAGTTTGGAAATCATCAGTATTTGTATAGTTTCTTTTGTCCTCATAACAGTGACAACACTGCTAAGTCAATCCAAGAGTATGTATAAGTGTGAGGACTGGTTATCATTTGAAACCTTGTATCAAGTCATAGACAGCTCAAGAACATGCATAGACAGAGGTACAATGGAAACACTGAGGAAAATGTTTTATAGAAAAATCCCTTGAGTCTATCATCTAAAATTTACCCAATGGAGAGATTTGCTCCTATTTTCACTTCTTTACTGTGGTTTGCATCTTGTCACAATGTATTTTTGATAGGTAACAACATCATTAAGAAGCCTTTAAGAAATGTTTGAAAGACTATATCCCAAGAAATGCTCTGTTAAGTATCTTCGGGAGTTTTTTTAATAGTGAAAGAGTCATGGTTTGAATGCCAAGACAAGCATTATAAAGGGATTTGGTGAACACTCATGTGTTTTATTTTCAAGGAATGATGAAGAGTATTTGGGTCTGAGGTTTATCATACCCATACAATCATGAAAGCCCGTTGAATCCATATGAAACTTTGTCAAGCTCACTTAAGAGTCTACATGGCTATATCAAGTCTGTAAATCTTTCTTAGGTTATGAATTTGCAGAGTATAGGCATTTAGAAGGTCTATCAAATGATTATGGAACACTTTGTCTCAATCATATATCTCTAGGAGACATCATGAAGGTGTATGCAAAGGTGTGTATGTAGAGGTCTAAGAATACAGTGAAAGGAGATATAAACCTTACTAAGAAGTATTTACAGTGGGTATAAGGGTTTGATCCTTGCTATAGAGGTAAGAAGAAAGCATGGAAGACAGTTTCAAGATTTGAAGGCTTGCAGACTAGACAAGGAAGAGTGGATTGAGGGCTTACACAATGATTTTAATTTCCTATCAGACTATGAAAGCATCTCCTACATAGTCAGATACCTACATAGAATAGAGATTAGAGGACAGTTAGAGTGTGTCTTCTTTCCCTTCTTAAAGCATAGACAAGCCTGCCACATTCACCAAGAAATAATGAACAAAGGATCTACATGCATTTGTAAACCTTATCAATATTGTTGAGGGTTAAAGTCATTTCAAATGCCAATGTGAGACAGTCTTAAATCTACTACCAAGCGTGATAGTGAGCAGGGAAAGAGTGATAGTTTTCAAGGAATAGTCATTCAGTGAGGAGAAACAAAGAAACAATGGACGATGGCTATATGCCATATGAACAACACCTTTATGAGGTAAAATCTATGCCAATGTCATTTCCTAGTGTCAAACTTAGATAGAGTAAAGAAGAAAGGATAGAGTAGAGATGAAAGCTCTATTACAAAGACATAAAGAATGGTTTTACAAGTTCATGAAGATGAAAATAGGGTAGTGTAAAGCATGTTAAGATAGCCACTAAGAAGAGAGATAAAGACATAAGTAATAGTGCCTAGACAATGAGCAAAATTCAATGTACAAAAGGGGTTCAAAGACCATGTTCAAGGCATCATCATAACATGGAAGTCAGATATTTGCACAAGAGTTTTAAAGGGTGTCTAACCCTGTCAAAGGTCAATAGAGACTAGATAGCAGTGAAAGATGTTAGATATAATGAGAAACATGAAAGGTCTAAGAGGACTATTAAAGTCACCATAGGAGGTCTATGATAGTCTTCAAAGTAATCATCTAGAGGAAGGAGATGAAAGTAAAGTATTGAGTAAAGAGATGACTCTATGTGATTGGTCTTAAGAATCCTGCACAATAGAACAATACATATGAGTTTATATCATCTTGAGAATAGTGATTAGTACCTGCACACAAAAATTTGAAGACCTGCAAAGAAGAAATGGAGTCAAAACCCCTTAAGAGTCATGCTGACCCAGTGTTGAAATACACATTGTGTATTTCAATCTGGGGCAGCGATAGGAGAAAGGAGGCCTTTTCTTCATATCTAAAGACTACTTGATTAGTCCAAAAGCATTTTCAAGCATGAGGACATATGACAGTACCCTGTACATGAAGGAAATGTAGAGCAAGTGGGTAATAAAGGCATAAACAGATGATTCCAAAGGTAGTTTAGAGTCCTAAAAGGACTAACTCTTTCTTCTACACCTCCAAGAAGTCTAGGCCACCTCAAACTCTCGAAATCACATGTCCTATCATCATGCAAGTGATTGTTGAAAGAAATGAAGGCAGTTGGGATGAGTTGGAGCAGTTATAAGGACTTTAAAGGCAGTTAAACCAACATGCAAGCATATAGGAGAGTGGAGACAATAGTTGGGGAGATGATATAGGAGTCATTTCAAGAGCATGCAAAGGAGAGCATGTTGAAAAGTTCAAACAAATCATCCCTCAACGTCATCATGGAGTCTTTGAAGGAGTAAAATTAGGAAAAAGGTCTATCAAGCGACCCAAAAAGGAGTTGACCAAGCAGTTAAGGCAAGTAAACTCATTTAATGTCTTAGAGTCATGTCCTAGATTCCCTCATTGTTGTGGAATAGGGAAAATGGATGCCTAGTAGGGAGGAGATTTATTCATTCTTGCAAGTTTCTTTTAGTTAGGCAATTGTAATTCAGTTTTGAGAAAAAAATTGTAAAAACTTGATTTGAGAGAAAATATTATCATCTTCAGACTTGTACTCAGTTGTATGGTACCTTTGGATCAATAAATTAAGCTATTTTGTCTTCTCAAAGCTGTAGTTTATGTGAAATTATGAAAGTGATTGATGTGATCTTGTGATAGTATAATTTATCCTTGATTTCAAGTCTCATTTTTCAGTACCTTTATGCATAAATACATATGATATGCAAGTCATATTTTGTGTTGTGAGTTTATACATTATTTAGATGTGAAAAACCATTTGATATTCCTTCTAAATGTAGTCGAAAACTCTGAATCCTTTCTATGTAATACTTATACATAAAAACATGTCAAAACCTACGTTGTGCATGATATAGGTAGCTTATTGTTTAGATTGTGTATGCCCAAACAAGTATAAGTCACAAAACATATGGTGTGTCACCTCCTTTTTTGTTTTAAAGTTTAATTTTATGTTATTTTCTACCCTTTTCCTTGCAAACAACAGTAGAATAGTCTAGTTTTCAAGTGTTACACTAGAGGAACTAGGCCTCTCTAGAGATTCACTCCAACATACAAGTCACCCACAACCTAGAAGTGTTTCCATTGTGTCAATTGAAGGGAGAGTTACCTTACTACTCTCTTAAGGGTGCAATTTAGTTGCACAACACAAACTGTGTACTAAATCTTAAATTTTTTTTACAAATCTTTAACGAACAAAAAATCCAAAACATGACATACTACATTGACACCCTAGAATATATTCTAGGACAAAACAACACTAACTTAATATGGCAAAAGATAAAAAATACAAGAGAGACAAACTCAAAGAACAAGACGGCAATATAATAAATAATTGCTTAGTTTGCACGAGTCAACAATGCGGTTATCTTCTTGTTACAAGATTTATAACAATAATTTTCCCAGAGAACTATTACATATAAAAAAGATCCCAAATCCTTTCTCAAAGAGTAATCTTCAGATGTTGGCAAGTCTCTTGTTCAAACTTACCAATTTTCTTTGGTTGCCACTTGCTTTGATTAGATACCCCCTTTCTTATTAAATTTCCCATACTTTGGAGACCTTTAAAAATTTATAGTTGTAGGCATATAATTTGATGTGTAAGAGATCTTTCTGAATCTAAGGCATAGTTTCTCACCGAGAAAAGACAACTCTGAATTAATCTTTATTATAGCATAATCTTAGGAAACATTACACGAAGCCTACCTTAATGGTGTACTACCTTAATTTTTGATGGCCATTTCCTTTTCCTTTGAAAACCAAAAGGCTATGTTGTGAAAGTAACCATTTTGAACTTTATCTTTGATCAACAGTATAGATTCATTGATCTTTTCCATCAATGGTTGTGGTCAATTGATGGACTATCAAAAGTGCACATCATTTGATCGACTAACCCATTGAAATTGATAAAGTGTAACTTGTAACTGAGATCTACAATCTAAATTCATATTAAGATATTTGTAGATGTAGAGAAGCTAGTAGTAGGCACCACTTGAACTCATAAAGATTACAAGGTAACATTACTGAGTAATCACAACACACCCACCACTATTGTTGCCATTGGGCTCCATGTGGCATCATTTCACTTGCTCCTATAGATATGCACACCAGTGGGGGTCCAACATACTTGTCCTTTAACCAATTAAAATCAACCATATCATACTACGTGCCTTTCAAATATTTCTTTGAGCATTTATCCTTATCCCCTTAAGTGCTAACAACAATAAATGGTCATAGAGCTTTTACCTTCAAGATCTATACTTTTAGGGGATATGTAGATCACTAAGAAGCACATTGCTTTGATATACCAATATACCATAATTAACAAGATTGACACATAGCTGTAGAAAATCATGGTCCACACTAACTTCAAAATATCCATCAAGTTTGCAAATAGACACAAATAGGTCTACCACTAGCATTGTCATTAGACTCCATGTTATATCACTTCATTCATTCATAGAATTAAACCCCTAAAGAAATCCCATACAATCACCCTTTGATCATAGGAACCAACCACAATATGCTAAATGTCCCTCAGATACATCCTTCATGCATTCCTTTGACCATGTCACTTTAGCTCGTTAATGCCTTTTCCATTATAACCAATGGCCTCATGTAATAACAAAAAATGTATTTCTTGCAACTTCTTTGCTATGATCTGTACTCATTTTAGATGTGCATTGTGTATGTGTTTTAGACCCTTATTTAGCCTTTGTTTATCCTTATCTAGCCATGTTTATCCTTATCCACATAACATTTATTTTGTGTGTCCCCCTTTGCATGTGTTTAGGACCCTTGTTTGATCCTTTTTCAACTCATAACTCCCTCCCTGATAATTGAAAAGATGTACAATCAACTCTAGCCATCTTTTCATTATCTCCTTATCCTTCCCTCAAAATTTGTGCATCATAGTATTAAAAGTTGATCCCACCCCATGGTACATCACTATTAGTGCCCATGTCCCTTGGCCAATAGGGTTGGTTTTTGTGAGTTTCACCACCAATCCACATCCTCGATGTTCAATTTTAGACCTAAAATCCTCTAAAAACCTCATCTTTGAGCATACCTTTCTCTATGCTCTGCCCTAGAATTGCTACCCTCCATGATTATGTTTTAACAATCTCTAAGATGCAAACCAAATTTGCCCTTCAACACACACCCTAATGCACTATTCCATATTGAGTGTCCCAACAGTCTTTTCTATTAATGGCATCTTTAACCAAATAGCAATCCGTCTTAATAACTTGCATTGAATTAGGGTGAGGAAATTAGTGCCTATTCAATTGAACTGCAAGTGGGCATCATGATCTAAAGAATTAGTTGTCGCTAGCAATCTTGACAAAAAATAATTGATGGTGCACATCCACATTGTATTCAGACATTCTAGTCTAGTAAGATTTTATGTTGTCCAATCTATTTATCTTTGATATTCAATCTTTCAATACTTTGTCCACACTGAGAGCCAATCAAAGATATGTTCAGGCAACTCAACCCAAAATCCTTCTTATAACAAATCAAATAGTTCAATTTCATGCTACTCTCTAGCTCTTGTGCCTATAGGTATCTTCGTGCATATGAAAAAATTTCTTGTGAACAACAAATTTCATTAGCATCACCTACCATGAAATCACTTCACAGTATGCAAACCTAAGAGGGTCCAAAAAAATGAACCCAAAATATTATCCATTTTATCACACATGCAAATGACCTTTGGCTAAACACTTGAACCAATTCCTACATAATGGAATCAAACTCTATAGGCTTCACCTAAATAACACTTAAGCTCTTCACCCTCTAATTGACCTATGCGACTATTAATCATACATAAATGTAAATTATACTAAAAAACACTCATGCACAAGAGCCATCTCAGTGACAAAAATAATAGAGCTTCACTACTCATTCATGTCCTATAAAAATAAGTTACATTATGGAGTTTAAAGAGGCACTTTACCTCAACACCGACTGAATCTATATTAAGACTACTTTTACATGATTCTATCAATAGTACATGCTTTGCCTAAAAGCTAGCATCCATTCTTATAGATACAATCCTAAAATACATGATGCACTCAAAATATACATTCTAGATGTCTTATCCCTATCTCTGTGCTTGTGCAATTATAGCATATGTATCCTATTATATCTTAGCGCACAACTACAAAGTATTTCTAGTGCCAACAATTTTCTATCTGTACTGTTGGTGCCTGAATTGATTGTCAATTTCTGAGCAATTTTCATGCAGGCACCATCCCGAAATATCCAAAAGGTTCTAAGTTTTGGCACCCCTTCAGTGTTTTTCAGCATCTGCATCTCATTTCTTGAGGAGGGGTCTTCGTCTTTTCTCCATCGGCATGAGTTCATTTTTGTGTCTTCGACATTTCAGTTTGAACTTGAACCCTTTTTCTCTAAGTTCAATGGTTCAGCGGTTCGGGGTTCATTTTTCTTCTAACGGATCATATTATGCATTTGCCTTGCGCAAATCTTGTATCGTTGAACCTCCTGCTTGAACCCTTTGAACAGGTTCAAGGTTCAATAGTTCGATGCTTCGAGTTTTTTGGTCTCGGCCGAAGTGTTTTGCCGATGGAGTATTGTTGTGGAGGTTTGAACCTCGCCATTGAACCGGTTTCAACGGGTTCGCGGGGTTGCTTTTTTGTTTCTGACTGAGTTGGTTTCAGCGTTGAACTTCTCGGTTGAACCTCTCCTTCGAACCATCCGCTTGAACCAGTTCAATGGTTCAAAGTTTTTTGTTTTTGGTCTTATCGGAGTGATCGGCTTCATCGGCGAAAGATTTCTTGAGTGCTCCAATTGTTTTGGTCTGGCCGATGGGTGTCCATCGGCGTGTGTTTGGTCATCGGCGAAGCATTTTTGGGCCGCCGATGTAAGGTGTTTGGCTGATGAGGAGTCGTCGGTGTGTGTCTTGCCGAGGGGACTTTCATCGGAGTGATCGGCATTATCGGCAGAGAAGTTTTTTGTTGCTCCGACGGATGGTGGTCTCGCCGAAGACCTTGGGTTGGTGCTCATCGGGATAACATTTGCTATCGGATAGACTGAGGTGAGCTTGCCTGCTGGTGTATGTCTCACCGATGAAAGTGGCAGGCCGATGTGTTATCGGCAGGAGTTGTTATATCGGCAGAGCGGTTTCTTGCTAGGTCGACAGTGTTGGTCTGGCCGATGGCGAAGGTGCTGTCGGAGAGACTTGGTAGATCGGCGAAGGTTTGGAGGGTCGGCCCGACGGTCTTTCTCTGGCTGATGAAGGGGAATGCGAAGGTAGCAGTCAGTGTGACTGTTGAGATTGGAAGGAGTTTTTTGGAGCGGGCCGATGGTATAGGTTTGGCCGATGGGTTTTGGCGAAGGGTTGTGTGTCGAGCGCGGCAAAACGCTCGACACCTTTTATGCTTGTGGCCATGTTTTTAAACTATTGAAGGCTGTCCGCACCATACATGTGGGACTATTCTTCCTGCACATTTAAACTTGCAAAGTGCATTTTAGCGGGAATTTTCTTTTTGAACGCAGCGACAGTTTTCACGCGGCCGCGGGTGGTTGAGCCATCAATGGCGACTGTAGCAGGGGTAAGAGAAATGGTACACATGATCAGGTGGCCCGATTTATGGATGAAGACTCCCAGATGGCGGCGCAGGGCTCGAGGCCTCCCTTGTCTGCTGCAGCAATAACTTCTGAGCGCCATCCTTCCTGTGTGATCTGTATCTGGCAGATTTTTGAAAGCCATGTAATTAATTGCTATGAGGTACGCTTTCTGGCCAATATAGGCAGACTGTGTTACCATTTTGTTGTTGTTGAAAACTGGACATTTTGGCTCTGTAATAAGATACAACTGGTTTTGGTTGCTCTGTGCAGCAAAACTTGTGAGTTTATGTATCTCCTGTTGTACGTTTTTGCATGAATCCACTGATTTCATGGTCAATCTTATATGAATAATGCTATGTTTGCATGTGTTGTGCTAATTCTGTCTCCAGTCTTGCATGTATCTTTCTTCTAAGTCCAGGTATTCAAGGAATGTCTGAGATTCTAGAACATAGAATTCCTGTGTTGAATGTTTAATCTTTTAACTTCTGCTCAAGGGGTAGATTAAACTGTTTTCAGATTGAATATTGGGAAGGGTATACTGCAATAGGGATGCCATAAGTATAGATAGCTTAACACTCTGTATTGGGAGATATTTGTAAGGCAGGTATCATATGTATCGCCCTGAAATCCAGTTTTAGTTGTTCATGCTGATCATTCACAGGTGTATGTCTACTGACTCCAAGCCCTGGATAGGCACCAATCTAGCTCTGTGTTGAGGTTATACACCAGGTCCAGGTTTGCATCCAAACATCAAATCAAACCATTTCATCCTTCCACCTGTTAGTTGTAGGAGTAGGATTAGAATCTCTGCGTACTCTCATACCCAACCAGACATATATGTCCAAGAATGTTGCCAACCTTGTGATTTGTTATACAAATCTTGGTCCTTACGTGAGAGTATTCTGCCTGTTGCTGTCAAGTTATATCTTTCTGTCATTGAGCTAGTCAAGGTCATACTTTTATCAAATAGGGACACTCCCCTTGGTGCGGCAGAACCAGAAGTGAAGGGGAGGAGCTCACGCAACCTCCTGTATTCAGTTGGCTGAATCTGCCTGTGCATTAGGACTGGCAAACCCTAATGCTAATTCAGAAGAAAAACCAACATGTACCATGAAAAATATGTTTTGAAAGGCTTCAAAACTCTCATGCCTATATGGCTTCATATGTTGGACCTCTTCTTTGGCGATATATGATGGATTTATTTGCTTAATTTTGTTTGGCCCACTAAACTTGGTATTATTCCCTTGGGTTTTGAAAATTTGCTTTGTTTAGATCAACTCCTTTAGTTTGAGCTTATTGAAACTCGAATAGATCCTACTTACAAAGAATCATAGCGTGTCATGCCATCCACCAAGGTACAAATCCCCAGGGACCCAAATATGGTGAGGGCTAGGTTTCATCCCTAAGTGACTTTGACAAAATGGACCCCCCTAGTTGTGGTAGCTTAGTTGAAAGAGACTTCTAGTATAGGTGAACACTTACTCAACATGTAACCAACTACTTAAAGGCATAGATGTCAATATCTATGTAACTACTTGTTGTATCCATAAAAAAAGGCTCCTTCAAACCAATGCACAAATTCCATCACAAAAAGGAATCGTAATCTCTTGCATTATTATTTATCCAATGTGAATAAGGTTTTCTATTAATAGTTGTGGGGGCTTCTTTTGATGATTTATGGTGTCTTGCTTAGATATAATTATCCCTTATGGGTGTTGAGGATGTTGGATACATGGAAATCTCAAATTCCCTATCATTAAATACATTTGGACTTCGTAGATGACAAAATTTAACTTTATTTTGAGCTCCAAAATCTTCTATTAATACAAGGGATTTTGTGGATATCTTGTGTGAATGCAATCTTGACTTTCCTAATATCTAATTTCAAAGTCCCCTCTCTGCGTTTCTTTTTGTAGTTTTACCCTTGAAGATGTGGGGTGGAATGAAACACTCTAATTTTGTGAATATTCCTCCTTTCAAAGTATCACATAAGCCCTATACTAGTGAAGAGAACGAAGCTTCAAAAGAATATTATCAGAGGGTGGAATAAGACTAGTATATATATATCTTAAATACATTGATATAAAAGATGCCAATAAATATTAATATAATATAATATTGTTTTACCAACCATACACACATACATACATATAATTGCTATTTGTTGATTTGACCATACATGCATACATCTGATCACTAATTGTTTTGATTAATGTAACGGGAAGGTCCCGAACCCATACACAGAAGCCACCAAGGTGAACAAAGAGAGTTTCACAAGAAGTGAAACTAAGAAAGACAAGTTTTTGAAAGGGCCCTAACCCTTTTACAACACAACGAAAAAGGCAAATGGAACCAGTCCCAAAAGAAAAGGGACAAACAACATAAAGACGATAGCCCCACTACGAACAAAATGATAGAATGTCAAGAGCTAGACGACACCAGAGCCCGACCTAGCTGGACAAACACCTTTGACCCGAGGGTGCAAAGCAGAAACAAAACTAGGGAGTCCTTTCTTTTTTCTTTGAACAATAGTCCAAGAACATCTAGAGTCCAAGTCCTCAGAACCAGGAGAGAGGGGAATCCTCAACTGACTCCGTAACCAAAGCTGGATCCCGTAAGGAGGGGGAACCCCTAAGCAAGAAACTGAAGGCACAACTGGAGCATGAAGCACCTCACTGCCCAAGAAAGGGGCTACAATCGTCTGAGCCAAGTTAGGAAGAGAAGTATCTGACGGTAGCGGGGGGCACAAAGCAACCTCATCCACCCTCACCCCCACAGATGTAGGGGAAATGGGCGAAGAGGAAACATCCTGAGAGGGCACTCGTCTTGTGAGGGAGCATCCTCTAGGAGTCCAAAGCACTGATGGTCAAGTGGTTGTTCGAGGCATTCTTCCACCAAGTGGCCACCCCCTTGCGACGAGAGGGGACAAATAGAGGACAGGTAGCCAATGGCAAAACAACGTCTACATCTAAACAAAAGGCCCTCGTAATCAAGCTGCTGCATCCACAATTGATCCCCAACCTTAAGAACAACATCCCCATGCAGGGGTTTGGAGATGTCAATGTTGACCAAAATACGTGCAAACATAGAGTGCCCCATGAAAGAGGTTGTGGAGTCAACCATCAAGAAACAACCAATAGCATTTCCAACGTCCTCATACCAAGAGTCCTAGCACTGGAGCGGGAGATTCAGAAGCCTAACCCAGGTTGTCCTGATGTTGAGAGGCTCAGAAAGTGGGTTGAAAGAGCAAGATCAAGGTTTAATGGAGAGGGAATGCACTCCCCACATCCAAATGGCTAATTGTTGATTTGACATGTAAATGGCTATTAAATTTAAGTTAAGGGAATTTTGTAAACACATTCACATCATTATAATCCACCCCTTGTTGCCATTGTATTTATACCTTTTGGCATAAAAATGATTAACTACTTCTCCTTGGAGGATACCCTTTATTCCTTTTTGGGCCTTGTAGAATATGTGAAGATCAAGTAGCTAATTGATGAGTGTGTTCATGTGGATGAAAGCACAAGGATGAATGTGGATTAGGGATTTTAACTTTGGGAAAATGCCCTTACAAAGGCATCATGCATGAAAAGTTGCTAAAGTGGGTACACACTACCTTGTTTATGACTAAACTATTTGCAAGGTTAATGATCTTCAATTGATTATTTTCTTCACAAGAAGGACCCTAGATACCCCTAACCTAAGCACCATAAAAACTACTCAATTAATTGTGTTATAATCATTTTTAGTGCAAGTAACACTTAAACAATCAATTATAAAATTCAAGAGTTGAATTGTCGTGACAAGACTAGATAATAAGTTGTGGAAGCTTCAAGAGGTTGAGGCATGGGAGAAAGTCATTTAAGGTAGGAAACTAGATATGATATGTAATAAGGTAAGTAGTGAATAGAACAATTATGAAATGCAAGATGAACTTGAGCTTGCAAAAGTACACGAGTAGCTAAAAGTAAAGAACCTAGTGAGAGGCTCATCTAATTGTCCAATTTGAATCCTTGACTCTATTGAGGCGGCAAGGGCCTCTAATCTATGGAATGATGAATCCTTAATGCAAATTTGGGAGGCTAATGTTCCCTTTGAATGAAAGCCTTTGTTGTCTATAGTTGAAACCATGTTTTACTTCAATGTGACCATGCATTTGGATACATATGAAATGCAACTGAGCAAGAGTACATAGGTCAGCAACCACAATTTGACTCTTAGCACATTTATTAGGATATGACCTTGATCCTTCAATAATTACACATGATGACAAAAATACTATAGTAATTCCTTTCTCAGTAGGATATTTTGAGCATACAATTTTAGTGCAATTGAATTATACAACTATGTTCTCTAAAGACCTATATTGAAGATTGTATGGTTCTCTTTTGTTTTTAGATGGTATATAGAGATATGAGAACATATTGCCTACAAGCTTTCAAGTCGTAGGTTCTTCCTTGGAAAATGATATGCAGTTGGATGATACTGAAGGCATATATTATACATTCTACAATTATCTTTTGATGCAGGATGGTATACAAAGATTCAAGGACTTCTTGCATGCAAGTTCTAAAGTCTTAGGCCCTTAGCTAAAATATGACCTCGTATCCTAAGATAGGACTTATGTAAGTTAATTAGTGAGTAGTCTTTCTTTTAGTCATATTGAAATGTCTTTTAAGGATAGTTCGTATGATAAATAAATATCATTTATAATTTTCTCTATTTGGTTTTCTCATGCCTCTTCCATTCGATTGTTGGTTTAATGGAGGATCCATATATAGCATTTACTTGGGATCTATTTTTATCCTCTTTGCAAATGGAGTTTTTATGATTATTGTGTGGAGTCCTTTTTAAAAAAAATGTTCTCCTAGATTGATATCTTATTTAAAAAAAAAACACGAACTTATATGATTAAATGTTGTTATTTTTGCACTTCATTTGTAAGTTCCATCTTATCCTCCTCTAGTTTCTAGGATTTGATATAATTCATGTTTTTTTTTGTTTAAAAATAAATTAATTTATTATTAGTACTAAATTAGTCTTCTTTTGAATTTTAAGTTAATTGCATTAGATACTCTTCTTGTAAACTTTGCCACTTTACAACTTTTCTCTAGCCGCTAGTTACCCATACATTTAAATTAAATTAGATCAATTATGTGGTGTTCAACAATTTTGAATTGAAACTGAATCAATTATTATAAGCCATTAACCAATTGAATAAGCAATTAGAATAAAAGATTTACAGTAATAGTTGTCAAATCATCTTCCGAATGGATTAATACAAGCCATAAATTGTATGTCAATATACTATTTCAAAATTCATCTTTAACCTCTCCACAAACAATTTACTTATCAATCAATACTTTTGAAACTTCAGAAACCAGGGGAACAAAGTATGATAAATATAAGAAATGAGAATTATTACTACTATCTGTTGGGCTGTGGTCTAGTGGCTGAGGCAGGGCTTGCTCCGGAAATGCCTGAGGACTATACCCAGTGGACTTAAAGCTTCATGTATTCGTGTTAAGAGATCGAATCATAATAAATAAAATAAAAATAATTTAATAAATTGGCCTGTAAATTACAAATATTGAAAAAAAAAATCGATTTGCAAATCTCTCGTAACACATACTAAAAAATACATGAATTAACCCTGCCTCTCCTATGCAAAATTCATTATTCTTTCTTGCACAAGCCAGCATTCTTCATCTGGATTTAGAAAAGGATTAAATTGCTGCGCCAAAGATGCAACATTGTTGAACCGTTTCTCCTCCTTTATACTTAGCCAACAAGTTCACTTATTGGCGTTCTGTCCATCATCCTGGCAGCTAGCTTTGCACTTTTTTGTACAGTGTGATCAACTTCTGGCAGCAGAGGTATCTGAAAACAGTGGACGAAGGTCTTGGAGTTAACTCTGTGATGAGACATAGTGAGTTGGACAGTAAAGATTGCATTTGCCGAAGCTCTTCTGGATAACATGCATAGAAGTTTTATCCAATGTTTCAAGTTAGTCACCTTACTCATCGTTAGGGAAAAGAGATTTGGTGAGTGAGGTGGCTCACACACGTCAGATTAAAGACTTTTATGCAGGTTATCCAGAAGTGCTTTGGCATGTGTATTCCAGAAAAAATCTTAATTCTAAAGCAGTAAATATAAATTAAATAGAATCCTTTTGTACCATATAAAGCAGCAAACCAAGTCAATAAAATAAGCAAGACCTTACCAAATGGAATGGTCATAGAACGCATAAGTCAAAGGTCAGCAGGGCAAATTTTGATGTTATTTCTTTTGTAATGATAAAAAGGATATTTGGTCTCTTGGGCAGCAACGACTAGTTGGGAAGCAGATTGAACCAAACCCAAACCAATATTGAAGTCTAAAGAGATTGTCGTGTTAAACTTGAATTCTTAAATAAGTGGATAACTAGGCTGTGCATTCTTAAAACGCCACAATGTAGTTTATAAATTCTCTGATGCTCAATCAATTACTTCAGCTCTGAAGAAGAAATAGGTATTTCACCCATGAAGTCTTTTGGTATCATAGCAGGTGGGCAGTATGTAAGATGAGAAAGAAATTATAAACCAGTTGACCCTGGAAACCCAGGTAAGTCAGTATATTTAGTGTTTACAAGCTAAGTTCCACCAAGTTTCTGGGACAGGGACGGAAGTGGACGGCAATTAAAAGAACGGGGAAAATTTAAAACTATAAGAAACTTCAGATATTCATGTGATAAGGCATTCATCATATACGTTATAGAACTGTATTACATGGCATTAAAGCTGAATTGAGATTTCACGTGTGAGTTGACACACAAATTAACAAAATTTCATTGCTTTCATTGTCAATGTACATATATACTATACAAAAATTACAACAAAATGCCCAAACACTACAAGTTTCAACTAATTAAAACGGAAAAATGTAAAACGAATACTATATTTCTAACACTTTATTGATTTAGGAAGAAACAATTTATGATTTAAAAAAATTGTATGTAAGCTTCAACCCAAAATATCACTAAAACCACTAAATAAACATAATTTTTTAACTCCAAAAACCTGCTCCTTGAATGTATAGTACTAATGATTAAAAAAATCACCATTGCTTGGTTTTTAATAATTTATTCATTATATATCTCATGATTTAAATAAACAATACAATACATGGTAGGAAAGGGTAGAAAATCTTTCAAGAAATAGTGTAGCATGGCATCTTTATAGATGGTTCTTAAATACAAGAGAAAATAGTATTTTAAACTAGCGTGAAAAACAAATTTTGAATAAATCTTATGAGCTGGATTGTGAGGTGCTTTCATTATTCAAATTTGACATGTACTCCATTGTTGCAATGGTGGGACGGTCTGACACAACTCCTCAGTCTCACCAAACCACATCTTTAGACAGCTCTCTGTCAACCTTTGACTCCTTCCACACGCTTTCACAGCCAAATCACAACCACTCGTTTTATGCAATGCACTCTATGATGGACCAAGTCGTCAGAATTCCACATGCTTTTTTCACACAGTTTCATGAATTGTATGCAATCCATATCCCACTTATGTTTATGTGTTGTCTCCTGTTTCAGAATCTTTATTACTACCAAGTTTATGACATTCCTTACAGAGTGAGTCCAAGCCTGTGCTGTATGGGGATGTCTCGGCATACCCTAGCCATCCCTAATGTTTCCTATTTATTTTTTCCCATTTCTGAAACATTCCTAACATTTCTGAGGGTTGGGAACGGCAGGGGGACATTTCTGACCCATCCCCAAAACATTTCTGGTGGGGATGGCGTCAAAAAATACATGGGACACGTCCCTGGGGTACATAGACTAAAGTCTCAACCATGAGGATTTTCTTCACTGGTGTGATACCTCTAAGCACATCTAGAAGCATTTTGCAGATGGAAAGGTGTTATTATATCAATTGCTAGAAATTAAGGTCAGCTCATTGTAGTCTACTTGGCGAAGCGGGTCCGCTCTCTGAAACAAGGTCTAGGTTCAAGACTATGAACATTGAAAGTACACAAGGGGTTGTTCTTGCACCCCTTACCCTTGAATTGTCAAAAGAAGTTGCTAGCTGTGAAGGAGCGCTTCCAATCCATGTTACATGGAGTCATAACATTTTTTTACTGCAACATGCATCCTAAAAGCATACATGGATGTACCTAGCAACAACAATCAGTATACAATCAGAAATCCTAAGCTTATCATCATTTCCATTAAAAGTAAATACATTTCTCCCATTGAAAAGACGAGGGTGGGATGGCTTTTATATGGAAATGCAGTCTTTTTTCTTAGTGGAACAGACCTTATACGATCTGAACATGTAAGATACCCAACTAGTTCTACGAAAATTTTTCCTTACTTAAACAATTATACTTGCTGTTAATTCATCAACTACTTCAACAATACAAAGATATACATCAAAGATAACTACTTGAATGAGAGTTGGGTACTTGTCTAGTTATTTGATTCAATCAACTTGCAATGTCTTATTACATGGATAATGCTTCAACAGCGTGCAGTGACAACTTATTCAATGGAAATACAAGAGAAGGCCTTGAAGCCTTGGTGATTACAATGTCCTTCACAATTGATCAACTTAATCAACTCAATGATGTCGACTGAATGTCAACACCTCACAATACAACGAGGGAGCATCACCTTGTCAGTTGAGGGAGCATCACCCCAACACTTGAAACTCGCAGGCCTCAAGATTACAAGCTCAATAGCTTTGTAGAGAGAATTTTGTCAAAATGAACAGATGCCAAATGAATGAGAGAGCTCCTCCTTTTATAGGCCTTCCAAAGGCAATGAAGGCACATTTTTCAATGCACAAAGAGGAACCAAGGCACGTTTCCCAAGGGGCATATCCAAGGGAATATCCCATCTGATGACTCATTTTGAGTTGGCAAGCTTATCCAGAGACCTTGACACGGATCCCGAAGACAGTCTGTCGACCAATGAAAGCTCAGGTAGTTATAACTACCTTATCTTCTGACTAGGCGCCCATTTGAAGCAGTGTGATCATGGAATGGCGCCCAAGGTGGACCTAGGCGCTCAACTGGGGTAGCAAAAGCATGAATAGGCGCCTTGAGGAATACTTAGCTTGTTTAGGCGCATAACTGGTGTCCTTCTGACTGGGCACCAGCTTTGGAGGATTCATAGGAGTTCTGGCGCCTTGATTATAACTTATCATCTTCTTCAAAGGATCTTGAAAGCATTTAGACTTCAAATGATCATCATCTCTCCTCCTGATGGAGCGCCTTGTTCCCTAACTGGTCTGGAAGGCTTGCAACTACCTTAGGCGCACACTTGGTGTAGTTTCAATTGGAATCAGCGCTTGGTATCTTAAGGAAGATGTTCTATACAACTCATTCTTTCAAACACTTGCCATCTAAACCCCTTTGACACTCCTTTAACCCAGCGCCCTCATCTGGAGTTCTATCATCTTGTTTTAATCTTCAATTACACTTAGGCGCAATTCTAGTGTTGGAAGTTCTGCAGTGGTTTTGGCGCCCTCCCTTGAATGGCTCATTTCCATGCAAGAGTTCACTTCCGGAGGCATCGAGGTAAGTCCAGAACATCATGCCTATTAGCGCCTAAATGAGTTCTCTGGAGTCATGCATCATGAGTTCTAGGTGCCAATTTGAGGTGGTGACATCATAAGATTGCGCCTATCTTCCAAATGTTGTCATCTTGATAGCTTGACACTTAACTTCTTCCATTTCCTTGAGGCACCTCACTTAGACTTCATTTCTAGGCGCCCAACTAAAGCAGTAGAGATATGGATTAGACCCTAGGCGCCAGAAGTCATACTTGTAGGATTTCTAGGGCTAGGCGCCAACTGCAGACAATGAAGACTAGGATGGGCGCCTTTCCAAGCTAGGCACTTCCCTGGAGTAATAATGACTTAAAAAGTGCGCCCAAGTGTTTTAGATGATAATCTTTCATCTGTGAAGTAGTTAAAGTGTCATAACAACTTCCTTTTGATGAGCGCCTTGATTGGGAACTGCCACAAACATCTTCTAACCTTCCTCTTAGCCAGGCGCATTGTGGAAGTGAAAGCAGGTAGGAAGTGCGCCTTCCATACAAGATGGATTTCTATGGTCCCTTGATGGAGTTGATAGATCCTTGGGCGCCATTTGAGTGGATTCAAAACCTAGGCGCTAAAATGGAAGTATCTCATCAGAAAGTACAACTTCATAGCTTTCACTCCCAGGCGCTGGAGTTGAGGAGTTTTGATCAAGTATCCACTTCTAAATGAGGCGCCAATCTAGTGTTTCAGAACCTTATGCTAACGCCTTTGATAGACTAGGCGCTCAATCAAATTTTCAGGAACAGTGATAGGCGCCTAAGTGCTCAAAAGGTTTCTCCACCTTGTTATACTTTCAACACCCTAGGCGCATGTTGGAGTCAGTTTAGATGAAAAAGTGCGCCTAGAGTTTACTTAATCATGTTCTTGAAGAGTTTGAAGAGTTGGAGTCACTTTGAAGATCAGAACATTCACTCCTCCCAGAGCGCCCTAGTTGATATGTTTGAAGTGTTTCAAAGCTCCATGATTCTTGGTTAGGCACACATTTGACACTGAGTGAGCAAGAATGTGCGCCCTGACTCTAGGAGTCCTGCCTTAGTCAATTTTGGCTTCCAGACTGAACCAATTTCAAGTTTTTGACTTTATTCCTGCAAAACAAAATGTTGAGTTAGTCAAAAACCAATTCATTCCCTCATTATTTAGAATTAGCCTCCGGGAATGAGGAATAGGCTAATCCATTCTTTACTGAATGATCAAGTCGGAAACGGGGACATGACAGAACAATTATTGGCTATTCAAAGAGTCCAATTGAGTTTATTGTCCCATCCCCCAAAGGCACCCATTCTAACTTGTGGATAGATACATTGATCGATTCACCAATGGCAAGACACAAGATGATACATGTTATGTAGTTCAATTGGAGAATATTCCAATGCCGAACTTCAAGTCTAACGTTGATGGTGCTTGTCAATGTCTTGGCTCAGTGCTAGTACGAGAGTAAACTATATTGTCTTCCAATGTGCTAAAGCCTCTCCAATTTAGCCATCAATTTTAGTCGAGACCACCTCGATAGTCATCTTGGATATATTATTCATAATACATGCTAATTGTGATTTACTATGACATCTTAAACAATTAATTAATATCTAATTTACCAATTTTAACATTCTTATAATGAAAAAAAAAACTTAATAATTATTCATTGTTAATCATATATATATATCCCAAGTTCTAATAGGGGCATATCATTATCATAGCTAAATTATTTAAAAAGGGCTCAACATTAGTCAAGGAATTCCACAACCAACAATTACAATTTACTACAAAAGCATGGATGGCAATAAATAATAACGGTGACATGATAGAAGTTTGGTGAAGAGCAGGGTGGAGGGTGATGCAAGCCAACCCATCCATTGCCAAAGTCTTCTCCATTAAATGAAGAGTGGCACCATGTCTGAAGATATTATTATTGATCCTTGTCAGACAAAGGGCAGGAATGTTGATGAGAGTGTGTATACTCAAATCCCTGATTTAAAAAACTAGCTTGAACAAAGCAAAGGGAGAATGAAGCCATGGAGACCAGGAAGAGGATTCGAGAATTGGTGGAGAGGGATGGTATTGATGACTAGCAGGTATATTCTTATGTGCTGCCTTACAAGTGCACTCTTCATATTGTTGAACAACATTAACGTTGCCTTCACATGAGCAAAGAAACCCCCCCAAACAATCAATAAAATAGTGGCTTGCAAGACTCAAACAGCTCACCTCCGACTTCCAACTTCCCAAAACCCCATCGTTTGCACCTTCCAATGATTCACATGATGTCGTGGATTCGAAATGCATGGCCACTAACAAGTATTCTTTTTGTAGAATGAATGACACTCTGTGGGCTAAGGGTTCATATGATGAATAAGAAGAAAAGAAGGAAAGGGGTTTGTTTTTTGTTAAAGAATGAGCAGATATTGACATTGGTCATTTTCAACCCCAGGGCAAAGTCAAAATTTATGAACTTGGTTATGGTATCTTAGGAGCCCATTTTACGGGCCTTTCTGTAATGTCCCTAATTGAACTATTAGCACAATATCACCAAATTTTTATAAGTAACACCAACCCAAGCTCTTTCTGATCACCAAGTTCTCGATGTGGGCAAAGAGAGCATATAGAAACTGGGATGTGGACAAGAAAGCAAACTAATGCAACTCACTATCGGCAAACCACATAGTTTACAATCAATGCCAAATTGGCAAATAGTATGCAGATGATCAATGCCAAACTAGTAGATTACAAAGACAGATTTGATCAATGCCAAAATGACAAATAACAAGTAGATATGAATCAACGCCGAATTGACGGATAATGATATGCAAATATTATAATAGTATCTGGCGATACACCTTCCAAGATCCTTTACAAATCAAAGGCAATTTCAATTTGGCAGTTAAACCATCCAGTTTATAATATAAGCAAGTTGAGAGCTCCTACTAATTAATTCTAGTTAATAGCAGTAAACTCCACTTTAATATCAACAATGATTATATGTAGCAATCAAGTATTCTTTGAATAATAAAGTATGGAAAATTAATATAGTGTTTCTCGGAGTTTCCAGGATGGGGGGATGTGGGGACTGGTTTTCGAGGATAGCAAATTTTTTCAAAAATTTAGGGGATGGCAAGGAAACAGCTGTGTGTGTGTGTGTGTGTCCCATGGTTGCAAGCATAAAAAATTGCCATGATAGCATAACTAGGAAAAACTACAATTAGTTCAGCACACAAGTGATTTTTGGATGAAATCATACAAACTAGCTAGGAGGGTTTTCGTCCCCGAAATTGGATTCACCAAAGGGTTTTCATCATCAGGCAAATGGAAGAACTCACGTTCAACACAGAGCAAATAGAAATGAATTGATAGTAACCCTTTTCTAAAGACAAAATCCTCCTTTTATAACTTTCGAGAGAATAAAATAATATTATCTCCTCTTTCCCTCAATTATCTCCTCGAAAATATAAACACATAATAAAGTGCCCTGATGACCACCTTTTTGCACCTTGAGCCTAGCGACACTTTCTCTACACAACTTAAAAACAATATTTTTGAATAACTAAATATAAGTTGTCAATTAAAATATAACTTAAAGTACTTTTTGACAACTTAATTTAATTATTTAACTATTTTCCCTTTTACCATCACCCCAATATTATAGTTCAATACTTCAGGAATAAATTGTGTGCAAGTTATTACCTCAGCGTTTCGGATCAAACTCCATGATCCATGATCCATGATCCTAGGACTATTGCTCTCTTCTCCTACTCTTTCTCTTGATGATGGATCATGGAGTTTGATCCGAAACGTTGAGGTAAAAACTTGCACACAGTTTATTCCTGAAGTATTGAACTATAACATTATGGACTGTGGAAATTTGATGTCTCTCATCACCCCAAGTGCCTACATAAAAATTTCGAAAAATAGGATAAGGGTCTCCAATAGCTTACGCTCAAGAAGGGGACATTACAGTGATGGATCATGGAGTTTGATCCAAAACGTTGAGGTAAAAACTTGCACACAGTTTATTCCTGAAGTATTGAACTATAACATTATGGACTGTGGAAATTTGATGTCTCTCATCACCTCAAGAGCCTACATAAAAATTTCGAAAAATAGGATAAGGGTCTCCAATAGCTTACGCTCAAGAAGGGGACATTACAGTTTATTTGTGCATTATACATTTATGTCAACTACATTCCATATTGTTGTTAAGTACTTCATATCTATGTTCCAAGGCATTTTTAGGATAGGGATGGCGGGATGCATTTTGAGGACAACAATTTGGGAGGCCATTTTTTGGGGACGATAAGGGACATCAATATAAAAATTATATATATGGAAAAGTAAGTTTCGACATTCAAATAATGCATAAAAATTCAAGATTTAATGCTCAATGTTCATTGATTCAAGTATTAGCAACAATAAATAATTAAAATTTCATTGTTTCATTACAACAAAAGACCCCAAGGCTAAGCCTATTGGGTGATGGTGTAATAATTAATGGGTATTTTTGTAGGTCTGAAGTCTCAAGTTCAATTTTCACTTTGTAATAATAAGACCTACCACCAATGGACTCCATGTTAATGGGGGCACTGCAATAATGCAATTTATAAAAAATCATGGGCATGCAATACGTGTTTAAATAACTATCCTATTCATGGTGCCATGTCTACGTGGGATTCAATGATGCCCCTAGGTACCCATAATTGTAAAAAGGCCACAAGGTTACAAAATAACAAAATGTCCAACAATTGCAAGTGCAAATTGATTGTGGTAATTGGTTGCAAAACAAAGTGTGATTTGCAAATGGGAGGAGTGTGTTAGTCATAGGGAGGGTTTAGGAGTTTGATAAAGGTTCTATTTTTTCTATTTTTCTAAGTGAAATAAAATAGATGTCCTTGGGATGTAGGGTATCCAAGGAGCCCGTTTTAGGGACATGTCCCCAAAAATCATGGGGACAGGAGATGACCATGGGATGTCTCCTACCATCCCCATGCCCCAAAAATGGGTAGGGGATGGGAACTGTCGGGTCCCAAAAAAGCTAACCTAAAACCCTAGAGTTAATTTCCTAATCTCTCAGGCCAGGGGTGTCATCAGAGAGATGGGAAACAGGCTCATTGGTGCAGGTCAGGATTGAGGAGCCTTATCAGGTTGTCAATCAAGCAGCAAAACAAACCTAAGATACCGGTTCTCCATCAGAAAACCCTGGGTCTCGGTACGGTCCGGCCCGGGTCCTGGTATGGGTATGGTCCGACCGGGGGTACGCCCAGGGTACGGCTATTTCACTGTGGGTTTGTCCGGGTCGACTCGGGCAGAACCCGAGTCGAACCCGAACAAAACCCACCCAGAACCCGCGGTCAACGTCAAAATCCACGCTGGTTTTTGACTTTTTTTAATAAAATTTGGCATTTTTTTATTGTTTTTTTTTAATTTGACCCTCCTCCAACCCTAAAAGCATCATTTAGGTTCATTTTAAAGACCAAAAAATTCTCTTTTCCTCATTCCAAATGCAAATTAGAGAACTATTCCATTTTGAGCTGAACTCATTTTTTTTCTTGCCATCAAAGAAATAGAGTTGGAGATCGATTGGTGAAGGATCTAAAGCAATTGTTTAGCTATTCCTACAGTTGTGCAATAGCTAGTTTGCTACAAAGGAGATTGTAGAGGCCGATTTTGCAAAAAAGGTTGGTTTTTTGGGTTTTTTTTTTCTACATTTTTGTTTTGTTTTGAATCTTTTTTGGTCTTTTTTCTAAATTCTTCTATCTAGTATGAATCAATGACACATGTGTAAAGCTTTTAAACTCAACTAGGTTCTATAATTTTTTTTTTGTTTTTATTTGTTTGGAAATTTGAATTCTTGGAATGTATAGTTTATTGTTTTTTTTGGCATAGGGATTACAATGGCAAGCGGTTCAACCTTGTCAGAGAAATCCAAGTTCAAAACAGATCCAAATTCTCGCCTTTGGAAATATGTTAAAATGTTAGAACCACTCCCAGGCGGTGGAGGTTATATATGGATGTGCAATGGTTGTGGGGTTCAGTATAGAAGCTCTTATAGTCGGGTGAAAGCCCATTTGTGTAACATACCTGGGTTGGGCATCAAAGCTTGCCCTGGAAAAAATGGTGTACCCATCCCACAAGCTCAAGTCCTTGCATATATCCAAGAGCAAGAAAAAGCAGAGGAAGCATCAGGTCGTAAACTAAGTCACCCTTTGCTAAAGACTCAGAGAGGTTCTCGAGGAATCAAGCGCCCTCAATCAGCATCACCATTAGAATTTGAACAGGAACATGTAGAGAGCCACCCATTTTTGCCCACAGTTGAAGAATCTGTAGCATGCAAGAGATCAAAGGGACCATTGGAAACGGCATTTCACAATGAGTCTCGTGAGTTTGCTGATCAACAAATTGCAAGATGTCTCTATGCGAATGGCTTAGCTTTCAATGTTGTTCGCTCACCATATTGGAAACAAATGGTGAAAGCAATTAATGATGCTCCAAAAGGGTACAAGGGCCCAGGTTTTGAGAAGGTGCGCACCACCTTATTGGAAAAGGAAGTGAAGTTTGTAGAGGATAAATTGAAGCCCATAAGGGAATCTTGGGCTGAGACAGGGTTATCCATCGTTTCTGACAGATGGAAAGATTCAAAAAATCGGGCATTGATCAATGTTATTGCAGTGTGCCCTAAAGGGGCTATGTTTTTGAAGGCAGTCGATTGTGAAGGGGAGGTGAAGGATGGTCCATTTATTGCTAATATTCTTTGTCAAGCCATTGAGGAAGTGGGGCCTTGATACGTGGTTCAAGTGGTAATGGACAACGCAAAAAATTGTAGAGCAGCTGGTTTATTGGTTGAGGAGCGTTACACATTTTTTGGACACCTTGTGCAGTCCACTCCCTCAACCTTATGCTACAAAAAATTGGCAAAAAAATTGATTGGATCAAACAGGTGTACAGTGAGGCAGAAGACATCCAGATGTTCATCACCAACCACCATATGTCACAAGGCATTTTCAGATCATTCTCAAGATTGGAGCTGCTAAAGGTAATTGAAGCTTCAAGCAATTTTTATTTTTTCTTAAGTTTATGTTTTGAGTTTTGTAAATTTATTTAAATTATTTTTTAAGAAGCCTTATTTTTTTATTTTTTTTATTTTGATTTTTATAGGTTGCTGAGACCCGTTTTGCCTCCAACACAATTGTCTTAAGACGGCTTGTGAAGGTTAAAGAGGCACTCTCTAGCATGGTCACTGGCCAAAATTGGTCCATATGGAGGCAATCTAGTACTGAAAGGGCAACAAAAATCAAGCAACTGATCCTAGATGACCATTGGTGGGATCGTGTTGAGTATCTCCTCAGTTTTACGGAGCCCATATTGAGTATGATCCGTTATACCGACATGGATAGGCCTTGTTTGGGAGAGGTATATGATGGCATCGATTCAATGATTGAGAAGATGAAAGCCATCATAAATGAACATGAGCGAGATCCTAGAGAAACTTTCTTCAATCAAATACACCAAATTATTGAAGAGAGATGGGACAAAATGACCACCCCATTGCATCTTCTTGCCTTTGCATTGAGTCCCAAATATTATAGTGCTCAACTCCTTTCTGTGGGTTGCCCCATATAGAGATGCTGAAGTCAACCGGGGGTACAAGGTAGCATATTGCAGACTCTTTGTTGATCCTGACATACGAGAAGCAGTTAGAGCCGAGTTCATGCATTTTGTGAGCTCCATGGACATGGGTGTTGATGCTCTTGTTGACAAATATAAGGTTGATGCTCATATGTGGTGGTACTTCCATGGTCAATCATTCATACACCTACAACCTCTTGCAATAAAAAAATTAGCGCAAGTTTTATTATCTTTTAGATTTTTAATTTTAATTTCTAAATTCGAAATTTCTAATTTATAACTCTATCTAATGTTGTCTTGTATTAATAGGTTGCTAGTTCATCAGCTTCTGAGAGGAATTGGAGCACATACTCCTTCATCCACTCAGTAAAGCGTAACAGGCTGCACTCAAAAAAGGCGGAGGACTTAGTGTATGTGCATTCCAATTTGCGCCTCCTTACACACAAAAACAAGGACTACAAGGAAGGGGACTCAAGGAAGTGGGATATCGAGCCAGAGCATACTAACCTGGATGCTACCATTTCCCACCTTGCCGCACTTGAAGTTGATGTTGATGTTGAGATTGGTAGTGGCCCTAGTGGGCATGAGAGTGCGAGTGCCAATGCGAGTGCCACTTTTTGTGGTTCTACTAATATACCAGTATCTGATGATGCTCATATGGCTTGTGGTGATGATATTTTTGAAGACCCATATGACAGTGATGCCTAATTAGTGATGGCATTGGTTGATTGTTGACATTTGGCATTATAATTTTGATTTTTGAATTGTAATAACTATATATATCATGACATTCGACATTCGTGTTTGACTAATTGACATTGTAGTGTTTTTAATTTCTAACACTAGTGTGGTTTTGTTTATTATATGATCATATTCATGATGCTATGGTATTCTGAACTTAATTACTGCTACAAATATGAATATATTTCTGATTTTTATATGTTTTTGTATGGATGAACCCAAAACGAACCCACCCCTAAAAATTTTTTTGATTGAACCCGCGAACCCGAACCCGAACCCGAACCCGATCCAGTACCAGAACCGGTAACTTAGAAACAAACCAATGCAAATACTACAGAGAAATTACAGAGGAAAGAAAATGGAACTCTTCTTTATTAATCAGCAAATTAGTTCAGAATTACATTCAAAGATTATTATCAAATAATTACATGCAAAAGTCTATTACAGAGGAATACATTCAACTTACAAAACCATTCCAAGCCCAAATCCCTATTTTTGCTATTGCAGAATTACAACTGCCGTTCCTTTCTCCCTCTCCGTCTACAGATTACTACTTCCCAGATACCTAGCAATACAATAATAGTGTTTCGAATTGAAGCTTCCAGAACCTCTACGTTACATTGCAATTATTCTCCATTTTGAATCGGTTACATTCAAATGATGGAGGAAGGTGAAACGACCATCGTTAGAAACTGTAAAGATGCACATCAAAAACCCGTTATTGAGACAAATTAATGCCAGAGAAGATGAACCGACGAACATCAAAGTTGCGCCCAAATTGAAACATGACTGTTAGATTTCCAAATGTGATGTCGGCACCATAGAATGCCATTAAAAACCTACCGCAGAACCGCAAGTATTGCCTTTACCCAATGCCGTATAGCGGCTTGGTATCAAGTATGACCCACGTTACTGCTGGCGTCTAGAGCCACAACGGCGGGTTTGCGGTGAATTCAAATGAGCTCCCGCCATACCGCTATCGGCCCCCTTCAACAGTGCGGGGCAACAGTGGAGGAAGGGTACTCCCACCATACCGCAAGCCCTTATCTACCACTTCACGGGATTGCGGTAACAACATAACTCAAAGCATCAAAAGCCTGCGAGGAATAAAAATGAAAGATTTGAACATTTCAAATATGATTAAGAGCTTAAAATAAGAAACACTCCTCTACATAGAAAACACACCAAAATTAGAAAACAAAACTATGATATTCTTGGATGATGCGGGATAGCCTATCCACTCGGATGCTCCTACATCAGACACGCCGGGTAAGAGAAGTGTTTCTTGAGGCTGGAACTCAAGAACATTTTGACCAATTTGACAGTGGAATACCAAATTTAGCCAACTCTGAAGCTGTCATCCAGGTTGAGTCTTCAACTGGCTTTCCCTTCCATCTGACAAGATATTCAAAGTATTCCTTTCCCCTGGTCTTCTTGGCCACACGAGAATCAACTACATGATCAACTTGTTCAAGTTGCTTTTCAGGCAATTGGTCAATCCAATCACGTGCATCCTGTATATCTGAACCAAAATCACCTTGCATACTTGACTCCCCTTCATGATATTTGGATAAATCTGCCACATTGAATATAGGTGAAATATCTATACCAGGTGGAAGTTCTATTTCATAAGCATTGGATGAAAACTTCCTCAAGAGCTTACAAGGTCCAATCTTTTTCCATTTCAGTTTATTATATGTTCCCTATGGGAACCTTTCTCTCCTTAAGTGTGTCAAGACCAAATCTCCTACTTCAAATTCCTGCTCACTTCTATGCATGTTAGCATGCTATTTATATTTGGCCACACTTTTCTCTAAATTTTCCTATACTTGCTTATGCAGATCATGAATATACTCAGCAAAGTCTTCTGCTACAGCACTCTTCCTCACCAAATCTGCACTGTCCCGAAGTTCATCCACTCCTCTAGGACTGAAAACATACACTATGCAAAAGGGACTCTTTCCTGTAGTTCTGTTCAAAAAATTATTATAGGGAAACTCTGCCTGGGCCAACACCAAGTCCCACTGGTTTGGCTTCTTCCCAACAAGACACCTCAACAAATTACCTAAACTTCTATTACAACTTCAGTTTGACCATCACTCTGTGGATGGTATGTAGAACTAAAATCCAAATTAGTACCCAACTTTCATAGGGTATGCCAAAAATGACCAACAAACTTGACATCTCTATCAGACACAATGCTCTTAGGCAAACAATGCAATCTTACAATCTCTTTGTCATGTCCCGCTATTAGTCAAATCGATTTCGTACATTCATTCAAATTAAAGATATGAATGACATACTCAAATATAGATTTAATAATAAAGTATTATATCATAAATTAATATAAATATAATATAATAATTAAATATTATTATAATGACGATGTTTGTTATATAAACATATGTGGTTAGCAATTATCAATATAAATATTAATAGAAGTAATCGCTGGTCAAAAGAAGAGTCTAAAAAGCAGCGAATATATTCTAGTGGATTCCAATTAACTAATAACAAGACATCTAATACACGTTATATTAAGTCAGCGATTCATAATACGATCCATAAAATAAGGCGATCCTTATAAAGAGCGCTTGCTAAGGGAATCGAGTAGGAGATACCGCCGCTAAATACAAGTTATGCAAACTTATGTTTACTCCAAACAACGATTATAAATGAAGGGTGGCGACTGTTGAATGAAGGGTCATCGATATCCCTATAAAAGGGTCGGGGGTCTTCACTTGAAGGACATCAATGCAATATATGATCTCATTCTAATATGATCGATCCATCATCAAGGAATCAGAATATCATCTCAGTAATTCAGGTATCATCTCAACGATTTAGAACACTTCCTCCATCAACAGTGAAGAAGAAACGAGTCTGGTGATAAAAACAAACTGATATATCAACCATCTCAGCATCTAATCAAATCAACAATCATTCCTCTCTCAATATAGAACATAAGAAGGCAGAACCAATAGAGTTGCAATCGATCCACTCTTATGCATTGAATCTGAGTATACCAATATCGACGGCCAGGACATAAGGCATATCTTGTTATCATTATAGCATCTTACATTCTATTGATCATTATTCAATTTGCCACCGATCCATTATTGCATCTGGAGAAGCGCAGCAAGCTACTTAAAGGTATGTGACTTCCAACTTATACTATGATTCATACTTCAAACTAAGCGGAAATGGGACTATAATAAACTGTTTATGGTAATCTTAGTGGAATCAAGAGATCATCTTATAGGATACAATAAATATAAGAATGAAGTATGGAATGATCAATGCAATCATATACCATAGAACGGAATTAGACCATATTATTGTTACAGTTGCTAATATGTGAATGAACATGATCATAAAATAGGAGTTGAAATATAAATGTGACATGGAAGGACTAATGAAGAATGCATCAACCATAAATAGTAATGCTGTCATACATAAATACAGAATAAACGTTATGATTAAGGAAGAATTATATATAATAAGATGTATCATAAGGATAAAATCAATCAGTAAGATCATTATAGAAATTGCTATCATAGAATAAATGAATATATGGGATTAATTGAAATATATGATAAGGATCTTATGGATTGAAAGGCTCATAACTATGATTGAGGCAAAGAATGTATCTTGCCAAATAACGAGATAATATAAAATCCTCATAAGTGCAATGCATAGTCATGGAACACCTGGGATGAGAAAGTAGGCCTCATCGTTAATCCATCAACACACCATATAAGTTGAGTCTAAGGGTTAGCAATTGGCCTTATGATGGGTAACGCTCGAGCTGGTGAGATATCACCCCTCCGAGCTAAGTAAATAGGCCCTTATCTCAAGCTGGTGAATTATCACCCCTCCGAGATAAGTGGAGAGGCCCTTATCTCAAGCTGGTGAACTATCACCCCTTCGAGATGAGTGGAGAGGCCCTTATCTCAAGCTAGTGAACTATCACCCCTCCGAGACAAGTGGAGAGGCCCTTGTCTTAAGTTGGTGAACTATCACCCCTCCGAGACAAGTGGAGAGGCCCTTGTCTCAAGATGGTGAAAACATCACCCCTCCGAGACAAGTGGATAGGCTTTTGACTCAAGCTGGGGAAGTCCTTCACCCCTCCGAGCAAAGGAAAGGAATATTGGACCCATGGCAATATTGCGCCCTAATAAACCCTCTCTTGTTGGGTGAGTGGTTTGATTAACGTGTAGGCCCAAGTATGTCTCTCCCGGGGTAAATCATGAAACATGCATAGTAGATATAGTGAAAGGTATAATGCATATAGATTATGATTATAGGGCTTGATTTAATATATCTTTGTGGTTAATATATTTAGATAAGAAGGATTGAATTCTAATGTACTCTTTTACGAGTTGAAATTGTTTGCAAGGTTGCGAAAATTTTGGCTTTCTAGAAGGGGACATTACAAGTGGTATTAGAGCAGTCATCCTGCCATCCTGTGAATGATAAGCAATGATTATTATTAATTAATTATATATGTTGTTAACATCGGTGATTGCAGGAATTAAATATGCACGCAAAAGTAACATTACATTCATATTAATTATTATTAATGATGATTCTTATATAATGACTTCATTAGGGAATTGATCTTTAAAGGTACTAACATCTCTTTCTAGGAATTATTCTTGTTTGTAGGTGGAGAAATCAAGGATATCCTAAAGAGAACATTATAAGATTTATATGACTCATACCTTGTGTATTACTTGTATTCCTGCTTTAACTTCATTGCCTTACTTGTATGCTCTTTGTGTGTATTTACATAAATTCTTGTGTGTATTCATGTCATGCTTCCTGTCTATGTTCATGTGTGTATTTACGTGTATTACTTCTTATCTGTGTAATCTTGTGTATTTCCGTGTATTACCTCGTACTTATGTGAATTTATATGTTTCTTGCCTTGAGTGTGCCTCATATTGGTATGCTTGCGTTTCGCATATCTGATATATTCTCTGCGTGTCGTTCTTCATATGTGTTCATATGCATGCCACTTGGACATTTATGTGTATGTTTTATGTGTATACTTTGTTGAGTATTTGTATGTATATTTCATGCCATAATTCTTCATGTGTATTTAAGTAGATGCGCCATGTTTTACGTGTATATGCTTATGCTTTCATACTTCATGCTTCATAAGTATTCATACTTTGTGCCTTATGTGATTCATGCCCGGTGTGTATTCGTGTACTCCATGCTTGTACATAATGTATATGCTTCCGTATCTACTTCATGCTTTACATTCATACCTCTCGCCTTGAGTATATTCAAATGTATGCTTCATGCTCTACATATGTGTGTATTCATTTTTTGCCTTATGTATATTCATGTATATGTTTCATATCTTGTGTACATTCATATGTATGCTACAATGCTTTATGTATTCATATGCACGCTTCATGTATACCTTGTATGTATATGAACGTTTCATGGTTTAAGTGTATTCGTTCAGTTTATGATCCACTCAAGTGTATGCTTTGTGACTGTACTCTATGACTTGCATTTGTATTCAATGAATACTCTATGATTTGTATTTGCATGATTTGTATGCGGGTGCATACTCTACAAATTGCATGACCTTGTAACTATATTCGAGTGTATGCTTTCGCAATTGTATTCATGTGCATGCTCTATGAATTTGTAATTGTATTGTATTTGAAAATTGAGTGAGTGTATGTGTATACTCTATGACTTTGCAATTGTATGAAATTGTATGACTTGTATTCCAAATTGAATGAGTACATGCTGTATGACTTGTATTCGCAATTGTATAAGTTGTGATTGTATGACTTGTATTCATATGCAAATGCCCCTATATGATTATGAATTCAAGTATGACTTTGTATGAATATGTATTCAAATGCGTACTCCATGACTTGTATTTGTATTCGAGTGTATACTCTATGCCTTGTAGTTGTATTCGAGTGTATACTCTATGATTGTATTTGTATTTGAGTGTATACTCTATGCCTTGTAATTGTATTTGAGTGTATTCTCTATGACTTTGTGTATTCAATTGTATACTTATGACTTTGTGTATTCGGGTGTGTAGTCCATGACTTGTATGTTCAAGTGAGTACTACTTGACTTATGTGTGTTCAAATGCATGCTCCATGATTTATGTACGTTCAAGTGCACACCTTGCATGTTACTGTAATGTCCCCATTTTGAGCCAAGTTATATTTTCTAGTTTGAGTTTATTTCTATACATGGAGAACTGGAAAGTTGGCTCAACTAGTATGTTATTTGGAAAATGCAATATTGAAATTGTATTTTCAATCATTTGGTTTGATTTGTTAGATGATGGAATAAAAGGGAAAATGAAATTTTTAATTGCATTTTCTCTAATCTATTTTTATGAAGTTTTTGTGTGGAATAAGGAATTGCCCCAGGTGGGACCTATTTGTCATCAAGAGCCAATGTGGGAGGAAGATAGGACCAACGTGTTCAAATATATTCAAATATTTCAAAATGCCTATTTCAAATGGATCGACTATCATGTGGAGTGCAAAATCATTGAATATTGGTCCCTTGAATTCCAACGCCCATTAGGAGTTCGCTCAAAATAAAAGTGTACACATATTGCATTGGATCGTGGGAATTAGAGTGTACATGTTGGAGTAAAAATGTACACACTTTGTATTACATTGGATCAAGTGCCAAGCGATGAGGAGCAAACAAAAGACATTTTTAAATGCTAGCAAATGATTTTAAATGCTAGTAGAGGATCGGCGGCTAAGGCAATAGATCATTTTAAATGCAAATTTATTTATTAAATGTTTGCATGTGGATCACCCAAGGAAAGGAAGAATGATTTTAAATGCAAGTTTTATTTATTAAATATTTGCATTCAAATGCCAACACCAATGTGGTTGTGATCGCCCAAGCCTATGCATGATATTCAATGCAAAATGAAGATATTAAATGAGTGTATGCAAGTAGCGACCTATGCAAGAAGAACTCATTGCTAAAGGATCGATTCATATGGAGTAGTTGTATTTCATTTAAAATAATTAAAGATTGTTTTAAATGAAAGAGTATTGGTTGCAACTCATTTACAATTGTTCAAGTCTATTGCTCATCATTGGTGGAACTCAAATTGCATTACAAAACATCATAGAGGAAGATCGCTCATCCAAGGAGAGGTTAAATAGAGACTTCCATCTTCATTTGAAGTTATGTTGAATCTGGTATGTTTCTTATTCTATTACTTTGACTGGAAATTCCGATTTTCATGTCTTTTTGCAAGGTGATGACCCCATGTGTTTGTATGGTGATGACCCCATACTCTATGTGAGGTGATATTGTGTGAATATTCACCATTGAGCTTATATTTGCAGGATATTGCAGCTATTTGGAGTGATAAGATATCATTATTAACCCTTGGTTTCATTGCTTCAAGCCAAGGTAGTAATCGTAGAGTTTGCAAGCATTATTGGGAAGCTTAGAGCTACATTTATGAGGTCTGATTTTCCATCACAGTCAGCTGATCATAGTGTATTTCAGGGTTTTAGAACCTATTTTGCAATAAGGAGTAACTTGTGAAGACTTTGGAATCCATCGCTTGCTTGGAGAGGAGTAAATTTGATCTCTTTATCAAATCTGGGCATGCTACAGTTATGTAGGATTAATGACAGTCAGCTACAGCAGACATATACAGTGATATTGCATGAACATAGAGCTCACATGAAGCTTTAATGAAGCTGGAATTGATTTGTAGCACCATATTTATCATTGTCTCTTTGATTGTATCAAATTTGAACATCAATTGGTATTAATTTCATAATCATATCTTGGTCTGATATAAAACAGTTTATGACTGTTAAGTGGGACAACAAGCATCATACTTGTTTTGATTTTCAATAAAGACTCCAATTAAGTTAGATATTGTTGGCATTGAATAGTTTATGATTTGAGTATGTTGTGTGATTGATTTGTGGAAAAAAATCTTATCTACATTTGATTTGTGGAAAAAAGGTCTCTTACAGTTACATGCCTTATGTATTATATGCGTATACTTTGTAAATCACGTGCATACTTCATGCTTCATGATTGTGTATTACGTGCATATACTTTGTATGCTTCGTGCTTATTGTATTACATGTATTTAAGTGTATGTATCACATGTATCGATGTGTTACTTCATGTATCTTCAACAAAATGTGTTCTTATAATTATTTTATGCTTAGAAACTATGAGAATGTTAAAGATGTTGTCTTTCCAGTGGCTCAGGCTACTTGGTTTGCGTGCTTAAGTTACTTGGTTACTTGCTTAATTGCCTACTGGTTGCTTGCATGCTTGAGCTACTTGCCTACTTGCTTGAGCTGGATGCTTGCGTTCTTGAGCTACTTGGTTATCTACTTCAATTTTATTATGTAACTAAATGGCGATGCATGTAACCTACAAATTGGTGTAATCACTTCTATAGGAGATCACTCAACACCATTCGACCTTGAAGCGAAAAAGGGAAGAGCATTTCATCTAAAAAAAAAAGAGATCCAAAGCATCAATAAATAATTCAATTGAGATTTGGACCACTGAGGTATCATATCGACCTAGGAGGGTCAATCTCTTAAAAGCCAAAACAACAATTTTGAGAGGACATAATAAAGACAACTTAGCTCTTTAGGGATCCACAAATGGGGGAGAAAGATCTTAAAAGGAAATATGGAAATTTATAATAAGATATATTCATCAAACTTAATTGTTCTATCCATTTAGAACTAGACCATGACTTCGTCTCAACACATTGAAGGTAGACGTTAAAGTACAAGGTAATGAAAGAACTCGTTATGATTGCTTGAGGAAAAGCAATCTTGAGTGGGGAGGGTTGTCATGTCCTGCTATTAGTCAAATCAATTTCGTACATTCATTCAAATTAAAGATATGAATGACATACTCAAATATAGATTTAATAATAAAATATTATATCATAAATTAATATAAATAATTAAATATAATTATAATGATGATGTTTATTATATAAACATATGTGGTCAGCAATTATCATAGAGTAGTATATAAATATTAATAGAAGTAATCGCTGGCCAAAAGAAGAGTCTAAAAAGCAGCGAATATATTCTAGTGGATTCCAATTAACTAATAACAAGACATCTAATACACGTTATATTAAGTCAGCGATTCATAATATGATCCATAAAATAAGGCGATCCTTATAAGGAGCGCTTGCCAAGGGAATCGAGTAGGAGATACCACCGCTAAATACAAGTTATGCAAACTTATGTTTACTCCAAACAACGATTATAAATGAAGGGTGGCGACTGTTGAATGAAGTGTCATCGATATCCCTATAAAAGGGTTGGGGGTCTTCACTTGAAGGACATCAATTCAATATATCATCTCATTCTAATATGATAGATCCATCATCAAGGAATCGGAATATCATCTCAGGAATTTAGGAATCATCTCAACGATTTAGAACACTTCCTCCGTCAACAACGAAGAAGAAACGAGTCTGGTGATAAAAACAAACTGATATATCAATGCAATGTCCCCTTCGTGATACATGGTTAGTCCATCATTGAGTTCCCGTGGACTAGCAGTTTGGCTAGGGAACTATAGTTAGTTTGGCCTTGGAGGTATTTGTCAGTGACGGAGAGGTGGTTCGTAGTCAGTGGATCCAGTTGGCAGCCTTAGGATTGGTCCAGTTTGCTTTTGGTCGTTACTTACTATTTTTAGTAAGTTCGGGTTCAGTGTCGGTATGGGATTTTTAGAGTGGGGTCAGATTCGTCTCATTGAGGGCTTTCCGACGAGCTATAGATCATTGCTTTCTGACACCGTCTTCATATTTATTTTAAAGTTCGAAGATTATTAATGTTATATTTAATATGGACTTTATAATATATTGAGGGAAAAGTGACTTTATGTAAAATGAAGACATAAATCAAGTCATGACCTTGGGCGCCCATCCCTAGGAAATAAAAGATGTTTTTAAATGACAAACTTCCCTCCTAAAACCCAACGCCCATCTTGGAGGAGGAATAAAAGATGAAATGGAAGCTCATTTGGTTTATGCTATGCTATGATATTTTCTCTTTGTGAGCTCTGCTAGGGTTTGTTCATTGTGAGGGTTTGGAGATTCGAACCAGAGGCTCTTGGAGACGAAAACCTCCCTGAGTAACGGCATTCTACAAGTGTGCAAGATCACCCAAAGGTGCCATTTGAGGTGGATGCATACAACGTTCACTACAGTGCTTCAATGGAGTATATGAACTGATGATTTGTGGAAGGACTTGGCTTTTCCCTTGCTTATTCATTGTGTTCTTCATTAGAGGTTTGGAGAAATCAGTTTGCATTGAAAGGAGGAGCAGATTTTATACTATTTGGGACTGTATTTTCCATCAGCTGCTGGCCGTACCACTCAACTAGGCCGTACTTCTTGTTGGGGGCTCGTTTTGGGAGTTTCATTGCATTTTGACTACTACACCTTGGTCGCCCAGCTTGTTATTGTGTGTGCAGTCTGGTTGCAGCACTGAATAGCAGGTATTGGAGGGGTATTGCTGCTGTTCGTACCTCCTGCCATGGTTGTACTTGTCCCAGCTTGGACGTGGGTCTCTTAGATGCTTTCCCTTTTTCATTGCAGCTTCATTCTTGGCCATTGTGAGGCGTTTAGGGCCTTATTCTCTGCTAATATCAATTGCATGTTCATCACTTACCATTTCATGGAGATTTGAGGCATTTCCAGCCATACCCATTGTTGGTCCAGTCTCAGCGTATGTACCACTTTGCAAAAATGAACATGGGTATGTGATAGTAGTTGTTTATTGGCCATTTTACTATCTGAGTAGCTATTAGTTTGTTCATATTCATTGTATATTTTCTGGGTTCTATCTATGCTCTATATTGTATGCTCCGGCAACGTATTTGTAGGAAAACTAAAAACCCCTTCTACATTCTTCTCTCTAGTCTGAAAGATCACACAAAAATTAATAAAATAACACATAAAAAAATCTTTTAAAAAATACAAATAGGTACGGCACATTACAGTGGTATCAGAGCTAAAATTCTTGCCATCCTGTGAGGTTAAATATGACATGCAGATGATAAAAATGAGACATGCGGCCTACAGATAGATATGATTTTAGACCAAGACCAGGAACACGGAATTCACAGAGGATTCAGGAAAGAGAGGTACCACAGGTAGAAGAACCTGAACATCCAGTACCCATAATAGATCCATTTGAGTCAGAGATAGAGGTTGCCGCTACAGAGGAAGATTCCCAGGTTTTGCGGACTGACCCCTTTTTAGGTGAATTACCACCAGCGATAGAACCCACGGGAGAAATGGGTGACAGGGAAGTTGAGGAACCTAGCATGCGCGAGATCTTGAATGTACTCCCCAGGAGCTCGTTGGCTTTAGAAAGGGAATTGAGGGAGTCTCGATAGGAGTTGAGAGAGTCACAGGCAGAGATAGCACATACCCTCGAGCAGTTGCGAGATGGAAGGAATAACAGGGATAATTACCGTGATAGGAATAGATACAATGGAGGTGATCGGAATAGAGACAATGACGGTGATAGAAACAAAAACAATGATAGAGATAGAAATAGGAATAATGTGGGTGATAGACACAATGGTGACAAGAACCAGGGAGACAGGAATAACGGGGAGAGGAACCGGGATGATAGACACAGGTTTAGAGATGATGAAGGGGAGGCCTCGGTGACTCACAGGAGGGCTTCACAGTTTACAGCAGGTGATAGACTTGGCATTCCAACCTTTGCTCCCAAGAACCAAGTTCTTGACTAAGATCCCACACAGGCTGAGTTTCAGGAGGAGATTCTGAGGGATTGGAGAGCTTCTAGTGCAGAGATGACCTTTGCAGAGTACTTTGACATTAGGATAAAGAATAGACCTCGCAGGGGAGGTAGACCTCAGAACCAGGAGTTGCAAAAGAAAGTGAGCAAAATGACACTTCCTTACTTTGATGGATTGGGTAAGACCACCGCTAGAGCTTGGGTCCAGAAATTGGATAGCTACTTGTAGATTAGTCCCATGCCTGAGGAGGACGCCATTACCTATGTAGCTTTGCACTTGGAGGGAGTAGCACATAAGTGGTGGAGCAACGGGAAGGTTACACTGGGTCACGATCAGATTACTTCATACATGGAGTTTACAGCCAGACTGATCGACAGGGTTGATAAAAAGGACCCAGAGTTATAGTTTAAGCAGTTGGCACAACTGAGGCAGAGTGGTTCAGTTGACTCCTACATTTCTGAGTTCCAGGACCTATCTGTTATGGTCCCAGATATTTCCGAGCGCAGATTGGTTATTCTTTTAATTGATGGATTGTTAGACCCACTTCGTGGTTGGGTTAAGGGCTTTGCCCCTGCATCATTACAGGAGGCCATGAAGAAGGCCTGCAATATGGAATCTTCTGTTTGGAGAAACAAGTTTCAATCCAAGGGATTTCCGCAAAGGAGAGATAAGGAGAGAGATAGGAGACCTTTCCAAAGAGATGTAGGACAACAACATAAGAGTTCTTCCAAGTTAGACAGTGATCAGTTAAATGAACTGAGGAAGAAGTTCTGTTTTCATTGCCGGAGCCTTGGGATCCTAAGCACAAGTGTGCTGCCCAAGGAAAGGCCAAACAATTGGAGTATTTTTCAGCCGATGAGTCTGTTGAATCAGAGCAGCATTCAGATCATCATTCAAAGGACGATGATGCAGAATTAGAAGGCCTAGAGGAAGTATCAATAAGGAGGAAGATACATCCCTACCTACAGCTCATATCTCGAGTATTCAGAGAGATGGGTTGTTCAGGATAAGGGGAGTACTGGGTGGACAACGATGTATTACACTTCTTAACACAGGTGCCACTCAAAACTTCATAGACGAGGGCTTGGTTGCAAAGAGAGGGTTGAAGACCGAAGAGTTTGACAGGTTCAAGGTGAAGGTAGCGGATGGATTCGTACTCACCTGCACTAGGCGGATTCCCAATTTGACCATCCAGTTGAACAACTACACTTGCCAGTCCGAAATTTATGTAGTCAGCATGGGTGAAATGGATGTGTTGGGAATGAAATGGTTGCATGAGATCGGAGAGTTCACACTCAACTTGAGGACAATGGAGATGAAGTTTGAGGTGAATGGTGTTCGACATGTGCTCAGGGGTATTTCAGATGGTGGGTTGAGAGTGGTCTCACTCAAGTGGATGGAGAGATTGATTCGTCATGATCAGGTACAGTGGGCAACAAAGATAATGGTGCTGCATGTAGTCTCAGAACAACATAAGCAGGAGTACCCACCTGACATACAGGCTCTCTTGACTAAACACACGAAGGTGTTTAGTGACATACCACCAGGTAAACCTCCTGATAGAGCTTTTGAGCACGTGATTGAGTTGGAGGGTGCTAAGCTAGTAATAACTACACCTTACCGGCACCCGAAGAGGTATAAGGATGAGATCAAGAAAGCTATCAAAGAGCTTCTTGAGATGGGTCACATCAGACCTAGTAAGAGTCCATTTGCATCCTCAGTGGTTCTAGTGAAGAAAAAAGATAGGACTCTTAGAATGTGTATCGACTACAGGGAGCTCAACAAGAAGACCATTGAAAACAAGTACCCTATACCCAGGATAGATGAGCTGATTGATGAGTTGCACGGGGCCTGTTACTTCTCCAAGATAGATTTGAGATCCAGGTACCACCAGATTCGGGTCAGAGATGAGGATGTGGAGAAGACAGCTTTCAAGTGTCACTATGGGCACTTTGAGTTCCTGGTCATGCCATTTGGCTTGACCAATGCACCAGCCACCTTCTAGTCCTGTATGAACAGGGTGTTTAGAGAGCAGCTGAGGAGATTCGTGCTGATATTCTTGACGACATATTGATTTACAGCAGGACTTGGGAAGAGCATCTAAAACACATTGACATTGTTCTTAGCATATTAGAGAGGGAGTCATTGTACGCAAAAATGTCAAAGTGTGAGTTTGGGATGACCGAGTTGCTATACTTGGGTCATATCATCAGTGTTGGTAGTGTGAAGGTAGACCCAGAAAAGATTCGGGCAATGGTGGATTGGCCACCACCAAAGAATCTCTCACTTCTTAAGGGATTCCTTCGTCTTTGTGGGTATTACCGCCGCTTCGTGAAGGGATTTTCTCAGTCTGCTGCCCCCCTCATAGATTTGACTCGTAACGATGCTTTCAGTTGGTTGGGGAGTGCACAGGAGTGCTTTGACAAGTTCAAGCAGATTATGAGTACATGTCCTGTGTTAGCTATACCAAATTTCAGCAAACCCTTCGAGCTACAGTGTGATGCCTTGGGAGAAGGTATTGGTGAGGTGATCATGCAGGACAAACACCCCATAGCATTTGAGAGTAGGAAGTTGAGGGGTGTGGAACGGAGTTACAACATATATGACAAGGAGATGTTAGCCATCATGCATGTATTGGCTAAATTTAGACAGTATCTTGTGGACAGCAAGTTTGTAGTGAAGACAGACCACAACAGTCTGAAACATTTCCTTGGACAGAAGGATTTAAATGAGAGGCAACAGAAGTGGGTCAGCAAGCTTTAAGCCTACGACTTTGACATTGTTTATGTCAAAGGTAAAAAGAATGTTGTTGCCGATGCATTGTCTAGGAGGCCTCATTTGTGTGCATTAGGTACTATTTTAGATGATTGGAGAGATATGATTTCAGCAGAATATGCTAAGGATAAATGGGCTACTTGGATAATTGATGGCACTACTAGAGATGACAGGTACACAGTGGTGAATGATTTAATCATTTACAAGGGCAGGATCTTCTTAGTGCCAGGATCGGAGATGAAGCAGAAGGTTTTGAGGGCATTCCATGACTTGCCTATGGCAGGGCATCTTGGGTACTTCAAAACATACAGACAGATCAGGGAGAGGTTCACTTGGAAGGGCCTCAAGACATAAGTTATGCAGTATGTGAGAGAGTGTTCGATATGCCAGCAGAACAAACAGGAGCACTCTTTCTCTGGCAGTTTATTGCAGCCCCTGCCCATTCCTGAGAGGAAGTGGGATAGCATTTCCATGGACTTTATCACAAGTCTACCAAAAGTCCAAGGTAGGGATTGTATCTATGTGGTAGTGGACAGATTGATGAAGTATGCACACTTCTTTGCCATTCCTACCACCTACACCGCAGCTCAGGTTGCAGAGTTGTTTTTTAGAGAGGTATTTCGGCTGCATGGGTTGCCTTGAAACATTGTTAGTGATAGGGACAGCAGGTTCCTTAGCAATTTTTGGCAAGAGCTCTTCAGGGTGACAGGGATAGAGCTCACCCCCAACACGAGCTACCACCCCCAGACAGATGACCAGACAGAGATTGTCAATAAATGGGTGGAAGGATACCTCCGAAATTGTGTTGCAGGGCAGCAAAGGGCATGGATGAAGTGGCTCCACATGGGCGAGTATTGTCATAACTCCACTTATCACATGTCAATTCAGATGTCACCCTTCATGGCATTGTATGGATATGAGGCACCGAGCTTTGTTGATTTGCTGTTCGGTGATAGCAGGGTGCTTAAAGCCAAGGACTTTCTTCAGGAGAGTCAAGATATCATGAGGTCGTTGAAGGAGAATATATAGAAGGCTCAGAATCAGCAGAAGCAATATGCAGATCAGAAGAGAACTGAGTGATCATTTGAGGTAGGTGACATGGTATATTTGATGCTGTAGCCCTACAGGCAGTCCACCCAAGAGGAGTGGAGCAGAGAAGCTTAAGCCACGCTACTCCGAACCTTTCAGGATCTCCAGGAAGATTGGAGAGGTGGCTTATGAGTTAGAGTTACCAGTAGGTAGCAAGGTACATAATGTGTTTCATGTATCTCGCCTCAAGAAGGTGTTGGGGCATAATGTGACACCATCAGTTGAGTTGCCTCCTCTTGATGAAGAGGGGAAGTTGATTTTGGTACCCAAGGCAATAATTAACACTAGGGATCGTAACTTGAGGAGGATTATCAGAGAATACCTGGTCAAATGGAAGAACCTGCCTGTTGAGGATGCTACGTGGGAGAATGAGCAGATATTGGAGCATCCTGATCTAAGATTGCTTGAGGCAAGCAATCTTAGGGAGGGCGGACTGTAATGTCCCCTTCGTGATACATGGTTAGTCCATCATTGAGTTCCCGTGGACTAGCAGTTTGGCTAGGGAATTGGAGTTAGTTTGGCCTTAGAGGTATTTGTCGGTGATGGAGAGGTGTGAAATATACCAAGCCAATTTTTTTCACTTTTCCAATTACAACAAGCAGAGCAATACACAATCGTTGAAGTTAGCAATTAAACCAAACGATGTGGAATTCAACTCTAGCCAAGAATGTACACCAGGATGGCGTGATCATATGGTCAGAGGATCTCTATGCAATGCTGATAAAGGAACTCTAACCAAGAATGCGCCGAATGTCGACGAGCATATGGTCAGAGGGTCTTGATGCAATGCTGATATAAAGAACTCTAACCAAGAATGCGCCTGATGATGACGAGCATATGGTCAGAGGATCCCTACCAACTATTATGCTGAAATAACTCGACGTCAAGAATGTGCTTTCCAACCCGAAGTGGAATTGGAGCTACCATATGACGGAGATGCAAAGTATTATAAAGCAAATATGAGAAGTATGAAGTGCTGACAGTACTACTGTTCAGCTTACAATAATTAGAGACTTCCAACCCAACTCAAATGATAGAAGTTAGCAAACTGAAATGACGGATCAGCAACTTTGAAAAACCAAACCAGCAACATAAAACCCTACAAAAATGCTCACACCTCACTCATTTCTCAACTAAATGACCTCAAATCTGATGCAATGCACTCCTATGACAATGGCAACCAAGCTACACACTATAGACCACTTTTAAACCCAAGTATTTATTTAGCACGCTTTCTAATGCACTCCAAAGAGGGGCGGCTTGGCAACAAGGGCGATTTCCTTCTAGAAAATCAGATTCTTCATAATAAACTCTGTAAATTGGCACAATGGGGCGCCCAACATAGACAAAGGGAAATATGAAATACCCAGAACAAATGCCTTTTTATTTTCAGATTTATGAATGAAACTACAGATTCAGCCCTGTTATCAGCAACTCCAAAAAATGACATAAAATGCAAATAACTGAACTACAAACAAAACTCAAGCTACAATGCAAACCTCACTACAAAATCACTACTATCAGCAAACCTCTCCCTAGGTGCTATCTCTCAAGCACGAAGTGAGCCCAGGCTAGGAGGCATTCATTCCTCGAAGCAGTCCCAAAACCATTACGGCAGCATAACATTATCAAGATTTCGGATGCCCAAATGAGAGCACTCTTCCTCCTTTTATACTTTTCCAACTGGGAGTCTCTAAAATCCTCTTGCATATGGGATAAAACATGAGAGGGAAAATAATATAATCCTCTTCAATTCTTTTTCAACCTCACCCTTAAAGTCCCCTCTTTTAAAACAACATTAATATTAAATAATAATATTTAATTTACGGACTTTAAAACGGAGGCCAAGATAATGTCGGAAATCAATGATCTATAGCTCGTTGGAAAGGTCTTGACAAGACGAATCCAACTCCACTCTCAAAATCCCGTTCTGGTGCTAATCCTGAACTTACTAAAAATAGCCGTAACCAACAGGGACTAAGGAGGACAAACCCGGAAAGAAACCGCCAACCAAACCACAATCCATGAACAAAAGCAACCACCAAAACATGAAACCCCAATTTCAACCTCCGAGTAGCCTACGGGTCTCTGGAATAGGCCAACGGTCAACTGTAAAAGATCAATCTAGCAAACGGGACATTACAAGGTGGTTCGTATTCAGTGGATCCAGTTGGCACCCTCAGGATTGGCCCAGTTTACTCTTGGTTGTTACTATTTTTAGTGAGTTCAGGTTCAGTGTCGGTACGAGATTTTCAGAGTGGGGTCAGATTTGTCTCGTTGAGGGCTTTCCGACGAGCTATAGATCATTGCTTTCCGAAACCGTCTTCATGTTTATTTTAAAGTCTGAAGATTATTAATCTTATATTTAATATGGATTTTATAATATATTGAGGGAAAAGTGACTATGTAAAATGAAGACATAAATCAAGTCATGACCTTGGGCGTCCATCCCCAGGAAATAAAAGATGTTTTTAAATGACAAACTTCCCTCCTAAAACCCAATGCCCATCTTGGAAGAGGAATAAAAGATGAAATGGAAGCTCATTTGGTTTATGCTATGATATGATATTTTCTCTTTGTGAGCTCTGCTAGGGTTTGTTTATTGTGAGGGTTTGAATATTCGAACCAGAGGCTCTTGGAGATGAAAACCTCCCTGAGTAACGACATTCTACAGGTGTGCAAGATCACCCAAAGGTGCCATTCGAGGTGGATGCATACAGTGTTCACTACAGTGCTTCAATGGAGTATATGAACTGAGGATTTGTGGAGGGACTTGGCTTTTCCCTTGCTTATTCATGTGTTCTTCATTAGAGGTTTGGAGAAATCAGTTTGCATTGAAAGGAGCAGATTTTATACTATTTGGGACTGTATTTTCCATTAGCTGCTAGCCATACCACTCAGCTAGGCCGTACTTCTTGTTGGGGGCTCATTTTGGGAGTTTCATTGCATTTTGACTACTACACCTTGGTCGCCCAGCTTGTTATTGTGTGTGCAGTCTGGTTGCAGCACTGAATAGCAGGTATTGGAGGGGTATTGCTGCTGTTCGTACCTCTTGCCATGGCCGTACTTGTCCCAGCTTGGACGTGGGTCTCTTAGATGCTTTCCCTTTTTCATTGCAGCTTCATTCTTGGCTATTGTGAGGCGTTTAGGGCCTTATTCTCTACTAATATCAATTGCATGTTCATCACTTACCATTTCATGGAGATTTGAGACATTTCTAGCCATACCCATTGCTGGTCCAGTCTCAGCATATGTACCACTTTGCAAAAATGAACATGGGTATGTGATAGTAATTGTTTATTGGCCATTTTACTATCTGGGTAGCTATTAGTTTCTTCATATTCATTGTATATTTTCTAGGTTTTCTATCTATGCTCTATATTGTATGCTCCGACAACACATCTGCAGGAAAACTGAAAACCCCTTCTGCATTCTTCTCTCTAGTCTGAAAGATCACACAAATATTAATAAAAGAACACAAAGATCTTTAAAAAATACAAACAGGTATGGCATATTACAATCAACCATCTCAGCATCTAATCAGATCAACAATCATTCCTCTCTCAATATAAAACATAAGAAGGCAGAAACAAGAGATTTGCAATCGATCCACTCTTATGCATTGAATCTGAGTATACCAATATTGACGGCCGACACATAAGGCATATCCTGTTATCATTATAGCATCTTACATTCTATTGATCATTATTCAATCTGCCACCGATCCATTATTGCATCTGGAGAAGCGCAACAAGCTACTTAAAGGTATGTGACTTCCAACTTATACTATGATTCATACTTCAAACTAAGCGGAAATGGGACTATAATAAACTATTTATAGTAATCTTAGTGGAATCAAGAGATCATCTTATAGGATACAATAAATATAAGAATGAAGTATAGAATGATCAATGCAATCATATACCATAGAATGGAATTAGACCATATTATTGTTACAACCATAGTTGCAAAACTCTCTGAGTATTCGGCGAGTTTTAAAAAACTCGCGAGTTTTTTTTCCTAGCGAGTTTTTCTTGCAAGAACTCTTTGGAATTACTCGCCGAGTCAAGGGGAAAAAACTCTCCGAGTTTTGGCAATATAATCTTCGGCCGCGCACAAGAAAGGTAGAGGAAGAGGAAGATGTAAATTTGTAAAATATATTAATGTAGTATTTACTTTCAGTTTTACAAAAATGATTTGCTAGTTTCATTTTGTTTCAAACTATCAATATCAGCGCATTCCACATGAGGATGCCATTTTGTACCCAATTTGTTTTCAAATCAATCAAATACAACTAGACTTAGCTTGTTTCTTTTATGTACTCATTTGTTGACTCATTGGATGCATCTTATCATTGATTTTTGCAAAAAAAAATGCGTTTTTAATGAAATTTAACCAATTTTTAAGTTGCCGGGTTTTTTGCCGAGTTTTTGTCAAGTTTTTGCCGAGTCGTGTTTTTTGGGCTTGGCGAGTTTTTCAACTATGGTTACAACTGCTAATATGTGAATGAACATGATCATAAAATAGGAGTTGAAATATAGATATGACATGGAAGGAATAATGAAGAATGCATCAACCATAAATAGTAATGCTGTCATACAGAAATACAGAATAAATGTTATGATTAAGGAACAATTATATATGATAAGATGTATCATAAGGATAAAATCAATCAGTAAGATCATTATAGAAATTGCTATCATAGAATAAATGAATATATGGAATTAATTGAAATATATGATAAGGATCTTATGGATTGAAAGGCTCATAACTATGATTGAGGCAAAGAATGTATCTTGCCAAATAACGAGATAGTATAAAATCCTTATAAGTGCAATGCATAGTCATGGAACACCTAGGATGAGAAAGTAGGCCTCATCATTAATCCACCAACACACCATATAAGTTGAGTCTAAGGGTTAGCAATTGGCCTAATGATGGGTAACGCTCGAGCTGGTGAGATATCACCCCTCTGAGCTAAGTAAATAGGCCCTTATCTCAAGCTGGTGAACTATCACCCCTCCGAGATAAGTGGAGAGGCCCTTGTGTCAAGCTGGTGAACTATCACCCCTCCGAGATAAGTGGAGAGGCACTTGTCTCAGGCTGGTGAACTATCACCCCTCCGAGACAAGTGGAGAGGCTCTTGTCTCAAATTGGTGAAAACATCACCCCTTCGAGACAAGTGGATAGGCCTTTGACTCAAGCTAGTGAAGTCCTTCACCCCTCCGAGTCAAAGGAAAGGAATATTGGACCCATGGCAATATTGCGCCCTAATAAACCCTCTCTTGTTGGTTGAGTGGTTTGATTAACGTGTAGGCCCAAGTATGTCTCTCCCGGGGTAAATCATGAAACATGCATAGTAGATATAGCGAAAGGTATAATGCATATAGATTATGATTATAGGGCTTGATTTAATATATCTTTGTGGTTAATATATTTAGATAAGTAGGATTGAATTCTAATGTACTCTTTTATGAGTTGAAATTGTTTGCAAGGTTGCGAAAATTTTGGCTTGCTAGAAGGGGACATTACAAAAATGACCAACAAACTTGACATCTCTATCAGACACAACGCTCTTAGGCAAACGATGCAATCTTACAATCTCTTTGAAAAATAGAGAAGCAATATGGGAAGCATCATTACACTTCTGACAAGGAATGAAATGTACCATCTTTGAAAATCTATCCACAACAAAAATAGAATCATTACCTCTCTGTGTACGAGGCAGTCCTAAAACAAAATCTATGCTGATGTGTTCCCATGGTCGCTCCGGAATAGGTAATGGTTGATACAATCTAGTATTCTGCCTCACGCCTTTGGCATATTGACACACTTTGCATCCTTGCACCATTTTCTTCACATCTGCAGCCATACCAGGCCAAAAGTATGCTTCACTCAGCAATGCTAATGTCTTATCCACACCAAAATGTCCACTTAAGCCGCCACTGTGCTTCTCCTTCAGCAAGTTATCCCTCATGGAACCTTGAGGTATGCACAATCTGTTGGCAAGAGACACTATATGGATTCATGGTTGTTGTCATTGATGGCAACAAAGGTCATCCCACATATCCGCAAGTCATGATGTGTCTCTACCGGAAGTCAGAATAAAGAATGTTGTGGTCCGGTGAACAAGAACAGAGCATGTGGCAAGGTCCGACAGATTGATCCGGATCTCTCAGAGGAAGTGTCTTGGTGCAGTGCGGATTTGGGGAAGTCAAGAGGACTACCTTGAGTGGTATATTCCAAGGATTTAGCCTCCGGTGATGGACAAGGAAAAAGATATGAATAGTTGAGTACCGGATTCCTGAGAGACAGTGAAAACAGAGGAAGAACTGACTGACAGAGTATCAGACTACTTTCCGGATGTGTTACTATTGATGATAGAGGTTGTGAAGGCATGAATCATGTTTGGCCGACATGATTAATGATATCTACAAGTATATGCTTGATCCGCATTGCTTGGTGAGGAAGGATTCAGCCGACAGAACAAGAGTTTGTAAGAAACTAGACTGTTCCGGATGCCGACTAGAAAGGTGATGAAATTACTTGTGCGGATATATATAGAGGATGGATTTAGTTGTGAAGGGTGTGATGGTGTGAAGATATATGCGAAGAAGTACAGAACAGAGCAGAAGTAGCAAGAAAGATCCGATATGTGAAAGGATAGCAGAATAAAGAACAGAGGAAAGATGAAGTGCAGCAGATCAGTGTACTGAGCCTAACCGGAACTGAACTCCAGCATATGCAGATGCTTCCAATCAGTTCAAGACTGTGATTCTTATCACTTTGTAGACAGTGTGTCTTCTTGTAGGCAGTGGGCCTCTTGTGAGCAGTGTGCTCGGGCAGTGAGCCCTAATTGGCAAGTGCCATTTTGTAATTTCCTATTCTTCTAACAGAGAATAATTTTGGGTTAATCACCCCGTGGTTTTCTCCCTTAACAGGGTTTCCACGTCAAAAATACTGTGTTATGTGTTTCTTATTTCATGGTAATGTTTTTGTGTTTGATTCAATGCTGCATCAATTAATAAGAAACTCCAATAAGGGAAATAATTAGGATAACTGATTCACCCCCCCCCTCTCAGTTATCAACAATTGGTATCAGAGCTAAGTTCCTCCTAATAGAGCCTAACAGCTTGAGGAAGATCTGGGAGTTCAAATGGATGCATATGGTTTAAGGGAGCAACTCAAGACTGCTCTTGAGGATCTTGAACAGTCAAATTCTGAAGTCAATGAATTAAAGGAAAGACTCAAACAGGCTGATGAATTCATGAGAGAATTAAAAGACAAATTAAGTCTCTCTATGAAAAAGAGAAAGGAGCTGCTCCAACAGTTGGCAAGACAAAGTGAAGAAAGCAATACAAATGAAGAATTGACTGAGCAAACCAAGTTATGTGAAAAGTTATCAAAAGAAGTCATTATGTTAAGACATGAAATGGAATCAGGAACTATAAAGTTTACTCAAGAGATTGAAGAAAAAAGAAAGGCTGAAGACAATCTAAGACAATCTCTTAAAGAAAAATCAGAAGAATGCCACCAGATGGACAGGATTATCAGACATCTTGAATCTGATCTTGAAGATGCCAAAGATAATGAAGAAAAACTTGAGGATCAAATTGCCTCTCTCAAAAGAGACCTTCAAACAGCAAATGAATATAAAGAGAAATTCAAGATAAGTTCTGCTCAACTTGAAGTTCTTCTTGGAAGTCAAAAGAGGACAGATAACAAGTATGGTTTGGGATATGAGAAAGGAGAAAGCTCCGAAGCCGGTCAGAAGAATCTTGGATCAGAAAATCCAAGGAGCAGGCCTAGAAGACCTCCGGTAAGACAGCCAAATGCTCAAAGATATCCATCCTTCAATGGATATTGCCACAGCTGCAACCACTTTGGTCACAAAGCTAATCAGTGCAGAATGAGAATGAATCAGATTAATTCATCCTTCTCCGGACAGTGCTTCAACTGCAAAAGGTATGGACACAAATCCCATGAATGCAGAATTATGCAAGTAAACAAATCATTCAAAGGTAGATGCTTTACATGCAATAGAGTAGGTCATATGGCTAATCAATGCAGATCAAGAGGATATCAGTCAAATATGCAAAGAAATGTTATTTGCCAAATCTGCAATAGGTCCGGTCATAATGCTAAAGTCTGCAGAAACAAGAATCAGGACAAAAGAGGTCCGGTGTACAATCAGAATCAAGACAAGGGTAAACAAAAGATGAATGCGGATGAAGTTAGGAATCAGATGAGCAAGATTTGGGTGAAGAAAAGTTCAGAGAATGTAGAGGTTGGATCCGCACCAGACTCTGGTGCTGATATTTCTTCCGGAAATTAAAAAGTGAGCTCAGGCTCAGGGGGAGACTCAAAGAAAATCCTGTTCCCCCAGCCAAACAAGTGGTGCCGAATGTGGCACAAGATGCGGATTAAAGGGTTTGCAGATATGAGTCTTGAGATGCTTCAGTCAAGTTTTCAGAGGTCCGCATGGAGTCATGAAGAAGCTGTGATCGATCAAATAAGACCTGTTCAGGGAGATGCTCCGGTATGACAAAGGATTACAAAAAGGTTCGGAGAGATCCGGAAGTGCACTATCTTGTTCTGCGGATTGGACAGAGTGTTTGGGATGTTCTTGTAATATGTTACTTCGATTTATTCATGATTAAAAGATCCGGATGATATTCACAGATCAGGACTAATCCGGGATACTCCAAGCTATCCAGACAAGGCAAACCGGAATAATGTAGGTGAAGCATTTATTGCAGACAGATATTAGGGTTCGCGGAGCAATATAAGGGATTTCTCAAAAGTCATTTGCTCATTCTGCACTCAAGAAGAAGCGAATAGTGGAGCTCTGCAACAAGATTCATCAAGCACACCAAGGATCTCCTGCCGAAGTCATTGCAGAAAGAAATCAATCCAATCACTCCGTGCAAATCGAAGGCGCATAAGGTATTCTCCGTTTTTCATTACCTCACTGCAAATCTTTGAAGAATGGCTACTCCAAATATAGTTAAGATCTCTGATAGACCTCGCCCCTCATTCAAGAAACATCCTTATAAATCATTGGAGGTAGATCCACTAGGAGCCTTCTCTAGTGTTCCTCATGGTGTATTGCATACGGAAGATATTAGGGTTTACATCCATGCGAATCTTGAAGACTTTGGAGAATCAAAACTAATGGATATCTATCACAAACAATTGATAGATGACTCCTTTGAGATCAAACCTCAGTATAAAGCCATCCAGGACAAACACTTTGCACAGTGCATTCATTTCCCCTGTTTTGAAGAAGATGAATGGGTCCGGTATGTACTAAGTAGAGTACATGACAACTTCCTATGGTTGAACCAGCCCTTTAAGATCACCAAAGATGCAATTAGGGCTGTAACCGGTCTGCACTCATCCGGTGGTTTACCTGTTCTCAAGTCTGTCAAAAATCAGACAGTTAGTGATGCAACCGGATCCAAGTTTGACAAGAGAGCTATGACAGTTGATGACATCACTGAACCGGATGTCAAATTTGCAGCTATGATAATTGGTTACAAAATCTATCATTCCAGTAGGGAAAATTCAGTACCGGGAACTGCAATCTACACAGCTTATCAAATGTTAAAGGAGAATGCAGACTATGACTTGTGTGAGCTTCTTGTGAACCAACTCTTTGAAAATCTGCAGAAGATCAAGAAGGACAAGAAAAACTCCTTCAAGTATGGCAATCTGATCCTTTGTCTCTTCTTTTACTACATGAATGAGCTTCCCGGATCCAGTGGATGGGTATGGCAAAATGACAGACCGGTTGCCATCCAAATCAGAGACTATTTGCATGAACTTGGGGATGCCAAAGCAAGAAATACAGCTCTATGGGGATACTTCAAGAACTTCCAAAGCATGATGCATGCAAGAGAAAGAATACCCCAATCCCTTGTAGAAAAGTACAAAGACACAGTATGCTTCATGGTTGAAACAGATCAGTGTCTAATGGAGGCAGTAGAGCCAAGGACTGTTTGGATCATGCCCATGGGGTATGAAGTGGATGAACAGATAGTAGAGCTGCATGTTCAACACATGCTAAGCCAGCCCAAAGATCCTAAGGCAGAAAGGTTCGGAACCTTTGAGGAACTGAGTGTAAAAATACATGTAGAACTCAGGGAACCGGAGATAAAGAGGAAGGTAAGAAAAGAAGTTGAGCATATTGCTCAAGGCCTAGGAATCTCAAAAGAGGCACTTGATGCTAGCCGGGAAAAGAGGAGGAAGGCTGAGGAAGAAGAGAAAAGTAAAGAAAGTGTTCCGGTTGAAACTCCCACCCGGACCAGATCATCAAAAAGATCTGCACCTCCCACAACCAAAAGTTCAAAACCGAAAGTCCAGGCATCCGGTAAAAGATCCAAGACAAAAGCCACAAGGGCTTATGAAAGCCAAAAGGATGAAGAGGAAACAGAGTCAGATGAGGGAGTAAAAGAAATAAAGAAGCAGAAGAAGAAAGGATCCGGTAAACCCTCCTCAGGACAAGACAAGGATGAAATGGCAGAGGTATCTGTTGAAAAGCCCACTCTGTCTCTAGAGAATGTAATCAAGTCGGTCACGGTGGATGGAAACCTTCAACCAATGACTGAATCTTATGATGACTTCAGTGAGGCTGACCAAAAGACTCTGCAGGAAGCCACAGTCAAATATCTGAACATATATAATAAGGCTTTCATTGAGATCATATCTCTTATTCCTAAAAGCCTAGAAAAGGAATTGGAAGTAAGAAAGAACAATGCTCATGCAAAAGATCTTGAGATCCGGGAGCAGATAGCTATTCAGCTATATCCTCAAATTGATCCCAAGACAATGAACATAATCTTCAAGGACTGCAAAGATGAGTTCAGAAGTAAAGCCAGGATGAATCAACTCATGCTTGGTGAGACTGACAAAGTGGCCCAAGAGACAGAAGAGATCCTCCGGAAGGCCTTCAAAAGGTTCAATCTTCCTGTTGTAGAGGACTTAGGTACAGAAACAGCTGAGGACTTGGAACCCTCTGCTCCAGAAGAAGTGGCCTATGAACAAGCTAGCATCTCTCCTCCGGTTTCCCCTACAGTCTCCGGATCCAAAGAAGAAGAGAAATTACAGGAGAAGGAAGCAGTGGTGAAAGACAAAGAGGTTGACAGTTCCAAGACTGCAGAAGAAAAGAAACATCTGTCTCCGGCAAGAGACACTGCACAAACTGTTCAACAATTTTTGAGCAAAGAAACTTTAGAGATTGATGAACCGGAGCTTCTAAAAGGCCCATTCGACTTTGACTCTCTCTCTCCGGTACAAACAATGAAGATAGCTTCATTTGCAAATGCCAAGGCAAATGAAAAACTCCTGAAGTCTCATATGGAAGACTGTGAGTTGATAGAGGCTGCTTCCGGAGTACTTGTAAATATTATGCCATCAATCTAGATAGATCCGACAGCCTCCTCTTCCGGTAATCTAAAAACCTTAGTCAGCAGTGTTGATACACATTTTGATTCTCTAGAAAAATCAGCTGAAGAAAAGGTCCGGAAGGAATTTTTGGATAAAAGATTTTCAGAAGTATTAGAATTAATCTCTAAAGATAGGAAGATTGTGAGCATTGGAATAAAGAGCTTAGAGAATGCTCTTAAGGATGGCGGTGACATCTACAAATTTTGTATATCCTGGTCAAAGGCAACAGCAGCAATTGATAAGAAAATAAAAGAGGAACAGGACAAGCTACAAAGCTTATCTCAAAGCTTTGATCCTCTCTCTTCCTCCATAATAAATCAAGAATGTCAGACTATTGCAGTCTTGAATGAAATAAAGAATCTTGAGAAGGAAAGGAAGAACATCACTAACCGGATGGGAGAACTTAGACGGATTATAATCCCTAAGTTGGAAACTATGCATGAGGCCATCAGTGATGCTCAGACCACCGCCCAAACAAAAGATCCGACAGATCTCAAGCGGGCAGAAGCTTTTGCATTTTTGTTGAGTGGTCACATTTCAATTTCGGATAGAATGAAGCAAAGTTGGGCTACAGAAATGATCCAATTGCAGACATCCTTTGCAGACATTCTTCAGTATATGTGAGTATGTAAATATGCGGCTATGTATAGAAAATTTTTGAAAATTTTGGTGTGCGGACCCTACCCTTTGCCATTGATGTCAAAGGGGGAGTGAGGAGCAGTGAAAAATGAGGAATCCAACTAAGGGGGAGTTTCGGAAATTGTATATAAAGACAGAGCATCAGCAAAGGGGGAGCATAGTGAAAACACTTAGTCATTTTTCACTAAGTGTTGCCATCAATGCCAAAGGGGGAGATTGTTGGCAAGAGACACTATATGGATTCATTGTTGTTGTCATTGATGGCAACAAAGGTCATCCCACATATCCGCAAGTCATGATGTGTCTCTACCGGAAGTCAGAATAAAGAATGTTGTGGTCCGGTGAACAAGAACAGAGCATGTGGCAAGGTCCGACAGATTGATCCGGATCTCTCAGAGGAAGTGTCTTGGTGCAGTGCGGATTTGGGGAAGTCAAGAGGACTACCTTGAGTGGTATATTCCAAGGATTTAGCCTCCGGTGATGGACAAGGAAAAAGATATGAATAGTTGAGTACCGGATTCCTGAGAGACAGTGAAAACAGAGGAAGAACTGACTGACAGAGTATCAGACTACTTTCCGGATGTGTTACTATTGATGATAGAGGTTGTGAAGGCATGAATCATGTTTGGCCGACATGATTAATGATATCTACAAGTATATGCTTGATCCGCATTGCTTGGTGAGGAAGGATTCAGCCGACAGAACAAGAGTTTGTAAGAAACTAGACTGTTCCGGATGCCGACTAGAAAGGTGATGAAATTACTTGTGCGGATATATATAGAGGATGGATTTAGTTGTGAAGGGTGTGATGGTGTGAAGATATATGCGAAGAAGTACAGAACAGAGCAGAAGTAGCAAGAAAGATCCGATATGTGAAAGGATAGCAGAATAAAGAACAGAGGAAAGATGAAGTGCAGCAGATCAGTGTACTGAGCCTAACCGGAACTGAACTCCAGCATATGCAGATGCTTCCAATCAGTTCAAGACTGTGATTCTTATCACTTTGTAGACAGTGTGTCTTCTTGTAGGCAGTGGGCCTCTTGTGAGCAGTGTGCTCGGGCAGTGAGCCCTAATTGGCAAGTGCCATTTTGTAATTTCCTATTCTTCTAACAGAGAATAATTTTGGGTTAATCACCCCGTGGTTTTCTCCCTTAACAGGGTTTCCACGTCAAAAATACTGTGTTATGTGTTTCTTATTTCATGGTAATGTTTTTGTGTTTGATTCAATGCTGCATCAATTAATAAGAAACTCCAATAAGGGAAATAATTAGGATAACTGATTCACCCCCCCCCCTCTCAGTTATCAACACAATCTCCGTCCCTTGAACAACAAACCTTCTTGAACAAAGTAGTCCAACCAAGGTGTTCTATCCTTCTCAAGCGAATTGTTACAAGCATTCCAAGCTTCCTTGAAATCAACATCAGTTTCATAGATTTCTTTCATTGCGTCAAAACCAACTACATTCACTTGCATTTAATTCAACATGAGACATTTTCTACTTAATGCATCTACTACCCTATTAGATTTTCCACTTCTATGTTTCAATACAAAAGAATAACTCTGCAAGAATTCAACCCACTTCATGTGTCTTTGATTCAACTTACCTTGGCTGTTGATAAACTGCAAAGCATGATGATCTGTGTACAAAACAAATTCCTTAGGCAGCAAATAATGTCTCCATTTCTTCAATGCTTCGACGATAGCATAAAATTCCTGATCATACACTAAATACTTTCTCTTTGCTTCATTCAGCTTCTCATTGAAGTATGCAATCGGTCTTCCTTCTTGACTTAAGACACTTCAATGGCTGTCCCACTTGCATCACAGTCCACTTGAAAAACTTTATTAAAATCTGGAAGTGCCAAGATTGGCTGTTCAGTCACTTTATTCTTCAAAATGTTGAAGCTCTTCTCTGCTGCTGTTGTCCACACAAACTCTTTTCTATTACCCTTCATTGTCTCGGTAATAGGTGAGCAAATCCCACTGAAATTTTTGATGAACTTCCTATAGAAGTTCGCCAAGCCATGAAAACTTCTGGCTTCAAACAAACTACGAGGTGAAGGCCAATCCACAATAGTCTTAACCTTCTCAGGGTCCATTTTCAGACCTTCTTCAGAAACTACAAAACCCAAATAAATCAATTCCTTTTTCATGAAGGTACACTTTTTCAGATTTACAATTAATTTCTCCTCTCTTAACCTCTGCAACACTGCCCTAACATGCAGCAAGTGTTCTTCCTTTGTCTTACTAAAAATCAGAATATCATCTAAATATACAATCACAAATTTACCAAGGAAAGGTTTCAATACCTCATTCATTAACCTCATGAAGGTATTGGGAGCATTTGTCAAACCAAACGACATCACCAACCATTCGTACAATCCATCTTTTGTTTTGAAAGTTGTCTTCCATTCATCTCCTTCTCAGATCCTAATTTGATGATACCCACTTTTCAAATCAATCTTTGTAAAATATCTTGCCCCACTTAAATTGTCCATCAGATCATCGAAACCTGTATTTGATGGGTATCTTGTTAATGGCACAAGAATCAATGCACATTCTCCATTCCCCATCCTTCTTGGGTGTTAACACTGCAGGTACTGCACACGGACTAAGAATCTCTCTTATCAATCCTTTGTCCAGTAATTCCTGGACCTGCCTATTTATCTCCTCATTCTCCATAGGAGTCATCCTATATGGTGCTTTATTAGGCAAACTTGCCCCTGGAATCAAATCCATACAATGGCTGATATCTCTCATAGGAGGCAATCCATCTGGCAACTCCTTCAACATAATGTCAGAAAATTCATCCAACATCTCCTGAATTTCTCTTGGTACCTCTTCTTGCTTTTCTGCTGTCATGACTGCAGCAGGCTTAGGAATGATTGCAAAACATCCCTTTCCTTTTTTCATCTCTTTCAAAAATTTCTTTCCAGATATTAGACAAATTGTGGAACTATTTTCTGCTTCATCTTCTCTATCCTTCAGAGGATTCAAAGTAAACTTTTGGCCATCTTTCTTAATCTTATATGTATTATTTCTGCCATCATGAACAGCTTGCCTATCAAACTGCCATGGCCTACCCAACAAAATATGGCATGCATCCATTGGCATTATGTCACACATTATTTCATCCTTATAGTTACCAATTTGAAAAGCAACCAAGGATTGTTCACTCACCACAAGTTGATGCTTCTTCTGCAACTAGGAAACTTTGTACGGGGTAGGGTGCTTCAATCTTTTCAGCTTCAATTTTTGGATCATTTCTTCACTCACAATATTATCTGTGTTTCCACTGTCTATGATGACCTTATAGCATTTGCCACCAGACTTGCACCTAGTTCTAAACAAATTTCTCCTTTGGACTGGTTCATTCTTCTCTTTTTCTAGATTTAACAAAACCCTTCTAATCATCAAGGATTCTCCATCCTCAGCATCTTCTCCACACTTAGGTGAAGCCACACTTTCACAATCAGCTTGTGCAACATGTACCTTCCCTTTTCTAGAGCTTTGTTGGACTTGAGGGCATTCAAAGGTTCTATGGCCTACCTCTCCACATTGAAAACAGGTTCCATTGAAACCTCTTCCTCTACCTCTGCCAAAAGATCCTCTTCCTTTGAATGATTCTCCTCTTCCCTTGCTGTCCTGGGTCTTAGAGGAACTACCTTCTTCCCGATTACTATTGTATCCTCTTCCACCACCTCTTGACTAACCTCTGCCTCTAGAAAACTTGCCTTTGCCCTTGGGATTATTCTGCTTTCTAGCAATCTTATCTTCTGCCTTCAGAGCATATTGGTAAGCTTCTTCTACACTTGAAATCTTCACCATGCTTAACTCATCTTGAATGGAATAGTGTAGTCCATTGATGTATCTGGAAACCTTCTCATCATCATCCTCCACATGTCCTGCCCTGATATTCAATTTATAAAATTCTTCGGTATACTCCTGTACATTCTTCTCCTTTTGCTTCAGATTCTACAATTTCTTAAACAATCCCAATTTGTAATCAGCAGGCATAAATTTAGCTTTCAACTTTTTAACCATTCTATCCCAAGATAGAATTTTCTCCTTTCCTTTCAGTTGTCTTTTAGAATGTACATGATCCCACCAAATAGAGGCATGGCCTTTCAGTTTTGTACAGGCATATTTTACCCTTTTGGGATCTTCAATTGATTCTAGATCAAAATACTTATCCATTTCTGAGATCCAATCTAGCAGCTCTTTAGGTTTCAAACTTCCACTATAACTAGAAGGATCAACTCGAGGCTTACTTCCAATTTTTGAAATGGCTCGGATAAATCTGGTCTCACCTTCATCTCCTTGATTTTCTTCTTCCTCTAGGACTTCAGCTCCTTCAGTATCACTAACATCCTCTAAATGAACTCCTCTACGTTGTGCTGTCTCCATGATTTCCATCCTTGCAGTCAATGCTCTCAGCATATCAGCAATTGCCGCATTTCCTAATGGCCCTCTTCTACCACCACGTCCTCTCTGTGCCATGTCTTTTTCTCAGAGTTCTCTCCAAGTTGCAGGTCTTCACTCTTTTTCCTCTACCCACAACAAACCTCTCTCTAAGACACTCTCCACAGATTTACCAGTAACCTAGCTTTGATACCACTTGGTGCAGGTCAGGATTGAGGAGCCTTATCAGGCTGTCAATCAAGCAGCAAAACAAACCAATGCAAATACTACAGAGGAATTACAGAGGAAAGAAAATAGAACTCTTCTTTATTAATCGGCAAATCAGTTCAGAATTACATTCAAAGATTATTATCAAATAATTACATGCAAAAGTCCATTACAGAGGAATACATTCAACTTACAAAACCATTCCAAGCCCAAATCCCTATTTCTGCTATTGCAGAGTTACAACTTCTTGCCATTCCTTTCTCCCTCTCCATCTACAGATTACTACTTCCCAGATACCCAGCAATACAATAATAGTGTTTCAAATTGAAGCTTCCAGAACCTCTACGTTACATTGCAATTATTCTCCACTCTGAATCGGTTACATTCGAATGATGAAGGAAGATGAAACGACCATCGTTAGAAACTGTAAAGATGCACGTCAAAAACCCGTTACTAAGACAAATTAATGCCAGAGAAGATGAACCGATGAACAGCGGAGTCACGCCCAAATTGAAATAGGACCGTTAGATTTCCAACTGTGATGTCAGCACCGTAGAATGCCATTAAAAACCTACCGTAGAACCGCAAGTATTGCCTTTACCCAATGTGGGATAGCGGCTCGGCATCAAGTATGACTTGTGTTACCGCTGGCGTCTAGAGCCACAACAGCGGGTTTGCGGTGAATGCAAATGAGCTCACGCCATACCGCTATTGGCCCCCTTCAACAATGCGGGTCGGCGGTGGAGGAAGGGTACTCCCGCCATACCACAAGCCCTTATCTACCACTTCACGGGATTGCGATAATAACATAACTCAAAGCATCAAAAGCCCGCGAGGAATAAAAATGAAAGATTTGAACATTTCAAATATGACTAAGAGCTTAAAATAAGAAACACTCCTCTGCACTGAAAACACACCAAAATTAGAAAATAAAACTAAGATATTTTTGGATCTACCTGGATGCTCCTGCATCACTCATCCACAGGTGGAAGGTGATTAAGGGCCAATGGTTAGGAGTGGGTAATCTCCCTTTCGCTTCTGGCTTAGCTAAGCCAAGGAGGGTGTTTCTAGAGGTATCCCTTAACCGGGATTAACAACAATAGAAAATGTTTTCTAACTCATATCATTGCAACAATACCCAAACTGTTGTTTTAATCCCTAAATACAATCACTAGAATAAGACAAGCTTGCTGCATTAAAACCTCTTTTAAGCTGATGAAAATCACTCTTGCAATAATGGAAGGTGCTAGTATGCATGATTGGTTTGCTAAAATTGGCACTTTGAAGATTCACTAACAATATTTCCTAGTTACAACACAGAACTACAACAATGCATACAATTGTAACTATTTTACTTCACACTTGATAAATTTCTTTTAGTTTTTAAAAGAGGTGTGGGTGATCAAACATTTCAGATCGGTGCCTATTAGGATGGGCTACAGAGTCCACAGTTCAACAAAGGATAAGACAATACAGAAATGGAAAAAAGCACTTTCCGGATACTCGGATGCAGAAAAAACAACCAGTGAGGAATATGCTTAGTAATCCTTTATCAAAATGCAATCAGTCATATATAACCATGGAAGAGATCATCACATAGCATGTAATGTTTTAAGAATCTATCCTATTCATTTGATCAATGGTTACAATCATACCACGAAGTGTGGCAAGAGGAAACCCTAGTTGAAACTTAGGATTTCCTTGAAAAATTACATGAGCAAAAGGAGATCATACACTGAATCTTGAAACCAATTTGAATCTTTACATAACCTTGTTATCTTCCCTGTTGGAGAACTGAAACTTTTGTTCTTTGAAACCCTAGAGAGCTCTGCACTTTTGTTGCCTGAAAAACTGCCAAAAGACTAATCCTTGAAAAGAGTTTCAATCTTCTATTTATAGCCTTGGCAGCTCGAATTTAATGATGGAATAGGAGGGAAAACCCTAACAACCCCACCAACTGCATTAAATACATCACTTTCAACTACCCATTTCGCATTAATGGCGACTTGGTATGTTTCTGCGTCCATCTGGAAGTCGTAGGAGACTGTCACTTCATGCTTTTACGCCCTTTTTGGTGAATTGCAAGAATCTGAGGGGGGTCGAGATGTGGGACTTTGATAGGCATCGGCATATGCGGGAAGAGGAGGGGCATCGACATATGTGGGCCAAAGAGGGGTATCCAGATGCATAATGGAGCGTGGAAGGAAGCGGGGAAATGGGAGGTGCGGGAAGGTGGAGGTGAATGGGATGCGGGGAGAAGAGGGGGATCCGGATATATCTGGATCCGGGCCAAAGTTCCGCCAAGGGGAAACGGAAAAGGAAAGTGAGAGAAAAGGGGATGCGGGGTGTTAGGTCTCAAAAATGCAGGTTATAAACCTTAAGAGGTTGCCAAGCTCTCTTAACGCCTTTGGCTAATGAAACAGGGTTGATATGATTGAAAGCCCCCTTCTCTTTAGGTTCTGCCAGACCTAGGCGAGTGTACCTTAATAACTGATGCAGATTTGTGTGACCTTAGTGATCTACTCACAGTAGCATGTAGATGCGAGATAGATATAAGGCTGAAAATTATTCCTAGTGCTACTGTTTGAGATTTTGAATATGCGAATAAGGTTTTGAAATGTTATTTTGTAATGATCAGTGCTCTATCTATTATGGGCAACGGAGTCAGGATGTGTATGATAGATGTGTCCTCCCTCTTGGCTTAACTCAAATTATTTGGCACCTTTTCAGTTGTTTATACCTTGTATAAACGTGCAAGGTTGTCAGTTACTTATGCTCTTCTTACAAATCCCAATGATATTTTCCCAGGTTACTGTGATCAATTGAAAGGACTTTTAATACTGGTGTGAAGGAAACCAACCGAGATGATTTATTTAAAGGGTTTTAACTCCTGGCAGAGACCAATAAACATAAACCAGTTAGGACTTAAATCAACTTCTCATAGAAACCAATCAAGCAGATCACACAAGTGCAACAAATGTGCCCTGATAAATTAAGTATATTCTTGATATATTAATTTAAATAACAAAGGAAAACCATTCTGGAGACATCACAGATAACACATATGAATGAACATTAACAAATAATTGAACACTAGAATGTTTGGACACCAGATTATAATATTCCTCTCCGTTGAATTTGCTTCAAAAGATTTTACAATGTACATAGGAAGTCTTCATTGTGATATTTTATTTTCTACCTAACCCTAATGCTTGCTGCTATGGCTGCCGATGATGATCTCTGACAATGGTTTTTATCTCCCATTTATATTTTGTACTTTTAGGGTTATGACCCTTCATTCATTCCGATGCAGCTTTTGATTTAATTTTTATTTTTCCGCTTTACAAATATTTAATTTAATCTCTTTTTACCTGTGTTCCCCAGGGACGCGTCCCCTGCCTGAGACCGCCGTCCTCGTCCCCCCGTCCCCGTTGCCGTCCCCAAAATCAAACATACATTTTATAATGTTTAGAGAAAAAACTCACAACTGGCAATGAAATATTGTCATTATACTGCTGTCATGTTTAAATTTTATTGCTGTTATACTACTGTCATGATTAAAGTTACTGCCATTATATTGCTATCATGACTAATTTTATTGCTGTTATGTTAATATTTATTGTTGTTATTCAACTTATAGTCTTATACTGTTGTCCATTAACTTGTAGAAATTTGAGTCTCTCTCTCTCTCTCTATATATATATATATATAAATATATTTTGAAAAATTTGTATATATTGCTGTCCCTCTGCCGTCCCCGGAAAATGGTCCTCGGACTGCCGTCCCCGAAACGCGTCCCCTGCCGTCCCCCCGTCCCCGTCCTCGAAACACCGTGGAACATAGCTTTTTACCTTCATATCTTGTGAAAATAATTTTCCAAATAACTATTGTCATTCCCTTTTGTACACATTTCCACTCAATCTAGAAAATATATTCTTCAGGTTAGAAATAATTACTCACCCATGAGTTTCTTGGTGAAAATGTCTTTTGGCTATTTGTATGCTCTTCCAAGAAAAGTATTTTCTAGGTAAAATAATTACCTACTTGGTTAATTCCTTCAAAAATATTTTGCCTCTGTCATTCTCAATTAAAAATCTTTAGATTCATTATGTTCCTGGGTAAAATAATTACCCATCTTATAGCTCCTTTCGTGAAAATATTTTATATTCTCGTGAAAATATATTGTCATCTTGTAAATATACTCACGGGAAATATGTTTATGCTCCATATATTTCATTTTCACTTTATGGTTTTATTTCTTCAATCCATTGTTATATTTATTATTTTATTTTCACCGCTTCCTTTATGTAATGATTGGCATATTAGAGGGACTTAAAAACACTTACTCCGATCTCCCAATATAATCTAATATCCACTTGTATTTTGGTGGGGTGTGAAATCATCATATTTTATGCAAATGAAATTTTATTCATTTTTGTTGTCTTCGAAGGATCGAAGGGACCTTCAACACACTCTCTCCGACATCCCGAAGCCTCTCCAATATGCTGAATATATGTCCATTTAGTATATTTCATATCTTCGGTAATGTATATTGATTCTAGTTTCCAAGCCCACCCATCGGTATATCGGAGAGACTCATAAAATAGTCATTCCGAATGCCTGATATTAGGGTTTCATATGTGTATTGCCCTAATTCCAGCCTTGTTCCAAAGCTTTGGTTTCAGCATGGGCATAAGGTTGTGAGATCTGGCTTTACATCGAAGCTTCTGGATTTGCAGACATGGCTACGAGGGTACTTGTAGTTCAACAATGTTTGACAGAAATGTCCTCTCCATTTTGTTTTAATGGATGTTTCAAACTTATTGGAAAGCTCCCGTTAGGTTACAGACTAGGAGGATACTGGCAATAATGGTGTTCATTAAAACATATTTCATTTGAGGCATTGTGCAGATGATAAGTCCAAGAGTATTATTGCTTTTCTCCTTACAAACCCGCACCATATATCTTACCACACCATTAACATTGTGAATTAACTCCGTGGCAAGTGGTGCTGACATTTGAGGATTCATAAGCACCCCATATTGTTTACACAGCTCAGGTAGTTTTTGACAAAATGTTTGGACTGCCTCAGGGGGAACACCTTGGGCAAAGTTTACCGATGACCAATTTTGTGCCCTTCCATATCACCTTGCCTCTCATATTCCACACACCATCCCTTGGATTTTCCTCTCAGCAATTGTGCCTTTATCTCTGGATCCTCAACAACCTTGGTTGGTTGCAGTTCCTGCAAAGGATAATTTCCTGTGATTTTATCTGATCCGTTGGGCATCAACAAAACTGTAAATTTTATATGGGCAACAAGATCACCTGACTTCTCATGAAGAACAGGGTACGGTTGTAAGAGTTCATGGTTGACACATTCCACCAGACCTAGACGTGCACGCTTATCTTCCAAAGCCCTTACACTAAAAGGCATAATAGGGAAATTCTGGTGTATTTCACTGAAAATAAGCCTCGAAGATTTCATCTTCAAATGATAATTTTTATTGACAGCCCTCTTATATATAGTTGTTTCCTTTCATCAAGCAGCTTCAGCTTGCCATCCCCTGTGGTTGTGACAATATCAATGGCATAGACTTCATTTTCCTCAAACTCGGCATCATCAACTCGAGTATATGGATTGCTTACACTCAGTATAACTTTGTTCCTATCAATAACAAATTGCTTCATCTGATGACTCAATACACCCTCAGCAATTTTACAATCATATGCAGCTGCAACTCTCTGTATAGCTTCCGTGACATCTTTATTCTTCTTTCCAGGTCTGACAAGTCTCAAAGCAACATCAACTGCACTTTTTGCAGCAGCAATAACATCTGCTGCCCTTCCAGTAATAGGGCCTTCTTGGACCACGTGTGTGTCCCACCACTGCAATAAAGCCATCAATATGGCAACCCATATCAATTTTGACAATATCATTTTCCTCCAATATGGTTTCATCCCCCACATTTGGAGAAAAATGGCATACAGTGCTATTGACCGAGATACAAGTAGGAAATGCTACACCTTTTTCTATCTTCTTTTTAGCATTTTTGTACATATTTCCTGTTAATTCTCTGATATACGAATCTCCTCTTTCATAAAGGTCAGCCACCTTTGCTTTTGGATTGCATTCAGATGCAACTCTCTGCAATGCTTGGTTTGTGTTCCAAAAGCTTGGAAAATATAAATCCCCTTAACTTCTTGGCTGAGTTCTCCCAAGATTACTCCTTTCTTTATTTCACTATCATTGACGGCTTTGTGTCATGTCCCCATATTTACCCATGAATCGATTCAAATTTAAGATGGAATATTGTAATCGATTAAATATTAGATTAAATATATAAATAGATATATAATATGAATACAAATATTATAATGAGATATTATATAATAATAATAATATTAATAGTTAATATTAATATTATAAGATTTTAGTAAATTATTAATTAAATATTATCATGATTATATATCATTATATAATAATATAATTATTAATATTATTACAAAAAGAATTGTGGAAGCAGTGATCAACAAAGGATCGACCTCATGAAAGAAAGAATAACAAATTTATAGCGAATTACTAATGATAGGCAGCGAAGCCTAAAAGATTACTCAGCATTGATCGCTGACGTAAGCAATGACTATTAAATAGTTAAGTAATATGTTTAAGAGGAGGCAGCAGTAAATACAAGACAATATCTGATTTGGAAAAAGCAGAAAAAACATATATGATGGGTGCCGATCCTTAATGAGGATCAATTTATGATTAGTTAGCACTGAGGGGATATTGTTGGAAAGGAGACGTCCCTTGGAAGAAGACTGATCAACAGCTATAAGAGGCATCGAGCAAGTCTCAATATGCAGGAACTGAAGGGAAAAAATCATAAGCGATCAGCATCCATATACCACCAGCAAACATTCAAGCATTAATCCCATCGAATATTCATTCATTACATCAGCGAATTTCAGAAGCAAAGCATCAAAACATCATATATATATATCGGCTATAAATCGCCTTGAGTACCAGCGCGTCATCATCATTAAGAGACGAATAGTATACTGCTGTAAGGAGGAACTGAAGCTATAATACAGAAGCAAGACAACAGCGTCTAAAGAATTATCACTTCATATCCTCTTAAGTTTGAACTGCCAATTACATACAAGCTGTGGGCACCAAGGTCGACCAGCAGCAAATACATATATATAATAAGTGAAATCTTTATACATATTTCTGCTATAAAAAGAGATATCATCCCCACGACCAGCCAAGATCAAAGGAGTTATTACCAGCCAGTACACTGAACATTGGAATTACATCTTAAGGCAAAAAGGTATGTCTTATCTCTCAACTTCATAATGTTAATATGCATGCTTTATAAACCATACGATGCATTTACATTTCAGTATATCTTAGATGATATGATGTATATATCTCATGAACAATTGTATAAGCAAGTAGTATTATAGCTGTTATCAATTAAGGAATGAATCCATTAAATAATATCATGAATTTTGGAATTAAGTGATTTAGTCAAGAAGCATAAATGTATTAGTCTAATGGGTATACATGAATTTAATATTATGATCTAAAATAAAGTATGAGATAGTGGTAGGGAATAATATAGATTCCTTATGTGCATGGATATGAGAGTATAGATTTAACTTGAAATGAATGTTGTAATTCAATGAATGTGATAGCTAAAATCCTTAGACAATTAAGTGTATGAAATTGTGAAAGATATGAAACCATGAGGCACATTAATAAACATGAAAACTATGAAAGAAGGCATATGGAAAGCCTCATTATGAAATCATGACATCTTGTGATCCATGGTCATTGGACAACCTTAGGACACGATTCATGATCCATCCAAGAGAGGTGTTCGAACCTCCTTATTAATCGCCTTTTCGTCCATCATAGTAGGGTGAATTAGGGATGTATATGAAACATAGGTGACCCCAAGTGGATGAAGAACACCGCGTGTTGTGTGAAATCCCTTGGGCCAAGAGACGAAGAACACCGCATGTAGTGTGAAGCTCTTGGGCCTATGATAATTTATGAGCTCATGATAATTGTGCCCGACGTGAGGTGACTCTCGATGGAATGAAGAATGCAGCATGTTGCATGAAGTTCCATTGAGCCAAATGGTGAGGAACACCGCATATAGTGTGAAGCCTTTGGGCCTCCGTGGCGATGAAATGTGCCCTAATACATCTGTACTTAGGTGGAAGACAAGGATGATTAATGAGAGGGCAACCGAGAACCCAATCAAGGTGGAGTGTGGGAAGTGTATGAACAAATGATAAGTTGGAAACATTATATAAGGACATGAATATACAACTTGAATATGGATGAATAATAATTATATTGTTAATATGATGAAATGAAAAGAAAATGGAACTCTAATGTTCTCTTTTGTGAGTTGAATTGTGCAAGGTCAAAGGAAAAATTTGGACTCACTAGAAGGGACATTACACTTTGTATTCTATGTTCTTTAGAGCAAGTTCCACACCATAGCCACCCAGATTCAATATATTCTTTGTTCCATTTCTTGATGCATTGGCTAAGATCTGGTGGAGATTTAAGGAGCAACTCGATCCAAGAGCTCCATACAAGATTGCTATAGGACTTACCTCATTTGATTCTCAAACATACAAGATGGTGGCTGAATTCAGTGCATAACCTTTTCCAAGAGCCTCGCAAAATGGACTGCTCAAGTCTTTCTTGGAGGTAGAGACATTATGAAGCTAGGTTATGTGTTTAGGATTCACCCTCGGGATCACTTCAACCATGTTATATTAAGTATTCAGGTGTATAGGCTTATGTAAATCAATCTGAGCACTTCTAACATGTGGGGTGTTGTTAAATCAATTGTTGATCTTTGCCTAAAACTGAATGAAGGAAAGTATGTTTTTGTCAAAGATCCTTCATAGGAAGTTATTCAGACTTCATCATTGTCATGTCCCTATATTAGTAATTTATAATTGAATCCATTATGTATTATTCATTCAAGTTAAAATATGAATAATATTATAAATGGAATATATTTAATATATTTAAATAATATTTATTTAAAACAATTAACAAAGTACATTATTATTATATTTATAAATAACACATATAATAATATATCATTTATTATAATGATATAATATAAATACAAATATTATTATTATTATCTTATATTGTAATATAAATATAAATAATATAATATAAATCATATATCATTTATTATGATATAATATAAATAATATAAAATAAATAATATAATGATATAATATAAATGAATAAAAATATAAATAAACATCTTTTAACCTATCCTGTTATGATAGGGAGTTACGTATGGTTAGAGCTAGTTTTACCACAAAAGGGAATTAATATAAAGTAATAAAATTTATAAGAGGGTAAGTATGTCTTTTACCGCCAAGCATAATAAGAGACGTGCCTCTTCAAACATATCCCTTGAAAGGGAAATAAATAAAGGTTGTGAGATAGAAGGAAAGGATCATTGGCAAGATATCATAAATTAATATATAGAGATATGTACATCAGTAGCAAATGGGAGGAATGATTCAAGTAAAAATAAATAAGTAAATAAATAAATATATAGCAGATAAAGGATGTGATGTCCCATTCGGAACGATTAAACATTATTAAAAATTATATTCATGATAACACTATAATAATAATGATATTATAATAACAATAATAAATAATATTATAATAATATATATATATTATATAATAATTAAATGATGTCTATATATATATTTATAATAATATTAAATATATTATAAAGTTATGTTAATAATAATAAAACAATAGAATTCAAAGTGCTAGCAAATATATATACATATCTGCTGGGTGTATAGAAGAAAATAATATATTTTCGGATTTCTAAGAGTATATAGATATTCTAAAGTGAATTGTGATATTCAGATAAGAACCAAGATACAATTTGAATTAATTACAAAATCATATGGCTAATGATATAATAATATTGTGATGACAATAATAATGATCATTGATCATTATAATAATAGTGATTAATTATTATAATAATAATAATTGTTATGTAATATAAATAATATAAATTTTGCATAGTATATATATATATGGTCTAATTGGAATCTACATGTATGAAAATAACAATATAAGATTAGTCTTAGAACTGCATATAAGTAAGAAAAGATGATCCATTATGAATGAGATATAAAGGCAGAGGTCTTATGAACTCAAGTAAATATGAGACTAATAGATGTCCTACATAAATGCATGATTCTTGTTTAAATAAGATAATGAGTACAAGAAGGTTATAAGTACATAGTTATGAATATGAAATAGATTTGTAAAGGCATGATTACCCAAGGGGTAGATAATAGTCCTTAAACATTAATCATCTTCACCATAGAGATGGGGTGGGAAACAAGGATTGTAGTTGACCAATTCATGGGATAAATCATAGGCCTTGATTGACGAATCAAGGAAGATAATAAGCCCTCAATCTAGTATTGAAGGGATAGGCCTTGGTAGGAGAACCAAGGAATAATAGGCTTTGGTAAGAGAACCAAGGAATAAGAGGCCTTGGTTGGAGAACCAAGGAAATAATAGGCCTTGGCTGGAGAACCAAGGACTAATAGGCCTTGGTTGACGAACCAAGGAATAATAGGCCTTCGATTGGAGAATCGAAGGACTAGGCCTTTGATGTAATAGTCAAAGGAATAATGATGGACCCATGAGAATTGGGGTGACATTAGATCCTTAAGTATCTTCTCCCATAAGGTTGAAAGAATGATTAATAGGCTTAAGGTTATCTCACCCAAGGTAATTCATGAAGTATAAACAAGAAAAGCATATAGTTGTGAAAGAAATAATATATAGTTAAATATTAAAAGAAAAAGATAGAATACTAATGTGCTCTTTACAAGTTGAAATTGTTTGCAAGATCGCATAAATTTTGGCTTGCTAGAAGGGGACATTACAATCATCTTTATACTGCAATGATCAGTGCTTCAAGCATCTTATAACTCCATAAATGTGTCAAGCATGCCGGGTCTCATTGTGGGCCCAGCTAAAAAAAATTTCGTTTTGAAACAAGTTTTCTGTCTTGAATTGTCTTGACATCGCATCAATATGCTTCTGAGATGGAAAAACGAACTGGGTAATCATCAAAATCCACTTTTAGGCATTTCGTATTGTGAGCAAAACAGGCCAAGTAGCCTTCGGAATTGTCCTGGAAAATTAGTCAAACCATCTCCTGAAGCCATGAAAATGCATCGGTATGTAGACTTTAGAACCAAGAATTCAGTGCAACAAACAACTTGGCCAAATGCATTCTGATGTGCAAGATATTATCGTTTAAAGTAGTTCTTTCAGCCTTTTCTGCAACTGCAACTGTCAAAAACCTAATTAGGGCTCACCAAGTCACTACATCGAAAAAATACCAAATCACCTCATGGGAAGCTGCCACTTGGGGAAATAGTTCATTTAGGCTCAATGAGCATGCGTGCAAGAGGATTTTTCACCAATCCATTTCTTTCACAAAATATCAAGGGTCAAAGTTGATTGAGCTTTGCAATTTTTTGGAAATGCAGTCATCAAAACAGTGAAAATCCCATTTGCTCTTGAAAAAAATAGTAAACGAGGTGTTTGGGCCTTGAAAATGGACATGGAAGTAGATTATCATAAGGTAAATCTAGAACACCAATTGGTTTGTCATGAACATCATCCAACTGCTAGTTATTGGCCTCCAAAGTTGACCTCTTTAGCAGATTTAACATTGTGCAGACAGCACATTTTTCCAGAACCCTTCCAACTTGGTGCTTCGAAACCTTGTCAAATCAGATCATATGGGTCTGGAATCAGGTGGACACACTTCTATATGGTAGATGAACATATTTGCAAAGTGATTTGGCATAAGAGTGAATAGGTCTCAAGTTGTGAATTTTCAAAGTGGGCTCCCAAGACATATTTTATAAGTGCCTTTCTGAGTGCTGCAATCAAATTTTTCATCATGGTAACCTAAAATTTTGCAAAAAATTTTAAGGAAATTTTAGGTCCCAACACGGGGATCCGGACCAAAGTTTCGCCAAGGGGAAAAGGAAAAGGAAAGCGAGAGAAAAGGGGATGCGGGGAAACAAAGGGAAACAACAAATATCCGGATGCCGATGGAAAACCCACACATTCGGATGGGGGCCAAACACCCGCCAAATCCCGAAGCAGGCCAAACCTCCGCAATGTCCTTAAGGGGTCAAAATTTCTGCTAGAGACCAAAAAACTTAGGATTTTAATAGGATTTTTTGCATAGTTCAGGCAAGTATATACATAAAATATAACATTTAAGTATAAGAAAATAGTGTTTTCTTATACTTTATATTTTATGTATATATTGTTAGGATGTTTGAGAGTGGTTTCGGATCCATAGGAGTTAAATTGCAGATTGTAGAATTTGGAGGATTTCAAAAATTTCAGAGTTAGCCAAATTTCAGGGGCTTGAAATATCAGACTTAGTCAAATTTCAGGCTTTTCTAGGCACGCAGAAGGGTAAAGGCACAGGGACCACTTAAGAAAATTTAGAGGAATTTGAGAAGATTTTGCAATTTTGAGGCATGGAAAATAGGAGTTCCAATAGGGACACGAGGTTTGTGGGGGTGACACATCCCCATATAACATAGCTTTATATCCTAGATTCTTATTTGAAAATTGTTTGTGGATCTCAAAGCACCTGATGCAGAGGTCTTTAGCAGAAACGTGCAAAATGTTTCTTTTTGTCCATATCGGCAAGAGACTTTCAATGTCTTACCAACATATGCTTCTTTATCCTTATCGGCCTGACTTGCCTTGTCGGCCTTCCCCTGTTCTTTCTTCCTGACGGTCTCTCTCTCGCCGATGTTGTTGTGTTCATCGGCCAAACACTCGTTATCGGCCTAGCTTTCTCCTTGCTCGCCGAAATCAAAACTCACACCAATGAGTATTTCATTTATATGCCTATCGGCAAGATATTGCCTATCGGGCTCTCCACACTGACTTGTTCCGATGACTGAGGTCACACCGAAACATGCAAACACTAACCTGCTGAACAGGTCCCCGTTACCTCCGCTACCGGTCACCTCTATTGGCTAAGTTTCTTATCGGCAACACTTACAATGTCGGTCTAACCGCGGAAAGTCTCCCCGACGCTCCACTTCACGCCGACGCCAAACTCCTTATCGCCAAGACATATAGCTATCGGCGAAGCCTTCATTCCCTTTGCCGATGTCACTTGTCACTCCGAAACCCTTTACGCCAACTCCTTCGTCGGCCAGACGTCCACCATTGGTCCAACTTTAAGCCACTCCGCCGATACACCTCCTTACGCCAATGGGCATCTCATACCGATCTCTATTCTCTCCCCGATACTATCAATGCCGGGTCCCACCGTCGGCCAGACTATGACTATCGGCGACACCTTTAACTTCTCCACCGATGGCATATCTCATGCCGATATACTCTTCGTCACCAAGACTGCCTCTATCGGTGAAACCTTCTACACACTCTCCGATGGTTCATCTCTTACCGACCACTCAATCCTCAGATTCCCTCTATCGGCGAGACATTCACCATCGGCCACAGAAAATCTCCCTCCGCCGATGTGCCGATGAACTATCCATCGGTGACACCTTTAGTTGTCACTTCGATACAACTCAATTGGTGAGACTGTATACTGTCGGTTCAACACAATTTCGTCCACCCGATGACTCTTACACACACAATTTGTCTGATGACATACACAAGGTGGTACCCAGATACAACAACGATATACACAAAGAAAATAGCTTCATACAGTTGCGATATATACAGGAAATGTGTATTCGCCGAATAACACAAACTTGATTAAACAAGACTTTTCATACATACCACTTTCCACTGTGCATACACAAAATGAGGCTCGCAACAGGTGCGATATATTCATAGACTATCTTAGACATACAATCCGTGTATATACTTCAAATGTATATTTGAATTTTCCCGCCGATGACCTTCTCTAAGACGGATTCTGTAATTTCTACATTTCCATGTTTATTTGACAAAAGAATGAACCAAAAATGGGAAAACTATTTTACAAGTCCATTCCACTGATTTCACAGAAATCCACCAGTGGAATGGATTTAACCTTGCATCACGGCAACAGAATAACTAAAATTAAAAAAATACAACGGTTCTATACAGATAATAAACAGAACAATTTGGTTCACCAAGATTTCACACAGGATTCAAAATGTACAAAATATGATTTGTAGAATTTTCTATTCTTTTGTTCCAGCTTCTTACATTTGAACAGTTTCAGACAGAAAAATGAAAGAGGACCCCTCTCTTGACCATCTCTCCCCGTTTTTGTTCACCCCTTCCTCTGTTTGCGGGATTTTGATTTAACCAAGATTATTAGCAGAAACCCTAATTAATATCATGACATCTGCTTTGTAGAAGACAACAAAACTCCTAATGACAAGACACCTTGTTTAACCCTTCACAACACCCAAGATGTTTGAAATGTAAATTTTGATGTTTACAGACAGGAAATGCCAACATAAAATGTCACATTAGTTAATGACATACAAATGCTACCAGGTAACATGAAATGTCAAAATATATGTTAAAACCTTATTCTTCTCCCTCTTGTGCATATTTGTCCTGTTGAAGGGTGTTGAAGGGGTGCCCTTGCACCATACTCCCCGGGAGAAGAGATCTCAAGCCCCCTTTGAGATCAGAGTTTGAAAATCGGCACCAGATTTTGTAATTTGATTTTCAGTCATCCAGACTGCCTCTGAAACAGGTTGTCCGTGCCAAGCTACCAAGTACTCCATGTACTCTTTGTCCCTTGTTCTCTTTGTCACTCTTGATTCTAATATCTTCTTCAATTTTGGTGGATCATGCTTAGGAATATCATCATCTGCTGCATCCTGCAATGGTCCCTGTTTTATATCTGCATTTGGCTTGTATGGAGTCAAATCACATACATTGAAAATGGGTGACAATCCAAGATCAGGAGGAAGTTGGATCTCATAAGCATTCTGCCCACACTTCTTTAAAATCTGGCATGGTCCAATCTTCCTCTGCATGAGCTTGGTATACTTACCTTTGGGGAGTCTCTCCTTCTTCAGATTTACCCACACCAAATCTCCAACCACAAACTGTAAATCTCTTTTCTTTTTGTCAGCATAGGTTTTGTACTGCAATGTAGTTTGTTGGAGCTGGTTCTTCACTTGATCATGTACTTCTTTGATGGCTGAAGCAAAATCTTTTGCATCTGCACTAATAGGCTCTCCTGTAGGTAGATCTCTTAGTTCTAGGATACCCCTTGGATGAATTCCATACACTATCTGAAAAGATGACTTTCCTGTACTCCTATTGATGGTGTCATTATAGGAGAATTCTGCTTGGGGTAGGATATTATCCCACTTCTCTCCATGCTGCCTTGTTAAACACCTTAACAGATTTCCCAATGAACGATTAACAACTTCAGTCTGCCCATCTATTTGAGGATGGTAGGCTGATGAGAAGGACAAATTGGTTCCAAGCTTTTTCCAAAGAGTCCTCCAGAAGTGGCCAATAAACTTTATATCTCTGTCTGAGACTATGCTCAATGGCAATCCATGGATTCTCACTATTTCCTTGAAAAACAGGTTTGCAACATACGAAGCATCACAAGTGGTTTTGCATGGCAAGAAATGTGCCATTTTACTAAATCTGTCTACTACCACAAAAACACTATCATATCCTTTCGTTGTCCTAGGCAAACCTAGTACAAAATCCATGCTTATGCTCTCCCATGGCCTAGAAGGAATGGGTAATGGCTGATACAAACCTGCATTTGTGGACCTTCCTTTGGCTTTCTGACATATTACACATGCTTCCACAAATCTTCTCACATTTGACTGTAGTTTAGGCCAATATTAATGTCTCTGCACAAGATCAAGAGTCTTATCTAGACCAAAATGTCTTGCCATGGCCCCACAATGTTTCTCCTGAATAATATTCAGTCTCATAGAACATTTTGGAATACATAGTTGTCCACCTTTGAAAAGTAATCCATCTTGGATCAGAAATTTAGAGAACTCAACATGATATTTGTCTCCAAAAGAAGTACATACCTTGTAGATCTCGCCAAAGTCTTCATCATCATCATACATTGTCTTTAAAGAATCAATCCCAACACTTTCTAATTGGATTTGATTGATGGTCAGAACTCTCCTGCTCAAAGCATCTACCACTTTGTTCTTAACCCCTTTCTTGTGCTTGAGCGTGAAAGTGAAAGCTTGCAAAGTTTCCACCCACTTCATATGCCTATGGTTCAGCTTCTCTTGACTGTTTATGAAATTGAGGGCCTGATTATCTGTGAACACTATGAATTCTTTTGGCATCAAATAATGCCTCCATTTCTTAAGTGACTGGACTAGAGCATACATCTCTAAATCATAGGATGAGTATCTCTTCTTGGCATCATTTAATTTCTCACTGAAGAATGCAATAGGTCTACCTTCTTGGCTGAGTACTGCTCCAATTGCAATATGACTTGCATCACATTCTACTTGAAAAATCTTGCTGAAGTCAGGAAATGCAAGAACTGGCTGCTCTGCCACCTTTTTCTTCAATGTTTCAAAGGAATTATCTGCCTCCTTTGTCCATGTAAACTTGCACTTCTGTCCTCCCTTTATAGTGTCAAGCATGGGTGCACAAATATGACTAAATCCCTTTATAAACTTCCTATAAAAGGTTGCTAACCCATGGAAACTTCTAACATCATTCAAGGTTTTGGGAGTTGGCCAAGACAATATGGCACTTACCTTCTCTTGATCCATTTTCAGTTTGTTATGTGAGATAACAAATCCCAAGTAGATGATCTCACTGAAGAATGCAATAGGTCTACCTTCTTGGCTGAGTACTGCTCCAATTGCAATATGACTTGCATCACATTCTACTTGAAAAATCTTGCTGAAGTCAAGAAATGCAAGAACTGGCTGCTTTGCCACCTTCTTCTTCAATGTTTCAAAGGAATTATCTGCCTCCTTTGTCCATGTAAACTTGCACTTCTGTCCTCCCTTTATAGTGTCAAGCATGGGTGCACAAATATGACTAAATCCCTTTATAAACTTCCTATAAAAGGTTGCTAACCCATGGAAACTTCTAACATCATTCAAGGTTTTGGGAGTTGGCCAAGACAATATGGCACTTACCTTCTCTTGATCCATTTTCAGTTTGTTATGTGAGATAACAAATCCCAAGTAGATGATCTCTTCTTGCATAAATAGACACTTTGCTAAATTGATCATTAGCTGCTCTTCATATAACCTTTTGAGAACCAAGTCTATATGGATGAGATGCTCTTCCCTCATATTACTGAAAATTAGGATGTCATCTAGATATACTATGACAAATTTTCCCACGAATTCCCTCAAGACCTCATTCATCAGCCTCATAAAGGTACTAGGGGCGTTGGACAAACCAAAAGGCATGACCTTCCACTCATATAACCCCTTATTAGTCTTAAATGCAGTTTTCCACTCATCACCAGGTCTAATCCTAATTTGATGATAGCCACTTGTTGGCGTTTAATTTCGCACCTTTTGGTGAGAAAGAAAAACGGACAGCGTGTACAGTAGGACTGTTCTTCGAATTAGGAGGGGAAGCTCCCTCAACAAGAAAATTAAAAAGACGTTTACAAAATAACCTATCTTTTTGTTTCTCAAGGCACGAGCACAAGGCAATGAAGCTCTTCTGCAAGGCTGTAAGATTTTCTAAAGCTTTCCAGAAGAAAATAACTAACTTTATCTTTTAAAACAATTCTGATTTCTTTAAGTAAATTCAGAGCATAAAGAAATCAGAAGGACAACTTGGAGGTTTTTTTTAAAACAAAAGAACAAATACAACTCAACAATAATTGCTCATGCACAAAGTCATGAACAATTTACACAACTCTTGACAACAAGATAGATCCTGAAACCATGATTTGTATTCTCATTAATCAAAAAGCAAGAATCAACAACAGTGCTTGAACAATAAAATGCGAGCAAAAATTAGTCTCAGCATTTACCATTAGAGAAATTAAGTGTGTAGAATACACTTATTTATACCTAAAAAGCAAAGATGCAAGGAAATGAAAGGAAGAGTTAACTAACACTCTTCACTCTAGATCTAATGCTGCATGGGAAGCATGCAAGCTTATTAGCAATTAAAACTAAAAGTATCTTGTCATGCAAATTTCAGTTAACTGAACTTGCATGTTATTACACAATGAGTTTCAACTCAAAGATATTTTGCATGATTTCCAAAAGCAAAATCTAAAAATAAATTTAACTTCAGTTAACAAAGACAGTTCTCAAAATAGAAGCTGTTTTGGAAATCTCTTCTGCTGCCAAAAATAATTCCCTCTTGCAAAATGTGAAAAATAAGCTAAGTCTGGGAATTAAGATTTCTCTCAAATTCCTCAACCTTGGCTTCATCTGGTATGATCATGGACTCAAGGTGGACCATCCTCATTTGCAGGTCTATGGCAGCGTCCTTTGTGATTTTCTCGAACACTTCAAAGTCTTTCTCAGCCTTGGCGCACTTTGATGCAATATCAACCAGGAGATACATTTTGTCAACATGAGGGTCTCCACAAAACTTTCCACGGATCAGATGAATGAACTCCTCCTGTAAAACATGAATGAGGCAATTTACGCCTTCCTCACTGAAATACCTACATGGAATGTTTTGGACAAAATCAATGGCATATCTTTCAATGCCTAGGAGCTTTTCTTTCCATATAGCCAACTCCGAGGCTATATTCTTCGAGGTATAAACCAAGAAGGAATACTGGTGAGTCCAGGAGAAAATTGCAGCCTTTTGATCTGCCGTTATAGGCCTCAAACCAAGTGCACGCAGCCTGACCATCAATCTATCATATACTGGTTCCATGTCCTTCATACACTCGATCATATTCTAGATTCCAAGGAGGACATCCTTAGAATTGGACACCACTTCTGATAACTTTGCTAGAAAGTTAACATTCTTTATTATAAAATGATCCACCCAATCCCTAGTGTGCTTGCCATACACCACCAGCTGACTTAACTGTTTTTGCTCATCAGTAGACTCCATCACTTGTGGCAAAAAGAGTGAAGGAGGCGAAGGAGTATGCAGAAGTTGCGATATGTATTGACGTAGTTGCTTGACTTCTGATTTGAGGGCAGCCTTGTCCTCTCCATCTTTCATTACCCTGTTTCTCATAGTATCTGTAGCAGCCTCCAAAATATTCACTGCTGTCTGTCGTGTGTTATGACTGAAACAAGTCTTGACAATATGATAATCCTCAGGTTCAACTTCTTCAATTGCTTTGTCCTGAGGAGGAATAGCTGTCTCTAAAACCAACTCTCCTTCACTTGTCTTTAGAATCCTCGACTGTTTCTTGGGCTTCTTTATAGATGGCTCCTTGAAAGTCTTTGCCAAAGCACTGAAATCCAGTTGATAGGATGGCCTTTTCTTTTTCTCACTAACTGCTGTATGAAGCCAAGCTGAAGTAGATTCTTGAAATGTTGGCTTTGGACGACTTTCTTTTTTAGCACCCAGATTTGGCGTGACTTCGACCTTAGGAGGTGCAAAATGAATATCCATCTCTGGGTCAAAATCCAACACTATGTTGGGTTCGAACTCTAGGTCTACCTCCATCACAGTGTTCACTTCAATTCCTTGTACGACCTCAGGTTCTCTTGCATCGTTAACTCCAGATGAGTTAAGTGGTGTTGAATCAATAGGTATAAGAGATTGGTGAGGCTCAGGTATCCTCTGCGGTGTCAGCAAATTCCCTCCTTCTGAAGAGGAAGAAGAGGAAGAAGTAGAAATAGAAGTGGTAGGCGAACTAGGCTCAGCTGGTGACAAAGGGGTTGCCTCTGGTTGTTGCTATGCTGGGGTTTGAGCCTTTCTCTTCGGGGTCACCCTCAAGGGTTCTTCCCTGATAATGTTGGTCACTTGGGCTTTCTCACTCACCACCTTGGATTTCAAGCGTGGAGTCAAATGAGTAGGAGAAGATGGCGGCTCTACTATAGATACCTTGTCTTTGGGTGTGTTTGTCCTCTTGCTCCTTTGACTGCCAATGAACATCCAGCTTCTTTTCACCACTCCTTTGGTTCTTTCTGCAATGGAGGTGATCTCTTGAAGTGACCAATCCATTGGCAGCAATGGTTGTGAATCAATTCCCTCTTTGACAAATTTTGGGGAGAGAATTATACCATCTTCGTGCAAGTCTTTGCCACTCTCGTCAAGGAAAACTGGAATCTGCTCCAAGGTGAAGCAACTATAACTCCTTCGCTGAACCTCATACTCATCCTGACAATTAACCCAGAAGTCTTCCATAGTAGGTACATGAGCAAATTTGCCGCTAAGTCTGGATTTCATCACTTGATTAGGGTCATATGTGCGTTTCTCCTTGAAGGTCTTTAGGCCAAATTTGGACATTTCTTCACCAATTACCTTTGCATCGGCTGCACTTTTGCACTTGAAAACACCCATTTGAATAGGAAAGATCACTGCCGTCTTATGTCTACTGCGTAGAAAACTGTGTACTTCTTCTATTTGACGCAGAAACTCCATGAAGACTTCATCGGATGGATATCTTGGGAGCATGTATGGATATGATGTAAACCCGTAGGCTCTGATATAGGAGAAGGTAGGGAATTGAATATACCAATCCGCCCATTCTGAGATTATCGCCCTAGCTTCTCCTGATATCCTGACATGCATCTGGTTTTCCAAGTCACGTACTGTGAACATCAGGAATGCATCGTTGACTTGCCGGAAGTGCTTCTGAGACTCTGAAATCTCAAGCTGAGGATACAGCCTCACGATCCTGGTGTTTTGCAAAGAGCCCACAAAGTTCAACCCGGCAAAGTGGTGTTGTTTGGCCACCATGAATAGCAAATAGGACACCACTCTGAACTCATGAGTTCGTGTGAAGTCTATGATTTGTTGGTGAATGCAATCACTTATGAGAGTGGCCCACTCATAAGTGGCGCTTCCATTGGCAATGGTACTGATCACATAGAACATCCATGTCCTAAAACTCCTTCCCTCAGCTTGGCCTGTAATTCGGTTGAGCATGGTGATCATGATGGCATATTCATCTTTGAATTGACCTCGGCCCACGTTCCTTGGGAGTGTATTCCTTCTTTCTTTTAGCCATTTGCAAGCTAACTTTTGACATTTATCAGTGGCGGTGGCCCAAACTCTATCACTCTCTTCAAGGTCCAGGGTGAGTGATTCTTCAAAAAGAGGAATGCCGAGGGCCATCTCTATGTCATCAGGCTTCAAACTGGCAATCAATCTTCCGTCCCTTGATCTGACTTCTCTTGATTCAGGAACATAGTGTTGAATGCACGAGAGTACAAATTCGAGACTATGTGCAGAGATGGGAAATGATCCGGCTTGAATAAGCCCAGAGTTCTTCAAATTTCTTGCAGCTGCATTCCCTGAGTTTATCAGTGGTTCTAAATCAAAACCCTCAGGTGAGACTTGGCACAAGTCTGTTTCTTTGACTTTGGAATATTCGTGTTTGAGCAGAGATTTGGCCTCGATGGTGACTGACGAATATTGCATGATGAATTAAAGAAGCCTTCTCTGATGACCTTTATGCACTGAAAATGGACAATTTGGTCTTCTGTGTACTTGCTGCCTAAGAAAAACAAATTTTCTTTTCGCTGTCCAAAATTTAATTTTTTGTAAAAAAAAATTAAAATTTTGCCTTTGGAAAATGAAATTTTGGAGCCACACCTTCAAAGATCCAACAGATCTGAGATCAAACCGGTCCAGGATGATGGAAAATGCCTTGTGCCGAGGTGGGTATGTGTCAGAAATGAGAAATTTTGGACAAATAAGCCTCAAAAATCAATTTTATCTTGGCTGTAGGTGGTGATTTTGCCTTTGAAAAACCATGACCAGCAGTGAAAATCCTTGAAAATTTGCCACAAATGGCCTACTGGGTTTGGATGTTGCCTTGGGAACATGCAAATAGACCCTATGAAAGAAGAGAATGAAGAAAAAGAAGGGAAGAATTGATCGAAATGCCTTCTTTACTCTTTGCTGATTCGAAAAAGCTTCAAAAAGCTTCAAAAACCCTCAACAATGGCCGCCAGTGCAAGAAAGAGACCCTCTGGTGGACAAATTTTCCTTTGAGTGTGATAGAAAGAAGTAGAATGATGCAAGAATGGATGATCCTTGCCCTGTGTGTGAAGATCCAATTCTCAAAGCCTTCAAATTCGCCTTATGCAAGCTTTCATCCGTCCATTAATGGCCGCCATGTGAGAGGTTCAGCTCCATGTATCATCTTCTTGCTAAGCAAATGATGAAAACTATGCCAAATGCCTTCTTTATGGTGAGCGCCCTCCTCCTAGGGTTTCATTCTCCAACTTTGACTTTGCTCTGCCTCTCCAACTTTGCACAAACAATGAATGAAATGAGAAAGGTGAAGAGGTATATTTATAGGTTTAACCTTTCTCTCTCCTGGAGCCAATCTTCTCTCTCCTCAACACCAATTTCCATACAACTAAGACTCCTTCAAAAAGGCGTGCAAATGATGTATTTTAGGCGCCTTTTGCATGAGCCAAATAGGCGTGGGTTTTAGTGAACTTGAGCGCCTTTTAGGAATGCCTTAAAAAGGCGTGGATTTTAGCTCATTTAGGCGCCTTTTGTAGGATGAGAAATGGCGTGGCTTTTAGGTGTTTTGAGCGCCTTTTATAGACAAGGAAAAAAGCGTGGCTTTTTGTGGATTTGAGCGCCTTTTGAGAGGTCTAGAAATGGCGTGAGTTTTAGCTTAATGCACGCCTTTTGGAAGGCAAGGAATGGCGTGGGTTTTGGGTAGAATGGGCGCCTTTGAAGGTTGATTTTGAGTGTCTTGGTGGAAGTATATTTCAAAATATATTTAAGTATATGCTCAGATATTGAATTTCCTATACTTTAAATATTTTGAAATATACTTCTAGGATGTTTGAGATAGGTCCCGGATCTGTGGTATTTAACATGCAGATTCTAGATTTTTGAGGATCCGCCAGATTTCAGACTTAGACAGATTTCAGGATTTCAGAACAACAGGTTTCAGGATACCAGACTTAGCCAATTTCAGGGCTCAAATTTGTGATTCTTGACCTTGAAAAACTTTGAAGTTGGCCTTGACCATTTTGATGGAGGCTACCTGGATCACTGCCGTTGCAAGCCTCTGCCTCTGCCTCTGGAGCTTATTTTTGCCGTAACTTCTTCATCTGATGACGGAATGTCTTGAAGTTTGAAAACCAAGCTCATATGATCTGAAACTATCATTGAAGCTCTTCCTCCATGGATGATACTCAAAAATGGTGCTCATTCAAGGCAAGAACGCCCAAAAATGCCTTAGAAAAATTTTCGAAATTTTCCAAAATTTCAAAATTTTCAAAATTGAATTTTGACTTGCCAGATGTATTTGCATTGCTTCCCTTGGTTCCTTTATGTCATTTTGGCTTCCAATTCACCACTTTGACTTCCTCTTTTTTGACGTTCTTTCACTGCCCCGTGCCTGATTAGCTTGTCAGAATCTCCCTCCACCGAGCCTTGGATCGCCATCTTTTGATATGTCTTGTACCTGCAGGGTTAGCGCAGTAATGACAAGGCTACATGGTGCTTGGGAGGTGTGTTTGGGCACATATACGAAAAATTTTGTATGGGTACAACACCACTCTTCAAATCTATTTTTGAGAAATATTTAGCACCCCCCAAACAATCAAGTAAATCTTCTATCCTAGGGATTGGAAACCTATACTTGATGGTTATCTTGTTGATCGCCCTTGAATCAATGCAAAGCCTCCAAGTGCCTTCCTTCTTTGGTGCTAGTACAGCCGGTACTGCACATGGACTTAGACTTTTGCCAATTAGGCCTATCTCCAACAACTCTTCAATTTGCCTTGCTACCTCTGTATTCTGATCTGGAGTGAGCTTATATGCTGCCTTGTTTGGAAGTGTAGATCCTGGGATCAGATCTATACAATGGCTAATGTCCCTAATAGGTGGTAGGGAACTTGGCATTCCATCAGAGATAATGCCTTTGTACTTGTCCAATAGCTCTTGGACAGCTGGGTCTATGAATTTTTGTCTCTTCTCTCCCCTAACTTGTTGCTGTTGTTCTTTGTTTACCTTTAGGCAAGCGATTAGAGCATATGTAACTGCTCCTTCTTCTCCTATCCCCTTCATGAATTGTTTGCCTTCTACCATCATCACTTTGACTTCTTTTCCTTTTAACTCCACCTCCTTCTCCATTAATGGAAGCAATTCTATCATCTTACCATTCTTGGTAATTGAATAGGTGTTTCTAGCTCCATCATGGTATGCTCTCAAGTCATACTGCCATGGTCTTCCAAATAGGAGATGGCAAGCATCCATCTTGGCAATGTCAAACAATAACCTATCCTTGTATGGGCCAATCTGAAATTCTACCCAAGCTTGTTCTTCTATAACTGTTTGCTGACCTTGGTGGAGCCATGAAATTTTATATGGGCAAGGATGTGGCAGTCTCCTAAGCTTAAGCTTTTCTACCATCTCAATAGACACAAAATTTTCAGTAGATCCAGAGTCAATCAGAACTTTACATACCTTTCCTCCTGCCTTGCAAGTAGTTCTGAAGAGAGACTTCCTTTGTGGAGGTTCTTTTCTAGGCACCTTCATGGTGGTCATTGCTCTCCTAATCATCAAAGATTCTCCATTCTCAGGATACCCATAACTGTCGGGAGCATTCACACTTTGATTAGTGCTTGAGCTTGCTACACTTTGACAATCAGATTCTTGGATCAGATTGATCCTCTTTTCTCCTATTGAACTTGTTGTCTTTGCTGGACATCTGCTGGCTATATGGCCTTCTTGATTGCAATTGTAACATTTGATAGGTCCTCTGCCCTGAGATTTCCCTCTAAATGGTGGTCTTCTGCCCTTGAAGTTTCCCCTTTGATTGTAGCTTCCCCCTTGGTTCTGACTGCTGTCTCCTCTGCTGTTCTCTTGGTTGGATTCACTTTGGTATCCAAATCCTCTGCCTCTAAAAGGACTTCTTCCTCCTCTCTGCTGTCTCCCTCCTACCTCTATTGTTCTGCTCATGCCTTCTTTTTAATTTGTCTTCCACTTTGAGTGCTAGTTGATAGCACTTTTGAATTGTCTCTGGGTTATGCATACTTATGTCTTCTTGGATGTTAAATCTTAATCCATTGAGGTATCTTGCTACCTTTTCTTCCTCACCTTCCTTTACCTTTGTTTTTACACACAGTTTCATGAACTCTTCTGTGTATGAGCTGACATCTAGCTCCTTCTGCTTCAAATTTTGTTTCCTCTTATGTAATTGGATATTATAATCCAATGGAACATAGGTTTCCTTCACTAAAGCCATCATTCTCTTCCATGTTGCAACTCTGTTCTTTCCCTCTTTCACCTTGTCATCTTGGATGAAATTCCACCAAGTCAGTGCAGCCCCTTTCATTTTGGACTGAGCCATCTTCACTCTTTGGTGGTCTGGTATTTCCTCGGTCTCAAAGAAATTATTCAAGGAGTCTATCCACTCCATCACCGAATCAGGTTCCATTTTTCCTGCAAACACTGGCAGGTCTATTTTTATATCCATGGTCCTTCTTTCCATGGACTTGAGGGCATTGAGTAAGGGTCTCTGGTCTGCAGGAACCACTATCTCTTCCTGCTTTGGGGTCTCCTCTTCATCCCCATCTTCTCGTTCACCAGAGTTTTCTTCCCCTTTCTCCACTCTGTCCCTCAACTTCTCTAGTTCTTCTTTCAATGCCTGATTCTGAGCTCTATCAGCTTTGCTCTCTGCTATGTGCTTTCTTACTAAGGCCGTCAACTCCACGTTGGTCATCTTTGTTGGGTACGTTTCTGATCCTTCTCCTTCTGACATCTTGTCTCCTTCCCAAAGAACACTCCTTCGCTCTGATACCACTTGATGCATAGGTCTTCAGCAGAAACGTGCAAAATGTTTCTTTTTGTCCATATCGGCAAGAGACTTTCAATGTTTTACCGACATATGCTTCTTTATCCTTATCGGCCTGACTTGCCTTGTCGGCCTTCCCTCGTTCTTTCTTCCCGACGGTCTCTCTCTCGCCGATGCCGTTGTGTTCATCGGCCAAACACTCGTTATCGGCCTAGCTTTCTCCTTGCTCGCCGAAACCAAAACTCACACCGATGAGTATTTCATTTATGTGCCTATCGGCAAGATATTGCCTATCGGGCTCTCCACACTGACTTGTTCCGATGACTGAGGTCACACCGAAACATGCAAACACTAACTTGCTGAACAGGTCCCTGTTACCTCCGCTACCGGTCACCTCTATTGACTAAGTTGCTTATCAGCAACACTTACAATGTCGGTCTAACCGCGGAAAGTCTCCCTGACGCTCCACTTCACGTTGACGCCAAACTCCTTATCGCCAAGACATATAACTATCGGCGAAGCCTTCATTCCCTCTGCCGATGTCACTTGTCACTCCGAAACCCTTTATGCCAACTCCTTCGTCGGCCAGACGTCCACTGTCGGTCCAACTTTAAGCCACTCTGCCGATACACCTCCTTACGCCGATGGGCATCTCATACCGATCTCTATTGTCTCCCCGATACTATCAATGCCAGGTCCCACCGTCGGCCAGACTATGACTATTGGCGACACCTTTAACTTCTCCACCGATGGCATATCTCATGCCGATATACTCTTCGTCGGCAAGACTGCCTCTATCGGTGAAACCTTCTACGCACTCTCCGATGGTTCATCTCTTCCTGACCACTCAATCCTTAGATTCCCTCTATCGGTGAGACATTCACCATCGGCCACAGAAAATCTCCCTCCGCCGATGTGCCGATGAACTATCCATCGGTGACACCTTCAGTTGTCACTCCGATACAACTCAATCGGCAAAACTGTATACTGTTGGTTCAACACAATTTCGTCCACCCGATGACTCTTACACAATTTGTCTGACGACATACACAAGGTGGTACCCAGATACAACGATATACACAAAGAAAATAGCTTCATACAGTTGCGATATATACAGGAAATGTATATTCGCCGAATAACACAAACTTGATTAAACAAGACTTTTCATACATACCACTTTCCACTGTGCATACACAAAATGAGGCTCGCAGCAGGTGCGATATATTCATAGACTATCTCAGACATACAATCCGTGTATATACTTCAAATGTATATTTGAATTTTTCCGCCGATGACCTTCTCTAAGACGGATTCTGCAATTTCTACATTTCCATGTTTATCTGACAAAAGAATGAACCAAAAATGGGAAAACTATTTTACAAGTCCATTCCACTGATTTCACAAAAATCCACCAGTGGAATGGATTTAACCTTGCATCACGGCAACAGAATAACTAAAATTAAAAAAATACAACGGTTCTATACAGATAATAAACAGAACAATTCGGTTCACCAAGATTTCACACAGGATTCAAAATGTACAGAATATGATTTGCAGAATTTTCTATTCTTTCGTTCCAGCTTCTTACATTTGAACAGTTTCAGACAGAAAAATGAAAGAGGACCCCTCTCTCGACCATCTCTCCCCGTTTTTGTTCACCCCTTCCTCTGTTTGCGGGATTTTGATTTAACCAGGATTATTAGCAGAAACCCTAATTAATCTCATGACATCTGCTTTGTAGAAGACAACAAAACTCCTAATGACAAGACACCTTGTTTAACCCTTCACAACACCCAAGATGTCTGAAATGTAAATTTTGATGTTTACAGACAGGAAATGCCAACATAAAATGTCACATTAGTTAATGACATACAAATGCTACCAGGTAACATGAAATGTCAAAATATATGTTAAAACCTTATTCTTCTCCCTCTTGTGCATATTTGTCCTGTTGAAGGGTGTTGAAGGGGTGCCCCTGCACCAGCACCCATCAGTATGATCATAAAGAAAATAAAAACTTTAGGGATGACAAGAACAAAGAAGACTCATTTATTCCCAACTAGAAAAGCTATTATGTAATACTCCTTGGTTACTGCAGTTGCCTAGGAAAAATCAGTAATCTTTTTTGTTACTCTACCCAAGAAAGACTTTGATGGTTATCTGTTCATTTTGCTATGTCCTTGGCTAGCTAGCACAACTGTTGTTAGTGCTTGCTGATTTGGTAAGATGGCTATTGCCTATAATTCCAAACAGAAAAATATGACTTTCTTCTGCCTGTCCAAGCTGCATGTTCTTAGCTGATCAGCTAAGTGATTAGAATCAAATGAAGCTGAAGAGAATATGGCAGGTGATAACTTTTTGACATCCAGTTGGGATGAGGTGGACAAGGACAATTTGATGAAATTTTGTCCATTGATATAGTTGGAGAATTCAACCATGGGGATAAGGTTCAAAGAATTAGTAACTTCGAGATCATAAAACTGATGCCAGTTTTGATACTCATATGGTTCAACAGCAGAGGAAGAGAACATGCAAAAATTCACAAGGCAAACAGAATTCAGTCTAGCAGATTAGACTCTTTGATGTGATTACATGTATGGAGACTTTTCAAAAAAGTCACAGGTACACCGGCTCAAACTATCTGAGGTAATTTAGGTCTTTTCAGATGGCGCGGTCAAATTGTGGACTATTGATGGATAAGGCTGAATTTATGGGTTAGAGGTACAGGCTCAATTGTAAAACCCACTGAGTAATAAATTTTGATTTTCAGATATCCAGATCTGATATGGAGATTCTGAACTCTGTTTGGGCATAAGATTCTTCCTGCTAGAAGTAGGGTGTGTGTATTTCTGAATAGGATGTTTGTTCCCATCTTAATAAAAAAATGTAGAAGTTATCTTTCTAGTTACCAAGCATTCAAGATAAGATTGGACTTTTGTCTAGATTGCCCCTGAACATTTGCATTGAGTTGCCCAACCAAAACAACGAAAGTTAAATCTATATAGAATAACTAGAGGAGCACATCTACAGGAACAAATTGGCATCATCATTTGATTGAAATAACTTGGAACAAATCAATCCTAAATAATTTCAAAATCTGCCTAAGCTAGGTATATCACGTTTCATGTTGGTACATAACGATCATTACTGGGTATTTGTGTTGCAACTACTAGATTAGAATTTAAAATAACTCCCTCAACATAACAATGCCCTAATATAGTAGCTTTCTTATCATGCTGAGAAGGCATGCAACCACAGTAATCTCTTTAAGTGACAATCTAGTGCAATGCTTAATGGAGGAGATTATCAAGTCAGTTCTTAAATGTCCTTCATACCTTTATTATTTTGCTACTTCAACATTTTACATTCCACTGACAAGAAAGCTTATTAGGTAAATAGAATTTCACTTTTGGTGACTTCTATATGCCAAAAATAGTCATTGAAGGATCATAAGAAGTTATTGTAACAAATGTTCATGATTTTAAATAAAGTTAGCTATTATTAATTAGTGAGGTAGTGCACCGTTTAATTGTTAGAATTCTAATTCAAAATCCAAGGGCTTCTACTTACCCATCCACAAGAGAATGTGTTGGAGCCTAGATAAAAAACATACACACCTGAGAAAGTAAATCAATAGTTCGGCGTAGAAGGCGAGCAAGATCTCCATCATCCATTCTACAATCCATCATAATTTCTCTCCAAGTCAAACCAGATGCCCAAGCCTCGACGATACCTGCAAACTGCATATCCAAGTCGCAACTAATCTGCCAAGAACAAATGAAACTTGTTTACATGACTATAATAGTTTATTTAGAAAAGACAGACATTGACCTAGAATATAGCTTTAACAAATAGAGACACTAAAAATAATTCAAAGTTTTATAATTATAAACATATTTCTCACCTCCACTTTATGTTTGGCTTGCAACTGTAGGAGGGATGAACGCTGCTCTTCCAATATTTCTATGACATTGCCAACTACATTTGATACTTCATAAACATAACTAGAAAAATTTATAGATAAGGAGTCAGTAAACTACAATGATGTTAATCTGAATAAGTCATAAAGTTTATATTAATCTAATAAATTACTTATGACTACTTTGATGCTTACAATGGAAATTAATGTTGAGATGATATGTTCAGAAGAGTCATAGTTACAAGGTATGAACAATAGCTTCACCAAAGTGTTTGAATTTGACAAAATTTTCAAGGTCATTATACTAAAGAAAAACATGGTTTCATGGTTAGGTCAAGCTATTAACATTTTCTGAATGGTAGTAGGCATCCTCCCCATTGTGTGTCCCCCATATCAGGGCTACAATCTAAGTTTCTTTTCATATTATGCTATGGTAATTTGTGAGAAGTTGTATCATAGAGAATATGGCTAAAACAATTTTAACAGTAGAACCAACTCGATATGCATAACAGAAACCATTCATATTCATAAAATTTTGATAGAAACTAAGAATCACCAATAGAACAACTCACAGAACATAGGAGAAAATATTTTATTGCATTATCAATCGATAAGGTATACATACAATTCTTTTGATATGTGAACAAAAATATCATGCAGGGATAATACTAGAAATCTCTAAAGCTACATCCATGGTTGTCGAAACATGACCATATAGTCAATGAAAATCAGGAATATCCATGAGGACAACCCTCTGACAACCTGTATGTTACCACTCAATTCTAACGTCAAAATTAAAAGTATAGAATCTAACCTCAAAATTAAAAGTTTAGTATCTAACCTCAAAAACTGAAAGTATCACTCACGCATCATATGACACTCATTCTAAACACACTCATTATTGAATGGCAAACATGACTAGTCTCAGAATAATTTACTCTTTCCTATAATTTCTATGCCCTAAAGAAGTTCAGATCTCTTACCTAGTTTTGAAAAACTCTTGCTGTTTCAACTTCAATCTTTTCCATTTAAATGAACACAAAGAGACACAAATGAGAAGTTTTGAGTTCCAACTTTGGTTCTTGTGCTTAACATTAGTCAGCTACAGATTCAAATAATTGTTCTTAAGTTTCTAGGATTTCATAACAAGAATCACAACTTGTAATTCAAGATCAAAAATAGGGTAGCTCTCTTACACTTTGTTCATTTTTTCCTCATGAGCTATTATTCTTGCATCCTTGGTTACACAAGGCCTTATTGCTATCCTTCATCCTAAAACAGTGAGATTGAGTGCATGATCCACGAAATGATGGAGGTGGGAATCATTTGGCCAAGTAAAATGTAATGTCCCCTTTTTGTCCTCCTTATCTGAGCCGACTTCACCTAAGCCAAATTGAAGTTAAGTTGAGCCATTGTAGCAAAAGTGACTTGTAGAAAGGAAAGTCAGTTAAGTGAGTGACTTGGGGAAAGGAAAGTCAATTAAGTGAAGCTAATTTTGAAGTCACTTGGAGAAAGGAAAGAAGTAACATAATAAACTATTATAAAATGTTAATGAATTATTTTATTATGTAAGTGGAGCGCCCCACTTGTGGACTTCAAAATAGATTAAAAAAGGGCAAACTTGGGCGGACCTCTTGGAAGCTTTATAAGGAAGTCATTTGGAGTTCATTTCATATCATATTATCATTTTGTCAATTGCATATTGGAGAGTTTCCTTTCTGCTGCAACTTCTGGTTCAGCTTGTACTAAGGACGAAAACCCTTAGACATTTGTGGATTGGACAAAAACCCAATACCACTTTAGAGGCAAATCCACCTAGGGTTTACTATTGAGCATTATTACAGGATTTTGGCATTGTAGAAGAGCTGGAAAGTCATTATTTTTGCAGGTTACAGCTGCTAGGATTTCATCACCAAATTGGAAGATTTGTGCCAAATACCAATTTGGGATTTGATCGATTTATGGAGGATTCTTGAGCTTCAAAGCACACATCTATTGCAGATTTGGTTGCTGATTTGATTCAGACTTTACATCAGATTTGGGCAACATATTTCAGCGCCACAATTAGGGTATGATTGCAGATTGGCATTAGGGTTTAATGCTATTTGCTGGCACCACCTTGGCTAGAGATCTATTCTCATATTGAGAGCATATTTGGGCTTTATGCTAGCCGCCACCCATCATAGAGGATTTGTTGCATACCAGGGAGAGTCCCTGCTGCCATAAGGCATGAAAAATCAGGTTTAGGGTTCCAAACCCTATCGCAGCCCTTTGGAGGAGGAATCGCTGCCCTAGAGACCAATTGCTACCTTTTGGGGAGTCATTGGGCGAAGGAAATTAGCTACAGCAGTCATCTGTATCAGATTTTCAAATCAGGTTGCACATATATTTGTACCAGCATTTCTATGTTGTATGTATGGCATGGCTATGTATCCATTGATGGAGACAATAATTGGGTATGTTTGAGATTGCAAACTCTTTCAAATCTTTAATTTGAAACAAAGGATATCTGCTGTTCCAAACGATATCAGACCTGATAAACGTTGTAATCAGACTTGATTTGATGAAAATAAAAGCATATTTAGTGTTGGTATTTTGATGTTTATGCATGCAAAGTATTTGGTTATGTTTCCTATATATTGGCATATGTATTTTCAATGAAAACCATCTAAAACAAGCATTGAAACCAAACACAAAACTCAGAAATCAGAATACAGAGACATTGCATGACAAGTGTTTGACAAAATGTCAACACACTAAAACTCAAAAATTCAGGACAGAACTAGACAGGGTTCTTACATAAAAAAAAGCCTTCTCCTCACTAATGGTCTTGGTTTGTAAGAAAGATTCATGGCATATTTCCCCAAATAATTGAGAGTTGAACAAGGACACCAAAACAGGATAAGTTTTAAGTTCCTTATTTCAATTCTGAGGATTTATTAGATGAATTACAAGGAGCGCCATTCATTAATAGGTCACCATATCAAGAGCAAGGATGAAGATATTCCTAAAATCATTTTGCACAGACATGATCATTATGAATTTTTGGTTATGTTATATAATCTTACAAATGCTTCAATTACTTATCCAATTTTGATGAATTCCATGTTTAATCCCTTTCTTCAGAAATGTTTGCTCCTATTCTTTGAAGATATACTTATCTATAAATAAACATGTGAAGATCACTACAAACATTTTATCAGCTCTTAAACTTAGTGAAGAAACATCAGCTCTATGCCAAACCATCCAAACGTATCTGTGAAGTACAAGAAGTAGAATATTTGAGACATTTTATCACATGAAGATGACAAGGTAGATTCAAACAAAATCAAGGCTGCAATGAAATGACCAATCCCTAAACGCATTAAGCATTGCATGGATCATTAGGGCTTACAGGTTACTACTGCAAGTTTTGTTAAGAACTATGGCCACATAGCAGCTTCTCTCACTGCACTACTTAAGAAAGATGCATTTGCATGGACTATAAAATCAACTCAAGCATTAGAGAAACTCAAGGAGGCACCATGCACAACTCTAGTCCTTGCCACACCATATTTCATCAAACTTTTATAGTCGAGAATAATGCTGCAAGTCATGGAATCAGAATAGTCTTGACGCAGGAAGGCAGGCTACCAAATATTTGAACGCAGTTGATTAAATAATAAATGGCAACAATTTAGACAAGTCTATGTATAGAAGGAAATGTTTAGCCATACTGCATACAGTCAAGCAGCAGTGGCCATACTTGATGAGTAGGCACTTTAAGCTCAAAAGCAATCTTAACAGCCTAAAATACTTCTTTGAATAGAAGCTCTCCACAGATAAACAACAAAGATGGATCACCAGCATGTTGGGGTATGACTCTGAAATCATCTAATAAAAAGGGAATGAAGAATTCTGTAGCAGATGTGCTTCCCAAGAAAGAAGACAAGGCACTTCTTTTTGCAACCTCTATCATATTGGCCATTGGGATGGGGGGATACATGGAGTGGCAACAAGACTGCACTATAGATCAACTTGTTCAACAACTTCAACAAGATCCAAACATGCAAGACAAATTTACTTGGGGACGTGATGCATTGTGGTACAAGGACGGATTGCACCTGTGGAATTCACAACTAAAAAGTCAGATCCTATCAGAAATGCATGCATACTTGAATGGAGGCCATTCTAAGTTCCTCAAATTATTGTAGGCTTAAGAGGGATTTCTTTTGGGATGGACTGAGCGGAAATGTCAAAAAACATGTGGTTGAATGCTTAGTTTGCCAGTTGAATAGGCAATCAAGTCACTGGCATTTTGTTAATTTTTAGTCAGTGTTGGGAGGAAGCCTTCATTACATCATCATAGGATTTTCAAGATCTGAGGATATGACTCTTATTCTCATCAATCATGGTGCAAATAGCATTTATGAAGAATCTACATAAGCTTCATGGGTAATTCCAAAATCAGCTAGTGATAGAGATCTTGTTTTCATGAACAATTTGTGGACAAACTTGTTTGTGACTTTTGCAACTAAATTGGTGCACAACTCTTCATATCACCCTTGGTCTAATTCCCAAACTGAGTTTGTGAACAAATGTTTGGAAGGGTACCTGTTTTGTTTTGCTTTTGATTAACAATTTAGTGTCTCAAATGGTTTTACTGAACATAGTGGTGATACAACGCTAATTTTCATACTCCTTATAAGATGACACCATTTGAAGAACCCTAAGGGTACCCACCACCATCCACAACCTCCTATCTACAAGGTCATTTTAAGTTTCAAGTAATAAAGGATCACATCCTGATCCATCACTTGCAGAACATCCTTTGAATCCTCAAGGAGAACTTAGTCATGTTATAAATAGGATGAAACACATGGAGACCGACACGAGACTAAGAAACAATTTCAGAACAAAGATGGGGTTTTCCTCAATACTCAACTATACAAGAAAATGCCTTTCAAGTGGCCAAAGGGAAATGAGATTTCACCCAATTCTATGGGCCCTACAAGGTGTTTCGTATGATTGCCATTGCTACTTCCAAGTTATAAGTGCCACCACCATCTCAGGCGAGTCCAATCCCCTATGTATCATGCTTTAAGAGGATTATCAACAACCAGATTTCAAGTTAAGATAGAGCTTCCAAACTAAATGAAAGCAAAGTCATCTTGGAACCTAAATCAATGATCATTTGGTCGGTGGAGTGACCGCCTAGTAGGGCAGGCACAAAGAATCTCATCCAATGGAAGAAGCTACCAATTGAACATGTGCTACTTGGGAGGATGAGCAATTCATGCCTAATAAATATTGAGGATTTTTTTTCAAGGGGCATGTTACGCCCCAATTCTCCACGTATCATTATGTGCGACTGAGTTATGAAGTAGATGACCTATGGTGCACATAACCCTTGAGTAGTCTTCCAATAGGTTTCAAGTTTTTTTGTGCTTGATTAGTTGGCTTAGTTAGGGTAAGCCTTTCACTGCCCTAATTTTTCCTATAAATAGCTAAACATTACCAAGACATGGAAATAAGTGATTCAAGAAGTAATTTAGGTCAGCCAGGTAGCGGTTCTGGACAGAATATATGAGTTTCCAAATATCAAAATTTTCTACATTTTCTCATTTTGCATTTTTTTGGCCCTTCAAATTGAAATATTTCTCTTGGGAGTTTGTTGGGAGCATCAAAACTAGTTCACTACCTAAACTGTCCAACACATATCCTAAGTTTGAATTCTGAGCTGTGTGCTCAAGGAGTTGTGACACCAGTGAGTGTCACCACCAATATAATACTAATTGAAGATTAATTTTCAGTTTCAAAGCTTTTTTTCCTTATACAACAGTTCATTTCAATTTCCAAGGGCACATGTCATCCCCAAGAGGGATGACTCTTTGGTTCTCAAGGACAACCCTTGATTTATTATTTTTAGTAACTTTTTAGTTGCTGCATTGTAAAAATATAAAATAAATAGATTTGAATAAAGAACTCAGATTTTAAGGCATACATTGATCCATAAAACATTGGTGATAGTCTCATAGTGTTCACTAACAATGGATATCAGCCTATCAACTCTACTAGCAATATAATACTAATTGAAGATTAATTTTCAGTTTCAAAGCTTTTTTTCCTTATACAACAGTTCATTTCAATTTCCAAGGGCACATGTCATCCCCAAGAGGGATGACTCTTTGGTTCTCAAGGACAACCCTTGATTTATTATTTTTAGTAACTTTTTAGTTGCTGCATTGTAAAGCTATAAAATAAATAGATTTGAATAAAGAACTCAGATTTTAAGGCATACATTGATCCATAAAACATTGGTGATAGTCTCATAGTGTTCACTAACAATGGATATCAGTCTATCAACTCTACTAGCAATATAATACTAATTGAAGATTAATTTTCAGTTTCAAAGCTTTTTTTCCTTATATAACAGTTCATTTCAATTTCCAAGGGTATGTCATCCCCAAGAGGGATGACTCCTTGGTTCTCAAGGACAACCCTTGATTTATTATTTTTAGTAACTTTTTAGTTGCTGCATTGTAAAGCTATAAATAAATAGATTTGAATAAAGAACTCAGATTTTAAGGCATACATTGATCCATAAAACATTGGTGGTAGTCTCATAGTGTTCACTAACAATGGATATCAGCCTATCAACTCTACTAGCAACCTTTTGTACATTGTTATACACCTTCTATGGATGCAATCTGCAGTATTAAATGTTCATTTTGATGTAACTTAAAGGAAACATACAAAAAAAAAAATAGAACTTGCAAGGATGGATTTTTTGGGAGGCCAGTTTCTAGGGGATGGCTATTAAAAAATAGAATTTTTTTAAAAATAGAATTTTTTTAAAAATAGAATTTTTTTAAAAATATAATAAATTTCAAATATTCATATGGTAACATTGACAATCATATACATTATAGAACCTTATTACAGAACATTAAGGTTGAAATAAGATTTCACATGAGAGTCGACACACAAATTAACAAATGTCAAAATTTCATTGCTTTCATCTTCAATGTACATATATATTTAATATTATATAAAAATTACAACAAAATGCCCTAAGGAAGTGGTCATCTATCTATGTATAAAAAAATGTGTCTTTTCCATCTAGCATGGACCAAGGTGAATTTTATTTCTTGCTCTTTACAACTAGAGCGGAGTTTTGGGGGCACCAATCCCCAATGAGGTCACAAAGGGCAACACCCCTTGCAGGGATTTGGGGGCAACGCCCCTTGTAGGGTCCAAGGGCAACACCCATTACGTGCTTTTCCACCAATCCCAAATTAAAGCCTTCGAAACCACATAGACCTTCAAGGCGCATGCCATTTTTAATAATTTTATTGCTTTTATAGTTTGGAAAATAGAGCTTAGAGCATGGGAAACCTTCCTTCAAGTATTTTGTGTTGTATTCAATAGTAGTATCATACTATTATAACATGGTCGGTATAAGAAAATTTCAAAATTGTTTATAAGTTGTTGCTACAACCAAGAACAAGAACTAACTAGACCCTATAGCATCAATAGGGCATTTTTTAATTCAAAATATAAAAAATGTATCCAAATAAAATGTCCAAATCCATTTGCAAGACATTCCCTCTACTAAGAGAGATCATGGATTCACCCAAACTCTCTACAACATATCCTTTACAAATATCTCACAAAAAAACAAAGATGTACATCTCACTTATAATCTAATATTGGAGCTAACACCCATCTGGAATTTAAGTTTAAAAGGCAAACCGTAGCATATAAAAACCCTTGAATATCAATCTTTACCTATTAACCTGAATTCCTAGTCATTCTTTGTTGTATTCTATATTTGTACCTAGGATTTTTGTGCTTTTTTAATTTTTTGACTATTTTTAAGTGGGGAGGATTGGTTGTCCCCGAGACAGTATGGGGACATCATTGACATTCTTGGCCATCCTAGGAACAACCAGTCATCCTTGAATTTCTGCAACATTTCTGGGATGTTTCTAAGTAGAGTTGAGGGTTAGGGGGTGGCGGGCAGATGTTTTCAAGGTGTCCCCGCATCCCCAGACCATCCTTGGTACAGGTATGCTTACAAAAGGGCAAGGGACGTGTCCTCATGTATCATAGCTTACAACCACACTTGAACATGAAAATGAAGGTTACATTAAGAGACAGCCCTTCCAACTTCGTGTTTTCTCCTTTTATTACATTCCCCCATCCTCCCATGGTGCCAAAATGGAAGAACAAATGACAAAACCCATTGTATTCCACTCTCTACCTGCACAGTGATGAAAATGCCACTTCTAACAAATTGGTGTTTGTGCATTTGCCATGGCATTTGAGTTTTTTCTGGGTCATTTGCATTTTCACACAGTATTTGATGCATTTGCTTCCTATGACAAGTGATGAATTCATCATTCTTGGTTTTCCACTTAGAGTAGAAGTCTATAACCTATTTCAAAAATGCCTTACATGCTCCAAATCACCTCAAACACCCTCTTGACATGTTTACAGCCTTGATTGCATCATAACACAATGCTTTTATGTTGGTTTCATGTTTCTAAGTCACTAGTCACCTTCGTGACTAGAGTGGTTCTCCTTGACCCTGTTGGTGTAATGTCCCCTTTTTAGCCTGATGTTGTTTGTGGATGGTTTAGCCTATTCCTGACCCTCGTAGGCTAATGTGTATGGTTAGGGGGTCTTCTCGAGGCAGTTACCTGGTTGGATTCAATTGGATTGGAAAATTAAGGGAGATAATAATTAAATTAATTATTTGTAAGGTTATTAAATAAATAAATAGTGACCTTATATTTAATTAATTTAATAAAGTGACTTAAATACAATACTATAACATAAAGTCACTAAAATAAAATAATATTATTATTTTTCTAGAAGCTTTTTGGAGATGGATTGAAAAAGTATAAAAGAAGCTCAAGCCAAGCTTCATATGGAGAAGGACCCAGCTAGGGTTTCTGCCATTTTTCTAGCCATTGGGAACGAAAACTCCCAATTGGTTATGCAATTTTGAGGTTGTGAAATATCAGCTGAATTATTGCTTCATTGTGGGCTTCACTTCAGGGGTCCAATCTGTGCTTAAATTGGAGAAGAAATACAAATAATACAAGGGTTTGATGCATATCTACTTGTAGATTATAAGGGTATTGAGGATTCATTGTGGAATACATTTATTGCTGGCTGCTACAGTACCCGTGAACAGTGAAACGCTACAGTAATTGCTACAGTACCATCATGAACAGTACCGCGCTACAGTGATTTGAACCAATAATGTGTTAAAGTTGGCAAGGGTTTCATATATCTGCTACTACAAGCTAAGTTGTTATTAATATTCAATTTATTGAAGGGTTTGAGACTCATACATTTGTTGGACAAAGCCATTCGCTGCCTACACAGACAATTTTCAGATTGTTGCTACCAATCTTCATGTTTCCAGGTTGGTTATGTTCATTGTAATTGCTGTTATTGAATATTCAGGTCTGAATATATATGTAAATCTGAGATTGTGAACTGTTGTGCGTATTTTTGAGCTCTATCTGGTCATAGATGTATGTGATTGATGCTCAGAACTGAATCTCTTAACTGCTATACGTTTCTGGGTCATACTAATTTGCAATCAGTTAAGTATACACTCAGAAATTGATGTAAAAATCACTGATTCAGTCAAACTGTTATTGTTGGTTGTGAAGTTAAGGTCTGATATAGTCATGGGAGTGCATAATATTGTCTTTAAGTGGTCTTTCTGAGTTTGTAAAGGGTCTGATTATAATTTCTAGGCAGTAATATATTATAAATCAGACATGTTTGGCAGTTAGAATATCATAATATTGTTTCTTAGTCATGTTCTTGCATTATACATTGGAACCCAATCAATTCACATATCATACAATGTTTTGAGTATGATAAATGGAGCATCAAATAAACTGAAAATATCGTGCCAAAATTGCAAGTTAAATATCCCATCAGGGGTGGGATATTACAGTGGTATCAGAGTGGTTTCCTGCCATCCTTTGGGTTTGAAATCGGCTCATTTAAATGCAACAAAGTGACAGGAACAAAAGGTATACAGCTAGAGAAGAAAGAAAGCAAAAGCAGTGGCCACAACTACCTGAACATGACACTTTATCAACTGCTTTAGCAGCAAGGCAGCGAGAGGTTGGTTCATCCGGCACTATGGAAGAAAGAGGGGAAGGTAGCCCTATCAGAAACAGAGGCAGAAATGATGAAGAACAAGAAACACGTGAACTCTTTAGAAACATGGCAGCAGGACAGCAACAATTAGCAGCAGGACAGCGACAGGTGGCAAATGCTTTGCAGGCACTCACTACAATGCTTCAACAGATGAACCCTCAGGGAAGACGGAATCAAGTGCCAGATGATAACAGGAGTGTGGTTGGGACACCTAGGGCTCAACGTGTACATTCCTGTACCGCAGACAGGCCTACACGCCCTACCTTTTTGATGAATGAGCAAGAAGAGGAAAATGCCGAAGTAGAGGGAGAAGAAATGTTCACGGATACTCTTATGGTAGCGAATGATGAGTGGGAATTATTGATACCACAGGTCAGGGAGCGTATAAGCTTTCATAGATTTATAAGTCAAAGAAGAGAACACTATAGAGGAAAGCAAGAAAAAAGACTGAGAAATCAAAATAATGATTTGATGTATGCCGCCAGCAGAGTTACATTGCCCATGTTTGATGGTAGTGGGAAGATTACAGCTCAGGCTTGGATTCATAAGCTAGACACCCTCTTGACTCTTCGACCCATGACAGAAAGAGATGCAATAAAATATGCTACTTTCCACTTGGAGGGAGCAGCACATGATTAGTGGTACCATGGATTAGAGACATTGCATCATAATAGTATCACTTCTTATCAGGAGTTTGTTGATAGATTGGTGGAACGCTTTGATAAGAAAGATCCAGAGACATATTTCAGAGACTTAGCTCAGCTTAAGCAGATTGGGAGCTTGGAGAGTTACATTAGTGAATTTCAGAAATTATCAGTTATGGTTTCTAATATATCTGAGAGGAGATTAGTTGTGTTATTCATGAGGGTTTATTGGAACCATTGAGGGGATGGATAAAAGCCTTTGATCCCCCTTCACTTTAGGAGGCCATGAAGAAGGCTAGAAGTATGGAGTTCACAGCCCCAAAAAGCAAAGGTTCACATAAGGATGTTCCTTCTACCAGCAATGAGAATCCTTAACAATTTGCTGATAAGAAAAAGAAATCAGCAACCATGGTGGATGAGGAGTCACGTGAGGAGTTGAGGAAAAAGAAATTGTGCTATTGGTGTAAGGAACCATATAACAGGTATCATGACTGCCCTTTGAGGCCTAAGGGCAAGACAAATCGTATTATGTGGGCATATTATGAGGACTCCGATTCTGATAATGCGGATCAGCAAGCTACTTCAAGGGTTGATTAGGATGAGAAGGCATCTGCTGATGGGAATTTGGCTCCTTTGGCATTCCTTGCTAATGTACAAGATGAGACTACATTCAGATTCAGAGGAATAGTTGAGGGACAATGTTGCATTGCCGTGCTTGACACGGGAGTAACACAACTTTATTGATGAGGGATTCGTGGCTAGATGTAGACTTCAAGCCGAGTGTTTTGATGGATTCAGAGTCCGAGTTGCTGATGGATATATCCTCTCATGCACTAGACGGATTAATAATCTCACCTTGTTGTTAAATGATTGAGTTACGGACTGATTTCTATATGGTCAACATGGGTGAGATGGACATAGTGTTGGGCATGAGATGGCTTCAGGACATAGAGGAATTTACCCTCAACGTGCCTAAAATGGAAATGAAATTTGAGGTTGATAACAGGAAATATGTGTCGAGGGGAAATGTAGAGGGGAACTTGCATTCTATCTCCTTTTGTAGGGGGTTGGACAGGAAGAGAGAGGAGGTGGTTCAGGGGGATGAGCGTGAGATGGTTCACAATCCACTCTTCGAATTAGATGTTGACCACTCTCTTGACTCCAGATCCGAGATGAGCATTGATGGTAGCATTTGGGATCCTTCCAGTGCATCGGGATTTCAAACAGGGCTCGCAGAGGAGATTTCAGAAGTGTACATAATGAGGAGTGTGTACAACTTTACATTTGATCCTCATGTACATGATTTATTTCAGATGCACAGTTTAGTGGCGCATGTGATAGATGGTTTATATGATAGCTTACCTGGCGCAGAGACTGGAAGCAAACATGGTCAGTCTTTGGGGTTGCTTCCTTTTGAGGCTTATACCCCTGCGACACCTGATAGCAGTATTGAGTTGATTCAACAGGTTCAGTTAGTTGTGCTAGTACTGGTGTTACAGGAGCTGTTTGGTGACAGCAGGGACATTACACAGATTTTTCCTTGGGATCCAGGTGGGGAAAGTTATTTTTGCAGTCGAGATTGCTTGGGGACAAGCAATTTCAGGAAGGGCAAATTGTTATGTCCCCTTTTTAGCCTGATGCTGCTTGTGGATGGTTTAGCCTATTCCTAACCCTTGTAGGGTAATGTGTATGGTTAGGGGGTCTTCTCGAGGCAGTTACCTGGTTGGATTCAATTGGATTGGAAAATTAAGGGAGATAATAATTAAATTAATTATTTGTAAGGTTATTAAATAAATAAATAGTGACCTTATATTTAATTAATTTAATAAAGTGACTTAAATACAATATTATAACATAAAGTCACTAAAATAAAATAATATTATTTTTCTAGAAGCTTCTTGGAGATGGATTGAAAAAGTATAAAAGAAGCTCAAGTCAAGCTTCATATCATCTAGGAATTGATATTTGTTTGAAGTGTTTGCTTGGAGAAGGACCCAGCTAGGGTTTCTGCCATTTTTCCAGCCATTGGGAATGAAAACTCCCAATTGGTTATGCAATTTTGAGGTTGTGAAATATCAACTGAATTATTGCTTCATTGTGGGCTTCACTTCAGGGGTCCAATCTGTGCTTAAATTGGAGAAGAAATACAAATAATACAAGGGTTTGATGCATATCTACTTGTAGATTATAAGGGTATTGAGGATTCATTGTGGAATACATTTATTGCTGGCTGCTACAGTACCCGTGAACAGTGAAACGCTACAGTGCACGCACTACAATAATTGCTACAGTACCATCTTGAACAGTACCACGCTACAGTGATTTGAACCAATAATGTGTTAAAGTTGGCAAGGGTTTCATATATCTGCTACTACAAGCTGAGTTGTTATTAATATTCAATTTATTGAAGGGTTTGAGACTCATACATTTGTTGGACAAAGCCATTCGCTGCCTGCACAGACAATATTCAGATTGTTGCTACCAATCTTCATGTTTCCACGTTGGTTATGTTCATTGTAATTGTTGTTATTGAATATTTAGGTCTGAATATATATGTAAATCTGAGATTGTGAACTGTTGTGCGTATTTCTAAGCTCTATCTGGTCATAGATGTATGTGATTGATGCTCAGAACTGAATATCTTAACTGCTGCACGTTTCTAGGTCATACTAGTTTGCAATCAATTAAGTATACACTAAAAAATTGATGTAATAATCGCTGTTTCAGTCAAACTGTTATTGCTGGTTGTGAAGTTAAGGTCTGATATAGTCATGGGAGTGCATAATATTGTCTTTAAGTGGTCTTTCTGAGTTTGTAAAGGGTCTGATTATAATTTCTGGGCAGTAATATATTATAAATCAGACATGTTTGGAAGTTAGAATATCGTAATATTGTTTCTTAGTCATGTTCTTGCATTATACATTGGAACCCAATCAATTCACATATCATACAATGTTTTGAGTATGATAAATGGAGCATCAAATAAACTGAAAATATCGTGCCGAAATTGCAAGTTAAATATCCTATCAGGGGTGGGATATTACAGCTGGTCCAGCTTAGTTTGACCCAATTTTCAGATCTCTCTCTCTCTCTCTCTCTCTCTCTCTCTCTCTCTCTCAAGCCATTTCAGTCTTGTTAATTTTCATTTCAACAGTACTCAATTTCCATTTATAACACATTTCAGCACTTTGATTCAAACGAGTGGCATCAAAGCATATTTTGATCTTTTATGTGGCATCAAGAAGTCAGGTTGAAGACGAGAGATCCATTTGATTGCCTCCCCAATAAATGCAAGAGACTGCAGATGGTTGATGAAGAACAAATGATTGACTCTTCAAACCCCTTTAAGGTTTTGATAGAGATGATTCTAGAGAAACAAAAGGTTAAGGTGATAAGCCAATTCACTCAAATCTTCCATAAGCCTCAAGCAGATCACAAACCCCAAGAAATGGGGAGATGCAAAAATTCCAAAGCAAGGTATTGTCAAATGGACACCTCCAACTCTAGGTCATTTACAATTAGATTTTAATGGAGACGTCAAAAGTAATCTTGGCTAAGTATGTGATGGAGGGGTATTCCAAAATCATGAAGGATAAGCTCAATTGGATTATTACTGTTATGGGACTTTTTCCCCGAAAGGAATTAAATAAATAAAGTTAGTGAAAATATATAGATGAAAAATAAAAAAAGAAGAAATGTAAAAGAAAAGAAAAAGAAGTTAAGTTTTCAAGTTAAAATAAAGGTTAAAAAACCTTATTAATAAAATATGCTCGCATTGGAGTCTGTTTCACGGGAAGTGACAATTAAAAGGTTATTGGTAATATTATTTATGTAAGGGTGTGATAATTGGAACCACCCTTTAAGTTATTACTTAAACCCGTGAAAAATAATGCTAAAGACACAGAGGAAAATACAGGAAATTATTAGATCATTCAGAGATCAGGAAAGTGAAAGGTTATAGTATTGATAGGCGGTGAGCATTGGAGAAGGGGCACACAGAGTGTGTCCAACTCGGGGTACAGTGTACACCCGAGATTGTCCTGGCCAGGGCTAGTGTGTTGTAAAGCATGGTGAGTTCTGCATAAGAACTTGTGGGTTTTGAAGAAGAACCGGATTCCTCCTGGAAGTGCTCACTTGTTGAAAGGGGGTTGAGGCTATAATCTATTCTCTAGAGTGGGATTTGGAGAACTGTCAAGATTCAAAAGATGAGTACTATTTTCTCAATTATACCAATTGTTGAGACTAAATTTGTATATTTATTTGCATTGCTTAATAGGTTCATTTGAGTTGAATAATTGAATTAATACAATTATTTGTTAAGTTACTTCTTTATAAGTTAGATTATATTCTGCTGTGCATTTTAATTCTGATTTGATAAATGTATGTTCATTGTTTAGTTTTTAAACACCTTATTGCATTTAGGGCATAATTTGAATGTTAATAAATCTACAATATAATTACCAATTTTAATAAATAGGAAGTGATCTATTATGTTCTAGAAATTTGAGGCATTACAATTACAAAGACTTTGCCAACAATGGAAACAACCTTTCTAAACAAAGATTTGTTGTAACCGGCCTTAAGGTAGCCAAGTAAAACTTATGGATTGAGGTAGTAATTGAGGGGCTCTAAACTAATAGCTGTAGCAAAAAAATGAGCTTCATCTAATAACTCAGATCCAAAAATAGTCATAGCGATCTCCTCTGATCTCAAAACCACACACATCTGTTTAGCATTTTTGTTACCATCCTCCAAGACTAAATTCCCATGGTGAGTGTGAATGGTAGCCTTCATAGATGTAGACTTCCCCACTGCAAAAGCAAAAGAACGTTGAAGGTGAGTCGAGGTGCCATTTGAGCCCAAAGTTGTACACACTTGGATATTGCCAACATCCTTCTTATCTATGGTCAAAACAACCTTTTCCAAAGCCACCATCTATGTGCCATCACCTGCCAAGCCATTAGGACTCTGTAGGATTACACCAAATGGAGCTTTCAAAAGCCCTAAATTAGCAAGTCGCTCACTACCAAGGGTTCCAAGGGTGCCATCAAAGGAGGAAAAATGCCCACAACCTAGTGTAACAAGGGCCTCAACCTTCTATCTAGAAATCAATGAAGATTGCAGGGCAAAGTTGTCACTTGAAGAAGCTAGGGTAAAGTTCGCATGAAGAGAACCAATGCAAGAAGCATAAGCCATTAGGGTTATTTGTGTTGTTAGTTATTATTAGGGCGTTCAACATTTTGTTCTCCCATGCAAAAAAAACGCTCCTCTTGAGATGACCAATGCAACATGGTGTGAACAAGAAGCTTGTAGAGAAGCAAGTTCTTGTTCCCTTCTCTTATAGTAGGATCTCCAAAGCTTTTGGGTTGGACTACATACCTTTTGGTTCTAATGGGCATTTTGTTGCACTACCTTGAAAAGCCTATTCACTATTTTCCATATTTAGAATGTGTTTAATAACTTTAGTTCTAATTAGAAGGAAATTGAAATTATGACTCAAGTACAAGAGACTATTTTTGAATCTGCACACTCTTGAAGAACTTTGATACATTCTTGTTGCTGCTGAATATATTCGACCGTCACATCGTGAGATTTTTCCATAGAGGGATGTTGTTCATTTCATCCTACTTCTTGCACACACATTGGATATACTGGGGATGGTGTCAAGAGCCTTAACTAAAGCAAAACTCTCATTTCCATTCAATAGAGATTTTGCGAGACTTACAGATTCCTTAGGCTAATAAGCAACTAGCTAGGTGGGAGAGGAGGATTAAAAAAGAGAAGGGAATTCCAACTATATCTAGTGGTAGAAGCTTTGAGACCACCTTGAGAGGTAAACTAAGGCACTCCAACATTATGGCCAAGGATGTTGATGTTCTTTTCATCCTCCTACTTACACATACATTGGATATATTGGGGATGTGTTAGCAAACGGATTGGATGCTGCTGTATTGGATATTATGTTTTGACTCTATTATAGAGCAGCAACAAATGTTGTAATAGTTGGAGAAATCGTTCTTAGGTTAACGTTTTTCCTCTGTGTTTGAGAGGGGCACCTCCCTCATATGATGGGGTTTGTTTTGGTGTTTTTTGTCTACTTTTAACATCGAAATATGAAAGGTATGCTAGGTCCCAAAATACCTAATCCCAATCCCTAGAACACTTATTCACTCCGAGGCTATGGATGTCATCAAGGAAGTGAAAAAGGGGGGTTCATCAATAGGATGAAGGTGACTAAGGGCCAATTAGTAGGAGTGGGTAATCTCCTCTTCGCTTTTGGTTCAACTAAACCATGGAGGGTATTCCAAGAGGTATCCCTAAGCAGGGATTAATTATCACGCAAAAGATATACTAGACAACAAGGGCAGTGATACCCGAAATGTTGTTCTAAACCTTCTGACTGTCACTAGTTCATACAACAGCTCACTGCCTCAAATAACCTCTCTTTAAGTTGAAAAAAGCATCATTGCAACAATGCAAGATGCGAGTATACATGCATGTTTTGAAAGGATAAAACACAACTACTTTTCCAAAATATATAGCCTGACTTCAATACAAAGCAAGGATGCATACAAAACTATAACTACACATTCTAGTTGATATATTGTTTGATTTTTAATGAGTGTAGGTGATCACAGGCCTCTCAGATCGATGCCTATCCAATGGGCTACATAATTTCTTGTTTATCAAAGGAAAACATTAATAAAAGGGTGTATGACTGCCTATCTGATAGATTCAAATGCACAAAAGTCAATATCAAACCATGAGAATACCTATTAATCCAACACCATACAACATTCATCCACATATAACTCTGAAATGACCATTTACAAAGTTTGAAATGAATTAAGAACTATCATATTCATTCAAATCAGAAATTACATTCACTGTAATGTCCCCTTCCTAGACGTCACATAGATGAGCAGTGGTTGGCCTATTACCAGGGTTCCCGTAGGTCAGCAGAGTGGTTAGGGGACCTATCCAGGGGCAGTGGAGCTTTGCTAGGAGTCTTTCGAGCCCTTCAGTTTGGTGTCAGTTGATGAATCCAAGGGTTGAATTGAAAATATGAAGGTTTTCTTTAATGGAATAGTGAAAAGTGAATAGTAACAGAAAATTAGAAGAGGAATAGTGAAAAGTGAATAGTAATAGAAAATTAGAAGAGGAATAGTGAAAAGTGCCCCCATCCTAGTAGCACAATGTTGTTTTTAAAAAGTGGCACTTCCCTTTTCATGAGAAAAGACCCTTAAGGTGGGAGTGGCCTCTTGAAGGGAATATTTTATTGTTTTTTATGGAAAAAAGGTCATGGAGGCTATAAAGCAAGGTATTGGGCTCATTTTTGAGCATTTTATTCTCATTTTTTCACAAAATTAAGTGCAAGTTTGGAGCTCTGGAGAGGGTTTCAGCAGATTGCAGCTCTTCCGAAGACGAAACCCTTTGGAGGACAGTGGATTGGACGACAACCCAGTTCACAAAACAGGGAAATCTACTCTGGGTTTCTGTTTGGGCGTCATTGGACTTCATTACAGGGTAATATTGCATGTTGGAGAGGTTGCAGCAATGGTTTATCAAGACACATTTGCAGATTGGGCTTCTTATGAGCATATAGCCTCATTTTTGTGCATTCACCTGCTGGCCGTTCGATTTGGGGGTTATTCTCAGCCAAATCCTAGCTAGGAATTAGGATTTCAGCTACTAATTGTTCCACAAATTAAGCATTGGCTCCCGAGTATGTGATTGTCATTTGGATAGTTTATTATTGCGTCTTATAGAGGTTTCTAGGTTGCTGTTATAGTCTGATTTAGTGGAAATCAGACCTCTAAATTTGTAATCAGACTTATGTTTAGTGAGAAATAAAGCTTATTTTGGTGTGGTATTGCAATGTTTATTTGTTGGTTATATTTCTTTTCATTTGGTATGTGAATATTGCAATCAAAACCATTTCATATCCACACAAACATCAAATAACAAACTCAGAAAATCAGAACAGCAGTCAGGAAATCAGAATTCATTAGTTTGCACAACAACTGTTTGACAAATTGCCAAGGGATCAAAATTGAAAAATCAGGGCAGATTTGGTAAGGGATCTTTCATTCACGCCACAAGATATAGTAAGAGAAAACCCTAACTGCACTGGTTTTCCTAAAAGAACACTTACAACGGTGGAGAAAAACAAAGATTGATATCAAAGCTACAATATAATCCACATACACCTTTGTCAAATGCTTCCTGAAGAATTGAAACTAAACAATAGATGAAGCCTTAACTACTTTGTACGCCCAACACTTGTAGAGAGAAATTTTGCCCAAAATGACCAACCCTTGAAATGAGTTTCAATCTTCTATTTATAGCCTTGGCAGCTCGGATTTGATGAAGGAATGGGAGGGAAAACCCTAACACCCCACCAACTACATTAAATTCTTCATTTTCAACTACCCATTTTGCATTAATGGCGACCTGGAACGTTTATGCGCCCATCTGGAAGTCGTAGGAAACTGTCACTTCATGTTTTTACGCCCTTTTGGCGAATTATGGGAATTCAAGGGGGTACTGGATGTGGGAATTTAAGAGGCATCTGAATGTGGGTTGGAAGGGGTCTACTAGATATATGCGGATCCATATGAAATCTTTGCCTAGATAGGGAAAGGAAAGTTTGTAGAACAAATGGGGCGAACAGGATGGGCGGGGGTAGAAGAGGCTGCAGGATATATCTTGATGCAGTTGAAACTCATGCATATCTTGTTGAAGGTGAAACTCCCACATATCCTGTTGAAGGTGAAACTCCTGCCTATCTTGTTGGAGGTGAAACTCCCACGAGAGATAGGAAAGATTAGAAAAATTAGGATTTTTTAGGATTTTGATAGAGTATATACATAAAATATAAGTAGAAGTTGGTATTTACCTTTTATCATTTACCTTTCTTATACTTTAAGTTATATTTTATGTATATACTGGCAAGATGTCTGAGAGTGGTTTCAGATCCATAGTAATTAAATTGCAAATTCTAGAATTTGGAGGATCCCTCAGATTTTAGACTTAGTCAAATTTTCAGGGTTTCAGACCTAGCCAAATTTAAGGGTTCAACAACCTGCATCAGGGTAAAGGCACAGGGACCACTTAGGAAAAATTTGAGGAATTGGACAAGATTTTGCAATTTTGAAGCATGGAAAATAGGAGTCCCAACAGTGGCTCTAGTTGGGGATGTGTGTCAAGCATTGACATAGCGAGAATCCATAACATCTTTGGGCAGACCACAAAAAACGAGAACGGGCAAAACACAACACAAACACACTATCGTGACCAACAATGGTTAAGACTGCACAAGGTTCAAAATATGAAAGATAGAACTCGACTTCACCATTCAAAATTCGAAGGAAATGTGATTCAATCCTCTCCACTAACTTGGCAGTTGACACTTGGAAGTTATGAATGTCACCTTTATGAGTCGCTGGGCCAAGGTCAACTTGAGAGACGTAATTGTAATAACCACCCTAATTTTTTTTTTTTGAAATTTGCAACTATAAACAAGATGTTAACATGCAATCTCCTCAACACTTTCTGATCACCAAGATCCCGATATGGGCAAGGTGAGAGCATATGGTGCTTAGGACCACAGACATAGCTATTCTGATGAATGCAATGTTAGAATGCTCCACGATGGCACACAGGGCGGCAAGCCAACCCTATCTTCACTTCTTCAGTGGAGTGGCTGATGCAACACAACAATGAACGCACTAGGTGACTGAGCCGACCACAACTACACTTGTTAAGTGGAGTGCGTGAATGCATTTATAGAATGAGGCACATGAGACAACTAAGCCGACCTTATCGATGCTTCTTCAACGGGCGTGTGCATGCATGCAAGCCACTGGCAGAATGTCTAAGCTGATTCAGACCAAAATGGTCGATAATATCAAGCTTGTTCGATGCCAAATAGGCCAGTATTAAAATGACATAATAACTGTCGGTAAACCATCCAGTTTTACAATATGAAATGCATACAAAATGATACCAGAGCGGTACTACCTTCCGGGGTTTACAAGATTAACATGAATGCATTCAATATTTTAAAGAAATAAGACAACTGCTGCAACTCAGTGATATATTAATTCTGAACAAACTGAAACATTGCTGCAACAAACATATCAGCTCATAAAATCATAAGGAAACCATGCTTACAATGCTTAGTTGGCCAACCACTGAAGATAGATCACTGTAGGATGATGGAGGCTCCTTTGAGAGGCTGGAAACTAACACTGAAAGCAATCAGACCTCTGTAATACTGCTGTAAACTGATATAACAGGTCTGCACTGAAGCCACTATACTGCTGTATGCACACTCAGAAAACACTTAGACTGTTGTAGCATACTCAGAAAACACTTACACTGTTGAAGCATAAGTATGACAGCCCAGATCAACCGAAACAAACATCATAAGATACTGCAGACCAAGATCAGACTGCACATATCTCGTGACCAGCAGGTACGACCCCTCAGCCAAAATGTATGGCATCCCAAAGAATTGATAAAGACCAAATAACAATCTTAAATGAGTGCCTAACATCAAGGAAGGTGGCGGCCCCCACCAAATCTCATATTAGACAAATTAAAGGAATCGCATCCTTCCTTATACCTCCCATGATCCCCTCAACCTTCACACATACAGTATGCAAGAAGGTACGGCTGGTCAAAAACTAAGAAAATATTGACTTCAATTCCTACATCTCATTTTCTATCATGTATGTCTCTTTAAGGATCGTCTTCAACAACTAAAACATAGCCCAACCAATAGAGATACATGTACGGCCAATATATTTTTGAGATCAACTTTTGGAATGTATGGCAATACTAAGAAGGATTGATGAGACTAAAAACCACGATTTCACCTTTGGAATTTTGACGCCTCTGCTAAAGAAGTATGACCACTTAAAGAGTTTGAATATTAGCTTGTAAATTCAACACCCACTTGCATAATATGAAGTACGGCCTGCAAAGAAGCTACAGGTACGGCCTTCAGAACAATAGAACATCAGTCCAAATCAAATCAAAACTCACACAATAACTTCAGATATTTCCTGCACCCCAAAACATATCATAACACATCAAATTATTCCATTATCAACAGCAACTCGGAAAGATTCTATTTGCAGCACAAATGTAATATCCCCAATGGGATGTGCCCTAAGTTCTGATTTTTATTTTTCCAATTTCTGCCCTAATTTTCTGCACTTTGGAATTCTGCTCCAAACCCTAGAATTCTGATTTATATTTCTGATTTCAAACAAGTAGGGACAGCGAACATATATGCATCCAAAATGCTCAAATAGTATGCCAACAATGAACCCTTATGATAATGTTATCAAACATGACTTCATCCACCATATATGACATCAAAATACAAACAAACATAGGGAACAAATCTGATTTCTGAATTAATCAGTCTGCTGCTACAAATCAGAACTTCTGAATATGCAATTACATGAATCATATGGGCTCAAACATGCCCAAATACATTCCATAAATCCACCCTTACAATTCAGACCTAAAATTAGGTTTGTACATACCAAAATGATATAGAATGATGCTCCAAAAACCCTCTACAATGATGGCGCTTAGGCTGCTGCTAGGGTTAGGGTTTAGAGACTCTAAATAATGCTGAAATCGCCTCCAAAGGCCAAGTCGCCCTTCTCTAGATGTGGCGCTCCAACTAGGGCAAGCCCTATTGCAATGTGCACACAAAAATGCCACAATAATGATCCTCCAAGGTGGTGCTCAAGTCTAGGGAAAACCCTAGTGCCAAATCAACACAAATGCCACAAGAAAACCTCCTCCAATGCTGATCCAAAAATCTGAAGATGCAATGAAGCTCTTCTCCTCCACAAGTTGCCAATGAAGCGCAATTATGAACTCTGTATGAGTCCACCTCCAAAGTGTGAGGGGTTTTCGTCCAATCCACCTATCTTCCTTAGGGTTTTCGTCCTAGGAAGATGCTGAATCAAAAGTTGCAGCCAAGAGATAAATCTCCAATGAAAGGGAATATGAATGAATGATCATCGAAATGTCTCCAAACATCTTATATTTATACATGCTTTTACCTCTTCCTCAAGCTGGCCGACCACATAGGGATATTTCTTTTTATTTCTTTTCTCCTAGTCCGACCTCCCTTTGGCTCCAAAACATAAGAAATATCATTATTTTATTTTATGCTATTTTTCCCAACTTGGGTGAACCTCTTAGGCACATGATACATGATAAATTTGACCTCAAATGAAGTCGTCCTCCTCAAGGAAAATCATCATAAATTATTCTTATTTTTCCAAAGGCATTTCCCATATTTTCTTCTATTTTCCATTCTCCAACTTGGTCGCTCCACCTTAGGGCAAATTATTTTATTAGTGTTGACTTCATAAAAAATCCCACAAAATTATGCCAAGTCATCTTCCACAATCATTTTGCCGTACAAAACTAGCTAAGTGTGAAAACTCGCCAATTACGTCATTCCCTGAGCCCTCCGGCTTAGCCTACGGGAATGGAAATAGGCTAGCCAACTCCACTAGGTGATTACTCTGAAAATGGGGACATGATAGTCCTCCCTTCCCCAAATTGCTTTGCCCACAAGCAATTGCAAACCTGTATCCTATAAAAAATCATCAAGTGGCAAGTATCTCCATGTGATGACCCTGCGCCTCAACCTATGGCTGCATCTCCCATAGTGAATATGAAGAATGATATGCAAAGTGAGCTCCGATGGCCAGCAATGAAACACAACTAGCCATAAACATCATCAAGTGGCAAGTATCTCCATGTGATGACCCTGCGCCTGAATGTTTCACCTTCCAATCCTATTGTTTCTAATTTTGAAGCATTTGATTTATGGATGCTATATTTTGATGATGCATGCTCAAAAGAAGGCTCAGGCGCTGAAATTGTTCTGATATCCCCAGATGGCGAACAGTTTGTTATGTGTTTCAGACTTGATTTTCAGTGCACTAACAACATAGCCGAGTATGAGGCACTGTTCTTGGGTTTAAATATTGCTCACAAGCATAAAATCAAGTCCCTGAAGATTTATGGTGACTCAGAATTAGTTGTGCAGCAAATTAGATACAAGTTCGTTGCCAAGGATAAAAGGTTAAGGGGATACAAGAATGCTGTATGGGATACTATGGAGTTGTATGATGCCATTGGCATCGAATGGATTGATAGAACAAAAAATGAAAAGGCAGATTCCCTACCTGTAGCTGCATCAAAATTTGATCCTCAAGTGATTTTTCCTCATGACCATTATGTTGTAGAAGCACTCATAAGGCCAACAATCCCTGATAACATGTACAGTTGGCAAGTGTTCAATGACAACAATCAAATTTACAGTTCTCAATTGCATGCATGAGTTTGACAATCAATTGATTGATTGGCAGCCAATGATAGAAGTTGTTGATGGCAAGGAAACTATTTTTGGGAATGAGGTTGTACAATTGAAGACAAATACAATTCCAAAGGGACTGGTAGCACTGGAGAGAATGTTTGATAATGCAGACTACTAGAAAAGTAAAAGCAAGCATGTTGAAGGGGATAATGTTGAAGGCGTTAACCTTGGAATTGAGGATGCACCTAAAATGGTTTATATAGGTAAAAAATTGAAGCCTCATGAAAAGCAAATGCTGATTGCTTTATTGAGAAAGTTCAAAAAGTGTTATGCATGGTCATATGATGAGCTAAAAGCTTACAGGGAGGATTTGTTTCAACATGCTATCCCCCTTCAACCTGATGCAAAACCATTTAGGCAAAAACAGAGGCCTATAAATCCTACCATAGCTCCCAAGATGTAGAAAAAACTGTTAAAGATGAAAGAGAGGCATTATCAAACCCATCAGACATTCTGAATGGGTATCCAACCTTGTCTCGGTAAGAAAGAAGAAGGGGGAAATCAGGTTGTGTGTGGATTTCAGAAACCTGAACATCAAATCCCTTAAGGATAACTATCCTCTCCCAAGCATGGACCATTTGTTGCAGAGAGTTGTTGGTTTAGAGCTGGTGTCCATGATGGATGGGTTTTCAGGCTGCAATCAGGTGCTGGTCAAAGAGTCAAAATAGTATAAGACAACATTCACAACTCCTTGGGGTACATATGTGTATTTGAGAATGCCATTTGGATTAAAGAATGCCGGGTCAACATTTTACCATGAATGTGGCTTTTGCCGGTCTCATTGATGAAATCATGGTTGTCTATCAAGATGACCTGACAACATTCTCAAAGGAAAGAGGTGAGCATTGCAAGCACCTTGAGATGATCTTCAAAAGATGTCTAGAATATGGGATCTCTTTGAATCCCAAAAAATGTCAATTTGGAGTTGAAGAGGGCAAGTTGCTCTGGCATAATGTGTCAAAGGATGGGGTGAGAATAGACCTAGAACGAGTCGAGGCTATTGATCTCATTCCATAACCCAAATCAGTCAAAGGAATACAATCTTTTTCAGGCAAATCAACTTTGTCAGGAGGTTTGTCCCCAACTTTGCTGAGAAGACCAAAGCCATTTCCAAAATGCTCAAGAAGGGGCAATCTATCACATGGGAAAAGGAACCATTTGAAGCATTCAAGGATATCAAAGAAGCTATCAAGGAGGCACCTATATTGATAAGTCCAGACTATTCCAGGCCCCTTCAGCTATTTTCTTTTGTTTCTTTTTATACTATTGCTGTTGTATTATTGCTAAAGAACAGTGATGGATTTGAGCAGCCAATAGGATTCTTTAGCAAGTCTTTGCAAGCTGCTGAATTGAATTATTCTATAATGGAGAAGCATGCCTATGTAATGTCCCCTTCTAGCAAGACAAATTTTCAAAACCTTTCACACAAATTCAACTTGTAAAAGAGAACATTAGTAACATTAGAAATCATTAAATGTTAATGATAAGATTAGATAAGATCAATGATAATGTATAAAGAATTCATTCACTTGTTAAACGATTACTTATTCCCTGCTTATCATTTTAATTAACATCTTTGACTTCATATCCTATAGGTGATGCAAAGTGATCATGATTCATATTCTAATGTTCATATCCTTTTTCTCTTAACCTCCATCGGAAAATTAGCTATAAGGCGCTTGGATACCCTTGCACGGAAGGAATTACACTGCCCCTCCCTATGATATCTCATAGGGCGCATGGATACCAATTCACGTGCTAGAATTACACCGCCCCTCCTTATGCTATTTCCATTTAGTTGGAGTGATAGAGAATCAAGTATATGATTGAGTAGAGGTTGAGATCTATATCTTCCTTCGTTACCTCTTTGGAAAGTAGGATTAACATGGCGTGGCACTAAGATACCAATACATGGAAGGAATTACACCCGCCCCTCCTTACCATATCCAATCCATGATATGTAAGGCGCCAAGTTACCAATTCCATGTAGGAATTACTCCGCCATTCCCCGCCATATCCATTATTCCGTAAGAAATCGTAACTAAGGAGATATGTAGATTTCATAGGCTTAGATTATGGTCGGTATATTCTTTTTGATTAGAATGTATGTGCATTCATGACCCAATCATGTTTCTTTATATAAGAATGTATTTTTCATTCAACTATTACTCATGTTGTACACAACATAGTTCTATTTCACTATATTGGTACATAGTGGATTTCACTATTTTAACATATAAATTTATTTATCTTATTTGACCAATATCTGAATCATATATCTACAAATATCTATTATAATTTAAATTTATCTTCACATCTATAAATATATATAGGTGCCTACACATTTAATATTTTTGTTACTTATTTTCTTTCAACATACATTACACATAAATCCACTTACCTGTTTGCTGCTACTAAATTTCCTGAACTTAATTTTAATTGTTGATGTATCCTCTCTTATTTTTTTCGTACTCTCTCTTGCTGCTGCCCTTATCCTTTGAAGTCTATTCTTTTCCTCTTTAAATATCCTAAAGCTGTCCCTTATGAAAGGGACGTAGCCTTTCATTTATATTTAATGACTTTTTTTTATTTCTTAAATGTGATCGGTGTCTTTTTTTTAATGTCTGTTTTCTTTTGTTAGATTTTTCCTTATACCTTTTTGTATGTATATTGCTGCTCGATAAAGGCTTATTTCCATAGTTCCACGGAGTTTCGGGGATGGGGACGGGGACGGGGACGGGGGGGTGGGGGGCTTAAATTTGGGGACGGCGGCGCGCTGAAATACATATAATACTTGAAAAATTAGTTATAAAAAGATGTATAACTGTAGAAGCCTAAGGAATAAGTAAAGTCTAGTGTTTAAACACATTGCCATGATTTCATTGAACTAGTGAACATTGAAACAATGTGAATGTACTTAAATAATAAATTTAATAGACATTGGAACGAGAACTAGATGTTTCATAATTTGAATTTCATAATCATTGTTCATAATTACAATCAAGTTTCAACAATACTGAAATGGTAAATACTAAATAGTAAATGCCAAAATGATTAATGGCCTGGTGCCTCCAATGATCTAATCATCCCCAAGCTCTATGTCGATCTCGTCATCACTGGAACTACTGTACCCCAAATGCTCAAGCTCATCTAAACCAATACCAACCAGCCCTGTCTATGTAGCATCCTCATCTATCTGTGCTGGCTCTTCGGGCTCTACATCCCATTTGGCTGCTGGACTCTCCTTGTATGTAGTTGTGGTGCGGTCAATGAGACGCAAGGCACTATGTACAGCCACAAGCTTCTCTGCCCTCCTAGAAGTAAGCCTGTTCCTTTTAACAGAGTGGATGAAGCTATAAGTAGACCAGTTCCTCTCAGCAGCAGAAGAACTAGAAACCTGGGACAGCAAACGAATGGCTAAAGTAGTAATCAAAGATCTAGGCCCATGCATAGTCCACCACAACTTGCGGTCCTCCTGTGACATAGTCTCCAAATCTATCTTGGCCGCCTCTGAATATCCCCAAAGAGTGGCAAATTTTCTCCACTCAGTACGAAGCAAGCTGGCCTCTGTAGAATCATACATTTTGTCAATGGTCTTCACGAACCCTTCCTTCACCTCAGCATCCTCCATAGGTGTGATTCTACCAAGCCTATGTATGTACCACTTTGGGTTCAATGCATAGGCAGCCATGTGTAATGGAGTGTTGAGCTTCTCCCATCTACGCTGAATGATTGGATGAAAATGCTTGGTGTAGAATTGCATTGTGGGGTCCTTCTCTCGCACAATAGCCTTCATTTGATCAAGCATGGAATCAATGCACTCATATACCTCTCCAAGGGAAGGTGCATTAGAATCCCCAAATCTAATAACTGTGAAGATTGGCTGAATGACGGAGACAATATATTTTGCATCATTCCAAAAGACATCATTTGTCACCACCTCCTTAACCCTCAATCCCTTCTGTGTCTTCGACTCAGGCCATCGGTTCCATTCTATTGTCATTACCATTAGTTGCAATGGCTCTTGCAACTCAAGCATCCTCTCCAAGAGAATAAAGTATGATGCATATCGAGTCTCTACAGGCTTCAGGAATTCCTTCTTGGAGAAGGACCTGAAAAGTGCATGTGAAGTATGGTGGTTGCAGATAAACATCTGCACATCTCTAGCATCACTGACAATTGATTTGATCCAACTAATTTTACCCATGTCCTTAAGTGCATTATTCATAGCATGCACACAACAAGGAGTCCACCAAATATGTCTATAGGCTGCCTCAATCAACTTCCCTGCAGCTCTGCACACATGGGCCGCATCTGTCACTACCTGCACCACATTTTGTGGCCCAACCTCCTCTATAGCATCCTTGAGGATCTGTAACTAATAATGGGCATCCTTGCTATGCCCTGAACAATCAATAGCCCTAAGGAAATAAGAGCCCGCTGTAGATGTAATGATGATATTGATGAGTGGACGATGCCTAATGTCCGTCCACCCATCCATGACTATGCTCAATCCACTTGTGACCCAGGTTCTCTTCATCTTCTCCATCAAAATATTAATTTTGGAATAGTTTTGATCCAAGATTGTTGTCCTCAATTTAGTCTCCCTTGGTGGCACATATGATTGTCCTGCCCTTATTATCTTTGACACAGCTTCCTTATAATAAGGAGAGCGAGCCACATGGAATGGAATGCCATTGGCAAAGAAGAATTTGCCAATGGCATCATCTGCCTCATCCTTTGCTTGCACATTGAATAAATCTGCCAATGGTTGTGAAGATGCCATCTTACGTTTCCCCCTAGGCTCTGCTGCACCTGCACTTGAACTGGATGGATTTGGTGGCCTTAGACTCTGCAAAGTAGCACTAGAAATCTGATCACCCCTACTCCTTTGTGGCAACATAATAGAAGTAGGTACCTCATCCTCCTTACAACCCCATAATTTTAAAATTTCAGTCTTGAACTTCAAGTTACCTTCCACAACTTTGCATACATCTACACCTTTACCTTGAACAAGAAGAAAGTGAGAATTAGTTCTTGTAATGCTTCCAAACCATGTAAGTTCACATATGTTGCACTTCCATTTTCTAGTGCCTCCCTTTGCCCCAAGATTTGCTGATATCTTAGATGCAAATTGTTTTAAAGGTGATCTTGGATCAAAGGGGCCCTTGGCCCATTTTTCAAGGAATCATGAAGGGCACTTATCATGAGTTTTACTCCCAACGGAACTTGTGTCAGTTTGAGACTGAGTATTTGAGCCATGTACATCCTCCCCTCCTATTTCAAAATCAGGATCCCGATCATCAGATTGAGATGAGTCATTATCACTGTGAACTTCAACCTCTCTATCCTCATTGTCACTTATGTTGTGTGACTGTGAACTCATTATGATGATGATGCTCAGATTCTCAGATGCTGCAAAAGAAAATAAAAAAAGTTATAAACTTATAACAATGTTAAGAAAAAAAAATGAAAATCAGAAAAACTTGGTCTCATGGACTACAATGATTGCAGGATATGCACAAAATGGATTTGTTGAAAAGGCTTTAGAAATTTAAAATTTTAAAATTTAAACTAGCAAATGCAATTTGCCAGCCCAACATCCTCCCTGCCTATGTCAAAATGGGAGCTTTGGAATAGGGTATGGAGTATGGACTTGGAGCCTATGGAGTCTGGACATCCATCAAAAGTTTTCAATTTTCAAAACATAAAGGATAGAGGAATTTTAATTTTCAATTTGTCAGATGTAGTTGCAATTGCCCTGTTAGACATGCTTGCAAATGTGGAAGCACAGACAAGGCACGTGAACTGAAATGTGGTCTCCCTCAAAGAAATGTGGTCTCTGCATAGGCCTCATTCTGTCAAACAGTTCACGTGCCTTGTCTATGCTTCCACATTTCTTTGAGGCATTCTGTCAAACAGTTCACGTGCCTTGTCTATGCAGAGACCACATTTCTTTGAGGCATTCTGTCAAACAGTTCACATGCCTTGTCTATGCTTCCACATTTCTTTGAGGCATTCTGTCAAACAATTCACGTGCCTTGTCTATGCAGAGACCACATTTCTTTGAGGCATTCTGTCAAACAGTTCACGTGCCTTGTCTATGCTTCCACATTTCTTTGAGGCATTTTGTCAAACAGTTCATGTGCCTTGTCTCTGCAGAGACCACATTTCTTTGAGGCATTCTGTCAAATAGTTCACGTGCCTTGTCTGTGCTTGTTGCTTCCACTTTGCATACATGTCTAACAGTGCAGTTGCAGTTGCAACCACAACATCTGACAAAATTCCTCTATCCTTTATAAAATAAAAAAATTAAAACCAAAGCTCCCATTTTGATGCAGGCAGGGAGACGCAGGCAGTATGGACTGCAAGGATTGCAGGATATGCACAAAATGGATTTGTCGAAAAGGCTTTAGAACTAGAAGTTTAGAAACGTTTTTTTTATTTTAAAAATTTAATATTAAAATTTTTGAACATTTTTTGATGCTGAATGCCTCAAAGAGATGGCATCGCGTGGGATATCCCACGCGATGCCATCTCTTTGAGGCATTCAGCATGATCGTGATTCATCCCACGACCCACGGGGAAGGAAAAGTGAAAACGATTTGAAATTGAAACTTTGAAAGTGAAACCCTCACCTGTGATTTGACGGTGCAGGCAGAAAAACGCAGTTGAAGACTTGAACGCCAACGGTGAAAAGAAAGTGAGAAATGATTCAATGAAAACCTAACGCAGTTTACCTTTTCAATCTTTGATTTAAAAAAAAAAACATTTTTTTAATGTATCGAGGGGGGACGCTTGGAAGACTCGGGAACGTCCAGACGTCCCCCAAAAGAGAAACGTCTTCTGATTTGGCGGGGGGGCGGCGGGGGGACGTTTCCCTGACATCTCCCCGTCTCCGAAACGACACATTTTTAGGGGGGAACGCGTCCCCATGGAACTATGCTTATTTCTTATATGAGATTAAGCGTATATATATATATTATATTTAAATATTTATGTGTATTAATAATAAATATTTTATATTTATATTTATATTTATATTCGTATTTATATTTATTATTTATTATTTATAATTATTTTTATATAATATAATAATATATCTTATAAATATATTATATATTATATTTGAATTATATAAAAAATATTTATATAATAATATTATTTAACATCATATTTTATGAAAGCGACTTCACCGCTTTATCATGATGTTTAAATCTTTAATTTAAACAATGTCCTAATATCGGGACATCACAACCTATGCATTGGTTAAGGCCACAAAGAATTTCAGATTTTATTTCATAGGTGCCAAGATCATTGCATATGTGCCACACATAGCTGTGAAGGACATATTTATGCAGTAGGAAGCTTCAGGTAAAAGATGCAGATGGATCAACAGGATCCAAGGATATGACATGGATATATAGGTCACAAAATTGGTTAGAGGCCAAGGCTTAGCCAAGCTAATGGCTGATTCCAATCTTGAAGCAGCAAAAGTAAATGAAACAAAGGTGAATGTTGCTCCTCATTGCTTATTGGCTGACAATGCATGGTATAAGGATGTGATATTCTATCTTGAAAACATGAATTGCCCACCATATATGAGAATCAAAAAAGAACTCTCAAGCTGAAATCTCAAAGTTATGTCCTTTTCTAAAATGAGCTCATGTGGAGAAACCATGAAGGAGTATTGCTTAAATGTTTGAATCAAGAGCAAGCTGAAACAGTGATGAATGAGTGTCATCATGGTGTTTGTGGGGGGCACTTTAGAGCCGAAACCACCGACCATAAGATCTTAAGGGCCGGATATTGGTGGCCGAACTTGTTCAAGGATGTTGCACAGGAAATAAGAAAATGTGGTGCTTGTCAGCAATTTTCTGGTAGAATGCAGTTTGCTGGAGCACTTCCCCTTTTGCCCCTAGCAATTGATGCACCTTTCCAAAGGGAATTGACTTCATTGGAGAAATACAAGAGAAATCCAGCAATGGATTCAAGTGGATCCTTGTGGCCACTAATTACTTCATTAAGTGGGTAGAAGCAATTCCCATTCGTAATGCAACTTCTAAAGTGGTTGTTAATTTCAGATCAACAATATAATCACCAGGTTTGGGGTCCCGGCTAGGATTTTGGCAAACAATGCAATGTGTTTCAAGTCTCAAGAGATACTGAACATGTGTTCTAAATTTGGCATAAACCTTGTGCATTCGTCTCCTTATCACCCTCAAAGCAATGGACAGGTTGAGTCAAGTAATAAAAGCCCGATGAAGATCATAAAAAAGGCACTGGATTAGAACAAGAAGAGATGGGATGACAGCTTGAAGTATGCTCTATGGGCTAACAGGACAACTTTCAAGAGATCGATTGGTAGAAGCCCATTTGAGTGTAATGTCCCCTACTTAGCCCAAACAGTTGGATGAGGAGATTAGCCTATTACCAAATTCCTGTAGGCTAATGACATTGGTTAGGGGGTCTAATTGGACCAATTCACTAGGACTTACTATTTATAGTAAGTCCGGCAGGGCAGTGTGGATCGACTTTCTATTTATAGCACTGCAGGATCAGAGTACCTAGCACTTGGTTCGTGGTTTCGAGATGGCCAAGGTGTGATCTGTCGATGTATAAGTTAAATTGAATATTTAACTTATAATATATACATGGCTTAAGTGACTTTATTTTATTAAAGTGACTTTACTATATAAAATATAAGTCATAACTTAAAGTGAGGTTGCTAGGAGATGGGCGCCCCTCATGGTGGAATAGGGTACTTAATGAAATGAAATAAATTAATAAAATAATCCCATCTTGGGCGTTGGGGGATGAGTGAGATAAAAGAAAAAGAAGAAGCTCATTTTGATTATTCACTCACTGGAAAATTGATATTGTCGTGCATTGCTTTGGAGCTTGAGCTTTGAGGGTTTGTAGCTGATTCTGCTAAGACAAAAACCTCTTCAGAGTCACCTTCGTGCTTGGAAGATAGAATCAGGAAGGATTTTGGAGATCTCATTCAGGGGCTTCATTTGGGCTTCAGTTTGATTCATTTTGGTGGCGTTTTGAGTTTGAAATGGATACATTTTGTGAAGTTATTGTGTGCATATGAGAACTAAAGGTCTATATGCAGATTGGTGACAGTTTGAGGGGATTTGTGTGTGGCTGTTATCTTCTCATTGCTGGTCGTCCCAGTCAGCCCCAGGCTATACCATATACATAAGTATTTTTAATGGGATTTGGGACTACTTTTTGGCTTCTAAACTAGGCGTTGAGGATCACACAAGGACTGCAGAGATTTCTAAGCAGTGTGCAGGTCCATTTCATGTGTTTGCTGATGGTATTGCTCCCAGCCAGGCCGTACAAGCTCTAGGAGGGACATGGTGTTCCTAGGACAGGTCACTGCCTTTTTGGAGTGATTTCCTTTGGTGTTGGCATTGTTAGGGTCTTTGATAATAGCTTCTATCTTTCCTTGAAGGAAGAACTAAAGGGTTGCTTCATTCTGAGCATTCATCATACTCTACCATTGTTGGTCTGGGTACAGCAGAAGTACGAAGTTGTAAACTGGCAAATGGGTATGTTCTTGTAATTCATATTTATGCATAATACGAACTGGGTCTTTGTTATTTTGCTTGTATCTATCATAGTTTTTTTGGGTTCTTGTTATATGCTTTGTATTTTGTGGTTTCAATGCAAAAACATCACATGCAAACAAACACATAAACCCTAAACCCAAACAACAGTTAGAAAACAAAAAAACTAAGGCATAAAACCCTAATCGGAACAGTGTATGTTAAATTGAGCTGGTGTATGGAGCAGTAGTGAAGATGCCCATCAGCATAGAATTGCCAGTCCACCAGTTGCTACAAGATATTGAAGGAGAGCAGTATTATGCAATATCTCAGAGGATCTTGCAGCAACTAAGTTAGAAGAATAGAGAAGAGCTGCACATGACAAGATGTTGAACCATAAGCATAGAATGAAGCTCTTATTTAATAAGAGCACTGTGTCAAGAGATTTCCAGGTTGGTGACTTGGTGCTTCTCTGGGATGCAAAATCTGAAGACAGAGGGAAACATGGCAAATTCGATCCCTTATGGCTTGGGCCTTATGAAGTTGTAGAGAAATTAGAGCTCAATGTCTACCGTTTAATGACTCTAGAAGAACTCATGGAGTTGTCCATTCACGGTCGGCATTTAAAGCATTATTTTCATAAGTAATGATTTCCTTCAAATTTTGTGATGAAATCTTGTTATATATGATATTTTTGACCTCGAGTAGTCTTGACCATTATTGGTCTTGATGGTGTTTTGTTTTGGTTCTTGTGTGTTGTTTTTTAGTGTTTTTTGGTCTGCCTGGAGATCTAGATTCTCGTTATGCCACTGCTTGGCACACGTCCCCAACCAGAGCCATTGTTGGGGCACACGTCCTCAACCAGAGCCATTGTTGGGGCACACGTCCCCAACCAGAGCCATTGTTGGGACTTAAAAAATCAGTCCCCAAAATGCCCCACTTTTTCCCCAAAATCCATTTGTATTCCATCTAAATCCTCCTGTAACATACATCCCTGGTATGTTGTTTTTTTTGTTTCCTATGTGTTTGCTGTTTAGGGTTTCATGGGTTTTGCTTGCATGTTTGTGTTTGCATGAAATACATAGAATATAAAGCATAGACTAAAAACCCATAAAATATACAATGATTTTTCATAAACAAATAGTGACCCAGATCATAAAATATACTAAAACTAATTACTGTGACATACCAATGTGAAAATCTTGGACTTCGTTTTATTGCCAAAATTTTGACCAGCATTACAAGGCTAAGGAAATCCACCAATATCAGCATACAAGCAATACATCATCCAATATCAATGGAGCAACAATGAATACAGCTCTAATCGCCTAGATTGAAAGAGTTAAATGCCATAAATCGATGGAGCAGCAACTAAGAAAACCCATGATTCCTCCAATATGGTACGGCCTGCCTGGAGTATTATAACAACAGGAAATGACAAGGGAACTCTCCAAAAACTGCTCAAAACCGTCTGCAGATCCTCAACAGCCTCAAACACTAAGGATTAGCAACATAAATCAGTACCAAACTCCCAAAATCCACCACTAAGCAAGGTACGACCTCCCTGGAGAAGTACGGCTTGCCAAAATGGTACGACCAACATTAAATCTCTGCAGCAGCTTAAAACTCAATCACAATACATTTTTCAGTCCTTCAAAACCTTCCTCGAATCTGCAGTTCAATCTCCATGATATATATCACCAAACTAGCTTAAAACACCACCGAAATACATTATTCTAAGCACAAATGGAACTCCTGTGTGAAACTCCACCAATCCTCTCCTGATGCAATATTTCATGCATGAAGAAAGGCGAATTTGCAGAGGTTTTCGTCTCTATAAATCAATCTTTAAAACCCTAGAGCCAAGCTCAAACCCAATGCACGGGCAAAGTCAATATGAGAGCAATTTTTCATAAAACATAGCATAAGCAAAAATGAGCCTTCTTTTCCTCTTTTGTTGCCCTCAAACCCTAACGCCCAAGGAGGATTTTTGTTGCAAAAAGAATTATTAATAACTAGTTAAGAACATGCCTGCTTATAGTTTCCTTGGCACACGCTCATTACCTGGAGTGAATTTGTTTTACGGCGTGAGAAAATTTTCAAAGCACTATAATGTTCACATACAAAAGACTATCGGCTTAGGATTTGTTATTTGAAGCATTCAAAAACCATAAAGATTTAAATGTCAAGATTAAAAAAAAAACCAAGGCCATCAAAGATTTAATGATCAAGAAACTGTTGAGCCAATGAAGTAAATAACAACCACTGTGCCAACCCAAATCAATTGAAAAACATGCACGAGCACAAGGGAATAGATAAAATCTAATTTAATATACTATGAACTGTTAAAGAGTTATAACAAAGACAATGATATTGCTGGATAAAGGGGCTAAAAGGCCCGTGAACTAAAAAACAATTTTAAAAAAATTCAAATTTTTTTGCAACACCTGCAAATGGAGATATATCCATAAATGTACCAAAACCTGCATAACTCGATAGATTGTCCTCGTCATAATTTTGATTTGGGAAATGTAGGGTATTTATAAAATTTTGGAGTAAAAGCGGTTTGGGTAGTTGAACGGCAATAGTTAGGTGAACTGCATCGGTTTTTAATATTTTCAATTTGTTACGAATAGGTTTTGATTTAGGTTTTTAGGTTTGTAAATAATAAATTAAATTCGTTAATTTCAATTTAATATTTACACTGGAAAGATTTAATTAAATACAAGCAAAGTAACAAAATAGTCTTTAAACTCGTCACTATTGTTTTATAAAAAAATTATTAAGGTGTATATTTAATATAATAGGAAGTTGTTTCCTATGTATTAAATATTCAATGTTCATATTTTCACTTAAAATTTAAATATAAATTTCAAAATTAAATATTAAATATTTAAATAATATAATAATAATGATTATAATGATTAAAGAATTAATTAATGTAATAATACTAATACTTTTATAATTTAAAATGCATTAAAATATTGTAAGTTTGAAGAATAAAATAAAAAATGTATTTAAATTCATGATACTGTAGATTTTAAAGTTTTGACTAAATAAAATTGAAATCCAAGATTTTTAACTTTTGAGTAAATAAAATTGAAATCCCTAAAATAATCTAATTACATAAAATAAAATGTGTAGAACCCTAAAAACTAAATTAAAATTAAATTACTTTTAGCTAGTGAAGCAAAAAATTAATCGCCATCCATTTAGGCATGACTTAACTAGTGGGAGACAAAATTTGTGTTCATAATTTGTTTACTTGCCACGTGCTCTCCTCAAACCAAAATTCTCTCCGCATTTATAGTTTTTTTGTTGCACTCTCCCGACAATCCGATAATCCGCAGAGAAGAGGTCATTTTTTTTCAGCCAATGAGAATACAGATAAATCATTTCTAAATAATTTTTTGTTAAAAATTTATCATGTTGACATAGGAAAAGTACAAATTTAAATCAAATTTGTTTGACAACAAAAATAATCCTATCTTTTGATTGGTTTGCAATCAATGATTAATAACTAGATAAGTGTGAACTCATTGCAATAGTACCAGCCGAAGGCAGGTACTAATAAAAATTATATTAGTCACTCCATCGAGCAAGGAAAAACATTGGAAAATAGAAAGAAGACCGCAGCAATAGGTAAGAAATACGAGGTAAAGCTCCAGTACGTAAGTACATTTTATATGTTTATTTTATAATTATTACATATAGGATTTGTAAGAATGTACGTTGTATTCAATTTGTCTTTTTCCAATAATATGCTAAGTATGAAGTAGCAAAATTCTAATGATGAAAAGTGTTAGTTGATTACATGTGATGAGTTATTAATGAAGTAGAGATTATAAATAGAGGCTTATGGCCCATCAATCAATATCCCAAGGATCGAGACAAAGGGAAAGGAGGCAATGCAACATGGTATTTTGGTTGATACCTGAGTTGGTCAAGAGAACCTTCCAAGCTAAAGACCCAATAGGCCTTATCTCAATGTTGGTCCATAGGACCCCACGGGGATAAGTTTCCCATTGTCTCATGTTGGTCAAAGGGACCCCACGGGACAATGGATAGGCCCTTGTCTAATGTTGGTCAAGAGGACCCCACAAGGCAAGGGATGGACCTTTGATTTGGGTTGGTCTCCAAGTCAAAGGAATGAAATATGGACCCCATGATTGTACCTCCTATAGGCCCTCTCTCGTGGGAAAGTGAATTGATGAACATGTAGACCTAAGTATAACTCTCTCAATGGATGTGTAATAGTTATGGTGAAAGTATAATACATATGGTTTATGTTTATAAAGTTTGATTTAAGATTTCTTATGGTTTATTATGATTAAAATAGAACAATTGGATTCTAATGTACTCTTTTTTCAAGTTGAAATTGTGTTCAAGGTTGTGAAATTTTGGCTTGTGACAAGGGGACATTACAAGTGGTATCAGAGCAGTCATCCTGCCATCCTGTGATTAATAGTTAAATAAAAATAAAATAAAAAACAAGAATCAATGAAAATCCTAGGTATGAATTTCATGAATTGTTGGAATAATGGTGTTTAATACATTGCTAAAATATTTTTTAAAATATATAATATATCTATGATGCAACATTTTAAAAAAAAAAGATTTACTTACAAATATGTAATAAATAATGAGTAAATAAGGTAAAAAATAAATAAAAATAAAATAACTCTTTAATAACAATAAAATTACATTAAGTAAATACACTAAATGAAATAGTAAAATAAAGTAACTCTATTAAGTTCTTATAAAGTAATATATTTGACAAAATTATTTTCATCTTAACTTAATGTTATTTTATAGCTATAAGATTATATCATAATATATAATATTATAAATATTATGTGTTGTATAAATACATCATATATAGTTTATTTATAGATGTATTTTCAAGAAACACATAGGATGAATATAAATATAAAATTTGTGATCATAATAACCATGTGATTAGACCCACTATCCTACTAAACATAACTATAACTTTTAAAATAAATAAATAAATAAATAATAAAAAAGTATTATATACTTTAATATTAAATTTATTATTACCATTTTTTAATGTATAATTTAATATTAAATTACTTATACTTTCACCTAATCCTTTAATCCTAGTTGTGATTGCTTGAGGACAAGCAATTTTGAGTGGGGAGGGTTGTCATGTCCCTATATTAGTAATTTATAATTGAATCCATTATGTATTATTCATTCAAATTAAAGATATGAATAATATTATAAATGCAATCTATTTAATATATTTAAATAATATTTATTTAAAACAATTAACAAAATATATTATTATTATATTTATAAATAACACATATAAATAATATAAAATAAATAATATATCATTCATTATAATGATATAATATAAATACAAATAATATAAATAAATAATAATATAAATAAACATCTTTTAACCTATTCTCTTATGATAAGGGAGTTACGTATGGTTAGAACTAGTTTTACCACAAAAGGAAATTAATATAAAGTAATAAAAATTATAAAAGGTAAGTATGTCTTTTACCACCAAGCATAATAAGAGACGTGCCTCTTCGAACATATCCCTTGAAAGGGAAATAAATAAAGGTTGTGAGATAGAAGGAAAACATCATCAGAAGAAAATATAAAAAAGAGTATCAGATAAATACATATATTTGGATCTGCATTATATATATATTTCTGAGTCATAAGTAGGAAAGATATCATAAATTAATATATAGAGATATTTACATCAATAGTAAAAGGGAGTGAAATATATATTATAAAATATATAAACAACACAGCAATATAATAAAAATTATATTAGTCACTCCATCAAGCAAAGAAAAACATTGGAAAATAGAAAGAAGACCGTAGCGATAGGTAAGAAATACGAGGTAAAGCTCCAACAGGTAAGTATATTTTATATGTTTATTTTATAATTATTACATATAGGATTTGTAAGAATATAAGTTGTATTCAATTTGTCTTTTTCCAATAATATGCTAAGTATGAAGTAGCAAAATTCTAATGATGAAAAGTGTTAGTTGATTACATGTGATAAGTTATTAATGAAGTAGAGATTATAAATAGAGGCTTATGGCCCATCAATCAATATCCCAAGAATTGAGACAAAGGGAAAGGAGGCAATGCAACATGGTATTTTGGTTGATCCCTGAGTTGGTTAAGAAAACCTTCTGGGCTAAAGACCCAATAGGCCTCATCTCAATGTTGGTCCGTAGGACCCCATGGGGATAAGTTTCCCATTGTCTCATATTGATCAAAGGGACCCCACGGGACAATGGATAGGCCCTTGTCTAATGTTGGTCAAGAGGACCCCACGAGGCAAGGGATGGACCTTTGATTTGGGTTGGTCTCCAAGTCAAAGGAATGAAATATGGACCCCATGATTGTACCTCCTATAGGCCCTCTCTCGTGGGAAAGTGAATTGATGAACATGTAGACCTAAGTATAACTCTCTCAATGGATGTGTAATAGTTATAGTGAAAGTATAATACATATGGTTTATGTTTATAAAGTTTGATTTAAGATTTCTTATGGTTTATTATGATTAAAATAGAAGAATTGGATTCTAATGTACTCTTTTTGCAAGTTGAAATTGTGTTCAAGGTTGTGAAATTTTGGCTTGTGACAAGGGGACATTGTAGCATTGCAGGTCGCAGAATTATTCTTTAGAGAGTTTTTCCGTTTACATGGTCTTCCTAAGACCATTGTGAGTGATCGGGATAGTAGGTTTATCAACATGTTTTGGAGGGAGCTATTCCGATTAGCAGGCACTAAATTAACACCGAGCACAAGTTATCATCCTCAAACAGATGGACAAACAGAGATTGTTAATAAATGGTTAGAAGGATATCTTTGTAACTATGTTGCAGGTCATCAACGTGCTTGGGTTAAGTGGCTTTATCTGGGGGAATACTATTACAACACCACTTATCATATGTCAATTGGCATGACTCCATTCTGGGCTCTCTATGGGTATGATGCACTCTCTTTTGTTGATTTGGCATTTGATGATAGTAGAGCTCCTAGACCTAAGGAATTGATGCAGGACACAGGACATCCTTAGGATTCTTAAGGATAATATTCAGCATGCACAAAATCAGCAAAAGATATATGTAGATAGACATCGGGTTGAGAGGTCATTTGAGATTGATGACTTGATTTTCTTGCGCCTTCAGCCACATAGACAGAGCTCCTTGAAGAAAACATGTGCAAAAAAACTCAAGCCAAGGTTTTATGGGCCATACAGGATCATCAAAAGAGTTGGTGAAGTTGCATATGAGTTAGATTTGCCAGCAGGAAGCCGCATACATAATGTATTTCATGTTTCATGCCTCAAAAAGGCATTGGGTCAGAATGTGGTTTCTTCTATGGATCTTCCATCGCTTGATGAAGAGGGCATGCTAATATTGGAGCTTGACGGTATCGTGGACATGAGAGAACGCAAATTGCGTAACAGGATTATCAGGGAGCATTTGGTGCATTGGAAAGCATTGCCAATGGAGGATGCTACATGGGAAGGAGAGAAAATTCTAGAGCATCCTAATCTTCGATTGCTTGAGGACAAGCAATCCCGGGAAGGGAGGACTATTATGTCCCCATTTCCGGCATGATCACATTTGGAATAAGTGTTTAGCCTATTCTTCACTTCCGTAGGCTAAAACACATGATAAGGAAGTGATATGGATTTTGGCGAGCTAATTTGCATTAGAACCATAATGGTGAGAGCTTCATCATAAGGGAGTTGTATTTTCCATTGGATGTCCTCATTCTCAAGGGGTTAAGACCTATAATGAAGAAGCCAATTTATAAGGTCAAAATAAAGAGGTAGATGAAATCTTTAATTACATTTCCTCTAATCGACTATGATGGAATGTTAAGTATATAGGCCCAAGCTAAACGAAAGGGACCAAAGACTTAATGACACTCTACAATCGACTTGGAGGGAAACCAAATTCAAATTCAAATATTCTCAAGGAGCATTCGCATGTCTCAAGATTCCAACGGTTCCCTTAAGGAATCAGTTAGCATTCAAAATAAGGTTTCTTTGATAAAAGGGCGAACATTGGATCATGTGAAGATCGACTAGCATAAGGCATCATTCGCCAATAATGAAGTATTCGGCCAAAGAATCATTGAAGGTTTAATTGCATTGAGGAGTGTTCCAACGGCTACAAGGGAAGGGGTTGCTCAAGGAAGAAAGAAGATCATGCATTTGCCAAGAAGAATCCTTTATGCATTCGCCAAAAAATGTCATTCGGCCAAAGGAGGATTCGCCATGTGATGATAAATTCATTCACCCAAGGAAGATCAATTGCATTGAAAGACAATTAAAACATGGATAAACCCAATGCATTCGCCTAACCGCCCAAGACAAGACAACATTCTTCAATGCAAAAAGCCAAACGGCCATGAAGAAGGAAATGGCTAGCAAAGAGGAAGAATAAATATGAGACCTCATCACATTGAGAGGGCATGTTCTGGATTTGGTATGTTTTCTTCATTTTACAAGCTTGAGAATTCCAATTTTCATGCTTTTGTTGCAAGGAGATGTGCCCTTGCTTGTAGGGAGATGACCCCCTACTCATAGAGAGCTGATTTTGTTTATAATCTCACCATTGAGCTCAATTTGCAGGTATTAGGAGTTATCGCAGGTATTGGACGATCACTACACCATACTACATCATTGAGGAGATTGATTGGAGAGGTTGCATCAGGTCTTTTGCTTTTTCCAGTCACATACTTCTTGCTACAGTCATTGCTGCCACATACAGGATTACTACAGTCATAGAAAGAAGCTGCAATCATTGTCTATTGGTATCTCACATCATTGGCATCCATCCTAGATCAATTCACTCATCCAAGGAGACCATCGCTAGGGTAATAAGAAAGTTTGGTGCCAAATCTCATACTTTTCTTGCTGCTGGGAGAAATCAGAGATATCAGGTTATCGCCACAGTCATTAACAGTCCTAAAACAGTCATATTTGAGAGTGAAACAAGTTTCATTGAAGACTGGAAATATTTGGTAATACCCTTGGTGATGCTTTCTTCATTTGGCTCAAGTTTGGTATCCATTTTGTAATAACTTGAAGACCTGATTTGAATCATGTGTGTGACTGTCATATTGGACAGTAACTATATTTTGTATTGATATCATTTTTTCAATAAGCAATCAATCATCAAGTATTTGGGATTCATTGTTGTGCACTTGAAATTAATCATTGTTTACAAGTTGTGTATGATTGAAGGAAAATAAAGTTTCTGATATATCTACTAAGGAACATTACAATTCTTTTGGCTCAAGCGCACACCTAAAACCCATGTGTTGGAGTTGATTTTAGATAAAATGTTGTTTCTTTTATCAAGCACACATCTAAATATAAAACTTTGACTCTTGAATTGCCTCTCTACACCTGCACACCCCAATACACAGTTTCAGTTTGATACAATACAACACTATTGTCTTGTGAGGTGTACCCTTCTGCCTCAAGTGCATGCCTATCAGTGTAGAAGTCTAAAGTTTGATCAAAACCATTTCTCCTTGTGGGGCGCACCCCTGGTACTCACACGTGCACTTTTGAAAACAACTTAGTTTTTGGATTTGTACCTATGTTTAGGTGTGCCCTTCATTACAAGGTTTGCACCTTTGTGTTGAGTCAAGTATATCCATTCCTTATTCTTAGGTGTTCACTTCGTCTTCTCACTTAGCCAATTACCTAAACTCCAAACCATTTCTTTTGAAGCTAGTTACTTCCATCAAATGTGCCTTTGAGATGATACTGACAAACTTGTCTAACAGCAACCTCTTCTTTCCACCATGATGAATGGCTTGAAAGACTTTGTTTCATGATCCTATGGACATTATAAAAGAACAAAGAACAACAAGATAAAGCAAACAAAATGAGACCTGATACATGTTTTGCACTTAGGAAAATGACAGACTTAAAACTTGACTTAATACAAAAATTTTGTACGGGTACAACAACTTTGTAAATGACAAGGTTCACATGGTTTACAGGAAAAGCAGGGATCTAACAAGCAACCAGAAGCCACAACATAGTCATACCACAATGAGGCACAACCTAGAACAGAACTTCAACCTGATTACTTGCGTGATGCGCTGAGTTTTGCTCAAGAGTTAGCCACAGTCATTCATGGTCAAACACAGCCTGAACAACACTTTCCCACCCTGGAGCAGCCAAGGGTCAACAAACAATGGGAGAAACTAAGTCTTTTAGGAAGATGAGGAAACCACCAGTTGCGTATTCAAATGTCTAATTAATGGGATTTGAAGCAGTCGACAACTAAGCCAGAACTTTACTAACACTCTTCTAAATTCATTGTATGGGAACTTGAGAAGCAACCGAAGTCAGTGGTCTATGTGTAATTGTCACCAATTGATGGCTTAAGCTCAATCACTGAGTATTGATTTCATTTGGAGATTAGCACAAACATACAGATAAGAGCAGCTTTGAGTGTCTGAATGAAGTTTCTTCCTCCATATTAGGCTAACTGATGAAACTGAAGCACCTTATGACGATCAGCTAGTTAATTTGATCTCTGGAGAACTTATCAGTATAGCACATCAGGTCTTGAAAGGCTTCCTTTTTAGGCAGGTTATAGTAGACTTAATAATTTTTCACTTATATGAGAAGTCAAACTAAAGCTGCCATTAACCTTCCAGAAATGGAACTTAATCAATAAAATATATTAAACACAGGCATTCAGACCATACTTGCTATTTTTTGTTGGACGGACTTTAATTCCTTCAGAAACAAGGCTTCCACAAACTGCAGCAAGCTGGGGTGGCTTCAACCCAATCAAACACTTGTTTCTGATAGCCATTGCCAGCCACAGCTCATTTGCTCCACGGATTTTTGACGCTGTTTCTCCCAATGGATATAAGAGCTGTGTATTTATATCTAATGCTTGTGCTTTATGTAGAACTTCACCAACCTGTTTGCCATGTGCAACATTTTAGTAAAAGTTAAAATTTAACTCCCATTTAAAGTAGAATATAAATACAAATATTAATGAAAAACAAACTATAGTGCAAATCAGTTCAAGTTGCAAAACTCATCTTACGTTGACTGGTCATGATTAAATCATCAGAGTTATAGAAAATCATTGTACATAGAGTCGCTTCAGGGAATAAAATAAATTTATCTATTTGATGCTATGCTAAATGGAGCTATCAACATAACATGATGCAAACAAATCTTAAGAATGTATTGTATTTTGCAATAATTTTGATAAGGATTTCTCTACTGCCTACATAATAAAATAGATATATTTTTTTGAATTTAATATCACAACTCACCCATCTTGATGAGTATTCTTCTAGTTCTTGGAAAAGTAATAGTTATCTCTAAAAATTTCCACGATACATATTTTAATGCAGTGTGGAAATAACAACTGGTTGATATTTAACAGCATAATTAGGAACAGTGAAAACCAGATACAACCAACATCCTTTGTAGCAATTTTTTTTTTTTTTGTTCAGAGTCAGTCGGGTTTTTAGCCTGGTCCAAGCTCAGAGAGATCTTTACAGGGGATCTCTTCCTATGGCTTTATCGTCGAGACCACTACTGGGGGGTCTCAGTCCCCAAGGCATTATCGCCAAGTTCAAACCCATGAGCTTGTTGGCCCAGCGAAGGCACACAGCTTGCGATCACGATAGCCCAGCAAAGGCACATATCTTGCGAGCACGTCAGCCCAGCGAAGGCACAAGGCCTGCGAGCTCTTTGGCCCAACAGGGGTTTGAACCTTGGTGGCCCATCCTAGTAACAATTCAATTAAATCTAATTAGCAAACTTATCTTCCTAAATTATTCACAAAAATAATGGTAAGTACTCGGCTGAATTTCTAATTGGAATTTTCTAACTTATTTTCCCTATAGCAATCCTAAAGAACACTAATGACATGGTTTTAAAACACTAATGACATGGTTTTAATTCTTGCAGAAAAATGAGGGGTGTACTGAATTGAAACACAAATCATTGGTTGCCACAAACACTCATTAATTTTTTTTGCTGCATTAATACAATTACAATCTTAGCACCTATGCCTAGCAACCACGAGATGGAAGGTAAATTCTGAAATACATTTGTAGTAAACGGGCTCCTTTTCTTCCCATTAATGGGGTAATGGCTTCTATGGGTGCTAGTCATAGTCAATGTGTTAAATAGGCCCCTCCCTCAGAAGTTTTTTTGAAACTGAATTTGAGACGTGTTTTATTCTGGGATTCTAAGGGTCATTTTATTAAGGGTGGTTCCTTCTTCCTCGGGGTGAAGTCAAATAATGTTGCGGAATGGGAAGCATTGAATCATGGTCGATCCTTGGCTTTATGAGTTCATTGTCGGAAGCTGGTGGTTAAAGGTGATTCAAAGAATGTTATTGATGGGCTCTCTCCAAGCTCGTGTCCTAATTGGAACTTTGTGGTATGTTGGATTAAGCAAAAGGATTATTTTCCCATTTTGACTTTCTTAGCTTTGTTCACTACTATCAAGAACTCAATGGTGGTGCAGATTTCCTTGCAATTGGGATGTCGATCAAGAGTCTTTCTTGGCTTTGGTCAATGATCATGATGACACATGGTAAGGGTTGGTGAAATTCTTTGGCAGTACACACCAGCCTTGATTGATGTGGCCATGCTTCATTTTGCCACCTAGCCCTTACTCATCTGTTCATACCTTGTAATTATGTTTCATTAACATTGGCTTGTGCATTGGCTCTTCCATTTGATGCATCACATGTATCACTAATTTTGTCTGATGGTTGCGGAGATTATTTTCATCAATGTTGGTTTGAGTTTTTTATATATGTTTGTCGGTCTGGTTTGCTCTCTTAGTGGCATTTATTTTTTCTTCTTATGTACTAGTGGATAGTTTTTTGTGGGTGTGTCGTCGTGTTGTCTAAGCTATGGTGAGGAAACAGTTTGGTGGTAAAGGGCATTGCCCTTTTTGTCAAGGGAAAGTCTTTGACTATCATCTAATAAAAATCTTCCACTTTCCAAACTCTGTCTCAATTTGGTGAAGAGTATTTTGGGTAAGAAGTTCTTGGATAATTGTGGTCTATTTTGTTCTCGAGAATCTATTATATAAGACTTTGGTAAAGGCTAAACTTGCCACTCCGGCAGCAGATGTTCAACAATGGGTGGTGCTTGGTTTAGTACAACCGAATCGGCAAAGGGGTTCGATGTAATGACTATTTCAGCATCAATTCTTCCAATCCCTATTAAGATGGTATGGTCAGCCAGCTTGATGAGTATAGTTTGCTTTCAAAGCAAATTTTGGCGATGAATCGCAATGTAGAGAATCTACAACCCTTTTGTCTAGATTTGAAAAAGGTGATCAAGCACTTGTTAGTGGCCCATACGAATGGAATCCTTGAGGTTACAAACTCCTTCACTCTACCTGCTTTGGATGGATGAAAGGTATCCCAATCAATGCTACATACAGATGTGATTCACGGGGTTCAGTTCTCAGCCTTGGCGAATTAGGGTAGTATCTCTATGATTTGTCCAAGTATGTAGTTTTCAGGGTTAAGGATGGTGCTGGTGAGGCTTCCATTAGAAGGATATCTGTTGTTAGCAACAGATGGCGTGGCAGTGCTTCTGCTTCAGGTTTTGGTGCTGGTGCTAGTGGTTGGGGGACAACTCAGGAGTGACAAGTGTGGGTTTGGCCAACATTATTTGGTCTCTTTGGTCTGTTCAAGGGCATTTCTTTGGCTTCCAGCCTTTCGTTGGTTTTGCTACTTCTGCCCTATGTGGGCTTTGATGTTTATGTCTATAGCTCCATGTATTGTATTTTAGTTGTTTTTCTTTTTAGGTAGGGGCCCCTATAGAACCCCCTATATGTTTATCAAAGAAAAAAGGGCTCCTTTTCTAACATGCAAGATTTGTGAATTTATTCATTGACATCTTTGTTCAATTAATCTCAACATGATCCAACCATTGTTTTAAGGCCCTCACTTCTTTTCACTATCCTAAAGCTTCTTTCTCACTTCATTTTATCTTTTCATAGTCATTTATAGTTAGTGTAAAATTTTAAAAACACAGCTTAGGAATGATTAGCTACAAGATGAGTACACATCAACCAATTTCAATCAAGGGTTTGTTGGTACCCAAATTTACTACCCCTAAAAAACTGTGTTTAATCACATTTGTAGCCAAATGTCAAGTCATTCTTGTCACATCAATGTCAACTATGATCTTTCCTATCAAAAGTTAAGTTCTTAGGTGTTGGTCCATCTTCGTCTACTATCAATGTATGAAGATTGCTCATCATGAAGATTATCAAGTTTTGAATCCTCAAGGAGGCTCCAGCACTAGCAGAGGAAAGAAAGGGTGAAGTTCAAAGAAAGATTATGATGGTAGATACCCAGCATACGCAAGAAGGATTGAGGCTAAGGCAAATCTTCTCCAAAACATTGAGACAGAATCATATATGAGGATCGCCTTGCAAGCATAAAGTTGTCATTTTGCAAGGTCCAATATTCAAGACAAGAATTTTAGTGTATACAAGAGATCAAACTTTTTATTTTTAGAGAAAGTTGTTTTCTTTTCGTTTTTTTTTTTTTGCTATGTCCCAAATTGAGGAGATAAGCACGAAAATCACAACTTCCTATTCTTAGAAATTTTTTTTTTTTGCTTTTTCTACTTTTTCAGCAAAAAAAAACAATAGATGGCAATGGTAGAAGGTCAACAATATAGGTTCAAGCTTCATCAAGAAAAAATAGTTTCAAGAGGCAGAAAAAAGATGAAAACTTGTCAAAGTCAGAACTCTTATGGTGCAGCATTCAAGAACGGAAAAATTGAGCAATTTTAATGAAAGATTAAAAGTTTTTACAAAAACTCATCAAAAAACACTCCAAGTGCACGTGCCTTGTTCATTTTTGGCTTAACATTTTAAAATCTTTAGTTTTGGCGTCCAAGTCATCAAATTCCCAATCTAGCATCCATTAGGACAACTCCTAATGAGCACCAACTTTTGTTTTTGGTGTTCAAGTCATGGAATTCCTGATTTGGCGTCCATCAGGGAAAATCCATGATGAGTGCCAATTTGGCATTAAGTGGTCCAAATCCTAATTTGGCGTCCATCAGGGAAAATCCTCGATGAGCGCCAAAACCAAAGAAACTCAAAATTGACGTCCACATAAGCAAATCCCCTGTGAGAATCAAATTAGAATGTTTTATGATGCTAAGATCAAGTTTTAAAAATAATTGGGTGCCTAAGTTCTTTTGGACACCAAAATAGCATGTTTTTCTTGCCAAGACAAAGTGGGAAACAAAGCAAAAGTGGCACCCAAGTTAGTATATGGGCCCAAGTAAAAGATGAACATCAATTAAAGCAAAATAAAGAAGAAATAGCAATGAATCTAAGCCCTCCATTCAAAGTGATGCCTAAGATGAAGCAAATTAAACACAAAATCAGGAGATCAGAGCCCTTAATTTAGATGGACACCCAAGATGAGAAGCAGAAATGGAAAGAATGTAATATTTTTTTCAAAAGATAAGGATAGAATTGCTTTCAGAGCAATTATTCTATTATTTTTGAAACTTCAAGAAGCTGCACCTAAAGGTTATAAATATCTCATTTACACATAAATTGTAATGGGAGTTGATGCCAGACTTGTGCTACAGAAATTGCCATTCAAGATCTAAGTTAGATTAAATTGTTTAAAGTGTTTTTGTGTAAAAAATGCGAAGTTGAAGCTTGCTTATGCTGCCAGGATTTCCATTCAAGTCCAATCCCAAGTGTTGTAATCGCTCAAAGAAGAATCCAATTAATAAGAAGATCTATGTTAATTTAGTGCAACATTGGTGTTTGAATCCATGAAGCAGCTTTGAATGTTTTGTGATAATTAATTGTCTTCATCCATTCTTTCTTCTTTAGATCATTGCCATTCTATGTGTTATGTTCTCTTTTCCAAATCAAATAGTTGGTACAACTTGTTGGCACCCAGGTTTTCAGCCTCATATTTGCAAAATCTTGTCAAATTCATCAGATTTTCCAAGGGGTCCCTGTGCCTTTACCCTGATGCATGTTGCTGAACCCCTGATTTTGGCTAAGTTTGAAACCCTGAAAATCTAGTTAAGTCTGAAATGTGATGGATCCTCCAAATTCTAGAATCTGCAGTTTTAACTCCCATGGATCCGAAACCCCTCTCAAACATTCTGACAGTATATTTTAAAATAACTTAAAGTATAAGAAAGGTAAATGATAAAAGATAAATACAAACTTATACTTAAAAGGTAAATACAAACTTATACTTAAATGTTATTTTAAAATATACTGTCCTGTTGGGATTTTGAGACCCGTTGGGACTTTCCAGACCCCCTGATCTTTCACGACAATTTTGAAGGGGCAAATAAGTGAATTTTTGAGTAAAAATTTGCGGTTATGGATGGATTTTTCGTGTAGTTTTGAATCATATTTCCATTTTGGACTTTGGTCTTTTTGGTCCTGTCGGGACTTCAGGCCTCGCCGACACTTTTGGACTTTTTCCAAAAGTTCCAAAAGTGCCAAGTTCTATCGTGACCCTGATCCCTGCATCCTCTTGACCCCTGCTTTTCAAGACTCCCACAATATAATGAAAAGGTCTCGGCGGGACTCCGGGACCCGATGGGACTTTTGGTCCTGGTCCCAAATCCAAATGTCCTACTACGGCCCAAAGTCCCACCAAGGTCTAGAAAAGCCCAGAAACATGTAGAAACACGCCAACAACTTCCAGGATTTCCAATAATGCGAAATGGGTAGTTGAAATTTATATTTTTATTGCAGTTGGTGGGGTTGTTGGGGTTTTCCCTCCCATTTCATCCTCAAATCTGAGTTGTGAAAGCTATAAAGGCAAGATTGAAACTCATCTCAAGGGTTGGTCATTTTTGGGCAATTTTTCTCTACAGGTGTTGGATGTCTAAAGCAGTTAGAGTTTTATCCATTGATCGGTTCCAGTTCTTCAGGGACAATTGTAAAAGATGTATGGGGGCTATATTGTAAGTTTGAATATCAATCTTTGTTTTTCTCCATTACTGTAAGTATTTTTCCAGGAAAACTCCTATGTTCAATTAGGGTTTTCTCTTGCCACACTTCGTGGTCTGATTGTAACTTATGATTCTTAATTCATTTTCAAGTTTTGTAAATGGTCTTTTCAGTGTTACACATGAATCAATGTTGTATGGTGATGGATTAATAAGTATTTTCACAATTTGGTATTGATTCATATGTATTTGAGTATTCAGACAGACAGTCCTACATCTCCGTGCATTTGTTTACCTTTGATAAACTTGACTTTGTAGCCCATTGGATAGGCACCGGTCTGAGAGGCCCGTGATCACCCACACTCTAATGAAAAATCAAAACAATATATCAAGATTTAAATGCAATTACAGTTCCATAAGCATCCTTATTTTGTAGGGTTGCTCTCATCAGCTTAAAATGGAGGTTATTAAGTATAACAAGTGTGTTTTAGTTCGGTGATAGTATTTGGGATTAAAATAGCAATCTGGGTATTGTTGCAAAGTCATAAATGAGATAATATATTTTGTTGATCTCAATCCCTATTGAGGGATACCTCCAGGATTACCCTCCTAAGCCTATTGTGCTTGAAGTGTAGAGGAGTCTACCCACTCCGGTAAGTTAGCCAAAATCACCCTTAACCGATTGATAAACCTCTTTCAACCACCTTGAGGACACCCCTAGCCTAAGTGGTTGTAAAATGTTTTAGGGTTTCGGGTTGTAGTAATGTTGGGGACCAACACAACTCCGTAGATCTTTGTTTTAATCTTCAAATAAGTGTTATTATTTATGTTTTAGCTGTCATAAATTGAGAAACCTCATTGGTAAGATATGTAAGAGCTGATTGATGAGCTTTGACCTCCCAGGATCACTTACAAAACTAGAGAGTACCTTCTACAAGAGAGTTACAAGAGGATAATTTGCTTGAATATGGATGCAATAATGATATTGGATTTTAATAATTATATGTGAGACCTTGTTTTATATTGCAACGTAAGAAACGCTGAGTGAGCTTAAAAAAGCCCTAAGGTAAACTTAATAAAGTGTAATTAAATAACTAATTACACCAACACCCCACCTTAAGTGCAACTTAGGGAGAATGAGAAAATGCAAATGATGCAAAGATGGGTCCCGACTACAAGGCCATATTAGGTACCCATTTACCAAAAAGTTCTCAGAAATGGAGAAAAGGAGAAAACCACATGGGAAAAGAAGTCCTCCCAAAAGAGAGAAAATATGAAGAATGTACAAGTGATGGATCACGAACATCCAAGTCCATCGCAAATACACAATGAATACCCCCCCATAGGAGAGAGCGAATGAATGAGATGATAGATCCCCCCAACAAAGAAGTAGCTCCTGTGCCAATGATGAATGCTTGAAGACAAAACATAACCCATTGTCTGCAAACAACATTTCTCCCCTTGGGAACAAACAGATCCACTAGTGTATGTAGAATCAACTCCCACAATTTGGATGAAAGAGGAATCCAAATCAAGATGTGTGTCTCAGAATACAACTCTAGTGACCTCATGCTAGAAAAAGATGTCTCCTCCAAATTAGGAACCGAATGCCCAATCAAAGAAGTAGAACCAGGAGAGAAAAGATATGGAACTACATCTGAAAACACTAATGATGTGATGACATCACCGCCATCAGAGAGGAGAGATAGCCCCTCAAATGTGTCCTAGATCTGAAATGTGAGACTCAACAAACAAGGATGCAATGTCTGATAAACATCAATCCCAATGAGGTGGATCTAAAAGACTAATGTGGTCCTGCTGCAAAGAATCTCCAGAAGCTCTCACAAAAGCAACTATGAACTTTAAAGTAACAACAGGTGATAAAGATGTGATCTTGATAGGAGAAGGAGAAGCAAGAGAAGTCTTTGTGTCATCTGAACAATCAAGACCTACTAGATATTCAAGCTCCTCTACTGTATCATCATCAAAGGGTATATTATCTGCATCATCAAGGGGTATGAGGCAATCCATAGAAGGATCATCTAGGTGTGGAGAGACATGTGGGTCTCCATAAATCTCCCAAATTCTAGTCCAAATAGTGTGTAGGCACTCAATATGTGAGATAGAACATAGTGTCAAAATCAACACTGGAACAAATCAATCCTAGGACATGATCAATCCTATTTCCCCATACAAATTTCCTCCCATGTGTATCTAGTTCAGGTATGAGTCCATAAAGATAAGGCTAAAGATTGAGCCACCTTAAATGTGTCAGGATGCCTTTTCGCCAAGACTCATAATTGTCCTTATCCAGGGTTAACACAGAAGGGTGAATAGCAAAACCCATGATATCTCCTCAAATCAATCTAATCAGAGATCAAAACATCCAATATAGATTAATGCTGATAAATGAAGCCCACCCAAGAAAACAAAACCTTTCCAAGTGTCAAGATGTTCAGGATATCAACCAGAATGCAAATAAATAAATTCAATAAAAAATACCTGGAGCTGAATTTGGAAAAAGTGCATGGATGGCTATGTAGAGCTCCTCAATACCTTTCCAATGCCGCAAGAATCACAAAAATCAGAGATCGTGGTAAAAAGTTATGAGCTCAGAAGCCAAAAAGGTGATCTAGACTTCAAATAACAATTAAATGGACCAGCAACAAAATCTTAAAAAAATACCAATACCACCGGATAGTGCTTGGAACCAGCGTTCTAATGCCTATTCGTTTGCAAAAATCCGACTCCATATGCCCAAGTTATGAGCCTAAGAAGTTGAAATGCTAAACAAAAAATGGTAATGGAGAGGGGGTCACGAAACTTGAAGGAAAATGGGTGACGTCAGCATATGTCACAACCAAATTTAGTAGAAATCCGCCAAATTTAGAGGTTCGTCAAGATTGGTGATACCCTTGATAAAATTACCTACAGCTAAATTTAGTTGTAACTAAAAAACCTGCTAAATTTGATGAGACTGCCAAATTTGGCAGAGCCGCCAAAATCCCTACTAAAAGTGATTTTACCTATCGTACCTACGCAATACCCTGTGTAGAGGGGTACGCCTCTTTTTACAAATTGATTTTTTTTTTTCAAAAAAATGCTTTTTGATTTGCATACAAAATTTTAATGTTTTTAATGAAATTTTTTATTTTGCAAACCAAAAATTTTTTAAAATGATTTTTTTTAATAAAATATACCCTACGCATAGGAATTTGTACGACCGTACAATTGAAATATTCCTAATAGCTCCAAGTCACCTGCTCCAAAATTGACAATTTGACAGTTGATCTTAAGGTTCTCGAGGCTTCTGAGCGCAATGGCAAGGTCAGATTTGAACCAAAATGTTCTGAAATTGCAACTTCCCTCCAAATCTAGAAAAAAAAACCTACTTCAAACCCTCACAGATCTGGCCTCCAGTGCTCAAATCAAACCAAATAAGGCTAATATGACTTTTTCAACTGCTTTGAATCCAATGAAAATGTTTGTTTTGCATAGAAAAGCACTCAACAAAAGGCTCTTGCCTAATTTTCTCCGGATCTGAAAAGGGGCTTGCAGATCTAAAACTCTAATACCATGTAAGAGTTGATTGATGTGCTCTAATACCATGTAAGAGCTGCAATAGACTCCAACTCCCAAGATCACCTACAAAACTAGAGATTACCTTCTACAAGAGAATTACAAGAGGATAATTTGCTTGAATATGGATGCAATAATGATAATGGATTTTAATAATTACATATGAGACCTTGCTTTTATATTGCAAGGTAAGAAACCCTAAGTGAACTTAAAAAAGCCCTAAGGTAAACTTAATAAAGTGTAATTAAACAAATAATTACACCAACAAGATAGGGGTTCTTCAAAGTCTCGTGCTCCTAACCTCTAAGATCAAAAATAGATAGGTCAAATTTGCTTAGTCATTTTATCTTTATGCAAAACCCCAAAGAACAAATTGTCCAGTGTTTATATCAGCAAGCTTGTTTTTGTTTTAGATTTAAAAGTAGATTAAATTAGGAACCTTCCCCTACAAATTTGAAGAGAGGATTCCTTTATTCATTGTGATGTTTTGTGTTGTCATGATAGTGACAAATTAAAACACCAACAGGGTTGAAATACACTTTCTAGATACTTTAAATTAGAACTGAATTTCTTAACCAAATAACCTTTCTTCCTCTTTCCTTCATATGAGACTCCATATCTCTAGAAAAAAGTCCTTGTAGATCACATATTGATGCTATATGAGAAGGTTCTAACTTTGACCATTCAATAAATGACAAGATCTGATTATATAAATGATGTCCATGGCCAATTGAGGCATAATCAGATCACAGAGTCAGAAGCTCCATAAAGATAATGCTAGCACCTTAGGTGAAAATGAGTTTATTAATAGAGCTCTATTAACCATTACAAGGCCTATGGACCTTCTGTTGTTGAAGGTTGAATTCTCTCTAAACCATGCTATTATAATTGAATGTGTTTGTTGAGCCTCAAAGACATACTTTGGTCACTTGTGCACATTAACACAATTTCATTCTTTCTTTCTTCTTTCCCTATTGTTGTTCTTGTGTCTTCTATAAGAAATATTGTCATTTTTGGAAAATAGATCCAAGAATTAACTATATCTTCATGGGCAACTTTTCAATCAACTTTTTCAATCCAGCTGTCTATCTCCATAATGTATTCTAACCATAAGTGTTGTCATTTTACAACTTGAATAAAATGCTTGTAGTAGTATTTTCTTCAAATGTATTACCCATTCCATTTGTCACATCCACAAAGTATGCAAAACAATTCTTAGTGAGCCCACACATGGTCCATATCAAGTAGTGCATCATTGCATAGAATCAAGGAAGAAGCCATGCATATTCAAAGGACAACCCCTTCTGTCTGATACAACGAATCTTGAAACTTGGAAAAAGCAGAGAAAAGCAACCGTTGCATAGCAACATAGCATGCAATGCAATCCCAGCCAATCTCAAAGTACATGTGACTCTTAAGCATTACAACTCCTACCAAAAACCACACCAGTACTGTTGGGTCCCAAAATAGCTAATCTCAATCCCTAAAACACTTATTCACTCCAAGGCCAAGGATGTCAAGGAAGCAAAAAAGGAGGGTTCATCAACAGGATGAAGGTGATTAAGGGCCAAGTGGTAGGAGTGGGTAATCTCCTCTTCGCTTTTGGTTCAACTAGACCATGGAGGGTATTTCGAGAGGTATCCCTAAGCGGGGATTAACTATCATGTGAAACATATACAAGGCAACAACAAGGGCAGTGATACTCGAAATGCCATTCTAAACCTTCTAACTATCACTGGTTCAGACAAAATCTCACTACCTCGAATAACCTCTCTTTAAGTGGAAAACAACATCATTGCAACAATGCAAGGTGTGGGTATACGTGCCTGTTCTAGCTGGATAAAGCACAACTACTTTTCCAAATATATGACCCGACTTCAACATAGAACGAGGACGCGTATAGAACTGTAACTACACATTTCAGTTGATATATTGTTTGAGTTCTAATGGGTGTAGGTGATCACAGGCTTCTTGGACCGGTGCCTACCAATGGGCTACAAAGCCTCATGCTTGTCGAAAGAAAACATTAAATAAAGGGTGTACAATTGCCTATCTAATAGATTTAGATGCAAGAAAATCAATATCAAACTATGAGAATACTTATTAATCCAACACCATTCACCCACATATAATTCTGAAATGACCATTTACAAAGATTGAAATGGATTAAGAATTGTCATATTCATTCAAATAGAAATTACACTCGTACCACAAAATATGGTAAGGGAAAACCCGAACTGCACTGGTTTTCCTGAAAGAACACTTACAACAGTGGAGAAAAACAAAGATAGATACCAAAGTTACAATCTAATCTACATACACCTTCGTCAAGTGCTTCTCGAAGAACTGAAACTGAACAATAGATGAAGCCCTAACTACCTTGGATGCCATCGAGAGAAATTCTGCCCAAAATAACCAACTCCTTGAAAAGAATTTCAATCCGTTACTTATAGCCTTCACAATTCGGGTCCAATGGAAGAGTGGGAGGAAAAATCCCAACCACTCCGCCTACTACATTAAAAACATCATTTTCGACTACCCATTTCATATTATTGGCGACCTGCAGAGTCAACGACATGTTTTCCCATGTTTCTGGGCCATCCTGCACGCTAACTGGATGTGTATATGTAACAGGATATCTAGTTCAGGTCATGTTCCAAATATAATTCTTTGTCTTGGTCATTTGGATGTTGTTCTGTATACTGCCTTTGCTCTGATCCACATCTGCTTCTAGGTTTTCTTCATGTATACTTCGTACTTCAAGCGCGTTCTCTTGTTTAATCCGGATGTCAGGAAACATCAGGTTTAATGTTCACTTGCTGAGGTCTCTTTTCCTTTTCACTATCTAAAATATGTTTGGCTGGATAATAAAGCACCGCAACTAGATGTGGATATGCACTACTATATCAAGTTCAAAATATCCACTTGGAAGATATCCGGTTGGAAGATGTTCGGTTGAAAACAAGTAGTGCAACTGGATGTTAAAAAGTCAATAGGATATCAAAAAGTCAACCGGAACATGACAGTCAACCGGATCCGGATATAACAACCCAATAGGATATCCAGTTAGGAAATATCTAGTTGGAAAATAAAGGGAGAAACAACCGGATCTGGAACATAACATCCGGTTGGGAATTACAAAGAAATCCAACCGGATGTGGAACACCTACCCAATCTTGCACGATGGACATTCGCTTCATCCCTTGTTCCACATCCAATTGGAAATACAAAGGATCACAACCGGAAACGGACATGAAGACAACCCGATAGGAATACAAATGAGGGTAACCAGATGTCCAGATTTCCAGATGGAGCGATCATAACTTAGCCAAAAAATCATCAGATTTTCACCAAATTTGAACTGCAAGTACCCATTTGGCTGCTTCACAAGATGCACTCATTACTTGGGCACAATTCCAACTGGCACTATCATAATTTTGAACATCTTCCCCTTAGGAAAATTTTGAAGAAGTTGACAAGATTTTGCAATTTTGAGACAGGGAAAATACGAGTCCCAATAAGTACAAAAGGAACCATCACCATCACAAAGCCTTCTATAAAAGTGTCACTCCTATTGCTAGAACCATTCAAATTCATTACCATTCCATAACTAGTAGTTGTTCACATGTGGTTCCATCCTTCCACTAATTATATGGATATGTGTTACATAGTTTCTAAGGAGCCATTCTCTATGAGTTTTGTTGGGTCCCAAAACCACAGCTCCACTTCCCAGAACGGAATCACACTCGCAAGGCCAAAGTTGTCGTCATGCTAGCATAATTGGTCCATCAACAAAATGTGGAGGGTTTAAGGTCAACTCTATGGGAGTGGGTTTCATCCCCTACACTTCGAACTCAACTAACTCTGGAGGGATATTCCAAGGCGTATACCTTAACAGATATTGAGTTCAAACAACATGAACAACTAAAAACCAATGAACAGCCAAACCCAACTTGTTATCTTGATCCCAAAACTATCACTGAACCAAGAACAATTGGTTGTCACAAAACCCTTATATAGTTGATACAAACTGTGCAAGTATACATACACAAGAACGATGGTCCTTCCCCTAAACCACTGATAAATGTTTGTTTTAAATGGTATGCGATTGGTCTGATGGAGCCAAGACTGGTGCCAATCCAACTGGGCTATAGAGCCTCAGGTAACAGAAAAGAAAACAATGGAAAGGAAACAAAGGAAATTGATTTAAGCATGTGATGTATCAGATTGCAAGATTTGTGTTTCAAATATGTTTAGTTATCCATAATGAACTACATGCATTCAAATGGAGAGAACAAATGACAATTACAAAGCTTGTAATATATTTAAAATGTTGTCACATTTTCAAATGTCCAATACAAACTTATCAGCAAATGTGACAAAAGGAAAACCCTAAATGCATACAAACAAGCATGAAGACATTATCTACACAATCCCTACAGCACACTATCTTTCATCTATGTCATTGCTCCATTACTTCTCTGCAACTGGACATGGCATGATTTGGAGCCCTAGAAACATTACTAAACCTGCACAGCCTCCAGCCACCACCAAAGAACCAACCCTTTTAAATGAGTTTCATTCATGTATTTATAGCATTATCAACTCGGATCTAAAAGTGAAATGGGCGGGAAAACCCTAACAACCCCACCAACTGCATTAAAAATATCAATTTCAACCACTCATTTCGCATTAATGGCGACCTAATATGGTTCTGCGTCCATCTGTAAGTCGTAGGAGACTATCGCTTTCCGTTTTTATGCCCTTTTTGGCGAATTGAAGTTATCCAAGGGGCTCTGAAAGCGGGACTTTTGGGAGGGGGTTGGGATATATCCGAGTCTAGGCAAAACCTCCACAAAGACAATGAACTAAAGCTGGCGAAACTTTTGAGGCGAACAGGATATGGCGGAGATTCATGGAAGGTTGGGGTGCATGTTGGAAAGACAATGTGGAGGTGGAAGAATGAAGGAGTCCAGGAGGCAGGCCTAGAGGGTGGAACTGGATGTGAAAGTTCAGAGTGGAACTAGATGCATCCTAAAGAGCAAGAAATCAACACAAAGGAGGAAGAAAGGAAATGCGAAATTTTGAGGGGTATTGGTAATCTCCAGATATGGATGAAAGTTTCGCCAAGGAATGGTAAAGGAGGAAAGCGGAGGTTTAGGGGGGGCGGGAAAACAAGGGGGATAGGGAAATATACCGACCCATGGGAAAGTCCCGCAACTTCCAAAGGCGTGAAAACTTCCGCAATATTCAGAAGGAGGTCACAGTTCCACAATTCCTAAGGGGGTCTGCTGGTTCCCAAAATGACAACTCGAAACCCTAAAACATTTCACAATCACGTAGGCCAGGGGTGTCATCAACAAGATTGGGTAGACTCCCCTGCACCTCAAGCTCAGCTAGGCCTAGGAGGGTATTCCTGAGGTATCCCTCAATAAGGGTTTAAAACTACACACTATTTATCTTCGAATTTGTAACTTTGTAGCAATACCCAGACAGTTGTTTTAATCCCAAAAACTCAATGGATTAAAACATACTTGTTGACACTTGAACCTCATTCTAAGTTGATGGAAACACACTTGCATGATTTGTTTTAGAGATGGTTTGAAAATAGTTTGCAGTTTATATTCCTTGGTTATAATGCAAATCACACAAGACATACAGATCTGATTACTTCTACCTCACACTAGGTTGATTTGTTTGATTTATAAAATGTTTTGGTGATGAAAACATCATTCAAACTAGTGCCTTCAATGGATTACAAAGTTTACAAATTATCAAAAAGGGAGAACAACAATGAAATGATAGTGAGTTGCCTAACTGGAACACCCACATGCATGAAACTTGAAAACAAAACCAACCATGTTTATTGATCCCTTCTCACACAACATTCCTTCATATGCAATCTTAAAATGACTATTACAACATGTAATATATTATGAACCTGTCAAATCCTTCAAATGAAGATTACAATCACACCACAAATCATGGCAAGAGGAATCCTGTAACAAATCAGAAATTCCCTAAATAAACATCTGCAACAATGGAGACAAATGATTCTACTCACAAATTTTGCATTGATTCATCCATATGATTTACAAAAAGTTGCCCCTGAAGATCTAAAACTTTCACAGAGATAGAAACCCTTATCGCGCTGCACCAGTTGTCTGAAAAATGCCAAAGTGACCCACACACAAAATGATTTTCAATCTTCTATTTATAACATTTGCCACTCGGATTTAATGGAAAAATGGAAGCGAAAACCCCAACAACTCCACCTACTGCAATAAAAACTTCAATTTCAACCACCCACTTCGCATTAATGGTGATCTAGAAAGTAGTTGGTGTGTTTTCGCGCATTTCTAAGTGTGTCTGGGCCTCTGGCAGGTGGCGAGATGGCAGGAGAACCTGGCACCCAAGAACTGGTGCCAAGGTGCCAGTGGGACCCGAAGTCCCACTGGAACCAAAAGTGAAAAGTGACCAGGGTCCGAAATGAAATTTTGATCCGAAACTTCATAAACTACTTAGCCATTTTCTCAAAGAATTATTTAAAAGTTCGTTTTTTCGCCCCTTCAAATTTGACTTGAAAATTCAGGGGGTCTGGAAGGATTTCAGACTTAGAAGATCTTCTACTGGTAGGGAGCAGGGTCGCGGAGGAACCCGGAACTTTGGAAAAAGTTCCAAAGTTTTGATGAGTCCCGAGGTTCCACAGGGACAACATATACATAAAAAATAAAATATAAGTATAAGAATTTAATTTCTTATACTTTAATTTTGAATTTTATGTATATACTGTCAGGATGTTTGAGAGTGGTTTCGGATCCATAGGAGTTAAAATGCAAACTCTAGAATTTAGAGGATCACTCAAATTTCAAACAGCGAAATTTTCAAGGTTTCAGGGTTTCAAACTTAGCCAAATTTAGGGATTTAGCAACATGCATCAGTGTAAAGGCACAAGGACCCCTTAAGAAATTTTGAGGAATTTCACAAGATTTTGCAATTATGAGGCTTGAAAAATTGGGTGCCAACAGGGTTCAAACTTCTGCCAGAGATAGAAAAACTTAGGATTTTCAGAGGATTTTTTATGGAGTTCAGGCAGGTATATACATAAAATATAACATTTAAGTATAAGAAATTAATAATTCCTTATAGAATGCTGCTACAATAATGGGTTACACTTTTTAGGACATCCTGATTTTTGCTGAAATCACATTTTTAGAAAATATAATGATTTAAGCTTTGAAAGGTTCCATTTAAAAGATTTTACTTGAAGTGGGTTTGATCAAACCCCCTTAGATTCAAACCCCCTTGGATAGAACCCCGTTAGTTTTAAACCATACCTATAATGGAGTCTCCTCTACACCTATCAAAATGCTGATAAAAAACCACTTTTGATTTATTTTTTTGGGGGATCAAATGAATTCATTTAAAAGTTATGTTTTGTAAGTATAGAGTCCTTATTATAAGCTTCCCAAAAAGTATAATTTTAAATATATTTAACTTGATTATTATATTTATTTTTTATTTCTTGTGAATATAGGTTTTTCAATGAACATCAAGGTCTTTGTTTCACTCATACGAAAAAATAGGAAAATAGAGAAAAAAATTCTAAAAAATACATGTCCTCTAAGTATTGATGTCCTTATTCCAACAAAAAAAATTTGAATTCTGATACATACAAAAAAAGTTATGTTGGACAGAGTACACCTATGTCTAAATTATAATTGGTTTGACTTCGAAACTTAATAAAAAAAAAAGTATTTAACAAAACATTATGAAACCAAATGCATCCTCTAGATATCGGTGTTATCAATCAATCTAGATATGGTTACTTTTGATTGATATAAAGTTTTTTTCTACAAAGTATAAAATTCTGTTTCTTTTCATCATACATTACTATCATCAATCTATGATTACTTTCAATGCATATCATTATTATGAATCTACAATTACTTTCAATACATATCACTATTGCTAATCTTATGATTGCTTCAATGCACATTATCTTTCATTCTCATTTCACAAATTGATCTTATGATCACTATTCATATGCCTTGCATATCATTAACATTTCATATGTTACTTTTATGATCATCAATATGCCTTGCATAGTCTTATCATGACATTTCACATGATCTATGATTTTCATCAATACAAATTGCAATTTATTTATCTATATGTCATTTGTTAACAATGTATGGGAGATTAGAGGAGAGTTACCGTTATCCACCATGGGGCTCTAATGTCTCTATCCTTAGACTCAATGCGGTATCCTTAATACCTTAGAGTCAAGGCCTCTATGAGACTCCTTGGTACTCTTATGATGCCTTACATCAAGTAACCAAGGCCTATACATCACTATCCTTGCACTATGGGTACCTTATACCACATGTGACAAGGCCTCTTTGTGATACACATCCTTTGCACTATGGGTACCTTATACCTCATGTGACAAAGGCCTCTATAATACACATAAGTGGTCTTTTGGTACTTTTCCTTTCATCTCTCATATAAGATTAGCAAATCACATAGCATTATACACAATTGTTTACAAGATATATCATTTGAATTATTGCATACTAGATATACTATAAATGATCATTCTGGATGACTGTCTACATTTCATTATTCACGATGACTATACCATCATGAATGATGGAATGTACACATCGTATTACTAAGAATGGCTGTGCATAAATCAAAGTTATCATGATAGATACATTTATGAGTACAAGCATATGACTGTTCATAAATCAGAGTTATCATAATCGATACATTTATGAGAACAAACATGTGACTATCATACATATATATTCTGGAATGAATGACAAGAGCTATAAGTAAATCTGCATACCTGATCATGTTAATTCGATCAAAATTATTGAAAGAGTGTGAAAGATCAGATGCTTACTTGCTATTGCAATTCTTGGGCAGAGATTTTCTACAAATCTTTGATCAAATATAATATTTTCAATGGAGGATACTTGCTGCTTCTATATGATACATTCTGAATATTTGAATACTGAATTCCTTTTTGCTTGAAGGATGAAAGGATGACTTGATCAATATATATTTTCTTGGATGCTTGTAATAAAAATGATTCGATGCCTCTTGCTCTCCACACGGTCCCTTTTAAAGACTTGGAGGGACGCATATTTGGAAAGGATGCAATGCTTCGTCTATTCATTATTGTTAATTAACAATATGTTATCTTAAATACGATGCCGCCGCCTTGGGATTAGTTATTATATCTTCTAAAAAGAATAATATTGAATGCCTTATGAATGGCGATCATTTTAGTTGACGTCGATGCCTTAGCAACAATATATCCTTTCTTCCATCGACACAAATATTGATCATTGATGCCGCCATTATCATGAACATTGCTGATCTTTAATACTCAAATTTCCCATAGTTATGTGAACTATTGATTAGTCTCATCTTTATATGCTTGATTTCCAATCTTTAATTGCAAATATTATCGATCTATGACAGGGCTTCCTCCTTAAGATTGCTTGTCCTCAAGCAATTTGTGCGTTTGAGGATCTAAGTCTTCTAATCTTTCCCATGTGGCATCATCACTTGGTAGGTTCTTCCACTTAATAAGATGCTCTATAATGGTCTTATGTCTTAGCCTTCTTTCCCTTGTATCCAAAATTTTCTCAGGTTCTAGTGTTAACTGCCCCTCATCATCAAGGGGAGGTAGATCTTCACATGGTGTGACCTTTTGACCAAGTACCTTTTTGAGTCTAGAGACGTGAAACACATTATGGATCTTGCTGTTATTTGGCAATTCTAACTCATATGCAACCTCACCAATTCTCCTTATTACCTTGTAAGGTCCATAAAATTGTGGCTTAAGTTTTTCGGCACCATTGGACTTTAAGGAGGATTGTTTATATGGCTGCAATCTTAGGAATACCATGTCTCCGGCTTCAAATGTCCTCTCCACATGCTTTCGATCAGCATAAATCTTTTGCTGATTTTGGGCATGATGTAGATTATCTCTAAGTACCGTCATGATGTCTTCATGTTGCTGGATGATGCCTTTTTCTTTGGGACTTCTACTTTCTTAGAGTATCAAATTTCCAAACGAAGTGGGATCATATCCATATAGAGCCTTAAATGGGCTCATCCTGATTGACATATGACGAGTAGTATTATAACAATGTTCTCCTAGGTGTAGCCATTTAATCCATGCCTTTTGTTGCCTGATGACAGTTTCGGAGATATCCTTCGATCCACTAGTTTACAATCTCAGTTTGACCATCCGTTTGTGGATGATAACTTGTGCTTGGTGTAAGTTGTGTGCCTGCCAATTTGAACAATTCTTGCCAAAAGAGACTCATAAGTCGGCTGTCCTGATCACTAATTATGTTTTGCGGTAAACCATGGAGTCGAAATACTTCTTTGAAGAACAATTCGGCCACTTGAGGTGCTTTATAATCACAAGACATGGCCATGAAATGTGCATATTTAGTAAGTCTATCCACGACCACATAAATGCAATCTTTCCCTTGAACTTTAGGGAGCCCGGTAATAAAATCCATGGTGATACTATTCCATTTTTGCTCCGGGATGGGTAAGGGTTGTAATAACCCAGCAGGATGTGTATGCTCTATTTTATTCCTTTGGCAAGTGACACGCTCTTGGACATATTGGAGTACATCCTTCTTCAAACCTTTCCACGCAAACTTCTCCCGAATTTGCTTATAGGTTTTGTAATAGCCTTGATGTCCTGCTAGTGGGTTATCATGGAATTCTTGGATGATTTGGTTCTTCATCTTGGACTCCATGGCTAAGAATATTCGATCTTTGTATAGGATGAGTTCCTCCTTGACTATATAACTTTCATCTTCAATGTGCCCCTCCATTATGTTATTTGTGAAGGGATCCTTTACATACTCCACGGTGATCTGACTCTTCCAATCGAGAGATATGCATGACATAGCACATAAGTGTGGCCTTCTTGATAGTGCATCTGCTACCACATTATTTTTCCCTTTCATGTAGCTAATATCAAAATTGTATGCTTGGAGTTTACTCACCCATTTTTGCTGCCCATCATTTAAATCACGCTGATTAAGGAAGTGTTGCAGGCTGTTATGATTTGTTTTGACGGCAAATCTTCCACATACTAGATATTGGCAGAATTTGGCCAAGGCATGCATGATGGCCAACATTTCTTTATCATAAGTTGAGTACAATCTCTCCGCGGCCGTCAATTTGCAACTTTCAAATGCTATGGAGTGTCTATTTTGCATCAAAACCGCGCCAATACCTTCACCAGAGGCGTCACATTCTAATTCAAAAGGTGAAGAGAAGTCGGGTATGGCCAATACGGGGCAAGAACTCATAACCCTTTTTAATTCTTCGAAGGCTTTTTCAGCAGCATCATTCCATTGGAATAGCCCTTTCTTTGTAAGGTCAGATAAAGGTGATGCAATCTTGGAAAAATGTCTTACAAACCTTTGGTAATAGCTGCATAGTCCTAGAAATCCTCTTAAGTGAGTTCAAGTCTTGGGTCTAGACCACTCCTTAATGGTTTTGATCTTCTCCTCATCAACCTTGACTCCCTCGGCACTAATTTTGTGCCCTAAGTAAAGAATCTCTTCCATTCCAAACTCGCATTTTGAAGCTTTAGCATAAAGAGATTCTTGTTCTAGTATGGATAGGACCTCATCAATATGTTTCAAGTGTTCCTCCCAAGTTTTACTATATATTAATGTCATCAAAGAAGATTAGGAGGAACTTTCTTAGTTGCTTTCGAAAAGTATGGTTCATGCATGATTGGAAAGTTGCCGGGGCATTAGTTAGTCCGAATGGTAGGACTAAGAACTCAAAATGGCCATAATGACATCAAAAGGTGGTTTTGGGTATATATTCTTATCGCATTCAGATTTGGTGGTACCCGGACCTAAGGTCTATTTTTGAGAAGTATTTGGCCCCATGAAGTTCATCAATTAGTTCATCTACCCTAGGTATGGGGTACTGGTTTTTTATGGTTTGTTTATTTAAAGCTCTATAGTCTACACACATTCGCAAGGTTCCATCTTTCTTTTTCACTAGTACCACGGCAAATGAGAATGGGCTAGAGCTAGGTTGTATATGGCCCATTTCTAGGAGTTCGTTTATGGTTTTCTCTATTTCTTCCTTAAACTTTAGAGGGTGTCTATATGGGGTGGTAATAACTGGTTTTGCCCCTTTTTCCATTTCTATGACATGTTCAAACCCTCTCTTGGGAGGCAAACCTGGTGGAATGTCTTCAAATACTTTCTTATGTTTTCGTAGGATGGGTTGAATATCTATGTGGATGGCTTGCCCTTCTTTAGTTGACTTGTCTAAAATCATACATTGAGTTGCCCACTCTACTTGGTTGTGTCGGCAGATATTTGCTATTCTTTTGGATGACACTACCCGGGCCCATCGAAAAGTCCATGTAAGATGACCTTATTCCCTTGGTCTTCAAAATGGATTTCTAATTTTGGAAAATAAATAGTGACTCGCCCTAGTGAGTATAGCCATGGCATCCCTAGGACAATATCCGTGTCTCCCAAACTGACCACATAGAAGTCTTCCTTAACTTGATGTTTTCCTATGGTCATTTCTAGTTAAGGTATGATTTTTGAACATTCCCTTGTAGAGTCATCGGCTAGTGAGACCGTAAACCCCTCAAAATCTTGTGGACCTAGTTTTAATCTTTTTGCTAGGGACTCATCTATAAAATTATGAGTGGCACTGCTGTCCACTAAGGCTGCTAGTTTGTTTCCCTTCAATTTACACCTAAGTTTAAAAGGATGATGTTTAGATACCTTAGACATGGAAGCTAGGATGATTTTTTCCTCGGGTTCACATTTCCTTTTCTTAGGAGGGTTTTCCTCTTCCTCCTCATGGGTTATTGCCTCTATGGTACGAATTTGCCCACATCTATGACCTGGTTCCCATTTGTCTTTGCATCTAAAACACAAACCTTTCTCCTTTAAGTCTTGGCGTTTTTGACATTTGTGGTCTTGTGTCCATGGAGCTCCACATGAGAAACAATTCTTTCTATCTCTCCTCTCATCCTTGCGGCGGTAGGATTTGTCATATTTACCTTTCTTATGGAAGGGTTTTGGAGATGAATGATAAAGTTTACTTTTTTCTAGGGGAAGGGCCATTTCAACGGCATCATCTAAGGAGGTAGGTTTGAGTGCTCCTACTAAGCCTCTTAGTTTTTCATCCAACCCTTCTATGAACAGGAATGTAGTCTTTCACTTTCAATCCCGGTGACACGTATGGTAACCTTCTCAAATTCATTGATATATTCAACTATGGTTCCTCGTTGCCTTACTTGGGTTAAATCCTTGAAGTCTTGTTGCGGGTGTTGTCTCTCAAATTTCTTAATGAACTTCTTAGAGAACTCCGCATAGGATGTGATGGAATCGTGACCTTGGGTATGTTTCCCATTGTGCCACCATTCATATGCTAAACCTTCCAAATGTAAGATGGCAAATTGGAGTGCATCTTTCTCCGTCATAGGGCTAAGTGAGAAATAGTCATTTAGCTTTTGGAGCCATGCATGTGGTGTGATCTTATTTGTCCCATCAAAATTAGGGAGGTTTACTTTGTTGGTTTTATGTTTTAAGTCCTTGTTAGGAGGTCTTCTCTCCCTCACCATTTCATTCCTTCCAGAATTGCTATAATCATTAAATGATACCACTCTCCTTACCTCTAGTTCTAGGTTTGCATAAGCCCTTGCAATGTCATTAGTGCTTAATGTATTTGTAATGGGTTCATCAGCTCTTGAGTTTTCTTCTTCCGGAAGGAAAGATGGCATAGGAATCCTTGGATTTGATGAAGTTGGGCTGTTTTCGGCATGATTGGATCCTATGTCTCTCCCATTTGTAGAGTTTGGCTGATCTATGGTGTTACCCACCTTTTGAAGTGCCTCTAAGAACATTTGAGTTGTCTTTTCACCTTGGTCCGTCATGGCCTTGGTGATTCTTTCGTTTTGTTCCATCATGCCCTTGGTGGTGGCTTCCATGAAGGCCCTCATTTCATTGTTCATTTGCTCTTCTACAAGTTGGCGGTTCCTTCTAGTGTATGCTTGCATAAAACTATCTCACAGGATGGCAGGAACAATGGCTCTGATACCAATTATAATGTCCCCTTGCTACAAATCAAAATCTCTTTACCTTGTTCACAAATTTCAACTTGCAAAAAGAGAACATTAGTACATTTTTTTTCATTTAAAGTCATTCACATAAGAACATTGTTTCTATCATTTCTATGATCAAATGCCAATTCATAATTTTAGTTCATCATTGATTCCTTTTCATCATACATTACTATCATCAATCTATGATTTCTTTCAATGCATATCATTATTATGAATCTACAATTACTTTCAATGCATATCACTATTGCTAATCTTATGATTGCTTCAATGCACATTATCTTTCATTCTCATTTCACAAATTGATCTTATGATCACTATTCATATGCCTTGCATATCATTAACATTTCATATGTCACTTTTATGATCATCGTCAATATGCCTTGCATATTCTTATCATGACATTTCACATTGTTGGCGTTTCAATTCGCACCTCTGGTATGCGATTTGGAAACGGACAGCTATGCACAGATAAACTGCTCTCCTATTGGAGGGGGCAGTTCCTTTTCTTGCTGATGTTCGCTGAAAAGATAACTTGAATGAAACTTTGCCTATCGTCTTTTTGATTCTCAGCTGCGAGCACAAGGTTATAAAACTCTAAATGCTGCAGAAGAGGTTTTTTCCTTTTTATAAAACTTCTACTACAACTAGCATAGACTAATGACGCTTTCAATCTCCTGAGTAAATTTAGAGCAAAGGAAGTTGAAAGTGAACAAGGAATGATTGTTAACACAAAAACTCAAGCAGTTTTCCTCCAAATTTACACCACAAGACTAAAAGTACTTTAATGATGAAAGTTGAAAATGAAAGCTACAGAAGCTACACATCTGACCACGATAACTTAATGAATCGATATAGAATATCAGAGCAAAGTAAGCATGAGACTTCTATTCAATATCACAAAGTTTAATACAACTCCAGGATAGCAATGCTGCAGCAAAAGGTAGGCATACAGTAAGCGATCAAACACTGGAGAACAATGAACAAAAAGTGAACAGACACTTGGAATATCAAGATTTGCAGGCTAGAATAGGCACAGCAAATTTGCTATCACAACTACCATTCCATACAATGGGCAAGAATGCCCTTATTTATACTAAAATCAAAGGAGTAAGGAACCCTAAAATCTCCTTTGATTAACCCTAACTTGCCAACTCGCAAGCTTTATTACAATTATAAGACAAAGATACAATAAACAAATGCTTTAAAGCAATCTGCTTTAAAGCAAAGAAGATTACATCTATCACGAAGTGATTTCTTTTCTAAAGAATGGATGAGCTGTTTAAAACAAAAAGCATATGTTTCAAAGCTGATTTCTTTTTGTGTCCCCATCTTTATTGTTGTTTTATTGGTGATGTCATCCACTGGTATTTTTGGAAATAATATCTTGTAAAAAGCTGATTTTGACTGAAAAAGCTGGCACATGGGTTTTGTAGGCAGTTTTGTTTCGAAGCAACCCAGATCGTCGGATTTTGAAAAAGCGGAGATTTTCCTGAAAAAGCAGGAAAAAAACAGATTCCCGAAAAAAGCACAACTCCCAATCTTCAAGAGGATGATAATCTGGATGGACCCATCTCGATGAAAACTGAAAAAGCTCTGGTCAGATTTCTGAAAAATGATCCCCTTGAAACAAGGACCCTAAAAAAGCAAGCCTCTCTTCTTCCTCAACCCGAATCTATGAAGAACACTGAAAAAGCACCTGGTTTGGGTCTTCAAATCTTCATTGAAAGAAAAATAAAATCTTTCCTCTGAATGCAACCTGCAAAAGATAATAAAATAAAGAAGCCAAAAGCTTGTCTTTATAAATCTTTTGGTCGAAAAAGCAGCTTAATTTGTGCGAGAAGAAAACTTCTCCCTTATCCATGAAGAAAGCATCATTTAAAGCATAAATCCAAGTGGATGTCTTTGAATAGGAAGAATCCCTATTTTGTAGGAGCCTATGGCTTCATGTGCAAGATGACGAAAAATATCTTCTTTGATGATGTCATCGAACACGCGAGTTGAAAGAAGTGCTAACAAAATTTTCTTCATTTTCGACACTTCAACACTCGTTTTGACTTAAATATGGCCTGTCTCCGACTTTGACAAGGCGGCAAAATGTCATCATGAACTGAAAAAGCTAACTGATCCTGACATTTTGGAGATTGATCAACTAAGATTCCATCCCCTGCCTCCGTTCGACGATCTAACATCGTTTGACCAAATTTGACCTCCCGGAAACTGCCAACGAGTGAAGATTGGTAACAAAGCATGTCGGAAAACATTGAAAACATGAAAATATTCTAACACTGCTCCAATTGGGCGCCCCAAGCCTCCTAGGGTGCCTAGTTTCCCAACACTTAGCCATTTTTTCAGTTTTTTCAACTTTTTCAATTTCTTGGTTTGCGTGCGCGTTCCGGTGGCACAGGACCTTTGTTTGGCTGTCAATTTCTATCAATTGGGTTGAAAATGAGTCTGATGATCTGGCAAATATGCAGGCCTGATGAAAAATGCGCTGATTGTACCTTCCGTTTGCCTCGAAAAATGTGCCAGGCTGATCAACACTGAACCGGACCGGGCTGACGGAAGGAGATTCACGTTTTTCGAGAAAAACATCAAAAATAATCTATGGAGAGTTTGGGCGCCCCAAGCCTCCTGGGGCACCTGGTTTCCCAACACTTAGAAAAAAATTCAATTTTGTACTTTTTTCTTGATTTCCGTGCCCACGGCTCCTATTTGATCTTTGATTTCGGTCGTTCTGACGACTGTCGAGGCAGGACGGAGGGTGATCTGAGTAGTTTGGACATATCTGTGATGAAATCCTGGCTTTGACTGACTTTTGACCAAGTTTGACTAAGTTTGACCAACCAGAAAAGAGCTGACGGAAGCATTTTCGACGTTTCTTGAAAAACGTGAAAAAAAATAACACAGGAGAAGATTGGCTCCCCAAGCCTCCTAGGGCACCCAGTTTCACCAGACTTAGCCAAATTTATGATTTTCCAACTTTTCAATTCACCTTGGATCCATCTTGCATCGTTTTGCGTGCATTGTCGAGTCGACGGCCGTTTGTCGGTTTTACGTTGTTGAAACAGCATTGGAAACTCGTCGAAGAGTTCTGGCAGGTGAACTTTTCTGTGTTGATGACTTTCGAGCTCATGCTTCACCTTGTGAAAAAGCAAAAATGACCCAGTAGGGAAAACCTGGTCGTTTGAAGATTCTGTCTGAACCGCGCCGATCGTGAAGCAAAATCGACCAATGAGAATCGAGCGCGACACCTGATTTGGGGATTCTATTTTTAGAAAGTTTTGCCAACATCCATATCTCAAGAAACCCAGAAAACCTAACTCGACGTCTATTTTTAGAAATTTCTAAAAATAGAAATTTCTATTTTTAAAAATTTTGCTTTTTTGACTTTTTGACGAAAAATTTTCTAGACTTGTTTCAAAATGCCTTAATGAAGCAAAAAATTTGGTTGGGTACAACACACATGATCTATGATCTTCATCAATACAAATTGCAGTCTATTTATCTATATGTCATTGTTAACAACGTATGGGAGATTAGAGGAGAGTTACCGTTATCCACCATGGGGATCTAATGTCTCTATCCTTAGACTCAATGCGGTATCCTTAATACCTTAGAATCAAGGCCTCTATGAGACTCCTTGGTACTCTTATGATGCCTTACATCAAGTAACCAAGGCCTATACATCACTATCCTTGCACTATGGGTACCTTATACCACATGTGACAAGGCCTCTTTGTGATACACATCCTTTGCACTATGGGTAACTTATACCTCATGTGACAAAGGCCTTTATAATACCCATGAGTGGCCTCTTGGTACTTTTCATTTCATCTCTCATATGAGGTTAGCAAATCACATAGCATTATACACAATTGTTTACAAGATATATCATTTGAATTATTGCATACTAGATATACTATAAATGATCATTTTGTATGACTGTTTACATTTCATTATTCACGATGACTATACCATCATGAATGATGGAATGTACACATCGTATTATTAAGAATGGCTGTGCATAAATCAGAGTTATCATGATAGATACATTTATGAGTGCAAGCATATGACTGTTCATAAATCAGAGTTATCATAATCGATACATTTATTAGAACAAGCATGTGACTGTCATACATATATATTCTAGAATGAATGACAAGAGCTATAAGTAAATCTGCATACCTGATCATGTTAATTCGATCAGAATTATTGAAAGAGTGTGAAAGATCAGATGCTTACTTGCTATTGCAATTCTTGGGTAGAGATTTTCTACAAATCTTTGATCAAATACAATATTTTCAATGGAGGATACTTGCTGCTTCTGTATGATACATTCTGAATATTTGAAGACTGAATTCCTTTTTGCTTGAAGGATGAAAGGATGACTTGATCAATATATATTTTCTTGGATGCTTGAAATAAAAATGATTCGATGCCTCTTGCTCTCCACGCGGTCCCTTTTAAAGACTTGGAGGGACGCATATTTGGAAAGGATGCAATGCTTCGTCTATTCATTATTGTTATTTAACAATATGTTATCTTAAATATGATGCCACCACCTTGGGATTAGTTATTATATCTTCTAAAAAGAATAATATTGAATGCCTTATGAATGGCGATCATTTTAGTTGACGTCGATGCCTTAGCAACAATATATCCTTTCTTCCATTGATGCAAATATTGATCATTGATGCCGCCATTATCATGAACATCGCTGATCTTTAATACTCAAATTTCCCATAGTTATGTGAACTATTGATTAGTCTCATCTTTATATGCTTGATTTCCAATCTTTAAATGGAAATATTATCGATCTATGACACAAAATTAACAATGCTTACCAGACAAAGGAGTAAAAGTACATCTTTATTCACACATGAAAGTATTACAGAAGTAGACCAGAGATGATCAGCCAAGGATCAGAATTGATACGACTAGATCCTCCTCCTTTCCTTAACTATACAAAGACTATTTAAAAGATCTAACGGTTGCCAAGAGAAACACAACCATCGACTAACTCCCTCCAACTAACTGACTCTTATAACTACCCGAAAGCTAACAAACAATTAATACATAGTCAGATAACCCATATTATCGAATATAATAAGCGGCATTGTACAATGACTGCATTATCCCCCCAAAAGAAAAAGTCATCTTCCAGAAGACAAGGAAAATAAGTAAGCATCAAGTAACATTTGATAAGGTGTTCCAAACTGGTGACGATGCTACAGAAGAAGAACCTGTATGCAAACCTGGAAGAACACATGGAGTAGAAGTAGAACCAACATCTCCAGAACATATGCTAGTAAATCTGATTGCACACTAGAGGTTGAGAATGCTATACTCAATCGATCACTGAACCTAGATAGTACTGCAAGCATCTTAGAAGCGTTCTGATCATGAAAAGATTGTTTAGTGTCCCCATATGCCATGAAAGTACATTCATTTAATTCACCAACCAACAAGAACGATTCCTTGTTTCTGCCTGGAAAAGCTAATGATAGAAGATTGTAGTATCCCTAACACAAATTTTTGCATCCAACTTGCAATGTTCTCTAATTTTTGCTTGCAGACATTTCATCAAACACTTCGCATTCAACTTAACAAATGATATTTCTGAGCTCAATGGATTAGGACAGCGATGTCTATGAATTATAGCATTAATCAACCATGTAATCATCACAGCATACAAGTTTCACATAGAGGCATTTTGACAAACAGTTATCACCATACATGAATTTCCATTATTGTTGTCTATGAAATCAGAACTACAGAAAACTGATATAAATTGATTCCTAACCTCACTACGATGCCAAGGAAGCTTGTAATAAGATCTTGCTTCTGTTTAAGTGTAAACACTAAACAGTCCTCTGAATAACAAATTTGACCCATAAATCTGAATATTAATATAAATATATGAATGGCTGTTCAGAACAGTTCAGAATTTGCAGCGATGGAAATATAGGCTCTTTCACTAATTACAATGATCTTCCCATGCCAAACTTTACCACAAAGTTACCTCAAAGGGGCAGCTAGCTCACAATAAACAGAAATCTGCAAGGAAAAGGGAGTGCTTCCTTCCCTAATGTTCACGCCTTCCTCCTACATCCCAATGTGATCCTTACGCTTTGCCAAAACACTCCAAACTGCTATCTTGCTCATGGTGGCCAGAACTGGAATATAAAATATGGTGAAAAGTTCTTCAATCTGCCTCCAAATCCCTACGCCCCAATACATATATGTATTTACATGAAATAAAGGGTATAAATCTTATTGCCAGCTACAATCAAAATATCTCCTTCATATGACATCCAACAAGGAATATAATCTCAACAATCACAATCGCCAAATTTATTATTTGTTTTCAAATCATCAATAAATTTGATCTTCAACTCTTAGCAACACAGAAAATGTAGACGTTCAACACAAATCCATTAATCTTGTAACATTCAGCACAAATGTAGATCCTGCATGAATCCACTTGTAGATTGACTAGGGAAGATATTTCAATTCCGAAATCAATATTCCCAAGGGTTTTCATCCTAGGGTTTCAGTTGACAAAGCTCAACTCCACAGTAGCTCATAAAAAGATGTCAAGAATAAATAGAGTCTCCAAATCTCCTTTTATATTTCCCTTGGAACTTTCCCGAAGTTATATTTAAAAATTAGTTTTTAAATAAACCTTTCAACACGTTATAAAATGACCTTATAATATTTTGCTTTTTGGCTCCATCTTAAGTCACTTTATAATAACATTATTAATTAAATACAAGTTGTTCGTAACATCATAATTTAAGACAACTTTATTTAATTAAAAGAATTATTCCCTCTCCGAAACTCCGAATTAGCATACGGGAATAAAATAGGCTAAATGGTCATCTTCGATGCCTAGGCCGAAGAAGAGGGCATTACAAAGGTGGTCAAGTATATGAGAAAATCCATTGATTACTACAGCAAGATTACTTAGCAAAAGCCGTACAAATGAATCATTTAAATCCTGAACCTCAACAATGAGTTTGGTGGGGATCTAGGGGCAACGCCCCCAACGGGTCAAGGGGCAAAGTATATTTTTGTTAGGCTAATGAGTGTACTTCCATTCTGAGATAAATGGTAATCCTGATTTTTAAAAGTTATGTGTAAAATCAGAACAAAAAAAATGCACTACATTGTTCTTTTCAGTAGGGTATTACCATGGTACAGGTCCATGTGGTTTCTTGCAGGGAGTTATGAAATGAATACAAGATTTGTTATCCATTGTTTTGATGGCTGAATGATGAACTTTTGATGTTGAAGGTTATTTTCATGTTCAGTTTGTTTACCTCTTTGGCAGGGTAGTACCTCTTTAAACAGCTTGCTTTCAATCTATTGTTCTGAATAAATGACAATGAGTTGTTCTTTCTATATGCCTTCTTCAGCAAATGGGTAGGTAAGTTAGGAAAAAGGGTTTGATTGTGGTCTATATGTTGGCGACAAGAAGACCTGGGAGAAATAATCAAATGTTGAAGTTCTCTATTTAAACCGTTTTGGTTAAATGACATGTTGATTTGCATTAAAACATTGATTAATTTCAGAATGAATGGCTGATGTCAGTTAAACAAGGAATTGAAATTTTTGAAAACAAGTTTAGTTCATCTTTCACTCTTGATTTTCTCTTAGCCTTCTTATGTGTCTCTTCTTCCAATTCTATTAGTCTGGTTTTCAATTTTGTTCGTGTTCATATCTTTTTTCTTTGTTGCCATTGTGGCACCTTTGTTAGCTCTTAGTTTTGTAGTTTCATTTTGAGAATAGTTTGCTAAAGCTAATTGCATCTTAGTTGGTTTCTAATTCGTAATTTAGTATTAGCTCTTATCTTTAGATATTTTCTTAGTTAAATTTATAGTTCAGTTTGACCGATATTTTAACTTAATAATTAAGTTAATCTGTAGTTTGCAATTACTTTTTCTTGATGTTTTACTTAGTTTTCAGCTAGTAGTTGTAGTCGTTTTAGTTGGTTTTCCATTAGTTACTTTAGATTATATTGTTTTCTGCAGTTGTCTTTGTCTGCAACTTATTAAAAATCATTTCACTTAATAGCTGCAATTTTTACAACAATCTCTGCAATTCATTTTTCATGGTTATTTTATGACGATGAGTGTCTGTAATATCTCTTATTATCATAACCTGATCACAGTTTAGATTAGAGGATTGCTGGTCTTAAGTCTTCACCTCAGGAAACACTTAATAAGTTTAGAAATATTGCACATTTGTTTCCTTAGATCTTAATGATTTTCATATGTTCAGTTTTTGGATTGTAAGGAAACAGGAGCCATTCATACTGTGATTTCAAAACAACTTGAATCTCATTTAAGTAGTAAATTTCAAGACTTAGTCACCCCTTTTGATCTTAGGCAGTTGTGAACGAGCTTTGAATTTAAACCAATCTGCCTTAGACCCTCTTTTCCATGCTTATATATGAAGCTATCTCTACACACTCATGATTAAATTAGTACAATTCTGTGTTGACCTTCACGATAGTTGAAAGAGTATATACTGTTGACTGCAACATTTTTCATATTCAACAGGACCTCCAACCACCCTAACACTTTTCTGTGTTTGTTGGTGTCCATCTAGGTACTAAACAATAAGTTAGATTTATACTGTTGAGACCTGACTAGCTACTAACCAGAATTACTATATCATATATAAACCCTGAGCTGCAGGCCATTTTTCAAATATTCATTAACATATGCATCATGTTGGGTTCTTTAATAAGCTAAATTACTGGTTTCTTTCCAAAAAACGTTAACCATCTGAAACTTGTGTGCATTCCTATGGCTTCTCCTTTTAAAACATTTCTGAGACCTTTTCTTATATTTAAAGAAAGGCTAAAGTAAACATCCATTTAAACTTAGATACAAGGAAATACCACCTTGTCAATGTATTTCATAATAATATTTTTTGGTCAATGAAAGTAAGTTTAGACCTTTACCTTGTACTAAAAAATACAAGTAGAGATATGTTTGGAACTTTGAAGCAAATGAATCGTCTTTCCAGGGAAACATAGTGGATTGTGTTCTCAAAATGTGAGGAAATCATTTCTGAAAATGACATCCAGGTTAGGAACAAGTCATAATAATGGTTAAAAGTAAAACAACCATCCTGCTCTAACATTTTCAAAAGTAAATTTGTTCTTGGTCCAAGTTCCAGCTATCAGAAAAAGGAATCAGGAACACACCTAATGATATAATCATGCAAATGGTGCAACATAGCTTGCATTTTCAATCAGTATTCTGTGCTTCAAGCAAATGCTTCCCATAAAGTATTTAAGATATAGCTACAATCTTTCCAACTGAGAAGTGTGTGAAAGACAAACCTTTTCAGTTCAACTCTACAATGGTCAAGGAGCCCTCTTACAATCAAACATGAACAGATTTTCTTCTCAATTATTGGACTACTATGTGCTTTGTGGGCCATTTTATGAGATGAAATTTAGCATAGAAGCATCACATGGAGCAACATTGGCTTTCAATTCAATGCACAGAACATAAATTCCAAAAGAGAAGCAGTGTTCCACCTGGAGAAAATCTCTCCATCCAGCTGGTTCGATTTGACTTATTCGTGCTTTAATACGGTGTGCCTTTGATTTGAGGCGTTCAATCTTTTCCTTCTGTACACGATTTAAATCTGATAGCTTCTGGAACTCTTTATACCATTCTGTACTTCTCAACCTTCTTTGAAAGATATGTATAGGTTTCTTGCCTTCTCTGTAAATCCTCTGTGCTTCAATAAATTCTTCTGGGATTGTTATCTATAAATCTCAGTAAATAAACAGACTGTCAGCACAGAACTACCCACATGATCATTTTTAAAGCGTAATGGCAATTACTGTTCAGTTAAATTTGTTTTTATATAATCTACTATAAAGCATCATAACATATAACGTTGAAATGAAGAGATGTAGCATTAGGAAGTTACACAAATGGGTTTTAAATAATAAAACATTTCCTCTTCATGTATCCTGATAAATATTGCAAAACAATGTCCTTTCATTGACGCCTTAACGAATAAAACCACCAAATTGATTATATAATTGTTAAGTTACCTAAATGATCATCCTGGTTCATCAAGGTAATTTTCTTAAACCATCATACCTCGTCTTCAGCAGAAATATTATGCAAAAGAGGCACATTTAAGCTCCATGACCATGTGTCAATTGCTCCTTCAGCACGCCATAAATCACCATATTGTGATTTTGCCACTTTTTCCCATGCAGTATTTACCTCCTCAAGTTTCTTCTTTAGTATTTCTCTGGAAGGAGGGTCACCAGGAATGAGAGGAACATCAGGTATGCCACTCTTATATATTGCTTTAATCCATTTTTCAGTAAAAAGGTACCATGAATTGTCTGAGCCTAATGCAACATAATAAGACACCACTATGTCCTGTCTTTCCAAACCATTCAAATTATCTGATATATCCATTGCATCACTTATCGCTTCACCATCTTGATTTATGTTGTCATTGTTAGGATACCATTCCTCCATCTGCAGCATAAATCAAGGTTAAGAAATGAATATGAATGAGTTAAAATAAGGTTAAATTAGAATGTTGAAAGGGTTGATGCAGAAAAAAGAGGGAGGAGCTTAACAACTATGGAATAAATGTTTATCCATATCCTTGAATTATGTCATAAAACATTTCATTTTGGCAGGTGATAGGAACATGAAGCAGATTGATTTAAACAGTAATCATTTTTGTAGAGAAAGGCCGACTTATAAATTTATAATGTTATGTCTGATGAGTATTTTAAAGGTTTTGTGGTTGTCAAGAGTAACAATATTGTTCTCATCTAATGGAGTTTATCATGCACAAGGTACAAACTGATAACAACAGATGCTTCAAAATTTTGAAAATGTCAGGCTATACAGAAGTGCAAAGAGACTCCCAATGTGCTTTAATATTCTACTCTAAGGAACTCTGATGAGAGCATCATGAGTCAACACAATTACCCATTCCAAATGCCTACATTTATAGTATTTCATAAGTTTATGTTTATCCATATAATTTGTCATTTGGAACAGGCCCATCTCTAGGACTTAGCACAACTTTTCAAAACAGGACTGTAAAAACATGAATTCTATTTTGTAAATTAAGATATCAAAAATATTCCTTGTCAATGGAAGATAGATATACATAACTAAAGACTTCATTCACTTCACTGAATAAGAACTGATGATTAACCAATTCTTACTCTTGAGATGAGATAAATGAATAAAATTTATATCGGATCTGGGCATGAATGTCCTGTGTAATTTCTGTAAGCTTAGTCTAATTGTTTATATTGTTATGAGGTGACTGAAATCTCAATATGCTATTTACCTTACTTTCTAATCCAATATATGATGATGTGTCGATCTTGCCCACATAAAGTGCTGGAACAGAGTGCTCTGCCCTTTTTTTGTCAACGTATTGCAAGCAAATAAAGTGAATTTGTCCTTCTGATGACTTCTCTAGTAAACGCTTAAATGCTGATACTTTCACACGATCCATCTGTTGGTGTGCCCTTAACCGTTTTATCCTCATAGCCTGTAAAAGTATCAGTTATTAATAAAATCCAAACATGTTGAAATCCAAGTAAAGGACTTTTGTAGAATTAAAAAGTCCAAAGTTAAACAATATACAGTACTAACTACTAAGCACTTGGATTGCCTCAAAAGAGGCGATTCAACCTTCACACTACAAGATTTACGCCTCATGAGTCAAGGGCTGAGCTAATAAACAACCATGTGATTTTTTCACCTTCTGCTCAATGCATTTTTCTATTCTTTCTAACTTCAGATTAATTAAATGCCAAAAATTCATACCTTGCAACTTTATCATCTTAGGTAACAACAAGACACTATAGCTGATAGTCACTGATATTAAACTGTACCTATAGAGCTCACATCTCTTAAATGCTATAAATTTACCAATAATGAATTATTTGATACTCAATGCATATATAGTATGTCCATGTTATATACAAAAGCAAATGTCAGATAACATATTCAATGAGGCATATCACTAGGAAAGTGTCAAGACATGATCTATTCATGTTAGAGTCATTGACGCTTTGTGTATTCAATATATAATACAAAATAGTCAATACCATGTAGTTTTCAATAAGCAAGCACCTGGGAAGCTGGTAATTAAAGTAGAACTCCAAGCAGGAAAGTTTATTGAACATATGTAGAATACTACTGATTCAAAAATTCCTAGGATTGAACTTGCACATCTTTCCATGTAATAGAAGAATCTTTAATAGTCTCCGAAAATGAAGGGAATCTAAACATCAGTTTAAGGGGGATATAAAAGGTGGCTCATAAGATCCATAATCTGTGTCAATCTTACATTTTTATTTGATTTGCCTAAAACTTAAATACAAACTCATAACAAGCAAACATCAGCACAGATTAGTAATGAACTGATTGAATTTTAATTAGAAAACAAGGAATGGGTTCCTATACATGACATCTATTGAATAGTGTATTACCAAATAGTCTTACAAAGTCCTATTTTCTGGAAAAGGTTTACACTTACAAGCATGCAAGCTTTACCATAACTAAGAAGGACAGAAATTATTTTGGCAACTATGTTCAAGTACAAACAAATTTTGTGGAATAAATCAGATTAAGGTAATAAAATCAGCTTCTGTTGTTTTTATTCAAACCTGGGCACCTGCAGGATTTCATATTATCAGCAACAATAGAGATGAACACTTCCACATTGCAATTAGATCTAAATAGATATGGTTTAGTGCACAAGTGTTTAACCTTCGATTGTTTTAGTCAGTTACTAAGTCTCTAGCCCACACTATAAAGTAAAACTTGGAAAAAGATCTATTATTTAGTCTATGCAGCAAAATTTGAACTTGATACTAAAATGATCCATATAACTTCTAGACCACCATTTTGTATTACTTAAACATATCCTATAGTTTGCTTAAGTTGTCATTACTAGGCTAAAGATATAATAATTAGAGATCTTAGCATTTCATGTTCAGTGTTATTTCCCAGAAAGACTTAGTTTTATTTTTGTTAGTAGAAGACCAATCCATAGGCGGTTGATGCTTATCAACTAATAGTCTAATACACCTTTTTGCCAGCACTAGTGTGCTTCATGTGGTTGTGTTTAAGGATGATTTTGGGGAGCTGCCACTGTGTTTCTCTCTCATCTGGTAATATTGATGTACATGAGTATTTAGGTATATAATATTATAATGTATGTGCCAAGTTTCTATTCTCACTCTGTATATTTCTCTTTGATTTGTCTGTGTATATTCGTTCATATTTCATATCCTAGATACATTTCTCTGAAGCTTCTTCAAAAGCCATTTTTCATTTCATAATAGGTTAGAAATGTATTTTCTCAAAAGAAAATATATGTAATAATGGCTAGAAGAAAACTATATAAGATGAAAGATAAGCATGGAAGAATAAAATAAAAAGGACAGAATCTCCTCTTTGTGGTTCTTTACAGACAGAAGAATAGGAAAGCATGCAAATGTAAAGGAAACGCACCCTCAGCTGTTCCAACAGATCAAAAAAATTTGCACTTTCCTCTTTTGACAATTTTGCTTTTAGATTTTCATAAAGTGTTTCGTCACTAATTTCCAGTTGCAGCTTTTCTATTTCTCTTTGCATCTTCCCAAGTTGGTCTTTTGCTGCTATCATGACCTCACTACTAACATAATTACCAAAACTTTGCTCAATTAATGCCCGAGCTTCTTCCAATGTGCGCCCCACATGAACTGCATTGCTCCCATTAGGATGCTGATCATTGGGAGTAAACCTTCTAGCCTGTAAACACACAAATTTTGAGTAAGGGAGAAAATAAAGTAATCATCTAAATGCCTCTTTCAATAAAATAATTGAAAAAGGAGCTGTTTGAGTTCAAAACCCACTGGTTCTATCTCATAACTACATACCGCTAGAAGATTTAGAACCATTCCATATGAAGCCGAAAATTGTGAAACAAGTGGATCAGGACCAGCAAAAAGAAGTTTGCAGCATTCCTCTGCTCCTTCAAATGGAGTTTGGACAAGAACCACATGCCCCTCCTCGTCAATACCTCTTCTTCCAGCTCTGCCAGCCATTTGAAGAAGTGCATTTGAACTTAACAGGGAATGTCCATTGTCTCCCCTCTTGCTAATAGATGAAAGAACAGTTGTCCTCGCAGGCATATTTATGCCTGCAGCAAGTGTCTCAGTTGCAAAAACAACTTTAATTAGACCCTGCTGAAACAGCTCTTCAATGAAAGACTTCCAAAGTGGTAAGCATCCTGCGTGATGAGCAGCAACACCTTGCAGAAGATACATTACAGCATTCTCCCTCACAGCTTCTGGATACTGTGCCTGAAACTCCTTCAATGCTAAATCAACCTTGAGTTGCTCGTTATCATCAAGAAGCCCAGAACCTTCAAAGTACTGAACAGCATCATCACAACCCTTTCTGCTAAAGACAAACCAAATAGCAGGAAGCATATCCCTGGTCCTAAGATGCATCAAGGTATCACTGACAAGGGGAACCTGGCACAAAAATGAAGCACAAGCTAATTCAAGAACTAGGAAGAACATACAATGAAGTTCAGACTCAACTGCAATATAGTTACTGCAAAATGTATATTTAACATTAAAATGGAGCATCCTTCCTCAGAATTCCAACAAAATGCTCTACACTGAAAAACATTTGATAAAATTCTTTTTTTTACATTCACCTATAATGATTAATCATTAACTTTGGAAGTTGCCTTCCACTTGTTTTTAATCTTGTATTAGAAGTGGTGACTTGATTAACTTTATAAGTTTGAATAAAATGACTGACCTTCGTCTATTAAATTATGCTAACCTGGCAGGGTTCTTCTAATTTTCTATACTAAACTCAATTCATTCAAACTATGAATTTTTTAAAAAATTATAAATGTCTTTTGAGTGTAAGTGATTCAAAGGAGTGAAATTTTGATTTCAACCATACTTCCAATTCCAATAACTACAACTTGCATGATCGAAGAAAGTCAATTCTGCAAGATAATACTTCACCCACCTTTTCATGGTAAACACATGCGTGGTTTAAGAGTAAACATAAAAATAAGTTCCTCCAAATACCATTACAATTGCACAATCTAATATTGACCATAAATATAAAGCAAAAAAACATATGTTTGTCTCATACTTGTGATCGGCGGATACTTTTTATTTCTTCCTCTGACAACTCTGAAATGTCTCCATGACTAGCACTCTCATTATGGTATCTCCTTTTCTCCACCTTTCTTCCTTTAAGTCTTTTAGTCCCATACTCGTCAAAGGATAAACTACTTTTCTGCAGAAATCTTGTAATTGATAGGCTCCTGTATTAATCATATCAATGGAATCAGTCAATGATCAAAGTGCATGTACAGACTCAAAGATTTCCATAATAAAAAATGCCTAGGAAAAGCATGTGGAAAGAAAATATTATAATAAATTTTAGAACACTGAAAATAGTAACGAAGTATCCTCCTTTTATGCTCTGAAAAATAAAAGCACAATCACAGTTTTGTTAAAATGTTTATATTGTACAAAAGGTTCTGTGTATTCATTGGACAAGGTAACCATTTAAACATTCCAAATTACCAAGAGTTATGTTGCAAAGTGAGCTGAAAACTGTCCTTAGAAAGCATGCTATATATGCCTTCAAAATTAGACAGTAGGGACAGTCAATGAATATAACCACAAGGCATTGTCTTTGACTCTTTGATAGACACATTGCCTGGCATGCCCAAAGAAGTATCAAGTGAACCATTTTGTTGATAATCCTAAGGACCTAAACCATAAATTAGAGGTGTGAAGTCCACTGTCTAGCTTAAAACTATGAAAATTTCTATTTCTACAATCCTTAAGGTAGAAAGTCAAAAGAAAGTAATATCAAGCAACCTTCACAAATGAACTCAGGGAAACCAATAGATTCAGAAACCCAACCATTCCACCAAAAGGGATTCACAATATCCTCAGAATGTAATGTCCCCCACTTAGCTCATCACTCTGGGAGGTCAGGGTTAGCCTATCACAGGATTCCCGTAGGCTAACGGCAGTGTTTAGGGAATCAATTTGGGGACTTACTATTTTTAGTAAGTCGTGACAGAGCCAATTTCCATATTCGGCAGGGCAGTGCAGGACCCTGGGCACGAGATTCGGGAGTAGCTATGTCGATCTTATATAAGTTAAATTAAATATTTAACTTATTATATTTTGGTGGTACTTTAAGTTATGTTATAATTTAATGTTATAACCTTAAGTTATAACTTAAAGTCAAAAAGGTGATGTGCCTAGGGAGGAGCGCCCACCCCATGAGGAATAAAGGGGTTGATTTAAAAATTAAAAATAATAAGTTTCCCTCTCATTTTGGCCGTCGGGGTTTGGGGAAGTTAAAAGGCAAAAAAAGAACTTCATTTCTTTATGCTTGCTTATGATATTTTTGCTCTGATATTGAGTTGCTCTGGCATTGGGGTTTTGAGCTTGGCTCTTGGTTTCAATATCGAATTGCAGAGACAAAATCCTTTGCAGATTCGCCTTTCCTCGTGTATGAAAGAGTGCATCAGGAAGGGAGTGAGGAGGCTTCATCCAAGAGTTTCACCGGTGCTTTCAGGAAACACATTCTGAGAAGATTTGAGCATAGAATGGAGATATCTTTATGAAGTTTTGATTTGCAGCGAAGGAAGAGATGTTGTTGATCAGATTGAGTGCTTTGGAGAGGAGTTTTATGGCTGTGTGGATGCATTAAAGCTGGCCGTACACCTAGTTGCAGGGCCATACCTCCTGTGCAGGGCCGTACCTTCTATCATCTGCAGTTTGTTCACTTTTGGTGGCTGTTATCAGTCTAATAAGGGTTGATTGGAGGCAGAGAACACATTCAGTCCATAACAGAGGAAAAGGAAGTGATTTTCTAGAGTTTGCTTGATGATTAGTGCTGCTGCTCGTCCGTACAGTGCTGATATGGGGATGTGGGCAGTCTAGAGGTCCTTTTCACAATAATGTTTCATCAAAACTCATTCCTTCTAGGTGTCTAGAGACTATCAACATTGCAGCAACTGGGATTAGTATCATCTTTGCTTTGTATGAGATTTGAAGTGATTTTATGGCTTTGTAATGCTGCTACAATTTTCGACAATCAAACAAGTTGAAGATTTCCAAGTGGGTATCTCATTTTAATTAGTTTCATTGCATTTTATGATCTGGGTTGCTTTTAGTTTGTGCAATTTCATTGTATATTTTCTGGGTTTGTTTATCTACTTCATATTACGCACATGCAATGCAAAAAACACACATGCAAAACAAACCATAAACCCTAAACAGCAGAAAACCAAAAATACAAAAAATTCAGTTAGTGCACAACATATACAGAGGGGTGTATGTTACAATGGTATCAGAGCAGTGCATCTTGCCATCCTGTGGGGTTAGTATGACATACAGATGATAAAATGAGACATGCGATCTACAGATAGATATCCCTTTCGTAATACCAGGGCAAGACAAGAAACATAGCTTCCGCAGCGGATAGAACCAAAGAATCCGGTACCACAGATAGTTCCATTTGAGGACGAGATAGTGGTTGCAGCAGCTAACGAAGATTCCTTAGTTTCACGCACAGACCCATTTTCAGGAGAGTTGCCACATCATTCAGAGTCTTCAGAGAAGATGGGTGACAAGGAAGTTGATGAGCCGAGCTTACGAGAGATTCTGAATACGCTCACTAGGAGCTCTGTAGCCCTAGAGAGGGAGTTGAGGGATTCCCGACAGGAGCTGAGGGACTCAAAGGCAGAGATAGAACATGTCCTCGTGCAGCTAAGAGATGGAATGAATAACAGAGATAATCGCCGTGACAGGAACAGGTACAATGCTGATAGAAACAGAAACAATGACGGTGATAGACATAGAAATAATGATGGTGACAAGCACAAGAACAATGACGGAGACAGGAATAGGCATAACGTGGGTGATAGACATAATGGCGACAGGAATAACGAAGAGAGGAACCAGGGTGAGAGGTACAGGTTTAGAGATGATGAGGATGAGGCCTCAGTGACTCACAGGAGGGCTTCACAGTTTACAGTAGGTGACAGACCTGGTATTCCGACCTTTGCTCCCAGGAACCAAGTTCCTGAACAGGATCCTACACAGGCTGATTTTCAGGAGGAGATTCTGAGGGATTGGAGGGCTTCTAGTGCAAAGTTCAGAGCAGAGATGACTTTTGCAGGGTACTACGACATTAGGTTAAAGAATAGACCTCACAAAGGAGGCAGACCTCAGAACCAGGAGTTACAAAAGGTGAGTAAGATGACACTTCCCTATTTCGACGGATTAGGAAAGACTACTACTAGGGCTTGGGTGCAGAAGTTGGATAGCTACTTGCAGATTAGTCCTATGCCTGAGGAGGATGCCATCACTTATATGTTGCATTACATTTGGAGGGAGTGGCACACAAGTGGTGGAGTAATGGGAAGGTCACATTGGGGCATGATCAGATCACTTCATATGTGGAGTTTACAGCCCATCTGATCAACAAATTTGACAAGAAGGATCCAGAACTTCAATTTAAGGAGTTAGCACAACTAAGGCAGAGTGGATCATTAGACTCCTACATCTCTGAGTTTCAGGACCTGTCTGTTATGGTCCTGGACTTATCTGAGCGCAGATTAGTGATTCTCTTCATTGATGGATTATCAAACCCACTTTGTGGTTGGGTTAAGGGTGTAGATTAGATAAGCAGATAAGGTAGAAACACTAACTAAATATGCATAAAAACACAAAGTTATACCTCACATGCAAATCCAATCTCATCAAGGGAGGAAGAAGCCTTTGCACCCAAAACAAGCTCCTAAGACATGATTATCCCTAGACAAATGATTCAAATGTGAAATGCTACTCTAATTTGCAACTCACTATTCTAGCTCAAGAGTGATTTTGACATGGTAACTTTGCATAAAACTTGGATGATTAAAATGGATGGAGAGAGGTTCTATTTATAGATTTTTGGAAGGGATTTTGATCCAAGGGTGGAGATTGATTTGGAAGATCAATGGTAGAGGATAAAAGTGATGTGAAGGGCCTAGATCAAATCTTGAATGAATGGAGGGCTAGGAATAAAAGTGATTCTTTTATTTATTTTGGGAAAAGAAGTTATTAAATGAGCATGGGGGTGAAAGATTATTTTTGAATTAAAGATTCATATGGGGGAATGTAAATGAATTAAAAATTCATTTGGGGAGAAGTGGAAATAAATGAGTATGGGTGTGTAAGGAAAATTAAATGTGATGTGGGATGTTTTTAAATAAAAAATTGACTTATGTGGATTTAATTCAATTTTTTTATTTGGAGGATGTGGGGAAGGGTGTTAAACAAGGTTTGACCACCCAAATGAAGGGTTTAGGATTAATTAAACATAGGTTTCATCTAATTAATCCTAGGGCTAGGATGAGGTAGGCTAGGGTAGGCAATTAAATAATAGCTATTTGATTGTCTAGGGTAGGGATAGGTTAATTAATAGGCTGAATTAATTAGTTAACATGATTTTAACTAATTAATTGGATTTAGTAAAAAGGGGGAAATTGATTTAATAAATATTGCATATTTATTAAATCAATTGGCTAAGGTTTGGACTATTAAATTAATGAAATTATAAGGGATGCCCCCTCAAGAGGGCGGTGGGAAAATAAAAATTTTTCGGTCGAGTTCTCAAAAAGGATGCGACGGGAGTGAAAATTGGATAGGGGATGGGAAAAGAGGATGACAGGAAGAAAAACGGAGGAAAGACGCTGAGATCTGCACCCTGGAGGGAAAAAGAGGGGGTGGAAGAATGACATGGCCCACTATATTAGGGAAAGTGGGCCCTAAGAGTGCCACATTTGCACACTTTGACTTTAGAGAAGAAGAAGTCATGGAGAGATGGCTAACTGCAACCCCCAGTTCCCGCGACTTCGACACATCTCCGAGCGGTTCCGAGAGTTTGGCCGGGCACCAGAGGCTGGACCCTAGGTAGGGTCTAACCCTAACTTTGTGAATTTTTGATTTACGTGCATTTTTTTGGGGTTTGGATTTGGGATTGGAGCACGTAGCGCCAACGGTAAGGCGGATTAGCGCCATCCTCTGGATTGGCACTATCCTCCAGGGTAAGGTTAGGGCGGTTTGACGCCCTTTGGTATGTATTTTAGCGCTATCGTCCGGATTAGCGCAATTTGTAGACGAAATAGGGTATTAGCGTTTTAGCGCTAAATTGGGGTAAAAGTGGCGCTATACTCTCGAATAGCGCCATTTGGGAAACAGCGCTATTTTGCATGTTAGCGCGATTTAGAGGATTAGCGCTATTGACTGAATTGGCGCTTTTGGGGTAATTGGCGCAATTGTGCGAATTAGCGCCAAAATGTCGAGTGACTCCATTTCGTAAAATGGCGCCATGTATAGCACGCAGTAGCGCTATCTTTTGGATTAGCGCAAAGAGGTCTGCGTAGTGGCGTTATTTTATATAATAGCGCAGTTTAGAGGAAATTGTAGCGCCATTTTTTTAAAATGGCACAAGGGGTTGTCTGTTTTGGTGCCACATGATGCTGGCTTTTTAGACATTAGAAGAAAAAGGGGGGTGATTTGGAAGAAGATAGGTCGACATCTAACCAGAATGTTGCGTATGCAGGATACCTGCCGCTTTATATTGCAGTCACGAGAGCGACAAGTTCCATCCGTGATAGCACTGTTCGATGGTTTTGATGATGCTACGCGGGCTCGACTAGCGAGATTGGGGCTTCTGACGGTGGCGTCGATGCCAGTTCTGCAAGCTCATAGAGCTCTGATGACAGCGGTTGTGGGGCGGAATCGCTCTGAGACCTGCAGCTTTCTGTTGTCAACTGGTGAGATTACCATTACACTTGAGGATGTTTATCGCATCCTCAAGCTACCTATTCGAGGTCGGCGGGTTCGATATGACACGAGGCAGAGGAGTGCCCTGATCAGAGTGTTTGGTGCAGATCACATTGTCCTATTAGCGGACGGGAGAGAGATGAGCTATGAGGGGACGCTGGCTGTGGGTGCAAATCCCTTTGCCTTATTTTTGTGTGCGTTGATTGGAGGGGTTGTGATGCCTGACAGGCGAGGCAGGGGTTTTCCAGTTGGCTGGGGCGGGATGATAGAGGGGATGGTGAGGCATGAGACTGATCTAACGAAGAAGGGAGCCTTTGAATGGAGTGACACAGCCCAACAGTGCTTCGATAGGTTCAAGCACTTGATGTCTACATATCCGGTATTAGCAATCCCTGATTTTGCTAAACCATTTGAGTTACAGTGTGATGCCTCTAGAGAGGGGATCGAGGCTGTGCTTATGCAGGAGAAGCACCCAATAGCTTTTGAGAGCAAAAAACTTCGGGGTGTGGAGAGGAGCTACTCGGTATATGACCGAGAGATGTTGGCCATTATGCATGCATTGGCCAAATTCAGGCAGTATCTGGTTGGGGGTACATTCATAATCAGGACAGATCATAACAGCATCAAATACTTCATGAACTAGAAAGATCTGAATGACAGACAACAAAAGTGGGTTAGCAGATTGCAGGCATATGATTTTGACATCGAGTATGTCAAAGGAAAGAAAAATGTAGTTGCAGATGCCTTGTCCAGACGACCCCACTTGTGTTTGGTAGAGGAGATCTCTGTTGATTAGAAAGAAGAGATCATGGCAAAGTATGTTAAGGACTCTTGGGCTACAGGAGTCATTTAGGGCACAGTCAGAGATGAGTGATATTCTGTGGTGAGTGATTTGATTATGTACAAAGACAGGATATTCTTGGTGCCCAATTCACAGTTTAAGCAGAAGATTATCAAAACTTTCCATGACACGTCAATGGCTGGCCATCCTGGATTCTTCAAGACATACAAACAGATTCGGGAGAGGTTCACATGGAAAGGACTGAAAGATGAAGTGCAGAAGTATATTCGTGAATGTCCGATTTGCCAACAGAATAAGCATGAACATACCTTTCCTGCAGGCTTATTACAGCCATTACCCATTCCCAATCAGAAGTGGGAATGTATCTCCATGGATTTCATTACAGGGTTGCCGAAGGTACAGGGTAAGGACTGCATCTATGTGGTAGTTGATAGACTCACTAAATTTGCACATTTCTTTGCTATTTCAGCAACCTAAACAGCTGCTCAGGTGGCTGATCTGTTCTTCAAGGAGATATTCAGGTTACATGGGATACCCCGGAGCATAGTCAGTGATAGGGACAGCAGGTTCCTAAGTATATTTTGGCAGGAGTTGTTCAAGTTGTGTGGTACAGCGTTGACTCCTAGCACTAGCTACCACCTGCAAACTGTTGGACAAACAGAGGTGGTAAAGAAATGGTTAGAGGGGTACCTGCGTAATTATGTTCCGGGGCAGCAGAAGGCCTGGATTAGATGGTTGCACCTAAGGGAGTACTGCTACAATACTACACATCACATGTCTATTGAGATGACTCCTTTCAGGGCACTATATGGTTATGATGCCCCATGCTTCACAAATCTCTTGCTTGGTGACAGTCGAGTGCCTAAGGCTAAGGATCTTTTGCAGGATAGTCAGGACATTCTCAAGGAGCTTAAGGAGAATATGCAGCAGGCGCAGAATCAGCAGAAATTGTATGCTGATCAGCACCGAGTGGAGAGGAGTTTCGAGGTTGGAGAGATGGTGTATTTGACGCTCCAACCCTACAGGCAGTCCACTCTCAAAAAGAGTGGAGCAGAGAAGTTAAAGCCCAGATTTTATGGTCCTTTCAGGATTGTCAGACGAGTGGGTGAGGTGGCTTATGAGCTTGAGCTTCCATTAGATAGCAGGGTGCATAATGTGTTCCATGTTTCCAGACTGAAGAAAGCTCTTGGCCACAACATAGTTCCTTCAGCAAAGCTTCCACCGTTGGACGAGGACGGTAAGTTGATCCTAGTACCAGAAGCTATCATTGACACCCGGGAGAGACATTTGAGGAAACGGGTTATTAGAGAGTACTTGGTCAAGTGGAAGAATCTGCAGTTGAGGATGCAACATAGGAATGTGAGCAGATTTTGCAGCATGCAGAGTTGAGGTTGCTTGAGGACAAGCAATCTTGGGGAGGGCGGACTGTAATGTCCCCCACTTAGCTCATCACTCCGGGAGGTCAGGGATAGCCTATCACAAGATTCCCGTAGGCTAATGACTGTTTAGGGAGTCAGTTTGAGGACATACTATTTTTAGTATGTCGTGACAGGGCCAGTTTCCATATTTGGCAGGGCAGGGCAGTGTAGGAGCCTGGGCACGAGATTCAGGAGTCAAATCTTCTAGAGCTATGTCGATCTTATATAAGTTAAATTAAATATTTAACTTATTATATTTTGGTGGTACTTTAAGTTATGTTATAATTTAATGTTATAACCTTAAGTTATAACTTAAAGTCAAAAAGGTGATGTGCCTAGGGAGGAGCGCCCACCCCATGAGGAATAAAGGGGTTGATTTAAAAATTAAAAATAATAAGTTTTCCTCTCATCTTGGGCGTTGGGGTTTGGGGAAGTTAAAAGGCAAAAAAAGAACTTCATTTCTTTATGCTTGCTTATGATATTTTTGCTCTGATATTGAGTTGCTCTGGCATTGGGGTTTTGAGCTTGACTCTTGGCTTCAATATCGAATCGTAGAGACGAAATCCTTTGCAGATTCGCCTTTCCTCGTGTATGAAAGAGTGCATCAGGAAGGGAGTGAGGAGGCTTCATCCAGGAGTCTCACTGGTGCTTTCAGGAAACACATTCTGAGAAGATTTGAGCATATAATGGAGATATCTTTCTGAAGTTTTGATTTGCAGCGAAGGAAGAGATGTTGATCAGATTGAGTGCTTTGGAGAGGAGTTTTATGGATGTGTGGATGCATTAAACCTAGTCGTACACCTAGCTGCAGGCCGTACCTCCTATGCAGGGCCGTACCTTTTGTCATCTGCAGTTTCTTCACTTTTGCTGGCTGTTATCAATCCAATAAGGGTCGATTGGAGGCAAAGAACACATTCAATCCATAACAGAGGAAAGGAAGTGATTTTCTGGAGTTTGCTTGATGATTAGTGTTGTTGCTAGGCCGTACAGTGCTGATATGGTGATGTGGGCAGTCTAGAGGTCCTTTTCACAATAATGTTTCATCAAAACTCATTCCTTCTAGGCGTCTAGAGACTGTATCAACATTGGAGCAACTGGGATTAGTATCATCTTTGCTTTGTATGAGATTTGAAGTGATTTTATGGCTTTGTAATGCTGCTACAATTTCCGGCAATCAAACAAGTTGAAGATTTCCAAGTGGGTATCTCATTTTAATCAGTTTCATTACATTTTATGATCTGGGTTGCTTTTAGTTTGTGCAAATTCATTGTATATTTTCTGGGTTTGTTTATCTACTTCATATTATGCACATGCAATGCAAAAAACACACATGCAAAACAACCCATAAACCCTATGTTGGTTTTTTCCAGACTGGATGCTTATTCCCAGATTTCCCTACAAGGTAGCCATCAGTGATCAACAGGATCTCTGCGCCAGGGGCCAACAGTGTAGGAGATAGACTCTATATTTTATCTCCTCTTCTTCTTCAGGCTCTACAAGACCTAGGGGGGTATTCCCTACTCAACATCCATGAGATATGCATACAAGGATTGGGATGCTGTCAGAAAGCAGATAAGTCCTCCTGTAAGTAGACCAAAACTGAAAGATAAGAGCAAAGGGGCTAGCTTTGGGCCTATTTGTAGTTGTAGACAGAGGACTGAGGATCCTAAAACTAATTCTAATGTCCTAATGGTTGTTTTAGAGTTTGATTATGATTTTGAGTTTGGATGCAAAGCTGGACATGGTTGTAACACAAACACAAAGCAAGATTGGTGCCTATCCAGGGCCTGGAGTCAGTAGACATACACCTGTGAATGATCAGCATGAACAGCTAAAACTGGATTTCAGGGGGATATACATATGATACCTGCCTTACAGATATCTCCCAACACAGAGTGTTAAGTTATCTCTACTTACGACATCCCTACTACAGTATACCCTTCCCAATGTTCAACCTGAAAACAGTTTAATCTACCCCTTGAGCAGAAGTTAAAAGATCAGACATTCAACATAGGAATTCTATGTTCTAGAGTCTCAAATATTGCTCAAATATCCAAACTCAGAAGAAAGATACATGCAATACTAGAGACAGAATTAACAAAACACATGCAAACATAGCATTATTCATACAAGATTAACCATGAAATCAGTGGGTTCATGCCAAAACATACAACAAGAGATACATAAACTCACAGGTTTAGCTGTACAGAGCAACCAAAACGAACTGTATTGTGTTACAGAGCCAAAATGTTCAACTTTCAACAACCTGAAAAATGGTAACACAGTCTGCTTATAATAGCCAGAGAGTGTACCACAGCAATTAATTACATGATTATGAAAAAAATCCGCCAGATACAGTCCTCGGAAGGAATGGCGCTCAGAAAATGTTAATGCAGCAGACAAAGGGGGGCCTCGAGCCACACGCCACTATCTGGAAGTCTTCATTCTCAATCAGGCAGCCTGATCGCTTGTACCATCGCCCATACTCCTGCTACAGTCGCCATTAAGGGCCTCAACCACCCGCGGTCGCTTGAAAACCGTCGCTGCAGTCAAAAAAGAAATTTCCCGCCAAAATGCCTCCTCGCAGGTTCAAAACATACAGGGGAATAATCCCACATTGGTGCCGCGGAGACAACTTTGGCACTTTAAAAATATGGCCGCATGCATACCAAGTGTCGAGCGTTTTGCTGCGCTCGACAAACGTGCCTTCGTCAAAACCCATCGCCGTGACACAAACCATCGGCCCAACCCACGAATCCTTCGCCGACCTCATCAGTCTGGCCGATACAACACTACGCTCCCTTCTGTCGGCCAGACATAGGCCATCAGGCTAGCCCTCCAAACCTCCACCGACAGACCAACTCTCACCGATGACCAAAAGAAACACATTTCCCCATCGGCCAGAGAAAGGCCATAGGAGCAACACCAAGCCCCTCCGCCGATAACATAAGTCACCCCGATAACCTTCAAAACATCCCTTCGTCGGTGTGACCCACGCCGATAACATCACATCGGCCAAACATCCACATATCGGCAGCTCCCAAAAAACCTTCACCGACGACAACTGTCTCGCCGATCGCTACTCCATACTCCGCTGTCGGTGTGACCAACACCATCGGCCAACCCAAAAGTCTCCCCGCCGATACGCCGAGTCTCGCCGAAGACCACCATCAACTCCATCATCGGCCAGAGAAAGAGTACGCTACAGCGATGTCTCCCGATCGGCAAGAAAAACATCATCGGCCAAGCATTTCAAAGTTGACCCGATACTCAATCTCACTCCGATGGCACTCCCCATCGGGGTGACCTCCCTCCATCGGCAAACTGCAAAAGACCTCTGCCGATATGCTAAATCTCGCCGATGAACACTTAACTCATCCCCCATCGGCATGACCAATGCCGTCGGTGGAACCATAATATCCTTTGCCGATAGGCAATAGTCTTGGCGATGGACAAGAACACTTAGGGTTTGAAAGAAGAAACCCTCCAACAAGCAAGCTCAAACTCCAGGCCAAAATGAGCACCAACACTGGCTCCGAATGGGGACGTGCAGGTGAAAACCTGCAGCGAGAACCAGATCTCCGGGCAGACCAGGCAAAAAACCAAAAAGCACGAACTGTACAAGGCACCTACAATATATACATAATTTTACACATGTGCACAGAGATAAGTCATCATGCAAAGTAGAACTTGAGGAATTGGCCATGCACAGGCAATTCCAGAACTTCACCATCTAGGGCCTAGAGGAAATAAGAATCCTCCCCATGAGCACTGCAAATCTGATATGGGCCCATCCATAAGGGTTCAAATTTACCATGTTTACCCTTTTCTTGACCTTTTGCATTCCAAATGAGCACCAGATTATTGACTTGAAACTTCCTTTTTATAGCTCTCCTGTCAAACTGATATTTCACATCTTGTTGTCTCTTGAGGTTAATCTGGTGGGCTTTCCTTCTGTTTTCATCCAGTGCAACCAGCTGGTTCACCCTTTCTGACATGGAGTCTTCAATCTCCTCATCATTTTCCTGAATGAATCCGTAAACTGGTAGGAGATTGTTTATGGGCAATCTGGCTGATGCACCATATACTAGCTCAAAGGGTGACATTCCAATAGCCTTTTTTACTGTCACTCTGTCAGCCCATATTGCTAATTTTAATTTTGAGTCCCAAGCTCTCTTGTTCTTGTCCAATATCCTCTTGATAATTTTCATGATGCTTTTATTGCTTGATTCTGCTTGACCATTCCCTTGTGGATGGTATGGTGATGCATATGATAGACTGATCCCATATTTGTTGCAAAAATCAACAAATTCACCTGATCTGAAGCACATAGCATTATCAGTAACTATCTTGAATGGTACTCCAAACCTGATGATAACATTTTCCAGTATGAAATCCATCACCACCTTACTTGTAGCTCTCTTAGTTGGAATGGCCTCAATCCATTTGGTAAAGTAATCAGTTGCCACCAAAATCCAACTGTGTCCCCCACTTGACTTGTCTGCAATTTCCCCTATGAAGTCAATTCCCCATTGCTGAAATGGAGCATCCACAGTTACAGTTCTGAGGGGTAAAGCACCATCATATTTCAATTTTCCTGAGAATCTCTGGCAAGGGTCACACTTCCTTACTAACCTTTGTGCATCCGAAAAGAGAGTGGGCCACCAATATCCTGCCCTGAGAATCTTATGAGCTGTTGTTTGGGCAGTATAATGTCCACCACACAATCCTTTATGCATATCAATCAAAACATTGTTAGCCATATTCTCATCCACACATCTTAGCAGCACACCATCAGGGTTTTTCCAGTATAGCTCACCTTGAACAATAACATACCTGATTGCATGTAATTTTAAAGTCCTCTTTTGACTGTCACTGAAATGGGAAGGACAATTCAGATTTTGCAAGTAGTATATAATGTCCTTGTACCATTCAGATCTTGATACATTTACATTCTCATTTTGGACTACATTAACTTGGCATGCTTCCAAGTTTGACTGTGCCATCATCTTGGCTAATCCTTGTCCTCTTACCAACTTGGTAACTTGTATGTCTATGTTAAACTCTTGCAGTTTGTTTATCCATCTGCATCTTCTTCTAGTCACCTCCTGCTGAGTGAATATGTCTTTGACTGCTGCATGGGGTACATATGCAATTATATGTGATCCTACCAGGTATGGTCTGAAACTTTTGATGGCTCGGACTAGTGCATATGCCTGTTTTTCCATAATATCATATTTCAACTCAGAAGCCTGCAAGGACATACTGAAGAAAGCTATGGGCTGTTCAAAACCATCTTCATTTTTCTGTAGCAAACATGCAGCAACAGTATGAAAGGAAGCAAATGAAAATACTTGGAATGGCCTAGAAAAATCAGGAGATTTAAGAACAGGGGCCATCTTGATTGCCTCTTTGATACTCTGAAATGATTCTATTGCTTCACTTTCCCAGTGGACAGTTGCATCCTTTTTCATCATCTTGGAAATGTTGTGGTTTCTGCAAAGTTGGGAACAAATCTCCTAACAAAATTTATCTGTCCAAAGAAGGACTGAACTCCTTTTACAGTTTTTGGCATTTGAATTCTGTCAATAGCAGCCACTCTCTCTGGATCTATCCTGACTCCATCCTTGGAAACAATATGTCCCAGGAGCTTTCCTTCAACCACCCCAAAAGCACACTTCTTTGGATTTAAAGAAATGCCATACTCCAGTGCTCTTATGAAAATATGCTCTAGATGCAAACAATGTTGCTCTTCTTTCTTTGAGTAAGCAGTCAAGTCATCCTGATATACAACCAGGATTGAATCAATCAACCCTGCAAAAGCAACATCCATCGCTCTTTGAAATGTAGCACCTGCATTGGTTAGTCCGAAGGGCATTCTAACATACACATAAGTTCCCCATGGAGTGGTGAAGGCAGTCTTATACTGTTCTGATTCCTTCACCTTCACCTGATTATAACCTGAAAATCCATCCATCATGGATAAGAGTTCACAACCAGTCACTCTCTGCAACATAGCTTCCATATTAGGCAGTGGATAGTTATCCTTTAAAGAGGATACATTCAAGTTCCTGAAGTCAACACAAAGCCTAATATCACCATTCTTTTTTCTAACTGGGACAAGGTTAGACACCCAAGTTGAATGTCTGATTGGCACAATTATTCCAGCTTCCCTAAGCTTTTTAAGTTCTTCCTGCATCTTTGGAGCCAAGGTAGGATTAATAGGTCTTTGCCTCTGTCTGAATGGCTTAGCTCCCGGCTTCAATGGGATCTCATGCTGGAATAAATCTTCCCTGTAGGCTTTTAGGTCCTCATATGACCAAGCAAAAACATGTTTGTACCTTTTCAGTAATGCAATCAGCATACTCCTGATGTGTGGTTTGAGTTGTTTACCAATATATACTTTCTTGGGGGTCTGAGATGTTCCCAAATTTATCTCTTCTAAATCCTCCTTGTTTGTGGGAGATGTCTTTGTGACCAATTGGTCTCTACTGTCAAAAGCTCTTTCCAAAGCTACCAACCCTCTAGGGATTTTATTAGTCTTCAACTGAATTATCTCCTTTCCCACAAGAGTTTCTTTTCCATCTATAGTCTCTACAAAAGCTTGGAAATCAATTTCTTGATTCTCATATTCATCTATGCAGTGCAAAAATTTTAACAAGTCCCTATCATCATTAAACACTTGCCAACTGCATATATTTTCTGGTACTGCAGGCCTAATTTTAACTTCTACATTTGTAACATCTGACAGAGTGATGTCATTTGGCCTTATTGCAACATTGGCTAAGAAATCAGCCATAACATTCTTGGATCTCTCTACCCAGCCTATTGAAAATGCATCAAATAGTTCAATGGTATCCCAAACAGCATGCTTGTATTGTTTCAATCTTTTGTTTTTTGAAGCATACTTATCTCTAATTTGGGATACAATCAGCTCAGAATCCCCAAATACCCTTAGCATTTTGATTCCATGTTTGAGAGCAATATTTAGGCCTAAGAGTAAAGCCTCATATTCTGCAATGTTGTTTGTGCAAACAAACCTCAGCAAGAAAGAGAATTTGAGGAGCTTACCAGTTGGAGACAGGAAAACAACTCCAGCCCCAGAGCCTTCTTTTGCACAAGCTCCATCAAAAAACATGGTCCACAAACCTTGCTGATCCAATTCTTCAATGCAGACATTTTTTTCTTTATTCTCTCTATCATCTGAGACAACCTTGAAGTTATCACAGTCAATGTTTACAAAGCATATCTATTCCTCTGCTTCTTGGTCTTCCACTGTCTCTAATGATCTCTGTTCTCTGATTAGCTTAACATCCCTGCCATTCATTGGAATCATGGCATATGACAAGTCCAGCTGCATACTTCCACCAATTAGTGCTGCCCATCTTCTTGACAATAACATACCATACTGTGGCTTGATGTCAACCACTGTTATATTCATTTTATATCTTTTCTCAGGAAATGCCGCCAGTTTGAAATCTACATCCTTCATGATTCCAATAACTGGTACCTCTCTGGCATCCATAGCATAACATTTTCCACATGCCTTGTCAATTTTCAATCCAGCTTGTTGCATGATGGCCAAAGGCATGACATTTGTAGATGCTCCAGAATCAAGCATACAATTTCTGATTATTTTTCCATTTATAACCAAGGAAACATAAAATGGTTCCACTTGTGAAGGACACTTTGTTATAGTCACTCCTAAATAGACTTCAGGAGCCTCATCTTCTTCATTACACATGACATGCTTGTCACCCTGGATCTGAACATTTTGTTTAGCTTGAAAAGGCACCCCTGAAATTAGGGATACTGTCCTATTCTTGATTTCTTCCACTTTCATGAGTTCCATAAGTGGAACAGAGACTTTTCCCTGGGAGAGGACTTGAGCTATATCAAATGGAACATAATTTTGTATAACAGTTGTAGCTTGCTCCACAATCTTGTTTTTATCCTGAATTGATTTAGCTTTTACTTTCATAGTTCCCTGATCATCATTCTTGTCTTGGGAACCTTTACCTTGATCTTCAGCCTGAGGGATTCTATTTTCTGGTCCTTGGGATTTATGACCTGTTCTATGTCTAAAGTTCTGTTTATTATTAACCCACTGGCTTTTTTGTAATTCCATCCCCTTATTGCCATGCACTAGCTGTCCTATAGTAACATCTTTTGGCTGATGTGGGCTGCTTACCTGATTTTTACCTCTGAGATTGTAGTTGCTCTTGACTTGAGCAACTGCTGCAGCTGTGAAGGCCCTAATTTCCTCATCAGAAGGTCGTTGTAAGTTACTCAGAAAATTGTGTGAGTTCTGAGCATAGGCATAGTTAACTTCATCATCTTCATCATATGGGAACTGTTGGCAGCCCTGAGTTCCATCATTTGTACTCTCATCAGCATCATAAAGAGTGTATCCATTGCTTATGGACATCATATTTACATCATCATCTTGCACATAATGTGGCTCATTGCATTCATTACAAGATGTAGTATTATCACACAAGGACTGAGCAATCATACACTGTGACTGTGAATGTGGCATCTGACAAATTATACACCATGGAGTATCATCAACAATATTTATAGCTTTCTTTAGAGGATCAGGAGTTTCTTTGACATGTTGAGCTCTTTGATTTGTGTTACGTGGGAATATAGGTTTACCATCATGCCAATTGGTATTATAAGGCATATCATGCAATGATGGCCTCTTTTCCTGCCTTTGATAGACTTGCCTATCAGGACCTATCCCTTTTTCACTTCTAGCTAATCTATAGCTTAGGTCCTTAACAACATTTGCCATTTTGTCTATCTTATCTTCAGGGGCAGATGTATTACCTTGAGTGTTCTGAGGCTTGTTTGGATTCTGCAGAATTTTTATATCATCCCTTCTATTTGTCTTGCCCGATGCTTTCCTGTTGTTTTCAATATTCACTGCAATTCTGAAAGCATCCCTGAGAGTAGCAGGACCTTTATCTCTTAATCCATATGCAGTTTTTGCATCAAAGGCATTGATATACAATATTATGCACATTGGTTCATTTGGCCTCATGTGATGTGGCAATTTGTTTAACACTTTAGTAAATCTTGCATTAAAATCTGCAACCTGCTCATTTGACCCTTTAGTGATACTGGTGAACTCATTTACAAAAAAGCTAGGGTCAGTTTTGTCACCATATTGCTCCTTGAACATCCTTTTAAAATCATCCCATGATGAAATACTCCGGTCAGGCAGATTCTTGTACCATTCTCTTGCCTCATCTATTAAGGATTGCATGAATGACTTCATGAAAACATTCTCATGTTCAACCTCAAAGTTATCCATGACATTTTGAAAGGTTTTTAGATGATCTTCTCCTGACACAGTGTTGTTTCCTGAAAATTTAGGCACTTGCAGCCTCAGATGCTTATCAATGGGGTTAGGATACCCAGGAATACCATCAACTACCAGCTGTCTGAATCTATCTAGCTGCATTGGCTGTCTGTTTAACTGATTAACATTAATATTTCTATTTGCATTCTGGTTTCTTACATTGTTCAGTGGTATCCTAGCATCATTCACATTTTGTCTCTCATCATTATGCTGATGTTGCACTTCATTTCTCTGTTGATGTCTCTGCACATTTGCATTCTCAAGGGTAGGAATTGAATTATTCTGGGCAGTCCTCAAAGCTTGCACTTTCTTCCTCAAGTCATCTCTGATTGATATTGCCTGCTGATATTCAAACTCGGCCCTTAAGCTCCTAATTTCATCAGCTAGTTCTTCCTCGCTGGGCCTAGAGGAGGATGGTTTTATCATATTCTGATCTTCGTCTTCATCATCCCTCAGAGACTCGGCCTCTTCAAACCTGTCACTAGGGTCTAGAAATGGGCGTTCTTGGAACACCTCTGACCTCATTCTCATGTTACCATCCTGTTGCCTCTCATATGCACCCTGAATATCAGCTTCTGCATTTGAAAAGTAGGGCGCATGCTGTCCTGATGGCCTAGGGTTATCTTGCATATCATCATTTTTTCTGGGGGAACCCTCATGACCAACTGAGACAGCTCCCTTTCTTCTGTACATCATTCTTCTTGTTACTGGTAACTCTTCAAATAAAGGATTTTGTTGGGATCTTCTCCCCTGCATATAAATTTTACTTTGACCGGTTGGGAGATTACTTCGGAGTTGCCACCTATTACTAGGAACTATTTTCTTTTATAAATCAGGGTTCTTTCAAAAATAACAATTTTCAAATCACCATCCCCAGCGGAGTCGCCAATTTCTGTTGGTGACTCGGATGGGTCACAGATATATTACTGGAGATGATTAGATAGTAGTTTTACTTCTCAATCCCTAGCAGAGTCACCAATTTCTGTTGGTTTTTTCCAGACTGGATGCTTATTCCCAGATTTCCCTACAAGGTAGCCATCAGTGATCAACAGGATCTCTAGGCCAGGGGCCAACAGTGTAGGAGATAGACTCTATATTTTATCTCCTCTTCTTCTTCAGGCTCTGCAAGACCTAGGGGGGTATTCCCTACTCAACATCCATGAGATACGCATACAAGGATTGGGATGCTGTCAGAAAGCAGATAAGTCCTCCTGTAAGTAGACCAAAACTGAAAGATAAGAGCAAAGGGGCTAGCTTTGGGCCTATTTGCAGTTGTAGACAGAGGACTGAGGATCCTAAAACTAATTCTAATGTCCTAATGGTTGTTTTAGAGTTTGATTATGATTTTGAGTTTGGATGCAAAGCTGGACATGGTTGTAACACAAACACAAAGCAAGATTGGTGCCTATCCAGGGCCTGGAGTCAGTAGACATACACCTGTGAATGATCAGCATGAACAGCTAAAACTGGATTTCAGGGGGATATACATATGATACCTGCCTTACAGATATCTCCCAACACAGAATGTTAAGTTATCTCTACTTACGGCATCCCTACTGCAATATACCCTTCCCAATGTTCAACCTGAAAACAGTTTAATCTACCCCTTGAGCAGAAGTTAAAAGATCAGACATTCAACATAGGAATTCTATGTTCTAGAGTCTCAAATATTGCTCAAATATCCAAACTCAGAAGAAAGATACATGCAATACTAGAGACAGAATTAACAAAACACATGCAAACATAGCATTATTCATACAAGATTAACCATGAAATCAGTGGGTTCATGCCAAAACATACAACAAGAGATACATAAACTCACAGGTTTAGCTGTACAGAGCAACCAAAACGAACTGTATTGTGTTACAGAGCCAAAATGTTCAACTTTCAACAACCTGAAAAATGGTAACACAGTCTGCTTATAATAGCCAGAAAGTGTACCACAACAATTAATTACATGATTATGACAAAAATCCGCCAGATACAGTCCTCGGAAGGAATGGCGCTCAGAAAATGTTAATGCAGCAGACAAAGGGGGGCCTCGAGCCACACGCCACTATCTGGAAGTCTTCATTCTCAATCAGGCAGCCTGATCGCTTGTACCATCGCCCATACTCCTGCTACAGTCGCCATTAAGGGCCTCAACCACCCGCGGTCGCTTGAAAACCGTCACTGCAGTCAAAAAAGAAATTTCCCGCCATCCTCGCAGGTTCAAAACATACAGGGGAATAATCCCACATTGGTGCCGCGGAGACAACTTTGGCACTTTAAAAATATGGCCTCATGCATACCAAGTGTCGAGCGTTTTGCTGCGCTCGACACACGTGCCTTCGTCAAAACCCATCGCCGTGACACAAACCATCGGCCCAACCCACGAATCCTTTGCCGACCTCATCAGTCTGGCCGATACAACACTACGCTCCCTTCTGTCGGCCAGACATAGACCATCGGGCTAGCCCTCCAGACCTCCACCGACAGACCAACTCTCACCGATGACCAAAAGAAACACATTTCCCCATCGGCCAGAGAAAGGCCATCAGAGCAACACCAAGCCCCTCCGCCGATAACATAAGTCACCCCGATAACCTTCAAAACATCCCTTCATCGGTGTGACCCACGCCGATAACATCACATCGGCCAAACATCCACATATCGGCAGCTCCCAAAAAACCTTCGCCGACGACAACTGTCTCGCCGATCGCTACTCCATACTCCGCTGTCGGTGTGACCAACACCATCGGCCAACCCAAAAGTCTCCCCGCCGATACGCAGAGTCTCGCCGAAGACCACCATCAACTCCATCATCGGCCAGAGAAAGAGTACGCTACAGCGATGTCTCCCGATCGGCAAGAAAAACATCATCGGCCAAGCATTTCAAAGTTGACCCGATACTCAATCTCACTCCGATGGCACTCCCCATCGGGGTGACCTCCCTCCATCGGCAAACTGCAAAAGACCTCTGCCGATATGCTAAATCTCGCCAATGAACACTTAACTCATCCCCCATCGGCATGACCAACGCCGTCGGTGGAACCATAATATCCTTTGCCGATAGGCAATAGTCTTGGCGATGGACAAGAACACTTAGGGTTTGAAAGAAGAAACCCTCCAACAAGCAAGCTCAAACTCCAGGCCAAAATGAGCACCAACACCCTAAATAGCAGAAAACCAAAAATACAAAAACTTCAATTAGTGTAGAACATATACAGAGGGGTGTATGTTACACAGAATATAAGGGACGGTCAAGAAATACATTGTTTGAGTTGTGGATGTTAAAGCTTCCTACCTATATCTTACGAGAGACAACACAATAACCACAATCCAATGCAAATATGTTCATGTATATATGTGTACCTATGACGTATGCATTTCTACCAAAGCACCAACACAATAACCACAATCCAATACAAATATGTTCATGTATATACGTGTACCTATGATGTATGCATTTCTACCAAAGCACTTTACAACAAATCATGGTTAAAAAAATCACTGATTTATTGGACTTGTCTGGAATGCCAGAGGGGAAATTTGGTAAGAATAAAATATTAAAAACCCATGGGAAAGGAATAAAACGTTTAAGCAAGCATTGGTCAACGAAGAGAGTCAAGATTGAAAGGAAGCCAAATAAAACTTCCACAATTAATCTAAGAGAGATGTGAATAGAAAAGATATATAGTTTTAAACATGCAAACTTGCAAAGAATGAACACACAACCATAACAAAGCATATACCTTGGGAAAACCCTTTCGAGAAAAAATCCAACCTCCAAATCTAAAACCAATTGTATTATTAGCAACACAAAGAAGGTTACAATATAAATCTAGGCTCAAGCCTTCGTAGGGGATTATACCAACATACAGATCTAGAGATACTCCAGGAGCATAACAATACGTGCAAAACTGAACTATGAAACCTCCATCTCAAGCACTCAATAAATATGAGAAGCAGCACATGAAACCATCAAATGGTAATTAGGAGACCATGAGCTAAAACCACCCAAGATGTGGCACCCAAATCCCTAGTCAAAATCCAATGCCCAAATCCCAATATGACTCCATAGGCTAAAAATGGCATATTCCTTATACCTATCATAAACTATCATAACGTCATTATTCACTCACCAACTTGGGCATTCCATTTTGGCTCCATTACCTCCATTCAAAGATGTCTTATAACATGTCACAACATGCATCATAAGTTGGTCAACAAGTGTCACTCCCTCTTAGAGCTCTCTTATGTGTCATAGATGCTCTCACGTTTCTAATGTGCGAGGCCTAACTTTTGGAGGCCATAACTTTTGATCTAGGAATCCAATTGAGCCTCTTTTTTATTTTTAATTTAAGATCTCGAAGTAAACTTTGACAGCAAAAATTCCCAAGGCCAATTTCCACATGTTTTGAGGCCAAAATCGACCATCTAAAGCCTAAAATTTGCATTTTTGTGCTCTTAACATGAGGATGCAAGTTTGAGACACCTTTCCTTACAAAGATATCAGCAGATGCTAAGTTTGTGGTTGCAGACAGCCATGGAAGCTTCTTTCAAAAGATGGGTGAAGCAAGTGGCATACAAGGTGATATCTCTCTGTCCCTTCAGCTTTGTCCTAATGATGTTATGAATTTGGTTCTTGAAAAGCGAGAAGCAATATTAAAAAAATGTTTGTTTGAACCAAGATTCTTTGCCCTCTTGAAAGTCTTTTAATGACTGGATTGCCTCTATATAGGGGAAACATTAGGGTTGTATGTCTCCTCCTGCTACATGTTGCAAAAGGGCTCTTTTTGTTTGCTTTAAAACTAGTAATATACAAAAAAAGCTCATTACCAAGAAATTTTAGAATGTTTGTTGGTCAATGTTTAGAGCTTTTCCTTGGAACCCTACTGCAAATCCTAGACATGTGGTACTTCAAGCTACCATGTATGTCTCCTCCCTCTTGAAAGTCTTTCAATGACTGGATTGCCTCTATATAGGGGGCAAAAATAGGGTTGTATTTCTCCACCTGCTACATGTTGCAAAAGGGCTCTTTTTTGTTTGCTTTAAAACTAGTAGTATACAAAAAAAGCTCATTACAAAGAAATTTTAGAATGTTTGTTGGTCAATGTTTAGAGCTTTTCCTTGGAACCCTACTGCAAATCCTAGACATGTGGTACTTCAAGCTACCTCATGTTGGATTGAAATTTGTCATGTTCCACCTCAAATATGGTTCCTTCTTCCTCATGTTCTAAAATCACTGGGAGGAGTCATTAAGCTTGAAGACACTAGGTCCTCTTGGCCACATATGAATGCTACGGTTCTTATTTCCCAAAAGCTTGTTGAGAGCTTTCCAGACTGGCTCTGTTTTGCCCTCCATGGCTCTTCATTTTCTTCCAAAATAAATGGTCTTGGAGGGTTGAATTCGTGTTTTTTGAGTAAGAAAGAAGGACATGGGAGAAGATATTGCCCCTTGCTTAAAGCATTGTTCCATGGAGTTTTGAGAACAAAAGATAGGGGATATCAGGGACAAGTTTCGAGGACAAGAGGACCATGGACCCAATTTTGGGGATGGCAAGGGGATGGCAGCTAGTGCCACAAATATATATATATATATATACAAAACATTGGTTGCAAGGGTTTAGGGACAAAGCCCCCACCAAGGTCGAGGGGCAGCGTCCCTCACGCATTCATTGTCGTGATACAGGGTGGGGTCAAGGGGTGGAGCCGCTGCCACCAAGCGCTAAGGCCAATTGAGACTACATGGACCTTCACAGTGCATGCCATTTTTCATAATTTTATCACTATATTTTCTCTGACACCAAAGCCTCATTATTTGTGACCAAATCTTCATTCTTCAAAGAACTAACAATGAATTTGGGGAACCTGGTGGGTCTAAATGATGAGGGTTGCACAATTGAAGACAGGAATGTAGTCATTCTTGAATCTTTTTATTTATTTTCTTCTTTGTTTTTAAATTTTTTGAAACTTCGTACAACAATCAGCAGACACAAGCATTTATGAAAATTTGATAACATCCACTACCACCCCACCCTCACCGCTTCCTCCACTCTCTACTAAGCCCAAGGTGCTGGTGACATACGAATTAAGAAATATTTTAACACCGACTTCCTAAAGTTAAGAGAGTATGCATCTGAGTAAACAAAAACTATAACAGTTGTTTTAATAGTCCATTTTGCTTCCAATACTATGTAAATATTCCTTCTTTCAAGGTCAACCATTTGTTCATGCCATCATGTTGTCTGTTTATTCAAAGTTTCGACACAAATCAAAATCATTATCGTGACAAAAAGAAACTGTGGTGCATGGCCTGCTAGGTGTCACGCATGTATGGAAGCATAACATGTGGATGTTGATGTTCCATGTGTCACACACATTAGGTCAAATGCAAAGTTGCAAGGACAAAGCATGTGCTTGTGGTGCACAATGCATAGGTATGAAGCATATGCAAAGCATAATGCTTGAAGAAGCTAAGGATGCTTTGAGGAAGCTTCAAAGACTTGCGCTCAAGGAACTTCCCTTTTTCCGACTCAATTCCAACATGTTTGGAGCATTCCCAGATTCTTGGAGGAGTCCACAAACCTTGGAGAGTGCCATTTTTAGTGGTTTTGTGTTTCTTGCATTACTTTAGTTATTAGTTTTTGTTGAAATAATTACATTAGTTCATTTTGGTATTTTCCGTAGTTGTAGTGTGGGAATGGGAAATAAATTAAAATAATAATTAAACTCAGGCTTTATTTATTTATCTAAGCATTGTAAAGGGTCGGTTTATTATTATTATTCAAGCTGCCTAAATGGGACAAATAAATCCTTTTGTAATGTTAAGTTAATTCTTTCTAGTTGGGTGGGAAATTACAAAAGGAAATTGAAAATTAGGTTTAGTTAAGGCAAAAAGTAAATATTATTATTTATTTCCTTCATGTGCCTATAAAAGGAGGATGAGGGCTCATTTGAAAACATTCCACCTTAAACTTATTATCTGAATTTGAGCTTTGTACCCAACTTCTTGCTCGAAGAACAAAAACCCTAAAGACTGTCATAAGAACAAAAAACCTGAAGGCATATGGGATTGAGGACGAAAACCCTCCATTTCTAAGGAGAAATCCCATGCAAGGATTTCAATTGAGCTAAATCTGCATTGTATTTTCAGTTTGTTGTTGGTATGAAGATTTCTTTTGTTGGTGTGAAGTTTCATCCAGTTTGTGTGGTGTAATTTATATGTTCAAAACATACCAAAATATAAGTGTTGTTCCAGATTTCCGAATTATGAGATTTTGTGGTTTTAGGTGTGAGTTTCCAGATTGATATTGACAAATATCACATTTGCTTGCAAATAATATCTGTTTCCTTGTATTGTTGGGCTCTTATGCTGACCATACAATTTAATATCTCTATACGGACTGTACCCAGGGCTGTACCTGATCCTACCATTTCAGAATACTGATTTATTAAAGTTTACTGACTGTATAATGTTTGGAGTACTTTGGACAGTCTTCTAGGCTGGCCGCCCCTTGTTAGAAAGTGTATTTAGCATTTGGTAATGAGATTAACCCATATTCTGGCCATATACATCAGATTTGGGCGTGAGTTCTCCTATGCAAAACGCTGCCTATTTTTTACTTTGTTGTGGGTTATGTTGGCAGCCAATATTAATGTTGACTACCCACTGCAGTTTTGACATGATTCTGGACATGTTCAGCTAGCTGGGCAGAGCATTAAAGGATTCTATGAACCGTAACATAAGAGGGACTGATATCACGCACTCCAGTATACTGTTGCACACTATATTAAGGCATAAATCAGACTTCTACAAAGTTATTTACCTTGCTGCAGTGCTGCAAACTCGGCTGCAGACATTTTGGTATGGAAACTTGATATTTCTGAGTTAAATCCTAGTTGCTGGTTGGAGTAGAACTGTTTATCTTTACTGCACAGAATCATACGAGAATTATCTTCAGTATTTCTAATCATTGAAAAATATTTTCACTGTAAGTTTTGTGCGGTTTACTGCCAGAAACGTTCTAAAATTGAAATGGATTACAATTTGTAATAATCCAGAAGGTCTTCTATCAAATCCATTTACTTTCTTGTACTTGCATTGTAATCATTGATTGGATGGCATAGTTGCCAAGCAATTGCATTTCATTATCCGTCGATTTGGCATTGATCCAAATTGGCTTGCAGTCTGCCATTTTGACATTGACCCGATTTGTAGTTGTAATCAGCCAGTTTGGCTTGAGCACATAGGCATACTTGTCCACCGAAGAGGCGTTGATCTGACCAACTATGCCACATGTATGCTCTGGTCAGCTATGCCGCCTATTTGCTTTTCCAACTTGCATTCAATAAGGTAGTGTTTCTAAACACTGTATGCTCTCACCTTGTCCACATCGAGATCTGGGTGATCAGAAAGTGTGAGGACTTACATTCGCATTATTTAATATTGTAAAATGCAAAAAAATTAGTTGGGGACATTACAAAAGAACATTACAAAGGAAATAGGCTAGCCAACTCCACTAGGTGATCACTCCGAAAATGGGGACATGACATTTTCTGATGTAGTTATATAGGTCTTTCTTTCCTATATTCTCAATTTCATGTATTCTCAAATAAACATCAAAAGACATCTCTTTCTTGAAACTATCTAGTAAACCCTGGTATTCATCAATGATTTTTGTGGCCTCTTGTTCATACCTCCATTGATCAAACTTCCCCTCCAATTCAGCCAGACTTTGTCTAAGAGATTCAAGCAAAAATTTTATTGTTGCTCTATCTTCCATGATTCATAGATAAATATACACCCTCTCAAAGAAGTGGTGCTCACCTTAGGGCGAAACCTTTGGCAATCTCCACAAATATGGCTCTGAAAATATCTTCTTCAATAAACCCTCAGGCTGGCAAGATCAAAGCTCTGATACCACTGTAAGATCCCTAACAGGATCTGCCCTAAATTCTGAATTTTATTTTCTGATTTCTGCCCTAGAATTCTGCACTTTAGAATCCTACTCCAAACCCTAGAATTCTGATTTATTTTTCTGATTACAAACAAGTATGGACAGAGAACATATATGTATCCAAAATGCTCAAATAATATGCCAATAATGAACCCTTATGATAATAGCATCAATCATAAACTCATCCACAAGATATGATCATCCAAATGCAAATAAGATGACAAACAAATCTGACTTCTGAATTTATTAAACTGCTTCTACAAATCAGAATAATCTGAGTTTGCAATTACACCCAAAAACATAAGCCAAACATGCCCAAATGTAGGTCAGAAATCTGCCCTTACAAATCAGACCTAATCATAGGTTGTACATACCACAAATGATGAAGAATGATGTCTCAAATCAAACCCTAGCTGGGTGAACTACATCAGCTAGGCGGCGATCCCTTGGAAGTGGCAAAAACATATGCAAATGTGGGCGGCAGCTGCTAGGGTTTGGCTCCAAACACCAACAATGAAGTTGCCCTTCTTTGGCGCTCAATATGTAATAGCCACTGTCCTGGTAGGGTTTTATGTCATGTCCCCGTTTCCGGCTTGATCATCAAGTGTATAATGGATTAGCCTATTCCTCATTCCCGGAGGCTAATTCTAAATCATGAGGGAATGAACTGGTTTTTGACTCACTTAACCTTTTATTTTGCAGGAGCAAAGTCAAAAACTTGTAATTTGACTAAGTCTGGGAGAAGTTTCATCAACTCCAGTGATCACCATTGCCAAGCGCACTCCTTGACAATTCAGGCTCATTTTGGCGCCCAACTTCCAAAGTCCATTTTAGCATTCAGAATAGCATCCAACTAGAGGCGCTCCTTGTGGTTAACTTCCTAGTTCTGAGATAAGTGAAGGTGATAGGGAATGGAGTTTTCATACTTAGGCGCCAATATCATGTAGAGTTCACCAAAATGAGCGCCCTAGGTTTTGAAGCATCAAAAGGGCGCCTAGCATTGAGTAGCATGTTAGTAAGTACATCCTAAGAGGGCGCCTTGATAGAAGAGTTGTTCGATCTTCAGGATGAAGTTTCCTAAGAGAATTGAATAAGGAAAAGGCCTATTTCACCTTAGGCGCTAGAAACATGTTGCACTAACCTAAATGGGCGCCTAGAACAACAAGGCGCCAAATCATGAGTCCAGGACCTTGAACTGGCGCCCAAGTATGAAGGAGGAAGCAAAGTGTTTGAGATGCTTTGTACCTTTGAAGACTAGGCGCTATTTCATATTCCATCAACCATTCAAGTGTGCCTAATTGACATCTACTCAAACATGCGCCTAATCAAGGAAGGAGCATCCAATCTTCCCACTCAATCAAGGCACTCATGATGAATGATATCCTAACTCACTTTGATGACTTCAAATGTGAGTATTTGCAAGGAAGGTGATCATTTCAAGTATAGGCGCCAATTCCTTCTTCTACAAACCTAAAAGTGCGCCTACCTTGGAGGATGCTTCCAATCCACTTGATGAGAGGTGTTCATGAAAGCAGAGATGAGATTTTGACTAAAGGAAACAAGGTTTGGTAATGAAGAAAGTAAAGGTTTTCTTAAGCGCCAAGTTGCGGTCAAACACCATTGAATGAGCGCCTAGGCATTTTAAGGCGCCAAAACAAGATTCCAGTTGATGAATGATTCCCAAACTCCTCAAGAAGCCAGGGCGCTTGGTAAGACAAGTGTTTGGTTTCGTTTCAAGGACTTCAAGTAGGAGCGCTCTTCAGGGAGATTGGGCAATTCAAGACTAGGCGCCAAATCCATGTTATTTTCTCTCAATGATGCGCCTCATTGATAATTGGATCTCCAAATTCTCCAGTAAGCCAAGGCGCTAGTAGGGGTAATGTTCTGAGTTTACTTCAATACCTTTGGAAGTAGACACTTACATGCAAAATGAACCATTCAAATGAAGGCGTCATTTTACTCTTCTTCTAGCACCTTGATTGCGCTTAAGAAGGGAAAAAGCTTTTGATCAATTCATGGTGAAAGGCGCTAGATTGAAGATAGTCATTTTGGTTCAGATTTGACTTGAGTTGAAGGTTTTAGGAAGGCAAATCCACTTTCTTCTTCTTAAGGCGCCCATCTAGACCCTTTTCTATCAATAGGTGCACCTGAGTGGAGTTGAACTCCTCAAGATCAGTGATCGGTGCAAGGCGCTCAAGATAATAATCATTGGAAGTCATGTTGTTTCACAGTTCTTTGAGAAGTTGACAAGTTGTAACCTAGGCGCCAAAACTCCTATGAACCCTCCAAAGTTGGCGCCCAGTCAAAAGAACAATAGAACTGTGCCTAAGTTGAGGTCGTTAAGGTTGTTACAACTACCTGAATGCCCATTGGTCAGAAGGACAACATTTGGATTGAAGGACAACATTTGGATTCGTGTCAGGCCTTCTGGATAATATTGCCAACTCAGAATGAGTCATCAGATGGAATATTCCCTTGGATATGCTTCTTGGGAAACGTGCCTTGGTTCCTCTTTGTGCATTGAAAAACGTGCCTTCATTGCCTTTGAAAGGCCTATAAAAGGAGAAGCTCTCTCATTCATTTGGCATCGGATCTTTTGACAAAATTCTCTCTGCATAGCTGTTGAGCTTGTAATCTTGAGGCTTGCGAGTTTCAAGTGTTGAGGTGATGCTCCCTCAACAAGCAAGGTGATGCTCCCTTGTGATATTGTGAGATGTTGACATTCAGTTGGCATCATTGAGTTTGACTGAGTTGATCAAGTGTAGGCGCTATTGTAAACATCAAGGCTTCAAGGCCTTTCCTTTTGTAATTCCATTGAATAAGTTGTACTTCATGCTATTGAATACATTATCCATGTAATAAGACATTGCAAGTTGATTGAATCAAGTAACTAGACAAGTGCCCAATTCTCATTCAAGTAGTTGTCTTTGATGTATATCTTTGTATTGTTGAAGTAGTTGATGAATTGATAGCAAGTAAATTTATTTAAGATAAGGAAAAATTTTAGTAGAACTGGTTGGGTATCTTACATTTTATGCCAATGTTTTTTCCATTTCTCACTACTATTTGCGTTTAGGGTTTTTGTGTATAGTTTTTGCATATGATATTTGCAGTTTAACAATGAAATATAATGCATGCAAATAAACCCAGAAAATCTACGATAGATATGCACAAAATAACAAAGACCTAGATTATATTATTGCTCAAAATGAATTACAGTGACAAATACCCATTTCATTTTCTTCAACTTTGTACTTCTGTTGTATATGAACCAGCAAGATAGGCAATACAAAATATGCTCAAAATGCTTGAATCTTCAAGTCTTCCTCTTTGCAAGTTCTACAAATGCAATTGCAAGTCCAAATCACCCAAAACCCATGCAATAGCTGACCCAAATGTTAGGCGTTTAAGCCTCTAGGAAACCCACATCCCCAGTAGTACCTGTACGGCTTGGTTATGGCTGCTTCAACAAGTGATAACTGTTGGAAACTTTCAAAATATGATATAAATTTTGAATATGCTACTCCACTATGCAAGAACCTCCCAAATCAACCCCCAAGGATGATATAAATACAATCAACAATGAATACCAGCTGAAAGGAAGGTACGGCCAGTCTAGAAAGGTGTACGGCCTGCCATAGAGGTATAAAATCTGCTCCACAATACTCACAAAAACCTCTTAAACCTACTCTGTATTATCTTCTAAAGTCTGCTCCAAAAATCTGCATTAAACATGTGCATTATCTCCTCAAAATCTCATACAATAAGTGCAATGTGAAGCCCCTAAATAAGACCTCTGGCAACCCTCCTGATGTTGTCTTTCAAACACGAAGAGAGCGATTCTACAGAGGTTTCCGTCTCTGCAAAACCCTAGTTCAATCCTCAAAGCCAAGCTTCAAGCTCACGACAATATTTTTCCAAGAGTGAATGAATGCCAAATGAGCTCACATTTCTTTTTTTTGTTCCTTGGCTTCCAACACCCCAAAGGAGGAATATTTTATTATTTTGTTTTATTTATTTAAGTCCCATGCTTCCTCATGGATGGGCACCCAACTCCTAGCACTCAACTTTTAAACATAACTTATATCTCTCATAAAGTTAAGTCACCTTACTAACATAAAGTGACTTAGGCTATTAGCTAGTGTAAATTAAATATTTAATTTAATTTACCTTCCGACAATTCATTCCTTAGCCATCTCGAAAACCAAGTGTAATGTGCTAGGTGCTCCAACCGGCAGTGGCTAAAAATGGAAAGTCGGGTCAACACCACCCGTGATCCTCCTGCCTGACTTACTATAAATAGTAAGTCCTAGTGAAATGAAACCAATTAGGCTCCCTAACCACTACATTAGCCTACGGGAACCCTGGAATAGGCTAATCACTCCAACTGTCTGTCTAAGCTAAGAAGGGGGCATTACAGTCCGCCCTTCCCAAAATTGCTTGTCCTCAAGCAATCTCAGCTCAAGATGCTGCAATATCTGCTCACTCTCCCACGTTGCATCCTCAACTAATAAGTTTTTCCATTTCACCAGGTATTTTTTGATGATCCTTTTCCTGAGATTCCTCTCTCGAGTGTCAATGATGGCTTTTGGAACCAGGATTAGCTTCCCCTCATCCAATGGTGGAAGCTCAGCTGAAGGAACAACATTATGTCCAAGTGCTTTCTTAAGCCTCGATACATGAAATACATTGTGCACTCGACTATCTACTGGTAGCTCTAGTTCATAAGCGACTTCCCCCACTCTCCTGGATAACCTGAACGGACCAAAGAACCTGGGTCTAAGTTTCTCTGCTCCACTCCTTTTGAGAGTGGACTGCCTGTATGGTTGGAGCCTTAAGTAAACCATATCTCCAACCTTGAAACTCCTCTCTACTCGATGCTGGTCTACATAGAGTTTCTACTGATTCTGTGCTTGCTGCATATTCTCCTTGAGCTCTTTCATGATATCTTGGCTCTCTTGCAACAAGTCAGCTTTCGGCACTCTGTTGTCACCAAGTAGCAAATATGTGAAACAAGAGGCATCATACCCATATAGGACCCTGAATGGAGTCATCCTGATAGACATGTGGTATGTTGTGTTGTAGTAGTACTCCCCCAAGTGCAACCACTTAATCCATGCTTTCTGCTGCCCCGACACATAATTCCTGAGATACCCTTCCACCCATTTATTTACAATTTTTGTTTGCCCGTCAGTCTGCGAGTGGTAACTGGTGCTAGGAGTACGCTCAATGCCACACAACCTGAACAACTCCTATCAGAAGAGACTTAGGAATTTGTTGTCCCTATCGCTCACAATGCCTCTAGGTATCCCATGCAACCTGAAAATCTCCTTGAAGAAAAGATCAGCTACCTGTACTACTGTATGAGTCACTGATATGGCGAAGAAATGCACAAACTTGGTCAACATGTCGACCACTACAAAGATGCAGTCCTTCCCTTGTACTTTTGGTAGCCCCGTGATGAAATCCATGGAGATATATTCCCACTTCTGATTGGGAATCGGCAAAGGCTGAAGTAAACCTGCTAGATAAGTATGTTCATTTTTGTTTTGCTGACAAATAGGGCACTCACAAACATACTTAAGGACTTCATTCTTAAGTCCTTTCCATGTAAAGCATTCCCATGCTTGTAAGTCTTGAAAAACCTGGGATGACCAGCCATAGGTGTGTCATGGAAAGTCCCCAAGAATCTTGCCTTTAAACTGAGAGTTAAGCACCAGAAATATTCTATCCTTATAAATGATCATATCATTAATCACTGAGTACTTGTCATCATGTAATGTGCACTCTATGATTCCCGCTGCCCAGGAATCCTTAGCATATTCTGTTGAAATTGACTCTCTCTAATCAACAGATATCTCCCCTAGTAAACACAAGTGGGGTCTCCTAGATAATGCATCTGCAACTATATTCTTCTTACCTTTGACATACTCGATATCAAAGTCATATGCCTGGAGCCGACTTACCCACTTCTGTTGTCGATCATTCAAATCCTTCTGCTCATAAAATATTTAATGTTGTTATGATCAGTTTTGATAATGAATTTTCCACCAACTAGATAGAGTTTGAATTTGGCCAATGCATGCATTATTGCCAACATCTCTCAGTCATACACCGAGTAACTCTTCTCCACACCCCTAAGCTTCCCGCTCTCAAATGCAACGGGGTGTTTCTCCTGTATTAATACTACCCCTATCCCCTCTCCTGAGGCATCACACTCCAACTTGAATGGCTTGGAGAAATCAAGATTGCTAACACTGGGCAAGTAGACATCATATGTTTGAAGTATTCAAACCACTTCTGTGCTAAGTCTGTCCACACAAATGCTCCCTTCTTGGTTAACTCTGTAAGTGGAGCTACTGTCTATGAGAAGCCCTTCACAAATCTGCTGTAAAATCCACATAATCCAAAGAACCCCTTGAGCTGAGTGACGTTCGTAGGTGTAGGCCATTCCATGATAGCCCTGATCTTCTCTGGATCAACCCTCACACCATCTGCACTGATTATGTGACCCAGATAGAACAACTCTGTCACACCGAAGTCACACTTGGACTCCTTGGCATATAAGGACTCACTCTCTAAGATGCTCAAGACCTCCTCCAGATGCCTCATGTGCTCTTCCCATGTCCTGCTAAAGATTAGGATGTCGTTGAAGAAGATCAAAACAAACTTCCTCAACTGTTTCCTCAAAATCTGGTTCATGCAGCTCTGGAAAGTAGCTAGTGCATTTGTCAATCCAAACGGCATCACCAGAAACTCAAAGTGGCCGTAATGACATCTGAAAGTTGTTTTCTCTATGTCCTCTCTTATCCTGATCTGGTGGTATCCTGACCTCAGATCTATCTTCGAGAAGTAACGTGCCCCGTGAAGCTCATCAATCAACTCATCAATGCGGGGAATAGGATATTTGTTTTTGATGATTTTCTTATTCAAAGCTCTATAGTCTATGCACATCTGAATGGTCCCATCTTTCTTCTTGACAAGGACTACTGCAAAAGCAAATGGGCTCTTACTAGGCCTGATGCGCCCATCTCCAACAGCGCCTTAATAGTCTTCTCTATCTCATCCTTGAGCCTCTTAGGATGACGATAGGGAGTAGTAATTACGGGCTTGGACCTGTCCTCAAGCTCTATGACATGCTCGATGCCTCTATCGGGTAGCACTCATAGTGGTATACTCCCAAACACTTTGCTATGCTTGGTCAACAACCTCTGTATATCTAGATGATAGTTGTTCTTCGGCTGCTAGGGACCCTCTGGCATTATTAGGCATTCATCTGCCCACTCTACCTGGTCATGTCTCAACATTCTCTCCATCCTCTTAAGAGAGACTACTCGAGAACCTCCATCTGATAAAGCTCTAAGTACTATCTTCTTCCCATTAGATTCAAACTTCATTTCCATGTTCCTTAAGTTCATGGTGAACTCTCCAATGGTCATCATCCAATGCATGCCCAACACCACATTTGTGTCACCTATACCAACCACATAGAAATCATCTCCGAGCTCATATTCTCCAAGCCGTATGCTTAACCCAAAAATCTTTCAGGTACATGTGAGTTTGAAGCCATCTGCTACCATTACCTTGAAGCCTTCAAACTCCTCAGTTTTGAGCCCTCATTTGGCCACCAACCCCTCATCAATGAAATTATGCGTTGCACCTGTGTCGATAAGGGTGATGATGAGCTATCCACCTAGGACTCTAACTCTTAAGGAGCCAACTTTATGGAAGCTAGAAAGTTGTGCCATCACTCCCTCACTATCACTGCTACCCTGGGATGCAGTTTCATAATTGCTGTCCTCTTTTTCCGATGGCCGATCTGATTTTTCTGAATTTGATTCCTCAGTTGAAAAGTACACTATTTGCCTTGTTAAGGCATCTGTGTGAAGGATCCCATGGTTCCCTACAGTGGAAGCAAAGCTTCTTCCTCCTGTACTCATTAAGCTAATCATTAGTTTAATTGATTGGTCTTCTCTCTAGGCTGATTGGTATCTCTCTAAAAAGGCTTTTTGTCTGTCTTTCTTATATGGAAATCCCTTAGATTGAAATTTGCTTCTAGATTTCGAAGACTCCATATCTCTAGCCTTCTTCATAGCCTCATGTAGAGAAGGTGGGTTGAGGCCCTTGATCCAACCCCATAAAGGATCTGTGAGCCCATCAATAAAAAGTACCATCAATCTGCGCTCTGAAATACCTGTCACCAAGAGCGACAGTTTTTGGAACTCGGATATAAAACTTTCCACTAAACCCCACTGTTTTAACTGTGCCAACTCCTTGAACTGCAATTCAAGGTCCTGTTGATGATTGTTTTTAGACAAGTCAACAATAGAGTAAACACGAAGTATCCAACTCTCTCTTGAGCAAAGCCTCTCGAATGCTAAACAAGGTGATCAAACGACATGACTCCAAGGTTCCTTTTCTTATGACTCGTGATGGATAGCTCAATGACTTAGTATGATTTTGCTGATAAATACAAAGGGACTTACACAATTGTTCAAACAACTCGTTGTTTCAATGAAAAAGGCAAACATTTAAAGTATCTAAGTACTACAACTTATGACGTATGATATGGCAATGAAGTACTTGATCCTAAATTCTAACCAAATTAATAAAAAAAAGAACAAAAGATAAAGGGTTCAGTGAAACTAATCTAAACCTAGATGTAAGGGATGATCACTGCTTAGGTGAAATCAAACCAAGTCTTGCTTCGCCAGATTAAACAACTACACAAGGTTGATGTGATCTTCCAGGGTTATACAAGATATTCAAATCACTTATGCTCATGAGAATTCAACAAACATAAAGATCAAAGTTAAGCTCAATTCATTTAGACCAACCATACACTACAATTTGCAAGCCACAAACTATAAATGGTGTGAACATAAAGATTTCACCTCAAACAATAATAAAGCCTTCCACCAACTAACATAACACTTGAAAGAAAATTTAATCTAACTTAACATTCGCTTGAAGGAATCAGAAACCATGCAACACTTAGAAACATATATAGAATCACCAAACAATGAGTCTTATATTATTTCAGAGAGCTCTTGCAACAACTTTCAAAGTCTTCAATCTTACAAATGAGAGCAAAAGGAGCCCTTATATAGACCTCAAGAATACATGAAAGGTCAAGATCGATCGGCAAAGCCAATGGACCAGATGATGCCACCTAAGCAGGGGGTTACAACAAACTTCTATTTTTAGTATATGAAAGAGGGAACAAAGGCACGTTTCCCAAGAAGATAAGGATGACAAATCAATAGCCTATGAGGAATCTCCATGTGAATAACCATCACTACTATTATGGAATTCAATGAATCTAGACACCACTTTCTTGACATCATCAAAAGGTACACTTGGCGTATTCCTAGTGGTTCCTTCAGCTTCAAGTACATCATCTGTATAAAGGCCAAGTGTCTTCTCCCAATCAGTCATCCTAGCTTTGTTGGCGCCAAGGTGGACAACAAGTGAAAATATACTATCAAGCTTCTCATCAGAAACATCATCCTCTTGGAAGTAGAATGCTTGAACTTGTTCTTTCATATTATCAAGAGTCATCTCTCCAAATGGATTGCATATTTTCATCAAGGATGTGTGTATTCCATCTTGAATTCTTTGAATCACACTTCTTACTCTTGACATATCTGTTTCTACCTTATCAAGTAGCTGCCCTTTATTGCGAAAGCAATAGTACCAAGAAGAGAAGTCATATGTCATGCTTTCTTCAATCACTTCAGCATGTATCAACTCATCAACTGAAGTCTCCATCAAGCTCTTCAAATGTGGCATATACTATTCTTTGATGACTTTGAACTCAGCACAAGCTGTCAACAATGCAAGTACCCTTTCCTTGAGATCAGCAACTTTATCATACACTTGCATGATATCTTTCAGATGTCTATATGTTGCTTCCTTTGACCTTTTCATCCAATCTTTCAACCTGTGAGATGAAGACCTTAACCCCTCAAGATGTACAACTGTTTCTGGAGGAAGAAGAGATGGAGGTGTAGAAAGTCTCTCTTGCTGATGAATAGGATGAACTAAGTGTTGAAAATACTGTTCCAAAGCTTGGCACCTTTGCTCAACTTTAATCCTACCTTCTGTTTCCTGCCTTATAATAGCTCGAGCATTATCAATTGAATCCTAAAGTTCTTCTACTTGCACTCCAGTCAATGGACCCAAGTTAATTGTATTAATGTCATAATCTTCAGGTGTAATATCTTCTATATTCGTCTCAAGCCTTGGAACAGCTACATGTACTTTCCTTACACCAGCTTCATCTTTGGTTATCTTTGAAAGAGTAGTTGCTTTCTTCTTTGGTTTCTCAGTAGACATGTCCAGAAGCAACTCTTCAACTGGAATAGGATGATATTTTTCCACTTCACAGCTTTCTTTAATTCTATCCTGTAGCCACTCCAGCAATGATGAAAGATCCCCTGACTATTGTACTTGCCTCCCTTGCATAGGCAATGACTCTTCTTCAGCTTCATCTTTGTCTTCAGTGTTAGCCTCATCAATGATTTCAGTGTCATGTGGACTTGAAGGCACCTCTTCAAATGGAATATCCGGGACTGCATCCTCAACAACATGTACAACTATATCCTGATTCAACGGAGTATCTCCTGGCTATCTAGATGAAGCAGTTTCAATACTTATCCTATTCTTCTTCTTACTTGATTCTCCTTGTGTAGATTCAAGTTGTTTTCTTTTCCTTGCTTGATTTGAATCGCTTTCATTATCCTTACTTCGTGAACTCCTGCCAGGTACACTATGTTGTTCCTGCTGTTCAACTTCTCCCATTTTGGCGTAAGTGAGCTTCTTTCCTTCATCTATCAATGCTTGTATTTGCTCTTTTGCATGTTCCTTAGTGATAGCAATGATAGGCTCTATCAACTCTTCATCATAAACTCTTTCTCTATCAGACTAGTCAATGTCATAAGGCAGGTTCCGGATCTTGTTGTATTCATCGCCTGAAAGAGTTCTATCATCATCTAGCTAATCAGGAATCCTCAGTACTTTGGTAGCTCTCACCAAGTTCCATCTTAACCTTGAATATTTCTGCATCCTTATATCAGCATCATCAATAGCATTTGCCCAATGATCTTCAAGCTGCTCAACATGTTGGTAGGACGAATATGATTGCTTAATAGCTCCATGCGGATCGAAGTTCTCCCTCCTTGAATCATGAAGATGCAAATGATATGCTTGAAGCTCCATCTTTGAATGTTCGGCTGCTTGAAGTGATGGACATGAATAATATCTCCCCAGCTTAAGAGGAAACTGAACTCCAGCCTTCTTTCTTGCCCTTTGCATCTTATGGAACTCCAATAACTTTCTTCAAACTTCCAGCAATACCATCCTATTGGTAGGATACCTTGGCAATCGATATGGAAAAGATGTAAAGCCTTGAATTCTGATATAAGTGAACTTGTCATATTGAATGTAGTATCTTCCATATTGTTCAATGAACTTCCTAGCAGCACCTGTCAATCTTCTATATAGTTCTCCTCGCAACTTTCTGACTATGTACATTGCGAAGGCATCATTAAACCTCTTATAATGGTTGATATTCTTCAAATGGAGTTGTGGATAGCATTGATGTGATAAGATCTGGCCAGACTTTATACCTACTTCTCCTTTGGATGTTAATCCCTTATATACCACATTTCTTGCCAATATGTAAACAAGATAGGAAATCATGAAGAAAGACTGTCTCATCAAATTTCTCAAATTGTTCATCAAGGCAATGACTTATAAGGCCAGCCCAATCAACCATCTTATTCTTTGTAAACACATGATCAAAGTATGTATACATCCATCCTTCAAAAGTCAATGATTGAGGCCTACGTGCTACTCAATTCAAGAACATGATGAAGTAACTTATCTCTTGTTTGAAATCTGCCTTGTGAAACTTTGGATCTTCAGGGTTGTATATCTTGATTGATGAATCTATCATCCACTTCTTCCTCACTTCTTGCATGTAGTGCTTGGAATTGCCTTCAAAGGTACGTTGGGCAGTTGTAGGACAAATGAACACTGCCTTCCGGTTCGGGATGTTGAAGATCTCTTGAATGGCTTTCTTTGCAAGTAGGCTAGGACAGTCCCGTCTTTAGCCACAATTTGTCTTTTCTCCTTGTCATAGTGTTGAATACACTCTTAACACTAACTCGGTGCTCGGTAGAGTAGGTGGGAAGCATGCCGCTTGAACAATTCCACTCTTTGCAATGGCCTTAATGTCTTCATTCCTCATGATGGCGACCAAGAAATCCTTCATCTCCTCCAAGTTGACGTGTCCCATGTTGGTGTCTCCCACGTTCTTCCAATGAGTCTCAAGCTTGGAGTCGGGTATGGTGGACTTGGCATCCATCTTGATCATCACTTGACGCTCCTTTGCCGTCATACCCATCTACCTACAAAACAACACTTCAATAAGTGACTTGAAATGATGAAATTTAACTTCACAAACCTGATTTTGGATGATAAAACTATGAAAATCTGCAGAATTAAGTAAATGAAAAGACAAATTTATGAAGTAAAGGTGGCTGAAACATACCTTAAACTAATTTTCAGACCTAGAAAAGTGCAGATTTCTGTAGAAGTGATGAAAATCAGTTATGAAATGACCAAAAAATCAGTCTCAAAAATGAAGACCTGCCCTTCCAAAATCGCTGCTCTTCCTTAAAAAAAATCGCTCCTTGGAGAGATTGTGAGTGAATGATGTTAAAATGGCAAGCAGTGCTTGAGCCTATATAGTAAACTTACCTTCATTTAATTCTGGTCAGCCAAGAAGAGGGTCGGCTTAGTTAAGCATTTAATGCATTGTTTAAAATTTCAAAGTTTAAAACTACTCTAGGGTGCCAAAGTTGATAAGGATTCACATGAAGAGCACCAAAATTAGCAAGTAAAGGCACAAGAAGCGCCTAGAGTCCTTTATGACTAATCCTTGTTTGACATGCTCAAAGCTTTGCCTCACATCCATCCTCTCAAGAAGTCTCCTTGTTTCCATGCACTTGACCTTATGATTCCTGGACTTTGAGGCACATATTGATTATAATTTGGAACATTTTGTGAGCTGAAATCAACTCTAAGCACTTCAAAGAGTTCATACCTTTCAAGGTGCACTTACCTTATAGTTTTGGATTGATGTCTTGTCAAGGCGCCTTCTAGTAAGTTTCTAGGTGCAAAAGTGCGCCTAAGTTAGATGAAGGCCCCTTAACCACTAACTTCACCTTCCAATCATGATCTTATCAAAAAGATTTGAAAATGTATAGTTTTGAATTGATGTCTTCCAGGGCGCCAATGTAGGGTTGTCTGGATACTAGAGAGCGCCTTAACTCATCATAGGTATTCAGCGACTTTCTCTTCACTTACCTCAACCTCCCATCGTTTGCAATTGTAAGCTAGTTCCACTTTAAGCGCCAATGTAGATGAATTTGAAGGCAAGGACCGCCAAAACAACATCTGAATTTACTTTCAAACCTCCAATACTCCCTCCACTTACCAAGGCACCCTCATGAGGTTCTCCAAACAAGAAAATGGGCCTTCTGCTTAGATGACGCTTGTTTCATTCCTAAGGGTTCTTAAACACTTGTAAAATTTCAATATGTGCCCCTTGATAGTGAAAGGCCATTTAGGTGCTAGGCGCCAATATTGGTGAACACAGAAGAAAATAGCGCCTAAACTCTTTTGAAACAATGTTTACTAGGTTTGAATATCCAAAATGACTCTAAAAAAATAATGACTTCCCATCATAAGCACTTATTGAAGGTTGCTTTAAGTGGAATTGGCGTCTAATTCTTATACATGTTCTATAATGGCCATATCACTCTCCTCCAAGGCATTTACACAAGATCATAAAAGCGCGCCTTAACTTCAAGGTGACAAACTCTTTCCAAAGCGCCCAAGATGATCACAGTAACAAGAAGGTGCACCTTGAGTTACTCTTAGTGATATTGATTTGCTTAGAGGCGCCAAATGGAGTCTAGAGAAAGGCAAATCTATGCCTAGCTTTGGATGTGATCTTCTTCAATCTCTAGGCGCACATTTATGATACTTTGAATATGAAATTGCGCCCTAAGTGAAATAGGTGTTTCCCTCATCATGAATAGGTTCAAAGACATTGTGAAGACTTGGTGAGATGGTCTTGAAACTTTCACTTCCTCAAGCTTTCACTTCATGATAAAAATTGCAAGTGAAGTTCTTAGGCGCAAATATAGAACTCCATGGAAGCAAAAATGCGCCTTATCTTATGGCTTGTTTTGACATTGTGAAACTTCACCGTTTGCTTAATATTTCATGCAACTTCCCTTCACTAGGCGTTAACCCTTAGAATCTCAAACTCCAATGCTCTCTAGGCATAGTGCTGAGGCTATACAAATGCAAATTGGCACCTTGGAGACATGAGTCAGTTAAACTTTACATTTGGGCGCCAAATGATGGTTAAACAAGTGCAAATTGGCACCTAAATGCTCTTTGCTCATTCTTGAAAATCATTCCACAAGTCATAAAAGAAACCCACCACTCAAACTTATGAAGTCAAGGGTCCTTTGCTATAGGCGCAACATAATGATGGTTTGAGCAATAACAAGCGCCCAGACACCTTCAAAGGTTAAATCTTCTCCCAAGGCGCTCAAACTTGATCTCTCCCATACAAAGTGCACCTAGGTTTTCAACTTGGCAATAAATGTCTATGATGACCTTGACTCTTGGCCTTCTGATCACCCAGGCGTTCCCCCAATTGACAATGAACTATACCCCTATGTTAGGCGCACTTATGAGGTAAAACAAACAAGGAAATGCGCCTAAACCCCTAATGTGCTTCTTAAGACTTCAACTTCATATTCCACCTAGGCGCCCATGATGAAAGGAAATTAAATGCAAGCTATCTTCAACTTAGGCACTCATCTGGGGTGAAATGAGTGGCAAAGTGCGCCTAAACTCCTTTAGACACTTTAACTGGCTCTTTGGCGCACTTTTAGGGTGCTATAGATGACAACAAGCGCCTAGATCATACTTGGCCACTTTCTCTGCAAATCTTCACTCATTGAGGCATGTTAAGTCCAAAACATCATTCTCACATATGGATCCTTTTCAACTTGACCTAAGGAATGCTCTACACCACCCTAGCAAGCTTATCAACCGACTAACTCTAAGATAATATAAACAACTATCCAAAAAACGACTAATCCTATGAAGAAAACTGGGGGTCCCCATTTGGAATGGGGCGATGTGTGATTTGGTCACAACACGTCCCTTTTATCAAACCTATCTATTAGTCGTCTAGTAAACTCTAAATAGGATGTAATCTGGTCATGGCCAAGAGTCACCTTCCCATGGTGCCACCACTCATGGGCAATGCCGTCAAGATGCATGGCAGCATATGTAATGGCCTCCTCCTCAGGCATAGGGCTGAGTTGAAGGAAGCTATCCAACTTCTGGACCTAGGCTCTGGCTGTGGTTTTCCCTGACCCATCGAAGTAAAGTATGTTGAGCTTGTTCACTTTCTTCTGCAGCTCAATATTCTGTTGTCTACCACCTCCCTTAGGTTTGTGCTTCATTCTCAAGTCCGAATACTCACGGAAAGACATCTCATCTTTAAACTCCTCATTGGATGCCCGCCAATCTCTGATAATGACATCCTGGAACTCCAACTCTGTAGGCTCAGGCTCTGGTGCATTGTTCTGCGGGGTAAAAGTGGGTATGCCTGGTCTATCATAAGTTGTGTGTTGATTAACCCCTCTGTTATTAACAAATGATTCCCCTTCATTTCTCTTGTCCTCATCATCTCTGTGTCTATTCCTATCACCATTATTGTTCCAATTCATGTCATTGTTGTTATTATTATTGTTTCCAGGATTCCCGAAAACATGATTAGCCATCATCTCCATCATACTGTTACAGTTATGCTACATTTCTGTCCCCTAGCCAAATCACTCAGAATGTCTCGGGTGCTAGGTTCTTCACGGTTTCTGTCACCCATTTCCTCTACTGGTACCACTACTATATCCGCACCTGCAAAGGGATCTATATGCGGTGGTACTGCAAGAATCTGGTTGTGACCTGTTTCTCTGGAGGTAGTATTGGTGTGTACCCGGTTGCATCACTCAATACCCACTCTGCATGTTTCAATTGACCTCACAGGATGGCAAGATTATCTGTGCTCTGATACCACTGTAATAGCCACTGTCCTGGTAGGGTTTTATACCAATGTTTTTTCCGTTTCTCACTACTATTTGCGTCTAGGGTTTTGTGTATAGTTTTTGCATATGATATTCGCAGTTTAACAATGAAATATAATGCATGCAAATAAACCCAGAAAACCTACGATAGATAGGCACAAAATTTTCATTTTCTTCAACATTGTACTTCTACAGTATATGAACCAGCAAGATAGGCACTACAAAATATGCTCAAAATGCTTGAATCTTCAAGTCTTCCTCTTTGCAAGTTCTACAAATGCAATGCCAAGTCCAAATCGCCCAAAACCCATGCAATAGCTGACCCAAATGTTAGGCGTTAAAGCCTCTAGGAAACCCACGTCCCCAGCTGTCCCTGTACAGCTTGGTTATGGCTGCTTCAGCAAGTGAAAACTGTTGGAAACTTTCAAAATATGATATAAACTTTGAATCTGCTCCTCCACTATGCAAGAACCTCCCAAATCGACCCCCAAGGATGATATAAATGCAGTCAACAATGAACACCAGCTGAAAGGAAGGTACGGCCAGTCTAGAAAGGTGTACGGCCTGCCATAGAGGTATAAAATCTGCTCCACAATACTCACAAAAACCTCTTAAACCTGCTCTGTATTATCTTCTAAAGTCTACTCCAAAAATCTGCATTAAACATGTGCATTATCTCCTCAAAATCTCATACAATAAGTTCAATGCGAAGCCCCTGAATGAGACCTCCGGCAACCCTCCTGATGTTGTCTTTCAAACACGAAGAGAGCGATTCTACAGAGGTTTTTGTATCTGCAAAACCCTAGTTCAATCCTCAAAGCCAAGCTTCAAGCTCCCGACAATATTTTTCCAAGAGTTAATGAATACCAAATGAGCTCACATTTCTTCTTTTTGTTCCTTGGCTTCCAACGCCCCAAAGGAGGAATATTTTATTATTTTGTTTTATTTATTTAAGTCCCATGCTTCGTCATGGATGGGCGCCCAACTCCTAGAACTCAACTTTTAAACATAACTTATATCTCCCATAAAGTTAAGTCACCTTATTAACATAAAGTGACTTAGGCTATTAGCTAGTGTAAATTAAATATTTAATTTAATTTACCTTTTGACAATTCATTCCTTAGCCATCTCAAAAACCAAGTGTAATGTGCTAGGTGCTCCAACCGACAATGGCTAAAAGTGGAAAGTCGGGTCAACACCACCTGTGATCCTCCTGCCACTCCAATTAGGCTCCCTAACCACTCCATTAGCTTACGGGAACCCTGGAATAGGCTAATCACTCCAACTATCTGTCTAAGCTAAGAAGGGGACATTACACAATCTAGGGTGAAAACTCTAATAGAATCAATGCACAAACTCTCCAAATGATGGCGCTGCAAGTCCGATCTGAATATCTGATTTTATCTTCACTGTTCCAAATTGTATTTGGCACAAATCTCACAATTTGGCCTTAGGGTTTCTGCATAAACAAATATCGCTTCGTCGCTCCTCCTTTCCTTGTAAATCTCAAATAAAACACAAATATGAACTCCGTATCAATCCACCTCCAAGATGAGATTGGGTTTTCATCCAATCCACTTATATTCCTAACGGTTATTGTCCTTAGAATATGCTGCTCCAAAAGTTGCAGCCAAAGAGTTTAATCTCCAAAGACATGATATGAATGAATGATGATAGAAAGTGCCTCAAATGACCTTATATTTATACATGAATCTTCTCCTCTCCCCAAGCTGGCCAACCACCTCTTGCAATTATATTTTATGTCACTTTTTCCTCTCTCCTAGGGTCGACCTCATGCTAGGCGCCCAAAGGAAATATTATATTTTATTTTCCCTCTTCTCCCTTGGCCGACCCAGATAGTATGTTTTATTTTTATATTGTTTCTTTCCCTTCTCCAAGTGGGGCGAACCACTTAGGCATGTGATATATCATATTTTGACCTCCAATTAAGTCGTCCTCCTCAAGGTGAAATACCATAAATTTTTCTTATTTTTCCAAAGGCATTACGAGATCTCCAAAACGTATTTTCCAACTATTTTCTTCTTTTTCCATTCTCCTCCTTGGTCGCTCCACATTAGGGCAATTTATTTTATTTGTGTTGACTTCGCCAAAAGACTCACAAAAATATGCCAAGTCATCTCTCACAATCATTTTGCCCTACAAAATTGGCTAAGTGTAAAATCTCGCCAATTAGGTCATTCCCTGATAGCCAATTCCACTAGGTGATCACTCTAAAAACGGGGACATTACAATAGGCATGAGAACACAAATGGAATAATGACTATAATCAAAATTTTAACACAAGGCAGGGCAAGCCTGCAAAAGGAGGATGGGGCTACTTGCCTCTATTAAAAACGAGCTAAATGAAGGAGTTGATCTCCCTCGGACCAAATTTACATTCACCACCCAGCTGCAACAAAAGATGGTTGCCATGTGCACACAACAATCTGCAACCCCTACCTGGTAAATGAAGACAAGCTTCACCATTGAAAACACTGCTGCAAGACAACCACAAGTAATAGGTGTGTAATGTCCCACCCCTATATGAGATCAAATTTTGTTTTTTCTCTAGTTTTCTGTGGTTTAGCTGATACCTGGTGCGTTTTGCTTGTTTTGCATTTTGACATGCAACCAAACATATGCATATCTTTGCAAATAACAAGAAAGAGGAATACCCACAAGCTAAAATGTAATGTCCCAAATTTTGAGCTAAGTATGATTTGCTAGTTGATTTTGTTCTATGCATGGAAAATCAAAAAGTTGGATCAACTAGTGTATTTTGAGCTAAATGGGAAATGCAATATTGAAATTGTATTTTCAATTATTTGATTTGAATTCTCAAATGATGGAATAAGAGGGAAAATGAAATATTTAATTACATTTTCTCTAATCTATTTTTATCGAGTTTTGTGTGAATAAGGATGGCTCCAATTGGGACCTATTCGTCCAAGGTGTCAAAAGTTATTCAAATGCATTTCAATGTTTGGTCCTGTTGTGACCAAATCACACATCACCCCCATTGGACTAGGGACCCCTCTTTTTTTGAGCTTTGATGTTTTTTCATTTAGTTCTGAGTAATGTCCTAGGGTCTTTTCTTCTGCCAATCCAATGAGGAGTCTTTCATAGAAGTTTTGCTTTAAAAATGGAGGTCTCATCTGGAACATGAATTTGCAACAATGAAGAGTCTTGTTTAAATTCTATTCAAATAATGAATCTCGAGATCAATCCTTATGCATGTTTGAGATCCTGAAAATGACTAAGTCTGATAACCTGAAATCCTGAAATCCTGAAAATTTGGCTAAGTCTGAAATCTGGTGGATCCTCCAAATTCTATAATCTGCATGTTAAATCCGGTGGATCTGAGACCTATCTCAAACATCCTGAAAGGTATACTTATATATATTTTTCAATATACCTTATGCTCTGGGACTTTCAAATTTGGGCGCAAATTCACTCCAAAGAGCTAGGCGTGTTTTCCCACCTCTGCCAATCTACATGAGCGCCTTAGGTTGTGACTTCAATGTGCGCCTAGAAGATAATCAACTTCCAACCTCTCCTAGATAAGCACCTTGATTGAAATTGACATAAAAGATCTAAAAGATCCAAGAATTCGACAAAGGAGTGGTCTAGAAGTCTATGCGCCCTTTTCCATGTCCAAATGATCATCAAATTGCGCCTTCAATTGAAGTGGGTAAGCTTAGGCGCCCATTCCCTGTTACTCCTCTCCACTTTGGCGCCTTGATGTGAGGTTAAGTCTAAATCAATTATGGAGAGCGCCTAAGGGTGATCTAATCATACAAGGATGTAGGGAAGTGTTAAGAACCTTGATAGACTCCAAGTCTTAGGTAGAGTGAGGCACCAATTCCATTTGTGTTGTCTATTGTGGGCGCCTACCTTAGAAAACCTTCATCCATGCATGCATGCTATCATACAACATGAAGTCAAGACTCCTAGAGAATAGCGCCTAATGATAGGAGGCATTTAAATCACTAAAACTCTAGATGAGGTCTAGGCGCTCCTTGTTATTTAAACCATCTCTTTTGGGTGCCATTATATGGATTTTGAGAAGTTTTGAACACCTAGAAATGGTGGATTAAAAGAAGCTATTTTAGCGCTTAAAGAGGTCAATGGTTGTGAGAGGAGTGAATCGCGCCTTAAGAGTGTTTTAAGGTTGAATGGAGGTGACTCTAGCGCCTTAGTGTGAAGATGAGTTGATCACTTTGTGTCCCTTGTAGGGAAATGTTGAAATCAAGTTCAAAATAGCGCCTAAGGGAGAATAGGATCTTTTGAAGCTATAAGCCTCAAATTGAGCGCCTAAGGGAAAATGCATCAATTCACGTTTGGTAATGGGCACTTGAAGGATAGGAGTCTTCAAGGTATGTTCAATTGATTAGAGATCATATGAGTAACAATATAAAACACCCAAAGACCCTAGGCGCTATTTCCTACGTGGAACAACACGCATGGGAGCCTAGAGACTAGATTGATTGAAGAGATGATACTTTAGTACCTTGAGGGTAAATGATTCAAATCACACCAAATTAGCGCCTAGATCCAAAAGGAGGAGAATAACGTTATGAAGTGTGGAAACAAATATGATGGAGTTAGGTGCACTTTCTAGCTTACACCACCTCATTATAGGTGCCTAGAGAGAAAGGATCACCTTAAAGCATGTTTGATCATTCAAAGCCTTGAAAGTGGCGAATAGAACTCAAATTGACAAGGCGCCCCTTCATCTTCATACCAACTTATATTGGCGCCTTGAAGAAAATCACTCAATCCTTACTAGATGATGGGCGCTTGATGTGTAAAGTTATTCCAAGGCATGATTGATCACTTAGAGTCGCAAAATGGCAAGTATAAAGACATTGAAGTTGGGCGCTACTTTCATTAAAATCACCTTATTTTTTTGCGCCTAAGGAAGAATTTGTATGAGACAACCCTCAAATGGTGCCTTGAAGGAGGTAAGTTACCTTGACTTCCAAAGAGAATCTAACACATTAAATTGAGCCTCATCAAGTTTGGGCGCCAATCCACATTCAAATCTTCATCATTATGCGCCTAACAATCATAAGGTTAATGCATAGAAGTAAGGAGACTTCTTGAGGCGTTGGATGTGAGATAAAACTATAAAAATGTCAAGGATCAGTCCAAAGCAAACCTAGGCGCACTTTGCCACCAAGACAATCTGATTTCAGCGCCTAGATGGCCTAGAAACAAGACACATATTCATGCCTTCGTCCCCCAATTTAAGCGCCTATCTATATATATGAGAGTTTGTTTTAAATTTGAAATTTTAGAAACTTTATTAAATGCATTTAATGTTGGCCGACCTGCATTAATAAAGGCAGATTCACTATATAAAGATGAGCGCTTAGTTCATTTTATCATCATACACATTACAATCTCATCAAGGAGCGATTTTTTTGGAGAAGAAGCAATGTTTTTAAAGGCAGATCTGCACTTTTGGAGTCTGATTTTTGTCATTTATAAACTGATTTTTATCATTTCCTACAGAAATCTGCACTTTTCTAAGTCAGAAATTGATACAAGGTATGTTCTAAATTAACTTTATTTCATAAAAATTGCCTTTTATCTATTCAATTTTGCAGAATTTCATAGTTTTATTTTAATTTTGTGGATAAAATCAGGTTTATAAAGGTAGGTATGTTATTTTAGGTTACTTATTCAAGTTTTGTTTGTAGGTAAATGGGCATGACGGCTAAGGAAAGACAAGTGATGATCAAGATCGATGCCAAGTCTAACATACCCGATTCTAAGCTTGAAACGCAGTGGAAGAACGTGGGAGACACCAACATGGGACACGTCAACCTAGATGAAGTGAAAGATTTCTCGCTCGCCATCACAAGGAATGAAGACATCAAGGCTATCGCAAAGAGCGGGATTATTCAAGCAGCATGCTTCCCACCTACATTGCCTAGTACTGAATTAGTGTTGGAATGTGTTCAGCATTATGACAAACAGAAAAGACAGATTATAGCCAAAGATGGGACTGTTCTCGCCTATTTGCAAAGAGAAGCCATCCAGGAGATTTTCAACATCCCAAGCAGGAAGGGAGTATTCATTTGTCCTACAACTGCTCAAAGTGTTTTTGAAGGCAACTCCAAGTAGTATATGCAAGAAGTGAGAAAGAAGTGGATGACTGATTCATCGATCAAGATATACAACTCTGAAGAGCCAAAGTATCATAAGGCAGACTTCAAGCAAGAGATAAGTTACTTCATCATGTTCCTGAATCGAGTAACAGGTAGACCTCAATCATCTACTTTTGAAGGATGGATGTATACTTATTTTGATCATATGTTTACAAAGAATAAGATGGTTGACTGGGCTGGCCTTATAAGCAATTGCCTTGATGAACAGTTTGAGAGGTTTGATGAAACAAAGTCCTTCATGACTTCCTATCTTGTTTACATTCTGGCAAGAAATGTGGTTTACAAAGGACTAACAGCTAAAGGAGAAGTAGGTACAAAACCTGGACAGATTCTTGCACATCAGTGTTATCCTCAGCTTCATTTGAAGAACATTAATCACTACAAAAGGTTCAATGATGCGTTTGCCATGCATATAGTGAGACAATTGCGAGGTGAACCGCATAGAAGATTAACAGGTGCTGCTAGAAACTTCATCAAACAGTATGGAAGATACTACATTCAGTATGACAAGTTCACATATATCAGGATTCAGGGTTTTACATCATTTCCATACAGGTTGCCAAGATATCCTACCAACAGGATGGTGTTATTAGAGGTTTCAAGACAGTTGCTAGAGTTTCATAAGATGCAAAAGGCAAGAAAGAAAGCCGGAGTTCAGTTTCCTCTCCAGCTTGGCAGATATTATTCCTGTCCATCACTTCAAGCAACCGAGCATTCAGAAGTTGAGCTTCAAGCGTATCATCTACATCCACATGATTCAAGAAGGGAGACTTTTGATCCGCATGGAGCCATTAAGCAGTCATATTCATCTTATAAACATGTTGAGCAGCTAGAAGACCATTGGGCTGATGCTATAGACGATAATGATATCAAAATGCAAAAATGTTCAAGATTGAAATGGGATCTAGTGAGAGCTACTAAGGTACTGAGGATTCCTGATCAATTAGATAGTGAAAGAACTCTTTTAGGTGATGAGTACAATAAGATCCAGAACCTTTCTTATGATATCAACTGGGCTGATAGAGAAAGGGTTGATAAAACCTATCATTGTTATCACTGAAGAGCAAATAAAGGAGTAGGTACAAGCATTGCTTGATGAGGGAGAGAAATTCACCTATACTAAAGTGGGAGAAGTTGATCAGCAAGAACAACACAATGCACCTAGCAAAGATTCACAAAGCAGAGAAAATGAAAAAGATTCAGGTCAAGTAAAAAAAAGAAAACAACTTGAATCTGCGCAAGGAGAATCCAGTAAGAAAAGGAAAAGGAAAAGTATTGAAACTGCTTTCTCCAGACAGCTAGGTGATACTCCACTGAATCAAGACATAGTGGTTCCTGTTGATGATGTAGTTCCAGAGATTCCAGTTGAGGAAGTGCCTTCGAGTCCACATGATACTGAGATCATTGATGAAGTTAACACCGAAGACCACGATGAAGCTGAAGAAGAGTCATTACATACACAAGGAAAGCAAATACAACAGGTACAAGATCTTTCATCATTGCCGGAGTGCTTATAGGAGAGAATCAAAGAAAATTATGAGGTTGAGAAGTGTCCTCTTCCAGTTGATGAGTTACTTCTGGACATATCTAATGAGAAACCGAAGAAGGCCACTATCCTTTCAAAGATCACTAAAGATGAAACAGGGATAAGCAAAGTTCATGTAGCAGTTCCAAGGCTTGAGAAGAATATAGAAGATGTAACATCTGATGATTATGACATCAATACAATCAATTTGGGTCCATTGACTGGAATGCAAGTAGAAGAACTCCAAGATTCAATCGATAATGCTCGACCTATCATAAGGCAAGAAACAGAAGGTAGAATTAAAGCTGAGCAAAGGTGTCAAGCCTTAGAGCAGTATATTCAGCACTTGGTTCATCCTATTCGTCAACAGGACAAGGTTTCTACACCTCCATCTCTGCTTCCTCCTGAAACAGTTGTTCACCTAGAGGAGTTAAAGTCTTCATCTCACAGAATGAGAGATTGGATGAAAAGATCAAAGGAAGCTACATATAAACACCTGGAAGTTATCATGCAAGTGTATGATAAGATTGCTAATCTGAAAGAAAAGGTACTTGCATTGATGACAGTTTGTGTTGACTTCAAAGACATCAGAGAACAATACTTGCCACACTTAAAGAGTTTGATGGAGATTTCAGTTGATGAATTGGTTCATGCTGAAGTGATTGAAGAAAGTAAGACATATGATTTCTCTTCTTGGTATTATGGCTTTCGCATCAAAGGACAGTTGCTGGATAAGATAGAAACAGATATGTCAAGAGTAAGAAGTGTACTTCAAAGGATTCAAGATGGAGTACATGCTTCCTTGATGAA